>OW387134.1:40305667-41505667 GCA_936440205.1 Lepidonotus clava
TATGGCAATCGCCAACTTGAGCGAGAGTAGTATAGAACAAGTATAACAAGAATCTGGCATCAACAAACCATTAAGTTAGCTACAAAAACTATGAAAATGAGATTCATGGAAATAACAGGTGTTCACTTATCATTCCCAAGTACTTTTGCGAGGGGAAAACCATCCGCAGTCAAAAGTACAATGTACGTGGGAAAAGGTCAAGCGGTTAAAAACCACGCACTTTGAAACTTTAATAATGACATCCTCATTCCATTTAAATACGCGTCAGTTTGCCAAGCAGCGCTTGTTGACAGCCGCTCTAATTTTCCAATCACCAATAATTTGAGAGCCTAACGAAGAACGTGAGGTCTCGCAATGTCTCCGTGGTTCCCCGGAGGGCATATGCAAAGCTGGGAAAGGGGGAGCGAGCCGGAGCCAAAGCTTTACCTTGCCAAGACAATTACAGCGACTAACATTTTAGTTTGAGACTAAAATCTACCGCGAGTGGGGTTGCCTAATGAGTTGGGGTGCCGTGACTTTGCCTTAGCTTCTCCAGATCCCCCTCCCCCTTCCCTCCCCTCTCAACTTCTTTCCTCCAGTAGGTAGAAGATCTACAAGACGCCACTGCCTGTCAACTCTCCAGCTACAGGAGGAAATGTATCCCCAGGGCTCCAGGGCGATGCGGGGTGTACCTCCCACCTCCCCTCCTCCTGTACCTCCCCTCCCTCCAACTCTATCCACTGACAACTCTTCGATGACAGCAAGAAAAGAAAAGAAAGGCCACCGGCAACGATTCCAGTTTGATTGAGGCAATTCCGCTAAAGACAAATGGAAGTTGTCCTAAGGGGGAGAAAACAGCATTTGGGAGGTGGGAGAGGTGGATTTCAGGGGGGATGGGGGATTACTGGTTAGAGCCTGTGTGGTTATTAAGTAGAAGGAAAAGCCTATATGTTATTGTATTTCTAATTTCGATAACTCGGATTAATTTCATTATTCGTAGAGAGTGTTGTTAGAAACCAAAAATACTATGTATCTTTCGAATGGCAACATAATGCCCTTTCTTATGAAATAAGATGTAAATTCCTTATTTTCAATCACATTTGGGACTACAAATTTAAAATCTTATTCACTTATTTTTGGTAAGTATAATTACATACATATAGTCCCAAGAGCGTGTGTAATAAAAATGTTTTGAAATCAAGCATAAAAGCTTCGATACAAGGTGCCTTATATCATATATGTTAACATTACTTGACCTTTTTGAGTCCCTAATCTCAAAAACCACCAACTAAAAATTTCCAAATTCACGAGCAGAAAACTGCTAGTGGGACACAGCCTCAACCAGTTGGGAGGAGCTAAAAGACGAATAGAGAGGTTTGTCTATGACAGAAATCCGCTGCGGGCCGCCTCCAGGGTTCTGAGAGTAGAGGCCCCAGGAGGAGGTTGACATGTATTATTGAGAGGCTTTGGCCCGCTCTGTTGATCTGTAAAGGCAGGGGTCTGGATTAGGCCCAAAGAGGGCGGGCAGGATGAGAGGGGCAGTTTGCACCTCAAGGCCATCATCCCTTTCATGTTACATGATATCGTTCCAAAGGATAAGGTATATGATCCATAAGAATTGTTTATGCACAGTCATACTTAGATTACAAGCTAAGGGTGTTGTAAAGAAATACGCGAGGTTACGCAATATATAGAAACTTTTTTTTAGCATTATTGAGAAATTCAGATTTCTTTAATGTTTTGCATAATAAATCATTCTGTTGAACAAAACGTAATGCCTCTAATGGAATAATAAATGCTACAAAACTCAATGCCCTGATTCCGAAAGCATCACCAAATGTTCTGTGTTCGGTTACGTGTCCAATAAGCACAACAACGAGTAATATTTTGAAGAGACGCATTTCAAGTTTGTCTATACAACTATAGAATGAAGTCACATCTGCTACATATAATTTGAACTAAAATAAAATCGCATGTGGAAATCGACTCGCCGATTTCAGCCTTTGCATGGCTACATAAACCGGCACATGGCACTGACAGGGCTGTGGGTGGTGTGAGGTCCTGCCAGTTACATGGGCTGCACCACAGACTTGTACTGACACCTTCAGAAATCAGATTTGGCCGGGTGGGGAACTGTCAACGCCGGCTGTGGACCTGAAAAGGGTCTGCGTTGGGATTATACCATTAGGATCGAGCTGGTCAACCGAGAAAATGTTCAGATTAACTCAAAATCACAACCAAGATTTTAAAAAATATTCAAAAGGATTCTGCTCGTACCTCGATTACTTATTCTACCATTAGTTATTGGGGTGGGAGGAGAGCATAAAATGTATTATATCAATTGAAAATAGGGAGTTGGTATGAATTACATGATTTTAATATCCCCATCCATGCAAATATTCTTGCATATTCTGTATTGCACCTGCGTTCTTTCTTCTCCCGGACTAGGTGGTGACTGTGTGTTCCAGAGCTAAGTTACATTAATTTTGATAAATTCCCACCCCTGGCACGTCAGGCCACTATCATAAACTGCTCTATTCTATTAGTGTTTTGAGTAAATGGTCTATACATTTAGAAACTGCTCCAACCGAAACAAATTGAATTGGCAAAATCCGTGCTAAAGACCAGGCACTCTACTTTTTTACTTTCAACATATTTTGCACCAGACGAATAACTCTGACTATAATTATGAGGTATTTTTACGGCGACTAGATTTATTTCTTTTTAAATTGAAATAATTGATGAAGTAATAATGGGATAAAGAATAATAGAACTTACAATCAACCCTAACTATATATACATGTATGGGAAGTTTGAGAAATAAAAACTATAATGCATGTATGGAAAGTTTGAGAAATAAAAAGGGTCAGAAAAAGACACAAAAGAGTAGAGTCACATAGAATGGCAGGGATTGTAGAATGAAAGGCAGGCAGGAAGGCAGGGCACCGGGAGAGAAGGACAGGCCAAACGGAGAGAGCGATAGCCCACTATAAACCAATATTAGACCTATAGATTTTTCACCTCACTTCGTTTGCCGGTCCTTCCTGGGGGCGGTACCGATGACATCCCCCAACATCCTCCGGTCGTCGGCCGCATATTTGCCCCATTCGGCAATATGGCCACACAGGCAATGGATTGAGCGCCAATGCTTCGACGGGTGATGGCAGAAAGGGGTGGGTAGGTAGGTAGGATGGTTGGGTGGTGGGTGGCGGGGTAAAAGTGCCTTAAAAGGGCGTGCGGTCTGCGCGGCGGGGATGGGGAGATTGAAGCGGGGTAGTGTGGTAGTGTGGGGGTTGTTGGGTCAAGGGGTAGCTGCACATATTGACACATTGGAAGATGGGGCATGGCAGAGTACTGTTCCCAGTTACCTACCTTAACCTGCCTCTATCTCTAAACGCGTCTTGGTCTGCACGCCCTCACTGATAGCCACCAACTTTTAACACCAGCTTTCTGCCCGTCATTACCCCTATGCCCAATCTCACTATAACATCTATCCCTTAAATTATTGCAAACGATAACTTCAGGATTCGATAATTTTTCTATTTTCAACTTTTAAAACAGATCTATATCCAGTAGGCCTACCGGAAGTTTTTAAGAATCACTGAAAATATAATCCAACAAACAAACAAAAATTGAAAAAGAAACTGAGAGGGATACAAGTTCAAAGAGTGCAGGTTGTGCTACAGGACCCCACCAATATCCTCAATGGCTGCTACACAGCCTATTCCTTTGACCCACCCCCCGATACGGCCCACCCACTTTACCCACCACCCCCGCCCACCTTACCCCCCAACCCACCCACCTTACCGCCCCCCGCCCACCTTACCTCCCGCCCGCCCACCTTCTTATACCCCGCCCGCCCCACCCAGGTGACCCGCCCCTTCCTCCCCTTTGTCCAGTCGTCGGCTAATTTCATGACCAGCTTCATCACAAGAATGGGGTCAGCCCGGGTGCAACCACCCTTCGCCTGTCCCCGGCCGAACACTGGGCTTTTTGCATTGCAAGTACACAGAAGGAAGCAAAGTGAGGGAACCAGCAGCGAGCTTCAAAGGCTTGTGCGCATTCTATTGCAAGGTCTTACTCTGAAATGGGGAGACTTCTCGGAATCTCAAGCAATCTCTGGGTGCAAGTGTGTTTTATTTTTATTGAGATGCGTTGGTTTAATTGTTCTCTTATTGGATAGATGAAGGCAAATACATTGAAGGTATTCGATGATTAAATTTATTTTAAATTTCTTTTGGTTTGTTTTCAACAAAATTAATTATGTAGGTTGAAATTACTGGTAGTATTAAGTTATACTATATATTTAGCATTTTTCATACATTGCATACACACACAACTTCATAAGACTTAGTTAGAGAAAGGTTAATTTGGTGACAGGATACACACATTATATTTTACATTGACACATCGCATCAAGGGAAAATCTTCGCAACCGTTGCACATTTCAAAACGCATCATCTCAGTTTGAAAAGCGTCGGAGCGCGCATCAAGTTAATCCTGGGCTTAATCAGACCTAGAATTGATAACTAACGGAGCTTAACCGGCGACACCCCCATAGGCCTTAACCATGCCAAAGGGATAATCCCTTAGTGCACTGATGTGATGTAAGCTACCAATCTGGGGATGTAAGCTACCAATCTGGGTGCGCTGATCTGTAATATGCCACCACATGGCACAAGCTGGCTGCCACCCTCAGGCTTTGTTGAGGAGACACCCCCCAGATATTGGATTTCCTTGCTTTCTCAGTTCACCATATTGTAAGGCATCAAAGCTGCTAACGAGACATTGCGCCGTTCCTGGCCAAAAGCCAAGTCTCCTTCTGCACACCCACCCATCTACCAACCCATGCACTTTGCTTGAAACCAAATTAAGTCTTTTGCAGTTAGCACTTGTCAAACATCAATTCCAATCAAAGCTAGATTCCAGGATGAAATGGATTCCTTTGGCTGTGTTTTTCAGGCTCTGTCACGTGTACTAATGGCACTGCTTTGATGTTGAAAGTACTGTTGTTTTAACGGCCAGGATTCCTAATTGATTTTCTCCCACCCACTTTCTGTTTTATATCTCACACACACTGAAGCATCAGTGCATGTGCATTCAAGTCCCCCAGACAACTGCAAAACCCAGAATTCAAAACCTGTTTATGTGTACATAAAATTCAAGGATTTTGCCAAAAGATTTGATGCGTTCAATAATGTCTAGAAATACCCATGATCTGTTAAGTATAACTTCAGCTGATAGGCCTACTGAGTCTGCAGTAGTGCCCATTATAGAACCAGCAGCTCCAGATTTCTCAACGAGGCCTTTGAACATGTCCACTGGCCCCTTGTTGACTTTTTGCGTGTGCATGAGCCTTAATTGCTAATTCAGAATGAAAGCCTTTCTCTTTGTTCTTAAATAGCGCTTCGTGGAGGAAATTGTGAGGTCTGGGTTATTTTGAGGATTTAATTTGATTGAAATTGCCTTAAACCGGAGATAAAATGTTAAAGATTAGAATTTTCTAAGCATAATTAGAAGTATTGCCACGGAATTACTGTTTTCGTTCTTTTTGAGTTTTGAGAAATGCTTTGAAATATACACATATATAATTATCAGAAGGTCTTTGTACAGCTGAATCTAAGGTACTTGGGAAAAACCTTCTGTTGTTTCGTAATATCAAGAATATGGTTGAAGATTTCTATGGACCTACATTCTTATGAAATGAAAGTATCTTCGCATTCTATATGAAAATAACAGAATAACATTCTCTTATAATCTGATAATCATATCAGAATCATTTATGAGTACACCGTATGAGTAGTAAACCTTTTTTGTATGAAAAACATTGGCAACATCAACAACAGCACTCCTATAATAGCACCTGGAGTATACCCGATTCTCTAGTGGAGCGTATCCTCCCATGAATACATTCAGTAACGCTGAACATCGGTGCGATTTGAGCCCCGGGCCCCCGGCAGCATCTGTTGGGAGGCGACCAGGGTCCCCTGGGGCTATTTGATGTTCAGTTTACTTTGTTTTGTTTTTGTTTTATCGTATTTTTCCGTGTGGGTGGCGGCCAAAAACGCCACAATGGCGTGCTTCACGGTTCACTGATCACTCAGGCTACCTCTTCAGATCAACCAAACCCTTGGCCAATACTCCCTCAGCCAACCCGCTAAGCATACTTAATCCTTCTTATCTCAGTGTTTTGCGTACTCATCCACCCGCAGTGAGCAATATACGGGGTAATTTACCTTGGTTTACTCCCTGTCTTTTTGCTGGGTCATTTACTTCTATTATCTGTCGACGGGGACCTTACGATGGCTTGTATTCCTAATGCTTACCACATTATTTGTTAGTTGGGCCGTCTGATTATCATGATTTCAATGGGATTATCTTGTTCTAATCGTGATAGAAATTGAATATTGTATTTATTAACTTGTGTGCATAATGGCTTGATATGGGCCATATGTTCTGATGCCGCCTTTGATCTTGACTGGAATTATACACCCTTTTAGGCAGAGCCAATATATAAAAGTCAACCTATTACCTGCCCAGACATCTATTTTAGGATAGCTTCACCCCTTCATACTCCTCCATATTCCTCCAACAACCACCAAAACCACCACCAGCCCCCCACCCAAATCTTGGAGGCCCCAGCCTCTTGCTAAACTAATACAAGGCTTTCTCCTCCTCTTGGGTCCCCTCCTCCTGCTCCCTCTCCTCCAGTGGGAACGGTAGTTATTGTGCTAGTACCTGTAGTAGAGGGAACCGTGATTGACCCAGGAGGAAGGGGGTTCTGGAGCCTAGGAGGGACTGGGGCTTTTTAGAGGTCTGCTGAGTCACGTCCGGAGGTGGTAGGGGGTACTGGAGGAGGATCAAAGGGCGCGGCACGGTCAGGTAATGACGCCATGATCTATGACGTCTCCAGTAGGGCCGACCCCGCCTCCCTATTGGTATGCCGAACAAGTCCCCGCCCTCCCGCCCTCACCGCCCGCCGCCGACCCTGGAGGGGCCGCCGCCTCCACGGTGGGTGGGCCCGGAGTCGTCGACCGGTCGGTCGGTCGGTCGTCGGGGTTGGGGTCAGGGGAGCACGGTCCGACCGGCCGTGGAGGAAGGGCCTAGGTAGGTTAGTTTTTTTCAGGGAAACGTCCAGGGGTTTGTGAGAAGAAGGGAACTGAGATTGAAGAACTATGAAGAGCGTTGCCTGGCATTCTCACAGACGGGTTAAAATTTAAGGCTTTTGCGTATTTGGTCAAGGTGACAGATTCAGACCCAAATTAGGAAGGGACCAGATGAGACATCCGTTATTGAAAGCATAATTGTTCATTTTAATCCGGAGCCAGTTTTCGATAATTCATCACCTACAAGTTAGTAAAATTAAAAATATGAACGGGAGATTATTTGTAATAAGTGATATTATGTCATACAGATGGTTCCTTCGCCAAGACCCATGCCATCAGAGCTAAAAGTATCTCAGAAAAAGTCTGCCTCTCCCCTGTATGTTACTAAGAACTACCACAGGGACTCTGGCATACTCCCATGGCATGCCTGCGTGTTTGGGAGTACAGTATAGAGCGGAGGATAAAAAGAGGGGGGTGCACTGGCTTGCAGGGGGTAAAGGTGGAACGGGGTTGGCTCCCAAAGGGTAACCTGGGGTCGGCAAAGGGGCATGTGATGGCCCTTTGAGGGAATCAATAGAGGCAGTTGTCAGAGGCATGGGTGGGCAATAGAAGCAGTTGTCAGAGGCATGGGAGGCATCCACTGGGGCCCCTCTTTCAGCCCACTCCCAATGACATCTTTACATGCCCTGTTGTAATAAAAACCAATCGTTCCCCTGAGTTCTGGGAATCGAAACACATGCCGGAACAAATAAGCAGGATTGAAAACGCCAAGGGGAGGAGGTGGGGTTGTGTCTGTGAAGAAGGAAGCGAGGAATGCGCCCCCTTTCTGTTGCAGCTATTGTCTGAGCAGTTCCGAGCAATTGCTCACCTAAGTAGGTCATCAATCCGAGCCGATTGGGCCTGGCGAGCAATAGAAGAGGATCAGGTCGAGGCCAGGTAATGAGTGTATGGCTCCCGTTTGGTATTTTATGGGATTTAATGGATTTAATTCCCTTCTAGAAGAAAGTGCCCGCGCTCCACACCAGCGGTCGTAAGAGAGTTAATACTTTGGAAGATTCATCCACGTTGGAACTTTATGAGTCGAAAGGAGATTGAAAGTTATATTGAACTGGCAATATAATATTATTTCGTTGAAGCTATTGACACAACCGATATGGCAATTGAAAACCTGCTTGATACTCATCTAAATTATTTAACATTATAAACAATGGATCCTATACTAGAACTAAAAGTAAAACGAACCACATACTTAAAGATTTCCTCAGTTTTGTACAATAAGCCATGCATATCAATGGAAAGCTTACATATGTAAAGTAAAAAAGCATTACTTATCAGCATACCTCGAGGTTCCCTTAAACTCACTAACATTTTCAGTGGAACTATTTCTTCAGGCATAGAAAAACGAGTTTGTTCTTGAGAGGAGCGGGCCCTGGGACGGTGAGGTGTAGTCTGACCGGGCAGGTCACAGATGGTTGGGGCGGGGCGGACGCATTAAGGTGACGATCCCTGAGTCGTTGAAACAGGAGTCGCGAACTGCTCGGAGCTGCTCGGAGCAGCTGCAGACTACCTGGAGGGCGCGGGGGAGGTGGAGGCCTCTGGAGGGATGTGCCCGTGCAAATGCCACACAATAATAGGAGGGGAAAGCGGGGGACACCAGTGGCACATGGGGCTGGAAGCACTGATTTGTCATTGTTATAGCCTACCTGCAACAACCGAACACCTGCCCATTAAGGCACTTCAAAGAGAAAACTCCGTCCCTTTCGTTGCTACTTCACCCTGCTCCCTAACGTTATGTGCCGACGTCTATGGCTCTATCCCCCATTTGCTTCCCCCAGTGCTCTATTCGTAAAACTGGAGCGCCTCGTATGTTCCCTCATTAGGGAAGGAGGGGATTCGCCGTGAGCTGCTCTCCGGCCGTTAGTGATACCTCTGCCCATATGGGAGCAGCTCTAGCGGCGACCGGGTGAAACTAAATGGGGACCCGGACCCCAGTAGTCGTCGTTAGTTGCTTCTTGGAAGGCAAATAATGTATGCAATAGTTATTTTGTGCTCACCTTCGGTATACCTGTTTTTCCATACCCCTTAGTTGCGTGCCACGTTTCCTTTTAATTACAATGTGTCCTTCATACTCTTTGCTAGTTTCCATGGATCGGATCACAATTAGTTACATGTAATAATTAGGCGCACATACGTGCATTTGAAATTGTGTATTGCTAATTAAAAATGCCTGTACAATACAATACAACTCATTTATTCTCAATGCACATGTGTTTCCTATCGACTCCAACAACCCGTCCTACCCATGCATCTCATGCCTCATGCCTTTATTCTTATTTTACCAACCACCTCCTTTTTTCTCCATCCATACAACCACAGATGCCTCCTCCCCTCCCCTAAAAACCAATCCCAACCAACCCAGAGCTTTCCCCCTGCCTACCCCGGCTCTATGACGCCTGTCTTCTAAAATGATACTTGTGTTGACAAGCCAGCACAACATGTATCATTACCATAATGAGATAGTCAATTGACCGTGGGGCCCCGGCTAATGAAGGTAACGCATCAATAGATATGATTGCCCACCTGTCTGCCCGCCAATGAGCAAATGAGTGGCTGGGCGCGCCTGTCGAGCTGCTCGGTAATAAGGCCGGCCTGAGCCACTCACCTCCCGCATGACCTGCTCGGAGCAGCTCGGGCAACGGCTCGGAGCTGCTCGCGAGCAGCTCGCTCGGAAAATGGAGAAATTTGCAGCTTCTGTTTTCACTTCCAATACGGTAGTTCACTGCTGGGAGATCAGAACGTTGTCATTTCCGTTGTCACTGGAGAGGGTTGGTTTTCGCCTGAGTAGCTCGATGGAGTTACTGGAGGGAGGGGAGGGGGTGACGGGTTTGTCAATCCAGGTAGGGATGTAAAGGGAATAGCCGCCCTATTGTTATGGTTTCGTGGTTGCACGTCAATAGGCAGTGACAATGAGGCACAGATTTAGCTACAGGTTACGTCATCAATAGCAGTACGCCCCTAGTTCCACGTTACACACCCAACAACCCCTGCACCAAATGTCCTTGAGTAAATGTTAGCATTGGTCTTCTGAGAACAAGGAAGTACTCATGCAGAAGACCCAGCTGTCTGTTATACACAATGACTATTAACAATGTGTTATTTTGCTATTATGTGAATCTCATGTACATGTATGTCGTTATTGATCACCTACAAAGAGGTCAAACAATAGTTATTAATTTTAATAAATACAGTAATTTCTTATATTACAAATGGACCAAAAGGAAGTTGGTTTGTAGATAATTTTATCATGACCTTTGATTGACATTTCATAAGCTGAGCGGAAATAATCTGATGCGGATTTAGTAATGCTGACTACTCTCTGTTACTTCCGGGGTTGGAAGGGCCCTCCTGTGTAGTATTTTCATCATATTATATGACTCATGATATTATTTCTGTGTATTATATGTCAAAGGTTCGTGATTGTTTATTGTTTTCATGTTAAGGCCCCCGCTCAGGGCATGTCGAGCATAATCATGCTCAGCATTTGACAACATATCAACATCTCCATGTTATCAGGTTATGAGATGATGCATGTTCTATTTTCATTTCTGCGTCATGGCTTTGAACGTGACACCTGCTTTGAAGTAGGACATGCATGTTCCTTTGACTACGGCAGAATACCTCCCTCCCCCGCCTTAAAGAAATAATTAAATGGATATCACATTGGAAAAGGAATTTATTGATAATGCAGGATCTTTGTTTCCAAGTGAATCATCTCCATTTTTACAAAATCAAAACTCTATACAAAATCAAAACTATAACCATCAATTTAACTGTCTAGCCTGAGATTTAGCGTTTACACTATCCAGATCTGACGATTAAAAGCAATTACAGAATTCACCTGAAGATTTCACAAAGAAGTCAACATCCACTGGAGAGATGAGAGCAGGAACTACCCAGTCCTTTATCTCCTCCTCCTGCTTTCTTCCATACTCCAGAGGGGGTCGGGGACCTCAGAATGATAAGTCTGGCCATCTGGGGGTGGCGACAGGAGCAGGGCCCTTGACCTTCCTCCAGGGTGCCCCAGGCCGACCCCTCACTCCAACCACTGCCCTCCAGGGGGTGAGCAAATGATGACATATCAGCCACCGAGATAAGATTAGACGGTGGTCACATAAACCGGGGAGTACCAGTTAAAGTTTCCTTTGGGGCCTCATTAGAGAAGCCGGCGTCTTCTTAAAGACTCTGTAGGAGGCCCGCCCTGGAGGAGGCCGACCCTGGAGGAGGCCCGTTGATCTCCGCCTTCCCCGGCTAGAGTCACACACCATGGAGGACTGACTGTTCTCTCCGGGACTACCATCTTGTACTTGTGAGGTGGCGTCCCACTGGAGAAGCGACTCCAGTGTGTACAATCTAAATGATGTGACGTTTGTGAAAGGGTATTGTAGGCTGGACTTTATTTGAAGGAGTTTGTGGGATAGTTTTTGGTTAGTTTTTTTTTATGTTTGCAAAGCAAGACTTGTGCAATTGTTGGGGCGGGACCATCTTCCCGGAGTAGACTAATGTAATGTCGTTGTAAACTTTATTAAACCTGACTACCCAGGATTACCTTTTTACATTCTGAGTCGTGACGAACCTCATCGAAAGAACCTTAATATGAAAGGATTAAAAAAGAGGATTAAGGTTATATGCTATAATATGATGACATTTTTTAGAATTATCGTTTTCCAGTCAGGTATTCCAATGAGGATTTATAGAATATACAAAGTATAAACAAACAAACAAAAAGAATGGAACAGGAGAATAGTAATTCTCCCCAGTCCAGTCAGTACCATAGCTATACCATATACAAACACCCTACATCCTGCTATCCTGTGCTACGCTACCACACAACCTCCCAACCCTCGTCCGATTAGATGGTCCCCGTTCCCATGGAAACCGTGATGAAAAAGGATGGCACATGAATTAGTTCCAGGGGTGAAGTAGGTAAGGTAGCAGCGCAAGGTGTTAAAAAGCTGAAAGCATGTTTGGGACCCACAAGTGTGGGAGGTGGGAATGGGGTGGGGTGGTAACGGGAGATATGACCTTCCTAGAGGGTAGGAGGTAGAACGTGGGTGTAAAGGAGGTGTTGGGAGGAGGCTACAGTTTGCTGATGATTTTCTGCCTCATTTTTGGTCATCAGCGGATCCGCTGGAGGGCAGTGAGGAGGCGACGTAATGAAAGCCCTTAAACAGATCAGCGGGCCTTACGTGGGGGACCTGATCGCGCTTGATTAGATAAAAATAGACTATGAGCAGCTCGGGAACTGCTCGGGAGCTGCTCCCGGGGTACCTCGCAGCTGTTTCGAGCTATTATGAGCTCTTCCGAAAAGTCCTATGCTGTTTTGAGCAGCTCGGAGCAGTTCCGAGCAGCTCCACACGCCAAACCTGTCAGTGACACAACGGACATGATGTATGACCACGACTCCTCCCACCACCCAAACAACCCACCTCTGTAATGGAGAGATTGCTATGTGAGGTCGCTGTACGGATTTGCCACCCGCATCGCTATCCGGTGGAGATTACCATGTTTGCCCTGAGCAGAGGCATCCGGAGGAGATGGCAGGGGGGTGGTAGGGGGTGGGGGTGTTAAAGGTGGGTAGGCTAGGGGAGTGGTCGCTGGGTGACATTTTGGACATGCCTCCAAGCAAGACGGATGAGGAGTTAGATTTTGATAGGTATCTGTGGGGCACTACCTATTTTCCAACATCTTTGTTTGCGTAGATAGATAGGCTACGTTGGCGTTGGGATTTGATTGACAGAATATCTTAAGCATGAAGAAAGGTGTCTGTTTTTGGGTATTGGGACCTTATTGAAGTGACGGGGGCTTTAGTCTGGTGGGAGAACAATGTCCTATAAGACCTTGTTTTTTTATATTCTAACAACTATGGTGTTAGTCTCACCTGTGAGTATGTCCAGATTTGTGGGAAGCAATCTTCTAAACAATTTGATATCTTGATATCACGAACACAATTTCCCGTGGGAATACATTTATTATAACAAATCTCACCTATGAGTATATATCCATATTCATGAATAACAGTCTCTGATAACATCTTTGCATGATACGCATAACATGTACATCTCCAGGGGAAACACCATTTTCTCCCAGATTTATTTGCATATGAAACATCAGCGTTGGGATTTGACATAACAAGAACCTCGTAGGTGTTAGTTTTAGCGTTGGATACAGGCAGATCGCCGTTTCCTCCTGGGAGAACAATTCCAGATAACACCTTGGCATGGTGTGGCATATAAAGGGTCAGCGCTCCCACCTCCTCCAGGGCGGGGGTTTCACACAGGTAGATGGAGCCTTACACCAGGTGCGGGGCCTCCAGGGGATCCGACCTTGGCACCCGGCCCACGGCCCTCAGCACGCGACCCCCCTGGAGGAGGCTTTGAAAAGAAAACATGCCCACTTACACTGTCTACACCTGCTGCTACATTGTTGTGTGCCATTTGTAGGACAGGTAGTATAATAGGATAAGTAGTATAATAGGGCGGGCAGTATACGGATTAGAAATTAGTATTGTATGAGAAGTGTGTTCAGCCATATGGCACGGGAACTGATTGGGTATTTTATCTATTGAACAATCGGAAGTGATTTCCAAAAGGAGCGAGGCCTATTTAAAAAGTTTCCGGCGCCCCTTCCAGGCTCCGGCATTTACAGGTTAGAATTTCGTTAAAAGCTGAGGACACCTGTTTGCGCCAAACCTCTAAATCCGTCATTGGAAAATCAATTATTACTCAATTCAAGGAATTTGAATATTATCATTCTTATATTAGGTTTCAGAAAATCACACAGGGCGGACCCCATTCCATCCCCCTCCTTGGGCTATCTAGCAAAACAAGTGCCAGAGCTAGGCAATATGTTAGTTAAAAAATATACAGTTGCGCACTGTGTGCAATGAATAGCCCTCCGGGGTGCCGTCTGTATAAATCAATGTATGTGAATCTCAGCGCTTGGCATGCTCGACTTTCAATATTGCCAGTGTTGTCAGGCGAAAGCTTCCTAAATACATTCTTAATGAGCTCCTGTAATGAAATCAACCTCGGGGATATTTTATTAAAAGCAACTTAACTGCGACTGCTCCATCGATGTCGGATTTATATATCATCCCGGTCGAAATGTCTGTCTAAGAAAAGTGATAGAATTAATTTCAATCCACCGGCGGTAAACTTGCATTTTTCTGTGGGAGCACATCCTTGGCAGTGGGCCCATTAGGAGGCAGAGTTTTACCTGCTGCTTTTTTCATTCTATTTCCTCCTGTGGCCCCTCGGGAAGTGAAACATTACCCTCATCAAGGTCGTGTGACCCCTGCGGCAGGTGCACTTGATGCATCTGGCTGGTACGGGGCTATGTCCCGGTACTCTGCCCACCTGGACACCAGGGGTCGCCACCGAGAGGGCATAAACTATAGGGGCACCTGGGCTGGGAGAGCAGCTCAGGGGAGCAGCTCAGGGAGTAACTCATTGGGCAGTTTTGGAGAGCAGTCTGTTCTGGAGAGCAGCTCAAGAGAGAAGGTTGGGAGCCTGTTTAGGAGACTAGCCTGTTTATGAGAGTAGCTCGGGAAAGGTTTGGGAGAGCAGCTCAGAGGAGAAGCTTAGGGAGTTACTCATTGGGCAGATGCTCAAAGGAGAGATGTTTAAGGGAACAGCTAGGGAGCGTAGTTCAGATGGGTAGTTCAGAGGGAAGCCTGGTATGGAGAGTAGCTTATGGGGTGGTTTGGGAGACCAGCACTGAAGAACAACTCAGGGACTTGCTCAGTGCGAAATTCAAGAGAGATGCTAGGGAGGCGGTAGGAGAGAACATCTGGGAGAGCTCCGAAGAGTAGCTAAAGGAAACAGTTCGGGAGAGTGGATCAGGGGAGCAGTTGGTAGAACAGCTCAGGGGAACATCCCAGGGGAGCAGTTTGGGAGAGCAGCTCAGACAAGGAGCAGCTCAGTAGTTCATTTCCTCAGCCCTCAGCATCCGCTCCAGAACCCTACGGCACAACAGCAAAAGGAGCAATGAAAGGAAAATGAAATTGAGGAAATGACAAAATGGAAAAGTAATGAACAATAAAAAAAGAGGGATGCAATATTCAAAAAACAGCAAAACGAAAACCTACCAAAATTGTGATCAAGTTAAAGAATGGCGAGAGGAAAGGATTAGAGAAACGGGAAGTAATGCACATTTTTCAATAGAGAAGGAACGATGGAGTACAGAGGCCGGGGGGAAGAGGATATAGATGAACAGTTATTAGAGAAGTTTGTGAGGGAAAGAAGGAAGGGGTAGTGTAAAAAGTAGCAAAAACCGTGCAATTCGTGGAAAACGAAAAAAGATACACACAAAAATACAGCCGTGAGACCTAAAGGAAATGACCTTGACGTCGCCTCCTGAGAGAGCGATGTCTGCTGGCTGTCACCGTTGATGTGCACACCCCCGGGGGGCCTGGGGCTCTTTTGGCCGGCACGGTCGCTGCTCTCGGACTGGCCATTAGGAGGGAGGGGCGGCGGCAGGGGGAGCAGCCAGCCAGTCGGCCAGTCAGCCCGCCTAGGGGACACCTCGGTTTGTCAGGCGAAGAAGCCACAAGAAGTAGGCTTCTCTCCCCGCCAAATAGAATTAGGCGGTCGTGCGGCATTAGCAGCGCTGAAGACGTCACCCACCCACCCACCTACCCACCACTATCACCACCACCGCACCACCCGGCACCACCTCCTCCCACCGGCACCACCGCTGGCACCACCAAAAGATTTACGCAGCGCTGATTCGTCGGCGCACCTGTTGATTGAAAGACAAAAGTCATGACCTCGGCGCGCCAGAAGCCGTAGGGATTGCCGGCCAAATCCCGGTGAAGCCCCTCTGACTTGTTGGCACGGGGGGCTGTGGGCGTGTTGTGAGGGGCCTGACAGGCCCTGCTGGGGCCGGCCATCAGGCCCTGGGGCCGAGGCCATCAGGCCAGGGAATCCCCACAAGGAGACACATCTCCCAACTACCCCCAGTACACCTACCTCCTCCAGTATCCGTCAGTCTCCAGATAGATCAAACTGTCCTTAGAATCTCCACTGCTTCTCAAACCTCTTACTCGTATCTCTTACACCAAACCAACTTGTGTCCCTCCGACATCCTTTTCCTTTGATACGGTATGCCTTTCCTTTTAACACTTTCAATCGCTTTTCCTTGTAATTTTGTCTGACTTTAATTGTTTCTGTATCATCACTTCTTGCACCCAAATCCATCATCATAAAAATCACAAGGCGATCATTACTTGAGATGTGCATGCTAATTTGTGAGGTGAGCACATTATCAAAAGAAACCCATCCATTTCATCTGAAATATCCCCAGCTTTCTCCTCTTTGCGTTTGATAATTTAGTGGCGATTAAGAGCTTAGTGAAACGGGTCCTGGGTTATTTATGGTTCAGTCTTTGAAGTACAAAATGCAATCAAGGTAGATAGGCAAAGCGATTTTATTGAATATCTAAATTTATGTATTGCTTTCAAGTAAATGAGACTACATTTGACGTGTCTTTATTAAAGATTTTGCGGTTTTGTTCTGACACTCATTAAGAGGTAACCGAACTTTGTAAAGATTACAGTAACCTACATAATAACTTCAAAATAGTTGAAAACAACCGATACAAACTAATGAATATCGAGTATGACAAATGGCTGACCTATATGCTCACCTGCACTGTACAATACAGAAACTAACAGTGACCTATATCTATCCGGTGCTGACCTACACTAATCGGCACTACATAATTGTATGTTGTGACCAGGTGTAACCTGTGTCAACCAATATCAACCTGATACTGACCTGGCCTGCACTGCGCCTTACAAAACTAACAGTGACCTACACTGACCTGCACTACCCAATACACCAGCTAACAGTGACCTATATATATACTGACCAGCACTACCCAATACATCAACTAAAAGTGACCTACACAGATCTGCACTACCCAAAACACTGACTATCAGTGTCCTACACTGACCTGCACGACCCAATGCACCAACTAACACTGACCTGCCCTGGCCGACTTACCCAATACACCAACCAACGACCTATACTGACCTATCTGACAAAAACTGACCTGCACTATCCAATACACCGAGTAACACTGACCTATGCTGACCTGCACTGACCGCGGTAATGGACAAAGGTGGCGGATGGCCGTAACTCCAAAGATGATCTACCCCACCTCTCCATCTTTCCATAAAGCTCTGCTAATAAATGCGGCTCAGACAACCACTAGTGTGCTCCCGAATTATCGGGCGGCAGGATTCGATTTGCCTTTCCATCAGTTTTTCATGATCTGATTTGTAACTCGGGATAACTATCAATACAGCGGCTGTAAACAGATCAGTCCCTGCTCGGCCCAACGTGAATATGATTCACATGATTAAGTTGTGCCGCCGCTGGATCCGCCGCACCCCTCCTCAGTTTTTTGGCCATTACGGCTCTTACTCCACCCTATCCGTGTTATATGCCCGCCACCGTAGTTGGGTTCTACTAGTTTGGGAAATCTTAAGACAGCGTTGGGTGCGCACAAAGAGCTATTGGAATGTGCCAAAAAGAAATTTGAAATATATACTCAGTTGTTCTCAATATTATCTTTGCTTAGATATGGAAAAGGAAGGAGGAATGATCGAGGGCAACGTCTTCTGAAACATACCGACTAATTGTCTATTTTCGTTGTTATTCATGTATGACAGTCCATTCAAACGTAAAGAATGTTACTAACTACTGTTGCCAAAGTTGGGTTCAGCGTATCATTGTGCATGAGCATGTACAGCTAGCGCGCGTGAGAGCATGCATGCGTGTTTGGTAAAGTCTGGAGGGAGGGTATAGTTATACGTTGCATGCTGGCAACTTGCCCCTGGAGTCGTGTTCTCCTCCAGTGAGCTCAAACTACATACGATGTACCTGCTCTGTTTATGTCTCTTAGTCATACCTCTCCTCATCCACATCACTTCCCCTTTGTGCTCCAATGGTTTTCTTCGTATACGAATTCCGTATGTCCAAAGCTTAGGGCCTTCAATAGATAGAGAGACTAAAGTGTAATGGTTATCCTTTACAAACCTTCCTTTGATTGGAATACTCAAACAAGCACATGCATACACGCATGCACACGCACGCACACCTATATCTATATATAATTTAGCAATATGTATGTATATATACATGTTTGTGAATAATGTTCCTACTATACAAGGAACAATATAGCATGGTCTCCACATCTACAGAGTCTAGGATGTTTCTTAAGTTATTACCACAAAAAAAAAATATATCCGGTCATTCATAATGGATACACCGGTACAATAATCATGTGTTTTACCTCCCATTCTCCCTCTCCTCCCATACCTTCCCTTTTTTCACAGCCCCCCCCCCCCCCACTTTCCCCTTCCCTTCCCCCCCCCTCCATCCCACCTTGCTGTAGCCTTCCATCTCTCCCTTTTCCCTCAGCTTGTCGCCCTCAGCCTGTCGCCATGGCCAGTCGCCAATGGGTCGCTGTCAGAGTCGATCAGTTGGTGCGACGGGCGAGCTGCTCAGAGCTGCTCGCCGCTCGACACCTCGGGTAATGAAAGCCGACCGCCACTTACATTTTTAAAACTGCGCCTGTTCGAGAGAATAATGGATACTAAAAGCAATCACTTGCCTTTTCCATACTCAGGGACGTGTCTCCCAGTGCTTCGCCGGACGCGCGCGCTTCCCTCTTTCCTCAAAGGCTTTGAAAATCCATCTTAAAGCTATAGTGTGCCTTTTGTCGGCTGTTATGATCTTGCAACAATTGATACGGTCTGACTTTTTTTAAACACAAATGATTTATTTCATTTTATTCGAGAATGTATTCGAGTTATTTATTTGAGCTTTTTTTCTGAAATCTTTAAACATTTTGATAAGAGTGCTTTTGTTTATGGGCTTGGAATCAGAGAGGATTTGAGCAACAGAAAATATCGAGCTTGTTTTCCATGAGCAGCTTTGTTCACCAGAAGGTCTGAGCTGCTCAAAAAAAAAGAGGGAGGGTAATTATAATGGCGCTTCGGTAATGATTACGTATGGGATGGTAGATCAGCTCTTAATGAAAATGACTCCGCTAAAAATGTTCCTCGCTTCAACGGATGCTGATTAGGCCTCTAGCAGAAAACAATATGTGAAGAATTTAATATAGGATCTAGAATCAAATGGAATGCAATTGGGATTGCGGAACTAAATCCAATGTCTGATAATTCGTTTTAGAAATCATTATTGAAGTTGGATATGGACAGATGTCTTACATCCTACGCTATAGTATATTCAAATTACAGAGAAAAAAGTTTTAACTTTAAATTGCTAAGTGTGCACGTAAAAGCAGTGCCTTTAAGTAAAGAAAGGCGTTGGCATTTAGTGCGACGGAAACCTCAACCCGATGCCTTCCACGACCGAAATGTTAAACGGCCAATTTATCTCCGGCCAAGGAAATGAAGTGTCAGGGGGCACAAGGCTAAGCGGCAAGTGTGACCCGCCCCTGGAAATGTTCCAATTTTCACCTCTTTCTTTATTAAATAAAACGAATAAAACATATAATAGATTTCCCGCATTAAAAAATAAATATCAAATCATATTAGATTGCCTCCTTTATATCAATCGGATATGAAAAATATCGTAAATTTTTATTGGAAAATTCCTAGAAATTCATGGAAGTTTCCCGGAGTTGACCTTTGTGTCCGAGAACCGTTAAACCTGGCCTCCAATGAGGTGGGTCTGACTCAGGTTGACAGGTTAACTTATTGCAGATTCGGCTCATTCAGCCACCTCTCAAAGCCCCCGCTAAGCGCCACCGGCGGAACCGCTGAAGCAGCTGGATCAACGATCTGATTTATGGATTGCGATTTAAATGCGATTTTGAAATTGTGGGGAAATCGTGAATAAATCACAAAAAATAAAGAGTGTAATATAGGGCTAACTGAAAAGGATCTCTAGAAAATTATGATGACATGGAAAACACACCCAAAGATTTCTGTATAAAGCAATTATTTCAAGTCAAATAATTTTGATACCTTATAATTAAATGCCGTTCAGAATTTTTTTTTTTTTTATCATTTATTTATTCAAAAGATTCTTTTTAGAGACACAACAATAAAAATATGTTCTTTTACATGCAAGCTTGAATAAGTGTTACTGGTATAAACCTATGAAAACTTTAGAAATTACGACAAACGCTTTAAATTGCAAGCAATCTCAGGAAAATCACACAATGTGAACGCGGCTTTAAGAGTGCAATCCCAAGGATGCCCCTTACCAACTCCATGGGCGCCGGGTGGTGACATTCACTTGATGGCTTTGACATTGGGGCTTCTGCTTTTTCACGCGCCTGATGACATCCCCCGTTGTCACTCCTGGTTAACGCGCCCGTTGACGGCCAAGGCCAGGGCGCTTTTTTGAAAAAAGTAGACGTGTCACTCGAAAAAAAACTCACACAGAAGGCGCGTGGTGACGGAGGTAACTGTCAGGCAGCAAAGGGGGATTGGATGAGGCCCAGGGTGTTTGGTGCTAAGGGTTGGATTGTTGGGATGTAGGTATTTATGTTCAGGTGAGGAGATTTAGAAAAGTGCATTTACGCCGTTTACAACAAATTGCAAAACAAATTGGCATTCTTATATCCATAGGTCGAATTTTAACGACTTGCTAAAGATTGACTCCACTTCTTTTATTTTCCTTTATTATTTTGTTTGATATATTTATCTTGATTGCAATTAGAGACAACATCTATCTAAAGGTGATGTGCGAAATGCGATTCAAGTGGCAGATCTAAGATTTTGCAAAACTTTAAAGATGATATTTAGTGCGTCAGAATGCAAATGTGGTAATGTCATATTCATGCCAAATTTTCCAATAAACAACATGAAATTCTTTATAAAAAAGAGTGGAGTATGGCGCCTACCTACACGCCTGACGCTTAACCCGCCAGTGGATCATTCCCCATGGGGAGAAGGGCGGGGTTGATGGTGGTTGATGAGGGGTTATGAGAGGGGTGCGGAGAGGCCAGGACCCCTGGTACCTTGTCACCATCTCGTCCCACTTCCCCTCGCCCTCTGCATCACCTTGTGTCGCCCTGAGCCTCTCTCATTTTTAATGGCGGATCCTTCCGGCCGCGACCCTTTGATCTGCGAGCTCAGATCCGGCCCCCATAGGCCGCGACCTGTGGGCAGGCCGAGTACCGCCGACTAACTTCCCGTCGTCCCCTGCTGAAACCCCACCCCACCCCACCACATGCAGTCACCCCCCACCACACCCCCGGGCGCCCCTTGTGACGCTGCACACATTTTGAACCTCCACCCACCCACCCACTGATCCACCCACCAACCAATTCACCAACCCATCCCACCCAACCCACCCATCCATACTTGAAGATCACAAAGACACCCCCCCCCCCACACACACACACACCTCCCCCTCTTTCCCAACTCCCACCCCCCACCCCCCAAGCGTCTGACTAACCCCCACACCCACTTGGCTCCAGGTCCTAACAGGTGCTTACCCTCTCCTCCTTGTCCTCCAGGCCTTATGCAGAATCAGGGACATGGGGCTCTCCAGTGGGTGGGACTTGCCAGTAATTGGTGACCATGGAGACATCCTCCTGCCCCTGCCCCCCTTCCCTTCGTTTCCTGCCATCCATCCCATGCCATCCCAAGTCCTGAACAAAGGAGTGCTGGGTTGGGGCTGAATCAGTGAGGTTGATTAAGACTAGGGTTGGCAGACCGCCCCAATGGGGAAAGCTGACCATTTTTTTACCTTTAATTCTTCACTAAATATCTATTGCACACGTATGCATCCTAGGTTGGTTTGTAAAGTCTTACCAACATATTGTGGATCAGCAAAAGCAAGCACAATATAAAATTGATTAGGAAACATTAAATGTTGAAATGCATTGCATTGCACATGGTACCTTGTTAAAAATCCAAAGGGCTATCAACTCAAAATCCAAGGGGCTGCTATCTCCTCAAAGGTCCAAGGGACTGTCTACTCAAATTTAAAGTTTGTAAAACAAACAAAAAAAAACTTAAAAGAAAAATGGCGTCCCCAAACTACATTTACCTACAAAGTCTGCCAACGACCCATCCCATCCTACTCCATCCCTGTCCCCATCCAACGTCGTCCCCTCTTTGTTTCCTGGTGACATCCTGTCTCCCGCTGGCTTCTCTGATGAGGGATTAATTGGGGCCTGAACTACAGGCCAGATCCACTGACCCCTGCCAAACCACCGGGCAGGGAGCCAATATTAAAGCCTCCGGTTGAATGGGTTGGAAGGAGGCAGGGTTGCGGGTTGCCAGAACGTGACTTGATGACTGGTCTGCAGACATGGTTTTCAGCAAATTGACAAGACGTGAAGGTCAATCGACCAATGACTTATTTCTTTGTTTCTTTTACGGGTTTGTTTGTGGTATGACAACTGGTTTAAGGAATGGTATGGAGCTATGATCATGACAGTTTAGAGTGTTTGATGTATTCAAGTAGCATCAGGTAATGGAGTCAAAGTGCGATACACACCCGTATTTAAATTTATTTTCACTTTATTTCATGTGGTCATGTTCAATTTTATGAATGCTAATTCTTTGAAAATCCCCTTTGAAAACGGTTGGTGGCCAGACAGCGTTTTGGGTTACGAAAGAAGCAGGATTGTGGGAGGCCCTGTTGTAAGAAGTATAGGGAAAGTGATCTTTCAACCTGGCCGTTTTAGACGTAAAGTATTTATAAACGTAGCAGGAATATCCCTGAATCTGGACAACCATGAATGAAATATCACATTTTGCCAATACACCATCATTAAAACCACTCATTTCCCCTAACAAGAAATCTGCGAACAAACCTAGAATTAAAAAGAAACCTTAACCGCCCCCTTAAAAATTTCCAACCCACCTCACCAAATCCTCCAGGGCTGTCACTGTGAGCAGGTCGTGTTTGGGAAGCAGGATGGAGTGATCTGCTCGGAGCTGCTCCCCCTCTGGAGGACGCCACCCCCCTTTGTGGGGCTGACGGATGGTACCCACCCTGGGGTGCCGTAGACCCGACTTCCATTACCTGGTCGGCCCATGCTCTCCACACCTCCGCACCCCCACACCCCAACACATCTTTCTCCTGGTGTTATGGACCGGCGAGTGTTGGCCTTTCAAACATGACTAAATCTCATATATAGTTAATAAGAGCCATTGGGGCAGTCTTTATTTAAAAAGAAACAGTCAATGCACTCATTATAAATTTCCTCGGCTACTCAATATTCGGTGGGTGTCAAAATATAATGTGGCAGATCAGAAGGAATGGCAATAACAGGTGGCAGGTGCACCGATAGATTTGGAGTATTGATTTGGGTTAAAACAAAAAAGATTAATTCGGAACGATGGTTTAAGGGGGCAGGGTGCGGGGATCATCAAAACATTATAACCCCTAAAATCGCATATTTTACATACCTGTTAACCATTAGTAATCCTAGAACTCACCGGCTTGTTTTACTGGCTATGCTTTTTTTCTTTTTTTTAATCTTAGCTTTACATTCGGCTTACTATAGCGCTACGCCCTCCACTTAGCCCTCATCCTGCCACACCTCACCCCACCACCTCAAACGTCGCTTTTCTAATTGAGCCGACGGTCGACCCTCCATACATCTCCTGGTTGAGGCTGGGGTGGGGAGTGAGGGCGGGCTTGGGGTGTGGGCAGTGGGGTTGAGGCAAGGGCGGGGGGTTGAAGTAAGAGCGGGGGGTGGGGGTTGAGGTGAGGGCGGAGGATCGAGAGGTTTAGGGGGCGCCCCGAGGTGTGAGGCTCAGGAAAGTTGGTTGGTTGGATAGGTGAGTTAGTGGGGGAGTAGAGGGGGTATTTATACTGAATATTGCATCAGCGTATGGAAAGTTGCAATAAGGATAGTTTGGAGTGGGTTTTATACGCTGAGAGTGGCGTCTGGAACTTGGCTAGAAATGTCATATGAATAAAAGGAGTGCAAAATTGAGTCCCGAAATAGATACTCTGACTAGGGGGCTAAGGATTTGACTTCTAGCTTTCTGCATTAGAGAAAGTGTGAGATAGTGATTTAAGGGGTTGGGATCTGTTCAAAATAAAGAAACTTACTACTAATAAATTATATTAGTATTTTGCATTTGTCTAGCTCTCGACAACTTATGATTACGCTATTATGTCTAGATATGGAATCATAGGGGCTGTTCTGTTTGTCCCACAGATCCATGAATACGGATACGTTGATACAGATACATCAAATACATACCTGAGGCATAGCAGACCACGACGCTCCGCCTTCCTTATAAACACCCCTTAAGTTAAGTTAGTGAGTGGGTGACTTTAAAGCTGACCGGGGCTAGTTCTAAGGTGGCGGTCAGTAGTGGTCAGTGGGGACGCGGCAATAAGAGCGGCCGGCCGCGCGCAGATAACCGCGCCTCATTCATAAAACGCGCCTACATCACCGCACGCGTCACTGTAAACAACGACGCGAGACACACAAGTAATTTCCCCAAGAAATGAGGGCGTAATTCGGCAAGATGTTCCGCGCGACCGTCGGCGCCGCCCGCGCCGCCCGATAAATCGCCGCGCGCGACGCAGAGGGGGTGTCCGGGGGCGACCCTATAGTGGCGACACAGAGGGACGACTGTGTCGCCACCGATGTCGCCCCGCGCGCCGACCCCCTACTGGCTTAGTTTAGACCGCAGCCACCCCCTGTGATCCAGTCTCAACCTACCCTAGCCCTTCACCGAGCTATCCATCACTATACGACCCACCTTTGGGGGCACCTCACCCGCCCTCCACGGCTGCTCCACGGTCTGCCCTTCCTCCTTCCGTCTCCCCCTGGAGCCATCCCGGCCCCCTCCCCTGGGCCCGCCGCCCGGATTGTCGCCATACATTTTCTTTCGGCGACAGCGACGAGACTGAAATGATGTGATGGGGCTGGTCAGTGCAGGAGGGTCAGCGCAGGGGTCGGTCATAAGGGGACGGGAAGGTGTGTAGATGGATATAGGGATAAATCAAGTAACGCTGGGCGGTTTAATAGAAGCTTCTTAAGGTTACGATGATGTGGATAGATGCTGCGGATAGGTAGCTCTGAGGGAGGGAGGTAGGTAGATAAAGGTAGGTAGGTAGGTAGGAACAGATATTTTCAATAATAATGTCTTTAATGTATAGATAGCTAACTTAAGTGAATATTATAAGTATTTCAATTGAATAACTAATTCAGATATATTCAAACAAAGAATAGATTAAGAAGAGGAAAGTTTCTTTTTCACGCAACTTCATCCTCCTCATCGCATTCTTGGAGACATTAAAGCTATTCCCACAACGTCTCCCCTGGCAAAACAACGCCTGTACACTCCTCTATGCCTTTGTCAACGCCCCACACTTTGCCCCAAAGCCCCCTCCATATACGAAAACCCTCCAGCAGCCCTCCCCTCTATAGCACTACTGCTTAGTCCCCTCAGCCTCCCAGACACCCTAGATCTCCTCCAGGGCGGGTGGTGTGGTGTGCTGGAGCGCTCTGAGAACACTCTTTTCCTCCTGAGCCTGACGTTTCCCATCAGTGGCTGGGTTACCGTGAGAACGACGCACCTGGAGGACAAACCGTGGAGGACGCGCCCCTTTCGCCTTCCTCCTCCCTTTAACTGAACGCCGGCGTCCCACGGATGCCCACCCCCTTGCTCTCAGACATCAAAGACGAGTGCCCCTGTGCCGGAGCCGTCAGTAGCGCCGGCTCGCGCTACAAAAAACGCTTTATCATCCATTTGTACAGAATGTCTCCCACAGTATTGTCCCAGCATAGAGAGGTCGACGAGAAAAGCTTCTGCCCCATCCTTTGTATGTGTGGTACAGAGATTGTAAAAAGTGTATATCTGATACTGAAAGATACCCCTCCATCTTCAGACCGTTTTATGAGTATAGCATTAGTGTCCGTCTGTCTATCTCTAGGTATCGCTTTTCTGCTTTGGATAGCAATACTCGCTGAATTCATGAATCAGATTTTTCTTATGGATCCATAGCTATTTGACAACGAAGAGAAGTTGTTTTGGTGATTGTAAATAAAAGTGTTTTGAATGCTTGTAATATTTGATGTGAGTCCTCTATTTCAAAATGAAATGTTGCAGAAAGCAATTTTACTACTTATTACTAACTCACTCTTTGCAGAACGGAATTAATATGTATAAATCTAATTTGTTTACACAACCGATAGCAAAATTATTTTGCCTACGGTAGTATTAGATATTTGCTTATTTGAATCATGATGTTATAATATACTACGCATATACTAAAACTTCCTTTGACTGTGAGGTTGTCAGAGGTGAATAGCAATATTAGTTATAATACTAACAATATCAAACAGTTTGCTTTAATCAGTGTTAATAGCATTACCTTTTACTTAACACGTTTCAATGACACTTTCATTACCTTATATATTGTTTGGGGTTCCGATTAACGGAGGTAGGTGTGGTTCAGTGGCAAACAGGTGGCTGGGCGTTGTTATGGTAACAGAAACACACTCCATACCTGTCTCAACCTTCTCACCCACCTGTAGCTGGTTACAGAACACCTATTCAATTCCGCTCCGGTTCCACGGCCCACTTAAAGGAGCAGTTCATACTATGCGATTTTCTCGGTGAAGTTGCGCGAATTTGACTCCACGGAGAAGTGGGAAAAAATAAGTTCAGTTGGGAAGTCGTGGTTAAATAGAAGGTTCATCGGTCATTTCAGGTTCACTGCACTAGTAAGATACACATAGGTGACTGTCCTTCTTACTTGTAGCTGCAGTTACATTCGTAACTAATTATCTGTATTAAAAATCCGCAATGGTGTCTTACCAGTTCATTAATAAACACTTCCAGTAAACCATTGACAGTAAATTATTGCCCAATCGCACCGAATCGACCACGAAAAACGTCCATAAAATCGCCCATGAAAATCACCTATGAAATCACGTAGGGTCACATTGGCTCTATACAGACACTGGAGCAGCTCACCTTTGTGTTTTGGCCATGAGCAGCTCACGCAGAACACACCCAGGTATTGACAGATAGAGCAGCTCGCGAGGTGCCGACGGCCAGACACTGAGACAGGCTGACAGGCACAACCGAGCTGCTCCGAGCTGCTCGCTATGGGAGACAACAGCCAATCGCTCGATTCACCCTCAGTATGCTTTTACAGGGGACACACAATGTCACAAGGCACACACCAACACCACCCCCTCCCTTCCTCTCCCACTCCCTAAACCAATGGGTCTGTCAATATTTGTCCACCCAGTCAAATATCAAACATCAGTTTGCCTTGTCTCGCTGATTTCTGCCGCCGGGTTGTTGTACTTGATACTGCAAAAGCTGGTATCTTTTGCGCTATAGAAATGTTTGAGGACATGTAATCTTAACATATTTTTTGTAAATTCATTACCCCAAAAACTTATTGAATATGTGTAGGCCTATGTCTTCTGTGATTTTTTTTGGTGCTTCTTTAATGCATGTTCAGGGTATTTATCTTTGTGCAATCACGACATTGCGTGAAGTGCACGCAAATATTGTCCCCCGCACAACGCACACATCCGTACCAACCCAATGATCCACCCCCAGCAATAATAACCCACCCGCCAAACCATCCACCAATCTATCAATCCACAACACATCAGCCGATCTGTTTTCTCTAATCACTCTTCTGGATAATCATTTTCGATTGTTACTCCGAGTGAACCGCGGCCGTTGGCGAGTGCTGTTTCGTTAAGGTTTCTCTCTGGTCGGCCTTTTTCTCTGGCATCCAGGGTTTTTGTGCTCTTAACGGTTGGTTTGGTTCGACACCGTCTGAAACACTGTGGAACAGAACAGAGTTTAGTACAGGCATGGGAGAGGCTCCAGGTGCACATAGGACAGATACACAGACAGACAGGTACAAAAGGGGGAAGGGAAAGAAAAGCGAGACTGATTTAAAATGTTTTTTTTCATTTTATTTACTATTTTCATTTCAATCATTTGAGGCATATTGAGGGTTTTATATGGCAATATTCCCACCTCCTGGGGATAGTTCTACAGCATTATTTGCCGCATTATAACTCAGAGCACTGCACATCGTGAGAGCTTGCACATGAGGACTACATAACATTCAACACAACTGCATTCCAGCGGTTAACTTTCTGAATTGTCAATATAAAATGTTTTCAATAATGTCATTGGTCCACCCTCCCTGAAAGCCACCCCAACCACACTAGGTTGGCTTTACAACTCCAGTCCATCAGTCTCTTTGTTTCAAGCCAAATCAATGTGTTTCAAGCCAAACCAATTGGCTGCAGGCAAGAGAGCGTGCAGATGACAAAGTTGAAATACATTGTAGGATGGAATTAATGGTGCTTATTGAGAGCATTACCCCGAAAATGGGCCGCTCTAGATGGGCCCTTTTCGTCGACCTATTTTCATTGAAATTCATTAAAACTCCTGTTGACTACGAATATCAATACAAACATAGTTTCCTCCAAGCGATGAAACGAAATCCCCTCCCTCCAGTGCTACTCCGAGTGAGCTATAATACACGGCTGTTACAAAGCGGTAATTAAATAGGGCCTTGGGGAATTGGTAATTCACTTTCCTGTTTAATAATCTCTCGCTCAGCTCGGTGGACTTAAACCACAGCTACTGTATTGAGACTAAACCTTCCCTGGTGGCCAGCAATATCGTTACACAGGCTTAGATATGGTTACAATAGTTACCCTAAAAGCCTTACTATTCAACTATAAGCAACAGACTGATCTACTGATCTACCTACGTATTTAATGCTACCACATTAAAGCAGATAAATGAAAACATAAATAGACATTATCTTATATACTTAGAGTATAAGACATGAACATACAATTTATAAATTTCTTTTTCGGGCTTTTTAGCATAATAATCATATTCCCCTAATTCAAATTGGACATTTATCAGAATTCAAGCTTGCATTAAAAATGGGCATATTATGATATCAACCTGATCCTATTTAGTCAAACATCTTTCTAAAATTCCTTAGAGCAGCATGCCCAGAGACTGCATGTATGGAAAACTATAACCAAGATACTAGACACAGAACACGGAAGGAAACCTGTGAAGTGCAAGGCACCTAAAAAACAGAAAGGGCAATGTGCAGGAAGCCCCATAATTAATACCCAGCCCTTATCGCTCTCCTGCAACACCCCGGGTCTCCCTGATCCACCAGCTCTCCCTGATCCAGTAGCCTGCACCCACCTGCCCAGCCGTGTCTTTGGATAAGCTGCTGACGTCGGTGCCAGGTTATTGGGTCCCCCTTTTTTAACCTAACGCCAGGTGGTGTGGTGTGCAAATCAATTGTGAGCACTGATGATGGATGGTATGTGAGGGAGGGGAGGTAGAGAGAGGGGGGAGTGTAGGGAAATAGGTGGGGGGGGGGGGGTTACTCACTTGGTAAAAGTGAGAGGCAATGTCTATAGTCCTTTCTACTTCTTTTATTAGAGGTAGGAATCAAGTAGGAAGAGGTAGAGGTAGGAAGAGGTAGGAAGTGTCTAGTATTGAAACAATTAACAACTGGTTTTGGTAATTGTACCCTTGTGTTGGGTTGTTTATTTCTGCATGTATGAATATAATCCATATAGAAAATTTAGGATGTTTGATAAATTTGGGCTGACTGATTGACCAGTACCTAAGGGCTTATCAAGCATGGTAGAAATGGACAGCCGTAAAACATATAAAAGTATTATGGGGTCAATAATAATGTTCCCTTTTCAGGGATGTGCATGCGTTTACCTCTTCCATTCTATTTTGTACTAAGGTGGCCTCTTTCTAGTTACACGCATCCAGCCTCTGAATTAATGCACGAGAGGCCTGGAGTACAAATGTGATAGGTGCAAGTGGTTCAGAACTTGGTGAGATAACAGAAATTTTTGGTGGGAAAAGGTTGGAGACGAACGCCTTGATCTACCACTTGCTCACTTATTACTTCCGTCCCTTACCTCTCAAAGTTCAGCATAGACAGGTGCTCAGAATCCCAGCAAGTGCACATCTTGAAATGAATCTACATACTGCGTAATATCTAGGCTTAAATAATAATACTATTTGAGAAATAGCTATGGGGATCAATCTTCTTTTAATCGACGTGTAGGTAGATAAGTGAATCTAAATGAACTTATTATCAATTATTCACATCTTAAATCCTAAATTAGTCCCGCTTGGTTAAAAATATAGCAATAACGAGTCGTTCTCTTACACAGAATCCATACATAATCGCACAACCATCTCAAAAACAGTTCATCACCTGTTGCTGATTAGGCAATAAATATGTATCGTTTGGTTATAACCCTCTCGGGTTGTTTGGACAGGCTAACGAGGTTTTGGTGCTTAGACTGCTGAGATCAAGCCTGGATCCTGCCTCTGATCTGTATTTGTTAGGAGCAGCTCATGTCCATTAATGAGCTACTCGCCTGCTGAGCAAATCATGGATATTTGTAACTCACTGGGTCCATGGCCTTGTCAGGGGTTGGTGGGGGGCCTCATAAATTATGTGGGATGCAGTTGTCTGGGTTAAAGGTATCTTGGAATATTTATAGACTGGAATGCATAATTTAACGGCTAATAGTAGAGTACGACTATGTGTTTTGGTGATCGCAGGGGTCATTTCTCACATGAAGTTTAGGTCACTGATGCCCCTCCAAAACATAGATTTTACAGGTAAATGTCAAGAGAGTCGAGACCTTTTGATTGGGAACCCAAACCTTCAAAGAAAGGGTTGGGGGGGGGGGGATTATATTCATAGCTATGCACACAATTTAATGACCTCCTCTCCCTCAAACCACCACCCCAATTTTCTCAAAAGTCCTGAACCTGACCCTTTCCTAAGCCGCTAGGCCTAATTGTGGTTCTATAAAACGTAGGTGGACCCAGGATTTCGGAAGGAGGGAGTCTACATTTAGGCAAATCGCTAGGCCTAATAGTAATACGTCTTGCACACATGCAAAATATTTGCCCTCTATTTTCCATCGAAATGGCGAGGAGGAGTAGGACCTCCTGGAAGCCCACGGAACCTCCCCATGCAGCTACATAAAGGTTGATTCTTCCCCAGATTCCATGGCCCCAAGCTATATCCACACAAGGCCAGGGTAGAACCATTACCGTTCTGATTATTCATCTGTCCGCCCTGTCGGGCCTCCCAAGCACCAAGAGCATTAATCTCTCGGCGAGCAGCGGACTCTAATTAATCTTCTCATCAATAGCAAAACCCGCCTTATCTAATGAAAATGTGCTAGATTGCAATTAATTATTCAAGACACCATTATCACTCCCGTTCCCCAAAGAATGAGCGCTGGCCGGAGCTTGTCTTGTTACACGGCCTAGTCGTGTCAACTTGTCCGGGCGGGCGATAATGGAAGAAACAATGTGTAGCTGTGGTGGATAGCTGGAGGGAAGAAATGGGAAGATGGAGAAGTATGAGTAAGAAGGTTGAAGCCACTGCGGATAGGTTATGGGGGTGCGGCGCCTGGTTACAAGGTTGAAAGTGGATATGTTTGGCTGCAGCTGGTGGTAATGCTATTTTCATTCCTCATGTGACTCTAGAGTCGAATATGGTAAAATGCAAACCAAAATTGTGTCTATAATAGAGACAGCTATTGGGAGGGAGGGTAGACAAACTGTCAGTCAAAGTTGCGAGGAAGAAGTCTGGTTAGGTTATGAAGTGCGTTTAACTGTGCTTGGTGGGAATGGTAATTTCCATTCCTCGTGTGCCTAATATCTTAAAATGCCTATTTGTGTCTATATCATAAACAGTTGATAGAAGGGAGAGTAGATAAAATGCCACCAAAAGTAGCGAGGAAGGAGTCTTTGGTTAGGTTATGGGGTGCAGAGATTTACAATGCGGAAGTGCAAGTTTGGCCGCAGCTGGCAATTGCTGGACCAATATATCTGTGAATAATATTCCATAGAAGAAGGAATTTTTTTAGAAGTGCCATACGCTAACTTGAACACCAAGAGATTAAGGTTCAAAACCTTATAAACAATAGGAAACAATGTCTGAAAGCAGGCTAAAGGGAGTGAAGTATATAGAATGTACAAACTCGAAAACAAACAATATGTGTCTCCACACACAGAAAGGATGCTCCATGCGGGAATTAGGCATTGAAGAGGATGGTTTTAGCTTTCAAATGATACAAAACACATCAAAATTGGATAATTTTTAAAGAAATTACAGGCTCTTGAAGACAGGACTATCGGTCCTCCTGAAAATGGCCAAACGCCCGGATATCATATATTTATCTAGATATTTAGTAATAGAATAAAATTTACTCCATAAATTATCAAGAAACTCTTAAAAGCTATTATGGGTATAACTTTTCATCTAGAAAAGTTATTTCACTTGTGTTTGGACTGATAATATATTCAAGTCATGTTTTTCCAAATGGGATACAATTTTTGACAAAATCTGCAAAATGTTGTCGTTTCCATGGTAACCAAACATTTAATGTTAGGTAATATTTGGGGGAAAAACATTCTATTAACATTCCAAATAGAATGTTTTTCAAACAAAATGGAATGTTTAGAGTGTGTTAACTGAATTCTACACAAAAAAATGATTTAAGACATTTTTATTCCTATTTTTCATAAATCTACCCATATCTCCTTTAATATTGGCCTTAGAGCTTAAGATATAACCCCCTCGGAGCATCCTTTCTGTGTGTTGGGTCACAATTTATGCCTCATTAGTTGAAGTGGTTACAATCTTGCTAATGATAACCTTGAGCTCTGTGGAGATGCAATCCTTTCCCCATCTTGCAGAAGGATTAACATTGTATTACACTAACCCTATTTGCTCCAGATTTTATAAATCTGCACTGTGGATTGGAACTATTCACTATTTCAAGAAAGGGTCTTTTTTACAAGTGATACATAGCATGTATGGTCTTTAGCAATATCATAGAAGAAATGTAATAGTAAAATGGTTGATAAATGGTCCTCAGAATCGCCTAGTTGAATATAGGCTTAAGATGATGGCTCAGACCAATTTGGGGGCACTCTGCCACCAAACGCCCTCAGGCGGCGTGAACGGCGGGACGGCGGGCAGTATTACACAGCCTAAACCCCATGCATATTTCAGCGACGTCACACATTGAAACAGCTTATGATCTCAGTGTAGGAAAACACCATTATAAATATTTGATTTCTTAATGCAGCACTTTCGCAGCTTAATCTGAGCCGCGAGTAAAGTGTGCGAGGATATAATGTGTCTTGGACGTGTTTTTTTCCATCAGTTATTATTCACCAGTCTGTTTTTTTGTTGTAAAAATATACTTGTATGCGAACGCTAACTAGAATTGAAAATTACATGCTGATTTATATTTTTTTGTGATAACGTCCACATGGCACCTGATGAAATACTAGATCAGACATAAGATATCATCATTAAGTAGGATGGCATAACGGTTTTATGGGAGTCATGATCCTGAGGCTTTTGATTATCTCCAGGCCTTAGGCCATAGGCTTCAAATTAAGTAGGCCGTTTCTACCTGTAATTGGAGTTTGCCTGGAGGTCATCAGACAAACTTACCTGTGTTCCTTGACATCCATCCATCGCCAGCTCCTACCTGTAGTATACCTGTCAACTTCAACCTTCAGATCACATAGCTACCTGTTAGAGTTGGGGGGAGCCTTGAGAAACTTCCATTGTTTCCTAGCTCCCACCCCACCCCCTCCCACCCTAACCCACCCTGGAGGACCAGGAGGACTCAGGTGTGTTCCCACCGATGTCTCCTCCCCTCCCTCATCAATTAAGACATCAAAGATGGGGGGAGGGGTCCATTACAAAGAACATCTTCCTTCTCCCAATCCTCAATGCACTCCATTCCCAGATCCCAAAGCCAACACACCAGACATTTTTGCCCATTTGAACCACTGCTCTTTTTAACTCAGAAATACATTTTTTGCATTTTGCATCAGTTCCAGGTGCATACAGTACCACTCACTCTCCCCAGCCATCCCTCCATCTTTTATTTTTGCACTTGTCTTGGTCTGGGCTTCCTCCAGGGGAAGATGTCGCCTTGGATCCTGCTCCTAATGGTGTTATCCATCCGGGCTAGATCAAAGGAGCTGATAAGGCCGACCCGGGTGCTGTTTACTAGCACAGAGGGACCGCTGCATTATCTCTTTTACGATTTGATCACATGGCAGGCGCTGATAGGAAATCCCTGTCGAGAAATAGAAAGCGCATTACATCGGCAACGGGCAGGCGGCGCAGGCTGACACCTGTCATATCGTACTCATCCGTTGCCATGGTTACCGGAAAGCATTAAACACTGCTGTTACCAGGAACTATTGAGGGATGGGTAGGATGGGGCATTGGTGGGGATATGGGGGAATGGGTGGTTTGGGAGGGGGTTGGTGGTAGTGGTATCGAAGAAAAGGGAGGATGGGGATTTTGGGATGGGTTAGAATAGGAATTGTGCGAGTGTTTCTTTAAGTATAGGGGGTTAGGGGATCAAAGATTGGATAGAATAGGAATGGTGCGAATGGTTATATAAGAATATGAGACCGGGGGATTAGAATGGGGTGTTGGAATTAAAAGGAAAGAGGGTGTTGTAGATGCTTGGGGTAGACTGATCAACGTCAGACTTCTGCTTATCGATTGAAAGTCGTCTATGGGTTCTTTTATACAACATAGATTGCGTTTTCATAGTAGAGCCTTTGTAAGATTCACAATGTATACCTCAAGTGACAATGTCCTCTAGATCTATTTCTGAGTATCCCCAGTTCACATAGTTATGTGTATGACAATAAATTCTCTTTCCAATTGCCATTATCTATCTATCATTCTGTTTACACCTCATTATTAAATAAGGTTTTCATTGAAATAGGATTGATTTTTCAAATTTGTTTTTTGAAAAATCAATCCTATTTTTATGAAAACCTGTCATCAAGTCTCATTTTCAGTGTCGCTCTCCCTTCCCCTTTCTAACAACTCCAATTCTTTTCTCACATTTACTCGTACTTTGGGTGCAGCGCGTTATGCGCGCTCGTGATTCTCTCGTTACGACTGCTTCTGATGGCGCCTTGTTGTCCTTTATCAGATTCTGTGGGACTTTGGCGCATTTCCCGGATTGGGTTTTGCAGGAGCTTGGCGAGGGTTGTGGGTTGGCGGGTGATAGAGGTTGTGGGTTGGGGGTTGTGGGTTGGGGGTTGGGGATTGGGGTTGGGGTAAGAAGCAGTAATGATCAAGGGGATGGCGCTGATCTTCTGTTGTCACAGTTCATTCCAGGATCTGTTACGGGGGGGGGGGGGGGTGTTGATCCACGGTGCGACTTTTGGTCGATTCTGAACCGATTTCGATTTCGAGAATCGGTACCCTAGAAAATTGCTATTGTATAGATTGTAACTATTAATGAAAACCTACATTCGTTCTAACTGCATGGAGTCATGGTTCAGCAAGCATACAAAAGACGAAGCAAAATCATACCAAAATTATGTAGTAAAATCATTGACAACCAAAACACCCTTGCAAAATCGAAACAGAAAATCGCATCATTAAAAGAATGCACCAACCCCAACCAAATCACCCCCCCCCCCCCCACCACCACCACCCATCCCACCACCACCCATCCCACCACCACCACCAGCACCACCATCGGGCACCACCACATGACAAGGCCCAGTAATAATGCCCCAATTAGTTCTCCTGCTGTATTCCAGCTCGCATCAAAGCCGGGCGTAATGAGACGTCGCGCCGTCCGCTCGGAATCAACAGTCTCGGCTTTCAGAGCTACGGGGGCCCGGCAGGGGCTCACAAAATCCCCGTACACCCCTTCTTTTAAAGCCTGTATTACACTAGGCGATTTTGCTCATTTCATGTGAAATTTAACCTGAATCCACGCAGGTGGCATACCATATGAATGAAATTTTAAAGTAGCCCTTATTTCTTTTGTCAAATTGTCAAATCGTGAGTTAAAACAGCTATTTCCGAAACCAATTTTACTTGTAATATCGAAAAGATCATATTCAAAGGCACGTTACATATCGTTAGAAAGGACTAGACATTCTCGTCCAAATGATATGTAACATGCATGAGTTCATATTCTCGGTGAGAACTTCACCTAGTCAAAATCGCCTAGTGGATTATAGGCTTTACCCGTCCTCCCATGCCGACCCCCTGCTACCCTGTCTTCCTACGTGTCTCCTTTGGGATCTACCAGTGAGAAAATCCAGACGTAGTGTTTTTCTTATAATTATTGCTAGATGTTCGGCTGTGGGTTGTCAGGCACTTTGACGATGTTGTGAAGGGATGCGATCGTGACGATGTATAAATGCGAACAAAGGCGTTTGAATTATGTTGAAATACTAATGATCGCTGTTTAAGAGCTCTTTCATTATCGTTATAAAGAACCAATTCGCTCTATTCATATTTGGAGTAAACAACCCAATATATTAGTATATTAGGCCTGTTCCACCTGCATCTTTACTACCCTAACCATCGTCCTTCAGAGGCAGATCCAGGATTTCTAAAAGGAGGGGGTCAGCATATAAGCTAAGTACTAAAAATGCATATATTCACATATACGAGAGGAACAATTTTCCCTCTATGCCTAGTTTAGGGGTCCACCAAAAGGAGGGGATCAGGACCCCCTAGACCCCCCCCCCCCCACTCTGGATCCGCCCCTGGTCCTCCTGGGATAAAACCAAATGCAGCATGGGTTCCTCTTTCTAACCTGTAGCAGTTCGGTTGCATGTTACCATGTACCATGACGACGTCGTGACGCCATGGCGATCGCCACGCAATGCGGTGGCGACTGGCGACCTCATGGCGACATGTGGCGCCAAGAGGGGACGGAGACAGGCGTCCGGAAGACAGGAAGCTGCTGTGAAGGCCTTGTAATTCATCAGTACGAAGTCTAATTTGCTCCAAAATACACCTGACCCCACCACCACCTTCTAGTCAATGTCCCTTTGTGGCGTCCTATGACATGCTTAGCCTTTGAGGATCTTCCCCTGCGAAAGAACAAAGGACATTTATCAACCTTGGGCATTCAACGAAGGAGGCGAGATTTTGTTTCTGCTAGACTTATGCATGGCCATAAGCTATATAAAGATACAAATATCCTGGACTATTTTGTTTATTCTAAATAGAACTCTGTGAAGCTTCTCTTCAGTCATTTGGCTCTCTATTTTATATTATCTAAATCTGTATTGTTCAAGCATACAGATTATTTGAAATTGCAGAGGACCTGAGTCTATACAATGAGCCGATGAAAGCAATGTAAAATAAAGGGATTTTGCCAACGTCAGCTTTCACGTGTGCAGCCTACTATTCAAAAGTATGTATACTAGGGCATATGCTACATCGAACTTATGATAGCAAGAGGTCTATAGTAACTGAAAGAACAAGCGCATATATATACAATGTCACAAAAGCTATCCATGAGTATAGACATCATTGTATTAGCAGTGAAATCTGATACATAGCAACAAAGTGAAGAAGAGGGAAAAAGGTGAATCAAACAGGATGTATTAGCCTCGCCAAGCCTGCGCACATATTGACATACAGGAGGTAATTGAATCCGACAATTTTTTCCACCTGCCGTCGCCAGTGCGGTTTTTATGCCATTTCACAAAGTGCAGTTTTGTACCTGAAGGAACCAATCACTGCACAGGAAAGAGGAGAGGGATGAATGATAAAGGGGTGGGGGAGTTTTCAGAAACGGCCGGATTGCATGTTACATGAAATGCACCCGGTGCAGTGTCGGTAGCTGTCTGAACGTCAAAACACCCTCGTCGGAACATTAGAGGATTGGTGGGTTGGGTGCGAAGGGGAAATATTTATTCATCTATGGATGATTGGAGATACAACGGCAATCAGAACTGCTCGGAGCTGCTCGGACCGAGTGAGCGGTTAGTGTCAGCCGGGGGCCATGAAATATGCATCGGCTCCTCCGCACTTGTTGGTGGCGCTATGTAAATTGTGAGTCGGTGCAATGTGCTCACTACACCTCCTTACTCCAACTCACTCACCGACCGAGCAACTCACCCTGACTGGCCTTAGCCCACACACCCAAGCATCACACACACACATACACACGCACACACAGACACACAGACACACATACAGACACAGACACACGCACGCACGCACGCACGCACGAACACACACACACACACACACAAACACACACACACACACACACACACACACACACACACACACACACACACACACACACACACACACAACCCCCTCCCTCCACCCACTCCCCAAACCAGCGTCGGATGGTAGCGAGGTAATGAAGTACTCGGCTATCACTGACACATCTTGTCTACTAAGTGCTTACACTGAGGTCGGTGGCGGGTCGCCCGCCGCATACTAATTCTCCACGAGCTACTCATACCGAAGTCCGAGCAGATTCTCCGAGCTGCTCGCCCACAGACAGAGACCCTCACAGTCCTGGCCGCGCTCTTTCTTCCAGACAGGATCCCGGCCGAGTTTACTTAACAGGCCGGCAAAGTTGATTACACACGGAGGGCCCTTATCGAGCAGCTCGCGAGCAGTTCCCGAGCAGCTCGCCCGGCTATTGTTTAGTTGGGGCCCTCTTTTCTCGCGGCCTAATTCTGGGGGAAGTGTATGTAATTAGGGCTCGAAATGTGAGAGGAATGATCCGGCCTGAGTTAATCCACGTTGGTGTCGGGGAGGGGCTTCTAGTTTGGTACTGCTATCACTGATACATATCTAACGTTGGGTAAATCAGGAAAAGTGGAATGACTAATAATAGATGTCCAGAGGCCAAATTTAAACAGGGGTAGGAATAAATGTGTACGCCTCAGTCCATGTCACAGCACCTGGATTGCCCACAATTTGGTTTCCGTCAAGGGTTGATGGCAATGTGAGTTTTTCATGCATTTCATTCCTGGAGCGATCCACTTGCTTTCACATGTTGAAGACTGTTTCTCTCCCATATCCATGGACACAAAAATATTGAAATATAATACCATACCACACCATACTATAATTACCGTACGCAATAGCAGTATGGACTATTAATGACAAAGTGAGATACCTATATACCCTACGTGCGTAGAAGTAAATGTCGATAGAAATTCATTAATTCCATATAGGAATATTGCAAGGTAGGAATTCTAGAAAGTGAATGCTGAATTATATTCATGGAAGCAGGTGGGCAGAGAGATTGTCGTTTCTGGTTCTATAATGATCCAGTCTGGGAGGAGACCATTCGGTCTAGCCTTGGCACGTTCATCACTACCCACTGTAGTCCTTGACGTCCCATGATAAAAACCCACCCATTGGCCTCGGAGGAGGTCGTTAAATCCTAAGTGAGACAAATCGCGTCTTTTCCCCTAGTTATACTACAGGAGGACAACTTGTCCTAAGGCAGTACTGAATATTGGTGGTTTGGGAGAAGCGGTTAGGGTATGGTCGTTATGTATAGGGTATGTCAAGAAATCATATAGATGATAAAAGAACGCTGTAAGAGGCACTTGTAACCTTATTTACATATACAAAATGCTTTATGTTAGAAGTATGGTATGATGGACAACATATTAAATAACTTCTTATAGGCCTAATTATGTTTGCAAAAGCAAAAAGACTATATTTCTAAAATGTTAACACCATTGATCGCTAAGGTGTGCTTATACGGATGCCAAGGAAACGTGTTAAACAGTTATAACATTAGCACATTCTAAGGCTTCAGTCGGCTGAGCTTTCCATTTATTTTAGGCCTGTTCCTGGCCCTAAGTAGGTTGAGGTTAGGCCGGACGGTGGCTCAAGTGGTGCTCTAGGCACGAGCCGCTCCCCTTCCCCGTAGCCGAGCAGCTCCGAGCAGCTCAACGCCAGGGACCCACCCTCAACGTACTTAGCAACGCTATTACCATGGCAACTATAATTATCACCCACCCACTTGATTTGGGAGAGAGCGTCCAGACCAGAAACCACCATTGCCGCCTTGCGCTCGCCTTAATGTGGAATTCTGCCTAACCGGAAGTGAATTCCCCTTCACCGGAAGTGGCCATCGTCATCCGGGTTTCTGGCCCAAACCGGAAGTTGTTAATTATTCAGTCAGCGTATGGGCTGTGGGTGAGGAATATGGAAGGGGAAGGGGTAGTGTTGAGGATTTGGAGAGGGGGGGGGGGGTGTTTTAGGCGAAAATAATGCGACTAGACGGGCATGTGGTGAGAATTGCCAGGTTGATCGGAATCCGGAGAGACGCCGGTATTAAAAATACATCGGGCGTCCGGACTAACCATCCGGGACCTGCAACCGCCAGACTGTGACCAAAGTCATGTGACGGGTAGGGACGTTCATGTGACCGCTAAAGGTGGTCATGGGACGCCGGACCGACATACGGGGATTTAAAGGTTTAAAGGGCTTAAGGTCAAAGAGCCATGGAAGGATTCCAAGTGGCGGCTGTTTGGCGCGTCTTCTCTAAAAGTTTTCCACAAGTGGCAGTTTCCTACCTAAGACGTTTAAATGAATAGATTATAAGCCTTTTAGTGTTCAGGAGCAATGTTCAAAACAACGCCATAATTCCCGCTCTTCTATTCATTGCATTACCTTTCGTTAATTATACACACAAACTTATAATTAACGAAAGGTCATGAAGTATGTGCACATACTTAACGAAAGCTGCCCCAGTTTTGACATTCAAGGATTAATCTGCCATGTTAAATTCACCATTTCTGTGTAGGCCTACTTCTCTTTCGGACATTTTTCATGATTCCTGAGCAAGGTACATGTAGTTAGTGTCTAACCATATCAAAGTCATTATAATTTTTTCATTCTTCTTTTCCAACATCAGTTGACGTAGTGTTTGCATGTCACATCTTTTTATTTGTTGTCATACCTATTTTTCTTGGAAATGGAGGTGCCTTCTTTTTGGTTTCATTCATTTGCATATCCAATTTTCTTGGAAATAATATGCAAACTCACTTTGGAGTTAAGAACTTTAATTCACAGCAGCAACAATGTTATATTTGAAGTCATAATAAGAGTTTCTTAATGTGGCACAGGGATGTCCATGTGAATGCAGACATTTCGAAATCCGTAACAAGGCCACAACAGAAATATTGGCGCTTTTCATTTCCCCTTTCAATGCTTGTTACAAATAGTTGACAAGTTAACGTCAGACAGTAATTTCTACCGCTAAAACATCTCTGATGTGGATCCCAAAGCATTCAGACAGCCATGAATCGGTTGCCTGATTCCATTCCAAACTCACTTTTTGGGGCCTAATTGTCTAAGGGACGGCTAAAAGAAGAGATCTTTTATATGCTAAGTTGTTTATGCAGCGGCGGCAGCGATGCATAGTTTAACGCCGGCATCCTTTAAAATTACCCCACACCAAAAATAATACGCCCCTGCATGCATGAATTGATCCGCAGTGATAAAAAATACGCGACCAATTTGGCCAGTCATGAATATTAATATATTATATTTCAACAGGGATGCAGTGCTACAAATTGGGTCGGAATCCAATTAAGCCTACACAAAAAGTCCCCACAGTATACATGTGTTAATACTAGGTGGTGTAGGCCTGTCCACGCCTGACCCTCCCTCCCACTACCTACTACCTACACATGCCTTCTCCCAATACCTACAACCTTGCACTTGTGTGTTTTACTGGTGTTCTGGAGGCGCCGTTCCATGGAGTATTGGCGTGGGGGGAAATATTGTAATCAAGTGGATCCGATTTACACATGTTACTAGGCGTTGTCATCAGGCCGGCTTCTGATGGTCCAATCTGGGCCGGGCCCTGTTAATCTGGCGCTAACCATTTGAACCATACACTAATTACCCACGGCGCCCGCCACTGATGAATAATTAAGGCGGAGAGATGGGGCCGCTCTGCTGGAGCTGCTGGCTCGCAGGCCGCCAGCAATCTTGTTACGGCCTCCTGATGAGTTCTTGAAGATGGTGGGGCATCCTGAGGGAAGCGGCTTGTGGGGTTGGAGAAGGATGGAGGGAGAGGATTGGGATGGGGAGGGATGGAGGGCTTTGGGGATGTGGAGAGATGGAGGGAGAGGATTGGAAAGAAGGGCTTTTGCGTTCTGGAAGGATGGAGGGAAGGTTTTAGGTGGGGCAGGGATGAAGGGCTTTCCTTGGAGTGGCCAGATGGAGGGGGATGTTTGGGATGGGGAGGGATGGAGTTCTGTTGTGGGTGAGGGAGGATGGAGGGGAAGGATTAGGACTGGGAGGGATAGAATGCTTTTGTGGATGGGGAGGTATGGAGGGAGAGGTTTGGCATGGGGATAGGTGGAGGGCTTTTGTGTTGTGGGAGGGTGGAGGGGAGGGTTTGTGATCGGGACGAATCGGGTTTGTGAGGGGGAGGGATAGAGGGCTTTTGTGGATGTAGAGCGATTGAGTGGAAGGTTTTGCGATGGGGAGGAATGGAGGTCCCATTAAGAAATGGCAGGATATAGAGAATTGTTTGACTTGGGATTAAGGATAGGCTTCTAGAAGGAAACGGATGGAGGTAAAGGGCTGAGATCAAGTGGACGAAGATTGGAATAGATAAAACCGGGGAAATGAAGGAAGAGAAGAGGGCAGCTGTGGGAAAACATGGGGAAAAGAAATTGGGGTAAGAGTGGATTGGGGTAAAAGGAAATGTTCGATTACAAGTAATATAGTCCTGCAAGATAGGAAATAAAATGACTGTACGTATAAGAGAAGTTATGTAAGGTATAACAGTAAGGGACGGCAAAGAGGTACAGAAGTGTTTAACAGAAGACTACATCGATAGGGTCTCGGTTTTCGCGGATGATATAGAGATGTAGACATTAATTCTGCAAATAATTATTCTGCTGCCTAATTGATGTAATTTTACACACACTTTGAACAAAATAACATTATTACGTAGCCCTATGTTAAAATGGGGAGTGCGCGTTTTCAACTAACTTGTGAGCCAACGCTCCTGTATTATTTGCGAAATCAGCTTTTGAATTCGTGAAATTCATTCTATCAATTCATACTATTCATGAATTATAGATGAGTATCAATTGTTGACAATGTAATTTCCGAACACAAATTTACAGATATCTAAATCTCTTTAACAGGTGATGGTGGATTCGGTAGCTGTGGTATGTTCAGGATAGATCTTTAATGTATATAATTATATTGAAATCATCAGATAGTTCATATTGTAAGTAGGAAAGGGCCTACATGGTATATAACATATGGGCATGCATGAAACAAGGGGTGGCTGCACGTATACATAACAATGGCGACTAAACATAGCACATGCCATTTGCAGAAAGCATGCACTTATATTCTAGATTAATACTTGCAATTGTGCATACTAACAATAGTATATAGAAAACACAACTGTTTTACTCACGATGTTGTAATTTGTACACTCTATGCTGGCCGGAATTTCGTTTGCCATAGTTCGTAGAAATGAGGCTAGTTAGTTCATGTTGCTAGGCAACAGGTTGTCATATGAATCCTGATAATGAAGCGATGCATATCTTGGAATTCATTGCAATTAGTTGTATTAATTCTTGTTCTAATATTACAGCAATTGCTTATGATGTATTTATATAAATGTGTTTCCTAGAGCATTATTCAATTATGTAAGTTTGTTTTCTTAGAACGCAAAACAGTAGATTTTATTATCAAAGTTGTTATAAAACTCATGCACCAGCGTAAAGTAGTGGGAATATGAGATACTGTTTACGATTTATTGAATAATTGAGCAGCGCCAGTACATCAAGTTGTTTAGGGTAAATTCAATGGTAAAACGAATTTTTGAAAATTATAGAATACATTTCTTTTTCTAAATGATTTACTCTCTGAAGTCAATGATCAATGTTTTCGCTACATCTCAGATAACAACAGTCATGTTGTCACAAGAAAACCTGAATTGTGTTACCTGAATCACGCAGAAAAAAACGTATTCAAGTTGTCAAAAATATTAAGCGATGATTATAATAATAATGCCAGATAGTTAAAAAATTGTCCACTCTCCAGTCTGTATGGTTGTATGTCGAGTACATGCGACAGACTTTAAATCATGGTTAAAATTTCTCAGAATCTAATATGATTAGGCCTATTAAAGTTTGAATAGATGACGCACTATTAATTTTACATTTTAGACTACATGGATTTCCCTCCGGAATTCCCTCGATCCCTTGTCATTGAGGAAGTTCAAAGGCTGATCCACCCCTATCAATTTGATTTACAGAAATCTAGTTTGTAGCATCCATTAAGAAATCAGCTTTTAAACAATAAAGCAGGTATTAGTGTGTGTTGAATACTAATTACAGAGTTCGTTTTGCAAAAGTATGGAAAAATTATGGCAGTTTTTCCGGGCGGCTACGTCCGGAATTGGGAAAACACCAATGAGCAGATGCGGCTGTATTTGGGGTCTGAAGGGTTAATTTCTTTACTAAATTTTAGTATTGTAACTAAGGGTGACGAACTGTCACCCTTACCTCCGGGGCAGAGGGATGGGACCCAGCCTGTTGTACTGAATGAGTGACGATCCTGGGGCTTAAAGCCCCCACTTTGGAGTTAATCTTTAAGACAGCGGCCCGGCCGTGTGTCTGTCACCTCCGATGCCACGTCCGTCACCTCGCTCATGTCGAGCTGCTCATCCGTCATTGTAACTTACTCAGTCGTGGTTAACAAGACACAAGTCGTTGACTTGGGCGCAGTACACGGGTTAAGCCTGGGAGCCGGGAGAGGAGTCTTTTTTTTGGTGACAGACTAGATAAGATTGATAAGCTTAGTCAACATGAAGAGGATTTTACAATCAATGGAAAGGCTGTGTTTTTGATGTTTTATGATGATTTATTCGCAATTGGAGAAGAGTGTTTTGAGAATGGCGTCGTAAGCAAAAATCAAAGAGAAAGGACAGGAAGGGTGGATCAGAATTGTAGGCGATGGGAGAAAATGGAACAAAAGTACGAAAATACAGATGAATAGACAGAATCTCAGAGACAGATAGGCTCGAGAATAGATAGAAATGAAATCAATTATTTATGACTGAAAAGCTTTACTTTTTCTCATTGATTTAAGACGCAGTTTATTTGTACTTAAAGTCGCCATTTAAAGTGGAAATCACTAGTAGTATTTTAATGCACGTCTGCCCTTTTGTTTCACTGACGATTTATCGGAAATCCACTAAGATTAAAACATCATTCGGTTGACATTTTGCTGCATTATGCACAATGAGATTTCACTTGAAGTAGAAATAATACAGACTGAGAAGAAGTGAAATTGCATAAAGCGGCTATAAAGAATAAAGCCAAATCAGCTACATCCATGGTAAAAGCACAATTTCCATAAACTACTTACTCCAGGGCTCTCTCAAACTAAGCATACCTCCCGTACTTGATTCTCCAACCATGTTATACCAAAGACCTGCCAGTTGCTGCACTTGAAGATTTAGCAGTTTTTTTGTAAGCCAACAAAAGCTGTCTAGTTCTAAGATCAATGTTCCGCCTTGTGCCAGGTGGGCTTGTCATCTCAGGTAATCCAGACCCCCTGTGGTGGGGAGGAGGTCACTTAGTGTGGAAAATGATACCCACTTGAAAAAAAAGACTAGAAATGCACCAATTCAGATATGCAGAAAACCTTCATACACATCGTGTTTTTAGTACTACTTTTAGTAGCTATTTTGATACCATCAAAGGAATAGTGGAGAAATCAATAGTTTGTCGTTAACAGACCTTTTGTTCTAGGGGAGATATATCTTGATGGTGGCTGTTAAGAAAATATGCGATTGTTAGACGCCTTTTCTCAACAGTCTATTATACTAGCGAGTCTAACTACATAAATTCTAAACACGATGAATAATTACAAGTTCCTTCCCTTATACTATCACATGTATCTAAATATGACTTACATTTCTAATGGAATCACATAGAAATTGGCGTACATATGCAATACATCCTGTATGAAAATATGTGTCGGGGACAGGCTGTAGTTATACATGCTACTTACTTTTACAAGGCCAGTACCCCCTACCCTCCAGTACTAATACTCTCTACCTTACCCCCTACTATTCTCTCCCCCACCCCCTCCCCTCCTCACCCCCTGGAGCCACCTCCCAGCCCACCTGGCCCGGTCCCTCCCTGTGGGTCCAATTAAAACCACTTCCCCCCACACACCAGGTAACACTAGTAGAGGCTCCCAGCATGGCCGGCTGCTAGATGAATAGTTACCTGACCTCCTCCACAGGTGCAAACAGGTGTGTTTCCATGCTACAGCTAATCTGTCACACACATCACTAGAGCCTGAATCTATATCATCTTGAACCCAGACTCACATACACAGAAAGCACCCATAGTCTTTCATCAAGTATCGGGAAACCTTATCCCCTGTTTTCTTTTAAAGGCTTAGTTTTATGCTTTGACCTACATTTTGAGCTGCTCGCTCAGTTCGCCTGGTTAAGCAAGATCGATCCTCTTAGGCCTGATACCTAGTTAGTTCTTAGATCTAGAAGGTGGAGCGGAGGGATGGATGCCAGCTATTTTAGGCTTCCAGTCTGGGAGGCTGCCTTGTGCGAGAGACTATAAGACTATTATACCCTTGCACTGAATACAATGAAAATTTATACATGAGCACCGAGAGAATACCAAAATATTAAGGGTGTATAAAAATCAAAACACTCTTATTCTATTTCAAACAAGTCCAATGTCACTCACGGAAATAGCATTCTAAGTGTGCATGGTAGTCCTACCACAATTGTTAATAGTAAACAGCTTGGAGACTTATTATTCCAAACATGTTACATACTATTTTTATCTCTACCACCCTATAATCAGATAATTCATCATGTATTGAGTTTGAACTGGCATTTCAGTCATGCTACTTTCTAATTTCACTCTAAGGGAAGGGAGTAAAGCGGAACTAGTAGTATGTTTGTTTAGAAAGTTCCGCCTATTGTTAATTCTACCACGAAATTCTGGTTTACACACAAGGCTAAGCAGAGAGGCCCTTGGAGACACTTTATACTTTGTCCAGGAGGGGAGGAGGTGTGTTTTGGGTACTAGAGGGAAGGCGGGATGGGGTGAGGGACAGCGAAGGCAAGGAATAATGGATGGGTGTGACTTTGGAGAGGAGGACAAACAAAGGAGGAACCGGAAGGGAATTTTGAGAATGGGGAAGGGGTTGGGGAAAACCATGTCCTTATTCCATTGGAAAAGTATGCTGAGAAGGTAAAAATAGGGAGAGGAAGGGGAAAGAGAAGGATAGCAGTAAGGGTATGAGACAATAGGAAGATGAGGGTAGGAAAGCGACGGGTATAATAATTATAATAATGAATTCAGGGGAAAGGAGAAGGGAGCGAGAATGGAAAGAAGAGGAAGGAAGTTGGCAAGGATTCAAATGAATAAATGCTTTAAAGGACATTTAAATGGTTTGAATGACAGGGGCCTCTGGGCAGATGTAGGGGCACTGTGGATCATATTACACGAATGGTGAATATAAACAATAGTAAACTGGTGTGTTATGGGTTCTGCTTTGTATAAACCAAGCTTTACTGATTCTAGTGGGAGGCCCACGTGTTGTTGATGGACCCTGGAAGACAAGGGCGCCCTGGAGGTCATACAAAAAGTACCATTTGATGCACAGAATATAGTGATGGAATCAAGGGGTGTATGGATGGAAGGGCGCAGGGATGAGGCCGGGGGAAATAGACTGGGGTGTGAAAAGATGGAGAGAAAGGGGAGAAAAAGAAGAGGGGGAAGGCGGGGGTGGGACAGGGGTCCATAAAAAGTAATCTTGTACATTTTAAGTGTGGCCCGGGCGGGGGGAGGTCTGCCGGCCGGTGATTAAGATTTACTGGCCCAATACCCCGGGAAATGAGCGGCGGGGGAACGGCCAGGGCTTAGCCGACGAATAAATCAGGGCCCGACCAGTCGCCGGCAAACCTTGGGTAAATAGATTTGACATGATGGCACCAATAAGGACTGATTATGATAGCCGGCCCGGACGCACCCACCTGTCGCCGACGTCGCCTGCTGCGAGCACATCATTGAGCCACTCCTATTAGCTCAGACCTGCTCGCAGGCACTCCACACACGCTCACCCCATCTGAAAACCCCCACCCCCTGTGTAGTCCTGCAGTGCGCCATCAAAAGTTAATGTGGCGTCTTCAAACTAATAACACTGACGAAGGAAGCCATTAGCCTTACATGTATTAATCACCATATTGCCGGCGTTAAAACAAGGAAAAACCCCCGAGCCGACCAGCGGCGTTTATTGCGTATTACTTTCTTATCTCACTGTCTGCTGATGCGGCCAAGACGGTCTCGTTCTTTAATACTGACAGTCAGTGGGAGGTAAGGAAGGGGGGGGGGATGTTAGCGCTGAGGCTTCATTTCATTCGTAGATTTTTACTGAGGATTTCCCAATTCGACAGATAGAAAATGTGTCACACATAAATATAAACCCTGGATACCATTGGAAAGGGCATTAAATTTCTGTTCATATGATATGTAACATGTATAGCTTCCATTGAGATTTCAAATGTACTATTTCAATATAAATTCTGTAATGGTAGTCCAGATCGCTCAGTGAAATACAGCTTTTAATGCTGGCTCATTATTTCCATTTGGGATGAGCAACAAACTTTGACAAGCACACAACATTCACAGCTTGTCAGTTAAAAACTAGTTGGATTAATGGATGGAGATTGGCACTTTTGTGGACGGAAATGGAAGCTTTGTCGGTTTAGCAACTAATTATTAATTTGTCGTAATCATACACAAATGAATAGTTTTAACTCAGTTGAGGAGATGTAACCGAATTTGTGTGTTACCTTTATGCACTCAGGATCAGAACAGAAATTAAATATAATGTAGTAAATTCTGAAATATATAACTGAAAACGTATGTTTATTAACAGAATATATTTATCTATTTGGAGTTAATACAGAAAAATAAACCTTATACTTTATTATTATATAGACAAGAAGCCTGGTCGTGAAAAAAAGATAGGCCTCTATAGGGGCAAAACGATATAAACATGTTAAAAATATACTAAGGTGGATTGCAGGTAAACAATAATAAAGTTTAATTTTGTGTATACAATGCCTATGCATCTTTATCTAATAACGTTCTTTACAAGTAGAATCAATTTTCCTCTGGCAACGCACATCCCTACAGCATAAGAAAACAAAATTCTAGCACAATAACTATTTCTATTTCTGCCAAAGTTCACCTAAAATTGGCCTTTCAATATTAAACATCGCATATATAACCATTTAGGTTGCGGTCATGTTTAACTGTATGGTCACACAGCTCTGGGGATCTGTTGATCACGTGATCCTATCCCCACCCCATGCGTCTTCTCGGTTCCCCGAATTCCCAACAGGCGGCAGTGCGGTCAGATTTCTAGGAAACACGGTCAGTGGGTCTTCGTGCAGGTGATATGGGAGGGGCGCCTATCACTTAACCACTGGTCAGTTTACAGTTAGACGCTCTCTGTAATTTGAGAGTATATATATATATATATATATATATATATATATATATATATCATATTCATGTATGAATAGTGCATTCATTTAATTAAGTCTAAAGATTATGTAAAGACAACAGATAATAATAATTAAATGTATGGAGTTCCTATAAAAAAAAAATCAACATTAATTTTCTTTTTGACATGATTGTGTTGTTTTAAATAATAAACAAATGTAAAATGTCTTTAAACTTAGTTATATGATTATCTATACGAGTAAAATACTATTATCTTACTTATATACGTGCATATTTGACCAGGTAGATCACGTACATTTGCTTATTCCCTCAGTATATTTCCAGCATAATCATTAAACGGGTATATTTTAAACAATTTGCAAGGCCGACAGTTTTCTTGTGCAGCGATGTATTTTTTTCTCTTTTACCCATAGTGTAGGCTTTGTTACTGCCTCCCCATTTAACGTCCATTAGTGTTAATGATGCGCCACTTCCCCAAAAACAGTCTACTGTAGCCTCCATAGTGTGTATCCTGCCCACTATAGCAACCGTATTTACGCCCTGTGGAATTCCTAATTGTGACCCTGTATTGTTTGACTTAGCGCTTGTTGTTCCGAAAAAAAAAAGTCCATTACCACAGCGTTGTGCAGCTCAAACGATCAAAGAACTATCGATGAGAGCGATCGTATACCATCACCACCACCACATATTATTAATGATATCCCAGATGTCGCATTTCTAGAGAGCAGAAAGAAGGAGTGCTAAAAAACGTATACGTGTATCATAAGGGTGGTTTCTTTGATTTCTTTCGTCTTTCTCATATTTTAATATACGTCATCGACTTTCAAACAATTGACTCATGCAGGTGTGTATGTTTTTCTGTCTACACTTTCTGTATACTTGATGTATAGTGGCAAACAAAAACAATATAGGTCAAGCATTTATTATGAATTGCGTCAGTACATGAATTCATAATACGCAGTTTCTATCAGAAGCTACAGCCTATAATGTCGGATCAAATGATAATGTAGGACTTAAGTAGACGGCAGTTTATTGTTAAAATAGGGATCGCATGTTGTCGACACACTCTTCCTACCTCATAGATTAAGTGCCATATGTAAATAGAAAATGACACGATGGCGGCAAATAGAAAAATGGAACCCTTCAGTGCTGTGACAGCATCACCCCTCCTCTCCTAGAAGAAACGCCTATTTCTCTCTCTTCACAGCGACTATATACAAGCTGCCATCACGTTTCCTGAGCAGAGTGTTGTTGCAACGCCACAGGCTTCCGAAGCTCTTTTTTCTTTTACACAGGCTTCTTTTCTTATTATGTTGGTCGGATTTCCCATGTACAGTATCTTGTGGACGCCCAATGCATGGTTTTGATAAAGGGAGGTGTGTTATGACAAGCCATAGTAAAGGGAATAGAGAGAAGAGTAGAAAATAGGGGGTGCATGGCCTTCATGAGAATGCAAGAAAGAGAATGGAGCAAAGTAAATGAGAAGCAAGAGTGTAAAAAGCGATAGAATGGGGAAACTAGAGTCTGAAATATGTGTGGCAGATGTATTTGCGGAAGATGAGGAGAGGACATGTTTCTATCAAAGATAGTGACAAAGGGAAAGTTATAGCTAAAAATCTATAAGGGACGAACATCTCTAGGTGCATTTGCCACGGAGAAATAAGAAAAAGGAGGGAGAGGAAGAAAAGTAGCAGCTGAGTCGTAGAGTTTTAGGAAGAGGACTGATAACTGGGAATGGGAGTTGGGATAGGAGTGAAAGTAAGTGGAGCATGGATAGAAAGGAGAGCCAGAAGGGAAAAGGGAAGGAGAAATGTGAGGGGACATGGGCAAGTAGGGACATGGAGAAGAGTGAGGGGGAGTGAGGGGGGGGGTAGGGATAGGGATAGGGAGGAGAGTGAGAGGGGAGGGGAAAACGGAGATAGGATAGGGAATGAGAGGGGAGGGGTAAATAGGGATATGGACGTTTGTGAGAGGGGATTGGGAATTAGAGAAATAGAGGGAATGAGAGAGGAGAGAGAAGAAAGGACATAGAGGGTAGTGAGACTGAGAGGGGAGAGGGGAGTATGGATAGGGACGAGAGCCTGAGGAGGGGAAGGGAGAGGGAAGGGGGAAGTAGGGATAGAGAGAAGAGTGAGAGGGGAGGGGGAAGGAGCGCTGCTACACGTGTGAGCCTGAGGAGGGGAACGGAGAGGGAAGGGGGAAGAAGTGATAGAGAGAGGAGTGAGAGGGGAGGGGGAAGGAGCGCTCTTACACGTGTGAGCCTGAGGAGGGGAAAGGAGAGGGAAGGGGGAAGCAGGGATAGAGAGAGGAGTGAGAGGGGAGGGGGAAGGAGCGCTCCTACACGTGTGAACCTGAGGAGAGGAAGGGAGAGGGAAGAGGGAAGTAGGGATAGAGAGGAGTGAGAGGGGAGGGGGAAGGAGCACTCCTACACGTGTGAGCCAGAGGAGGGGAAGGGAGAGGGAAGGGGGAAGCAGGGATAGAGAGAAGAGTGAGGGGGGGGAGGAGCGTTCCTACATGTGTGAGCCTGAGGAGGGGAAGGGAGAGGGAAGAGGGAAGTAGGGATAGAGAGAGGAGTGAGAGGGGAGGGGGAAGGAGCACTCCTACACGTGTGAACCTGAGGAGAGGAAGGGAGAGGGAAGAGGGAAGTAGGGATAGAGAGGAGTGAGAGGGGAGGGGGAAGGAGCACTCCTACACGTGTGAGCCAGAGGAGGGGAAGGGGGAAGCAGGGATAGAGAGAAGAGTGAGGGGGGAGGGGGAAGGAGCGTTCCTACATGTGTGAGCCTGAGGAGGGGAAGGGAGAGGGAAGAGGGAAGTAGGGATAGAGAGAAGAGTGAGGGGGGAGGGGGAAGGAGCGCTCCTACACGTGTGAGCCTGAGGAGGGGAAGGGAGAGGGAAGGGGGAAGTAGGGATAGAGAGAGGAGTGAGAGGGGAGGGGGAAGGAGCGCTCCTACACGTGTGAGCCTGAGGAGGATCGCTCTGACAGCTCTGGCCGTGCGTGTCACCGCTTTTCCGTCAGCAGGCCCGGGGTGGCTGCTTCTTACAGGCCGGCAGAAGGGCCGGATTAGCCGGGGACGTGACGGGAGGAGCCGGGCCTTTTTTACCGACACGTCCCCGGTGTGCAGAAAGGCTTGACAGTGGCCACGGGCTAGACGCAGCTTCTGTTACGACGGTGGCCCAAAAGTCCAAACAGGACGAAGTGCCTGTACTCAGTTCCCGTGTTTCTTTTTCAAATAAGCTGACCTAACTATTCCAGGCCCCTGCTAAGTTAAGAAGCAGTAATAGCAGGGTAGTAGGTAGAATAGTGTGTTAAGCATAAAAATAAAGAAGGTTAGTTAGCATTAGTTAAAAGTAAGATCGGCAGGCAAGGGATGTCAGGAGAGGATCAAACAATACTTTTGTACTTTTGGGCCACCGTATGTTTCCCTGAAATACATCGGTGGCACCCCCTCACGCCCCAACCCCACCAAAACCTCTCTGTCCATGCAACCCGGTACAGGACTTCTCTCTTCATGTTTCAAGTCGATTTTTAAGAGGGGGAAGGGGGTTGGTGGGTCGAAAATTCTCCCCCATCCCCTTCATGTCCCCTCCTCGATCCAGTTTCACAAGAGTTCTGTGCCCGACCGATCTGCACGAAACTGTCAACCCCCCTCCCCCCCCCCCCTCCGCTCTCATCCACCCTACCCATACCTATTTTACCACCCTCGGGCTAGCTGCTGTAGCATCCTCTTTGCTGCGTTTTTTATTGCTGTTTTTATAACGGTGACACTGTACCTGTTTTATTGCGTCGTTCTTTATGGATCTGGGTGAGAGCGATAATTGCATGAATAACAACATGTTAATGTACCCTAATATCTGTGAGCATCTTATTCTGTACATAATTTACCAGATTTTTCCGTGAAACAGTTACACAGTCACATTTCAACTAATATATTTTTAAATGTAACTATTGTTCTTATCAATTCTAATGACATGAAGAGTTCACGTAATTCGCACAATGCTTCATGGTTATCTTACAAATAGTGTGTCATTGAACCTCAAACCATGTGTATCTAATTTTTCCTGGGTTTCTATACTTATTGTGTCTTCTTTTGCTATCGTTTATCTGTTAACATATGCTATATCTGCGTCTGCCTCTGAGCAGTGGTACACAAACCGTGTATGGATGTTAGTTTTGGGGACGAAGCAGAAAGAGGGAGGGGGCTGAGATTGGGGGGTGGTTGCTTCTGAGAAAAGGGAGACAGTAATTAATTTTAATCCCGGGCCCTGCTGCCTTCAGGCTCTAATCAGAGCGGAGCGGGTAGTGCGGGGTGTGCTCCGATAAAGGTACTGCTCCGAGCAGCTCTGAGCAGCTCTCTGCCCACACCGCCCGCCACTCGACCAAAGTGGGGCTGCTAACTGCTTTCACTTGAACAGAAAAGCAACGATTGATTTCCAGACAAGGCAGATTCATCATGTCTGCTGGCGCACAGCGAACATGCATCCACATCCCCACCCAAAACCCTGTGCTGCTCAGATATACGCTTTAAGGGGAGGGGAGGGGGGTCGTGGGTTTTTTTGCCAATAAGAAATCACCGGAAGTTGGAGGTATGGGTAAGATTTCACTGGTGGTTTAAGTTTAAGATAACCTATGTGGATTATATTGGCGGGAATCGGACTACTGTACTGATTTCGGGGCATTCTTACCAACAGGACATACAAGACTCATTCTAATTGGCCCAGGGTCACATGCACCCATGGACCAACCAAATCCAACCTCTTATATGCTTCTCCCGCCAATTCGAGAAGCGCAGCCATCATGGAAAGCTGCTAAAAATTCTCGTCTCGGCTCTAAATACGCATATTACTGCATAAAATGTCCCGTCACCTAAAGGAATTAGGACCAAGAACGGCCAAGACAATTGCAAAAATCAAGCTGGTAGGAAATAGCTCCTCCCCGCCAAACACTCCGACGAAGACCGGCCAAAGCCAAACGGAGGAAAACGGCGCACAGAAACCGCCGTCGAAGAAGAACAAGTCCACACCGGCCGCCAAAAAGTCACAGGCGCCCGAAATGGACGAAGGTACAGAAAAAACGGGTCAGGATACTCCAACGACACCCACAACGCCGACTTCGGAGCTGGACGACCATGACGAAGACGTCGGCACGGAGGGCCACCTTACCCCGGAGCCCCCCGCCATTACCAAGGCAGGATGGGACTCGCTTCAAACAATGATCAAGGACCTCAATGAGAAGGTAAACAAGGTCGTGGAGACCCAATCAAAGTCTAGGTCTCCCTCGGCCAGACGCTCCCGCCCCCGTCACCGCTCACCAACTCCGCAACGATACTCCCCGAGAAGTGTCCGGAGCATAACCCCCAAGGGACGAAGGACCGGCCGAAGACGCTCATCGCGCCACACCGCCTCACGTAGCTCATCACGCAGGCCTTCCAGGGATCGCCGCTCCACCCGACGCCATAGCCGCGGATCAAGCAGGAGCCACAGTCGAAGGCGGAGCTACAGCCGCGGCCGCAGTAGGGGCCGCTCAACAACTAGATCGCCACGGACGGCTACACACCGTCCACGCTCAACCTCGCGACACTCGGGGAGATACCGGGATACTTCCCCTAGAGATATCGCGAAGGACCCACGCGCACGTAGGGATGCTACCCGTGCGATTGAGTCCCAGTACCCTCCGGTCGGAGACCCAAAAGGTAAATCAATACCAACACGGGATCTTACCTTGGAGCCATACCGACGCCTCCCACCGGATCTTAAAAAGAAGGCTAGGGCCCGACGGTCAAGGCGCGACCTCACATTTGCTGAGCATATGTGCGGTTTGCTCCGCATGGTACTGCCCACCCTCGACCCATTGTCGGATGCTGCGGCCGTGGTGAACCACGCCTCACAGGTGGCGCAGGACGCAGCGACCATTACATGGCCTGCAGTCCGTGATTGGACTCAGGCATGTATGGCCCATATAGAAGATGGCGCCGCAACATGGCACGACATCGATTTGTTTGCCTCTGAAAGGACCAGGCTGTCATGGATTAAAGGACGACAGCCCGACCCGGCACTTACTATACCATGCCCTGACCACAACGCGGACCAGTGCAAGGAAAAGCAAAACCACTCGTCTGAGGGAAGAACGTGGCTACATGCTTGCGCCGCATGTTACTACGGACTGGGGGAAATCAACACCACCCACGTCGCACCGGGGTGCCGGAAGAAGGCAGGCATGAAGCACACGTCTGACGACCACAGACATGACCAGAAGCAGCGGGCCAACTTCAACAAAAACAAGAAGGACAAAAAGGACAACCGTCCAAAAAACTAGAGGTGGGCCCGGCTCGGGACAACTCCCTTCCCGCGGCTAGGCCCAACGACAACGGCAAGCAAGGCACCGTGAGTACAAACCTAAAACATAAACGCTGCACCCATGATAACCTAACATCTGATAAAAATAACTATGATGTAAAGGTAAACACACAAGACGACCCAGTCACTGAGCAAGAAAGTGACGGCGTCACTATCACTAACGCGGCTGTTGACAGATTGGCCGGCCCCACCCACGCCCCAATCTGCCCCGCGAACGTGAGTAGTGAAGGAAATAGCAGCAAGAAAAACAGCAACACGTGTGCCCTTACCGACTCTAAAAAGGTAGATACTCGCTTAAGCATCCAACCAGACCCCTCTTATAAGAGCCCCGCCCACTCACATAGTAAAGCGACGCGCATAACCGCTCAATATAAGCATAGGGTGGTCGAACCACAGGCCCTTACGGGCAATCTCGACCCACGTCAACTAGGCGACGTGGACCACAAAGGAACACCGCGTCAGCACATCGCGAAATTAGGAGCGGACGGCTCCTCGGCTGGGGCGACCGCCGACCCATGGTCAACTGGCGACCACCAGCACCTCGTCACTAGCGGGTCAACAGGCGACCAAAACCACTTCAACATCACTAGGTCAACAGGCGACCTAAAACACTTCAACATCACTAGGTCAACAGGCGACCGCAGACAGTCGAACACCAGAGGGTCAACAGGCTATAGCCAATGTCGTATCACCACTGGGTCAACAGGCGACCCACATGGCGATAATGACCCCACGGACGTGCACGACCACTCCATGCCGGGGTTTCTAGCCCGAATCGGCTACCCCGACCCTCCGGATGACCACGAGAGGACGGACTGGGCCAAAACCCATACGGACGAGGCCCGGCTTCTGGACCAGGATGAGAACGGCCCCATCAGTGAGAATGAGGGAGACCGCTATCCCAACATAAATCAGAACGATTTTGCAGCATGGCCATACCCTATCTGGCGTATGGACAATAAACTGGCAAGGATATATGATACTGTGCGGGCGTGTAATGCCCCTAATCATAGGGGGGCTCGTGTATACATCCCTACAGACCTAAATATTCCCGAATGGGAAGCCCGCGTAACCGGACATGAGGACGACCAGCTGGTGGTCGAGTCAGTCAAGTACGGCTTCCCCATCCAGTATACTGGACCACCCCAGTTCGGGAAGGAGGCTGAGTATAACCATTCCTCGGCCACCCGTCACCCAGACGCCATCAAGCAGTACTTGGAGAAAGAAACAGCTATGGGCGCCCTACATGGCCCATACAACTCTCCCCCATTTACTCCTTGGACATGTGTTAGTCCCTTGATGACTAGAGAGAAACCAGACTCTCAGGAACGCCGAGTGATCGTGGACCTTTCCTACCCAGATGGGGGTATCAATAAGTACATCATTCCCCATACCTTTAACGGCCAGCTAGCAAACCATAATCTCCCAACAGTGGACGCTGCCGTCGCAGAAATAGCCAAGTGTTGTCCTGGTGACATACACCTCGCTGTCATCGACTTGTCCCGCGCATATAGGCAGTTTCCTGTCTCCCCCACGGACTGGCCCCTTCTGGGCATAGCGTACGACGGAAAATACTACTTCGATGGACGAATTCCTTTTGGAGCCAGGATGTCGTCGTACGCTATGCAGTCCGTGGCAGACTTTATTACACGCTCACTAAGAAAGGATGCAATCATTACATTTATGTATCTTGATGACATCCTGCTAGTTGCCCCGTCCGCGGAGACTGCCCGGAGACAATTCACCCATATCAAGGATACCATCCAAGCCCTCGGCCTCCAGGTTGCCGCGGGAAAGATCCAGCCGCCGGCCCCATCTGCAACGTGGCTGGGAATAACCATTGACGTAGCTGCTAACCGGATGTTTATTCCGGATCGCAAGGTCAATGAAATACAAGCATGTTTGGCAGCCGCAGCCAGACAAAAGACTATCACGAAGCGTCACCTCCAGTCTATTATTGGCTACGTGAACCACCTGGCTAAGGTGGTAAGAGCGGCGCGAATATTCATCGGCCGCCTCCTAGCCGCCCTCCGCGCTGCCCCTGCGGATGACATAACAGTAACGCGCTCGGTCAAGGCCGACTTGGGGTGGTTCGCTCGTTACTTCGCATCACATAATGCCAGGGCCATTATACCACACAACCGCACAACCCTGAGGATATGGGCGGACTCATCCCTTCGCGGCGCAGGCGCCACGGATGGCAGCAGGTACTACGCATACACCTACCCCGCGCGAGTCGCCCGCACCCACCACATAACCCAGCTTGAGGCGGTTAATGTCCTCGCTGCGGTTCGAGCGTTCGTAGACAAATCGCACGCGGGTGGACGCGTCGAGGTCTACTGTGACAACAGCTCCAGCGTGGCAGCATATACATCTGGGCGCGCTAGGGATAGCGTCCTCGCCGCCTGCGGCCGGGCTGCATGGTACCATGCGGCCGCCACCGACACGACCCTAGCCTTCTCGCACGCCCCGGGAGAGGGCATGGTCCTCCCAGACGCCCTCAGCCGCGTCGGTATGGCCCCAAGCTAGGATAAACAAGCCAAAAGGATTATTGATCAGATGGGCCTGACATCAGTTGGCGTCAGCTGGTCCACCTTTGCTTACTCTTCTTTCGTTTGATCCAGATGCGTTCACTGCTGGCCTGGCGACCGCCGCACTATCCAGGCAGCGAGCTGCTCACCGCCCGGGTACAACCAAGTCCCGCGACTCAGCTGTCCGCCTCTTCCTGGGATTTTGTCGAAGGATCAGCGTCAGCCACAAGGCCATCTCATATTACCATGTATGTTGGTACATAGAGTACCTAGCACGGTCCTCTTATACACCTGCTTCTATCTCCAACAACATATCTCATATCAGGACTTTTTATTCAATGGCCGGACTCTCGACACGCCACCTCTTCCATGTGAGGGTACAGCTCGCAATACGAGCTTTGTCCATTACAATCCGTCATGTCCCCAGGCCCAAGGTCCCGGTAACTCCGCAGATTCTCAAGTCCCTGCTCCACTGTGCACGCCGCCTCCCATATCCACAGCTTATTAAGCTCTCGGTACTCCTTATGTATCTGGGATTTCTACGCCAGAGCAACCTGGTCCCGCTGGCAGTTTCAGACTTTGACCCAACCCGTCATCTTACCCAGGGCGACGTCCGTGCCACTCATGCTGGCCTCACCGTAGCGGTCAAATGGTCAAAGACTATACAAGCCTCAGCTGACGCAACGCAGATCCTACTGCCACGCACACAGGACCCTCTCGTATGCCCCGTTAAGGCTTACAGGGACTACTGCTCAGGGGATCCCGGTTCCCAGTCCCCCCTGGCCCCCCTCCTACGCTATAAGGATGGGAACCCTCTCACTCTTCCACACCTGCGGCGCCAGTGGGCTCAACTCCTGTCCTATAAGGGACTAAAGTCCTCGGACTACTCCCTCCACAGCTTACGTAGAGGTGGGGCGCAATTCGCATACAACAAGGGCAGAGCTGACTTAAATGACGTCATGGTACATGGAACGTGGAAATCACAAGCAGTTCGTTCCTACATCAAGCCGGACCAGATGCGCCTGAACACTGTTCACAAGGCACTTAGCCGGCTCTAGCTCCTTTGGTTTGGCAGGACAGTGACTCAAACTATCTAACTTACCATACAGGATTATACGATAGTCGGATACACTGTTTATAACAAACATCTTAAGTGCCAACCAAATAGGCACTATATTCTATGTGTGTGTGTATTATACGTTTTACCAAACCTTCATTAAAACTACACGTCGTAATTAGCTGTCCTGTTTCATTTATAATAATGTTGGCGGGAATCGGACTACTGTACTGATTTCGGGGCATTCTTACCAACAGGACATACAAGACTCATTCTAATTGGCCCAGGGTCACATGCACCCATGGACCAACCAAATCCAACCTCTTATATGCTTCTCCCGCCAATTCGAGAAGCGCAGCCATCATGGAAAGCTGCTAAAAATTCCCCGCCCGCCACGCCCTTTTTTATATTGACTCTACTTCGTAGGGCAGGACAGTGACTCAAACTATCTAACTTACCATACAGGATTATACGATAGTCGGATACACTGTTTATAACAAACATCTTAAGTGCCAACCAAATAGGCACTATATTCTATGTGTGTGTGTATTATACGTTTTACCAAACCTTCATTAAAACTACACGTCGTAATTAGCTGTCCTGTTTCATTTATAATAATGTTGATGCATGATGGAAAACTTGCATTATATATAACGCGCAACATGTAAGGAAAGACATGGACGTGAGACTCTCTACCCCGGCATAACCTGAGAAAAATATGCAAGATTTAAAAACATAAAACAGAGATCGCCTAAGCGGTATAGGACCTACTCCTTTATTCTGCGATACGCCTCGCGTTTTGTCGTCTCCCCTACTGCTCTTAGCGAGGGCTGGCCGAGAGCATGTGACAGTTTTTAAATGGAACAAGACCGGATGAAATTTTAATGCAAGCCAGGGGTGTCTTATTGAATTACCGCGGGCCGCACCCAACCTGAGCGCTGGCGGTCTGAAATGATCATTGCTACTCGTCGCGTGGCCAAGAAGAAAAGTAATACAATCTCAGCCTCACCGAAACTGGGGAATCTGAAATCGCGCCACCTTGCCACTCCCCATCCTCATGTATCTTATAGAAGCGTGTATCATTAGGGTTTATTTATTCATTCAAGCCCTTAAAGAATGGGTTTAATTTTTGCTTCTGTTCGCTTCTGTCCTGTGAAGTTACAGCCATTAGCATTGAGAGAATCAATGGCTTTTGTTAATGTAATAAACTTAAAAGGTTTAGTTTACATGGGAAAGCGGAGGGCACATGGGGTGTTGTTGGAAGGGTTAGTTAGTACAGAAACAATGGGGGTTTTCATCAGGCCCGGCCTGTTGTGTTGCCACTGGTCAACGTGTCCAGTGCGGACAAAGTCCCCACCCGCAGTGTAAATTTACACGCTGTCGCCGGTGCTATAATCAGTGGAGTGTTTGTATGGCGGGCGGCGGCGGACGCCGGGGCAGGTGACCGATGTCGTCTAGACCCCCCGCCCCCGATGGAACCCACCCTGCCACCCACCCACCTGAACGCTCGCCCAACCTTACCTGCCTGCCTACCACCAGCCCCCTGTCATCATGTCACTCGCCGTGCCCACCTTGCTGTGAATATGTAACTCACTCTGCCTGGAAAGGGAAGCACAAACTGAGCCAGCGCGCGTCATGGGTGTAACAAAAGGGGGGTGGGGGTGACTGTGGGTTAGGTGGGAGGGGGGTGTTTTGGTTGGGTGGGAAAGGTTTGGTTGGGGTAGGCAGCAGGGGGATGGAGCATGGTAACAATGCCGTTACCTCACCCCACCTACCCCCTGGCACACGCCTGCCACCTCGAGGGGTACGAGGGGTCAAAGGTGGGGACTCACAACTTGTGTGAACTGTTTCACCCCCCTAGTAAATCACTACAACCCCTTGGCTGTAAACCCCTGCCTGAAATCTGATGGGTTCCAAGTAAAAAATAAAGAGCTTCGAAGGAAATCAGGCATGATTCCAATTAAATATGAACTAGGTTCCGAGTGAATCTTTGGACCAACTTATCTTTGTTTGAATTCATATACGGATTAAACATGTTTAGATCTTATGGGGTAACCTAGAACTGTTCCCCTCTCAACTTAATTCTTTCCAACCACCCTTATCAACAAAGTTTTCCAAGAAAAGTAAACGCAGATCTAACGTCGTCACTAAATGTTCCCAGGGAACGATAATCTCAATGACAAAAAACACGGATCCACTCCCCCAAAAATGACGTCATTTCCATTTGATCAGCTTTCATAGTGTTCGTGAAAAGTAGGTTCGCCTGGCGAAGCGAGGCGAGGGGGGCAGCCGCCGTGGTTTCGCCGTGCGAGCGAGGAAACGTGGGGAGGGGGTGGCGACACGACCGCAGGCGCGGCGAATTCAAAGCGAGAGCGCGCGTGCGGCGCGGTTGTGCCTTTCGCGCAGTTCGCCATCCCCCATCGGGGCCCCTCTTTGTGTGGAGCACGGGGGCCATTGTCCGCCCGAGCCGCGATCTGATTGGCCGGCGCCACGTGCCTGACCTAGCATGGTTGGCCAGCTGCAGCTTCCCACATCAATATGCATGAGGCGGCGGGGGGCATGTGGCGAGGGGGGAGGGGGTTTGGCGAGTGGTTGAAGGGGACTGCAAGCACCAGTCCGCGCCAGTAGAGGGTTGACAGCGCTAACGGCAAGGTGGATATTTAGCTACGGCTTCTACTACCAAAACAGCAGCGGACACACCACAAGGACCACGGATCAGGAGAAGCAAGTCCGTCCCCCCTCGTCGTCTCTTCATTTCGTAAACTCGTCGTGTGTAATCTTTGTAACGTCGTCGTGGCCATCATGGTTGGAGGTACGTGTGTGTTCTCAAAATCCACCACCCCCGCGCCCTATCATACTAGTTGGGGGTGTGTGTAAATTCTCTGGCTACCACTACTACTTCTATCTACTACTACTGCTACTAATACTACGGCAACTGCCTCTTTGCAACACGCCGTCTTCTTTATGCTGCTTGCTCGCTCGCCTACCCGCCTGCTTGCTTGCTTGCCTGCCTGCTTGCTCCATCGGTGACAGCGGTGGTGGCATTGGCGTTGGCCTGGCCGGTGACTCGATGGATTCTACTACGACGCGGATGTCTTTGTGCTGGAGCCAAACTGCCAGAGCCGCCGGGAGACAGACAGACATGCATTGCTCCAGGGCGTGGATTGCATTGGCAGGCCTTTTCAGTAGCCATGGCTCTGGCTGACTGTTTACTCAGCCCAGCCCCAGGTCAAGGAGATTATCTTAGATTTGGATTTGATGCACAGTGCTCTATTCTTGCTGGGTGAGGCTGACATCAACCGGCAACTGCAGGCAGTCTCCTGCATCTCCAGAGCTTGCTGCAACTGCTATTGCTATTGCCGCCGCCGCTGCTGCATCCGCCTACAACCAAACAGCAACAACAACAGCAACAGCAACTAATAAGTTTAGTTTAAGACCGCTCACATCTCTGAATGCATTGTGTGCTATTGACACATGGGACAATGCGTGCTGGTCAGTTGGTCAGTTGGTCGAGCAATAAAGTGACCACCAATACGTGGGCTTGGTTTACCCCCCACAACCAATATTAATAAGTCAGTGGTTGGTGGGCGTCTGTATACTCCGGCAAGCAGAAAGTGCCACCAGCACGTTACGGCTGTGATGAAATATTGGCTTCGGAGTATGAGTAATACCCTGGGCTAGGGCGGCTGCCGCCTCCTCCCCCTGCTGCTGCTACTACCACTAAGCACTGCTACTGCTCCTGCTGCTGGCTGGAGGTGGTGGTGGTTGGTAGTGGTGGTGGGATTAGTGGTGGTGGTAGTGGTGGTGGCACAAATACTCTGACGGTGTTGGTCATCGTCTGTGTGCATACTTGTGTATTACCGTACTATATCCTGCCTCCGCCAACTTAACCCCTGTAAGCTTGCTGCTGCCATGGACACAAATACATTGTCGTCATAGCATATGGCATATAGCGCAACATATAGCACCCAGTAGCAATTGGGCATTAGCAGTAGTTGTGGTAGCATTAAGCATCACCTGCTGCTGCTATATCTATTTGTCCCCATCCTAAAACCCAGCCCCAAAATGCAGCGCACACTCTCACATGCTGGGGTTGTCCCCCACAAGCTTCACACACAAAGAATATTGTGTTCGCTGGTTGCAGTGTGTCCTCCTGCTTTGTACCCTTGTCACGCCGGTTCCCAGAGTGATGGAGCTGGCTGGGGGATGGGGTCGCACACAATAACTGCATCAACCCCCTCCCCCCTTACTCAGTTAACCCCCTCCTCCCATGGTCCCACACCCCACCCCTTTCTGAATTATTGTTCACTACTGCGGCTAGGCTTGGCTTTTGTCAAACCAAAGGGTCCTGCCCAACGATTCCAGTCATACTATACAGACTCTGGGTGGCGGCGTCTGGGTGGCGCATGCAATAATATAACGGCTGGGAGGTAGTGTTTGTGTGTGTATATATACAGTCTGTGGTGGCAGTAAGGGGCTGTGGCTATTAGGAGTGATATGGGCCGGAGACTGGAGGTCATTCTGTGAAATCCTTAGGGATTCAGGCGCTACGTGCCCCGGCAGAAGGGCGATATGCCGGCCTGGGGCCTGGCGATATATCACCGGGCGGCACTGGGGTAATGTCATGCCACACACCACACACATTCAACAGACAGTCATAGCCCCCCTGCACCCCAAACTATGTCCATATCGCTAACCCATGGACACTGGGCACAGAGAAACCAGACTATAGTAGCACCAGCTGTTGGCAGTAGCAATAAAAGCCACCCTTGTCTATTCTGCTAAAAGACCAACCCCAGCCTTACAAAGAAACTCCAGGGTAGACACAGAAAGAAGGACAGGGCTTTCTGGATGGTCTCAAGGCAAGCGTAATAATCGAACCAAGGGCAGTTTTTTTTATCTTTGGTGTTTTTGGAGTGGAGAGGGTAAAAAGGGTAGGGTTGGACAGCGGGATATGGGAATCTATGGGCGGGGTGAGGGTCTATGGGCGGGGCGGGAGGGTCTGTGGGCGGGGGGCAGTCTGTGGGCGGGCCTCGTTGGCAGGAGCAGCTCAGAGGGCACGGAGAAAGAAGGCCATGAGTAGCTCGCGTGGCCGAGTGCCAGACCCAAACTCCCATCTCCCCTGCTGCATTGATTTGATTGCCTCGTCCATGCCTGGCCCTGCGCCCTATTTCATCCTCCTACTACCCTCGCGTTCTCCGCTCTCTCTATGTATGTGTCAGCCTACTTGCAGCAGCCTGGCAAACATTATAGGGATCAGACAGAAGAAGTACACGCGAATAGATAGATAGAATAACAGCTAGACAGACTGAAGGATAGGGACATAAACAGGGCTGACAATAGCCTCAGACAGCCAGACGGACCTATATAGCTCGGCCCAGACCGAGTGAGAGAGCATGCAGACGCACACAAAGGCATGGGCTACTACTCAAACATTACGTATCTGTATAAATACCACTCTTAAAACTCCCTGAGCAGCTCGTATTATATTTGCACAAGCACAGACCCATCAGCATAGACCAACCACATGTACTGTTAAAACTCACATTAAACCATTTCAAACCTATTCCAATAATATGGACATATAAAAACCCCTAAACCATTCTGAAATCCTTTCTCAGCCCCCCCCCCCCCCCCAACTCCAACCTTCATGCCAACCCACTGCCGTGACCCCGGCGGGTGGCAGCTGCGCCCATCCAACTCAATCAGGAATTAATCTGAACTGCAAACGTTCCCTTGACCTATTTTCTGCCTGCCGGGCGGCGGCGGGGGCGAGCTGCTCGGTCCTGCTCGGATCCTGCTCGGAGCTGCTCGGTCCTGCTCGCCGAGTCGTCTAACCAACTCGCGGCGGCGGGAGACGGACGCTGGGCGTCGGCGACCTGCCTCCCACAACAAAGAGGCGTGATTAGAACGTCTGAAACCCTGTTAGCCCGTCTGACCGGTCATTCGCTCCCTCCACGTCCAATGGACGTCACGGCGTATTAGGCACGCCACTCGGACGCTGGACCTTATTCCCTGCCCTAATTGTGTTATATTGCGCCTGGACAAAGTGGTGGCAATATACTCACACTAGACTGCGTCGTTTTATACTGGCGCTCTATACTATATTAGAAGCATGGGTGTTTTATGCATGGTGTTGATTATTAGGTGTCATTTGTTATTGGTTCGGGAGAAATATATCAAATATGCAATATGGAAATGGTTATTCAATTTAACGGTTAGGTACAAAAAGAAATATTCCTATACATTGGTTGTCGAACACAAATTATTAGTTCATGTATTTCTATTTAGATTAATGTTTGATGAAAATCTATCACTGTATTAAATGGAAACTTTTATTATCTTGAGAATTCATTTACTCATGTCTTTTTCTCTTTTTCCATTTCAGAGGATAGGAAACTGTTCGTTGGTATGCTGAACAAGCAACAAACTGAGGACGATGTGAGACAACTCTTCATACCTTACGGTACGATTGAGGAGTGCACCATCCTCAGAGATCAGAATGGCAACAGCAAAGGTAGGTTTCGAATTTATTATGACAAATGTGGAAACTTTGAAACCTGATTTCACATATTCTGTGTACCAAAATGAAGCAAAAAGAAGAACCCAAATCAATACACCTGTCTTCAAAATTACATGATGCTTTATTGTTCATCGGACCATGTAAATAGTGTGTATTCTGTTTAATGATTTTTAACATCTTTAATCACTTCATTGCTTTTAATAATCCTTCAGAACATGTTGAAGTCAGTACAAAGTTTCTAAGCTTTTACTTCCTGTATGCCCTGATTCAGAAATGCCTGTCGAGCTATAAGCGAGTAACTCATTTCCTGATGAGCAGATTTCCATTAAACATCTTCAAATCAAAACTTTTTCCCGATGGGATTTGACTTTTAGTTCTTTGACATTCGCGGCAGTGACTCCAATTATAGATTGGCCGCTCACAGTCAATTACTTTAATGGATATTTTGGGCCCCTCCCTCGTAAGCTTTCAGGCATATCTGCAACGGCATAAATTATCATTTGGACGAACATTCGCTGATTAAATCTAAACCAGACATGTATGCACGCACGATATCTTCCCATCGATGATGATGACGGAAACACTCACGCACACAGACAAACACATCCCTTTTATTTATTCAGAGTGGGAGAGGCAATAGCATTATTCCCCGCTACGTCCTATTCTGATTGTACTATGGGACATTATGCAGTCACTCAATAGTGCTACACACTCCATACAGGCAGTGCGGGACTGCTTGCATACACGATCACACAACGTTAGGGAGTGGCATAATGATATCATTGGCGGCTGAGGTTTGGATAGTGCCAGACAAACTGCTGGGAATTGTAGGGGGCTGAGAGGGTGGTCAGCATTGGCAGTGGCCGGAGACTGCCCTATTTCTATTGTCACCCTCGTCCATCACTGACCATTGTCCGGCCGGCGGTCAGTCATGAGTCTGATTTAACCCCCATAGCCGCCGCCCCGCATTGACCACACCTTGGCCCCGGACAGATCTTATTTTCTCGTTAGTCTGGGCCCCAACGCCTTGTAGGACGCAGGCGATATTGGCTGCGGAGTTAGTGGGGGGAAGGGGGGACATTGTAGGGGGTTGGCCTCAGAAGGGTAGGAGGTGGGGACTCGCTATTGGGGTAGTGGGGGTGAAATGGGGTGACATCCCTCCCCAGGTCACTAATCTGCCCCCAGGAGGTAATAGATGGAGGCTGGCTCATCATACTGCCTCTTCCCCTCCCTCCCCACCCTATACCCTCCACCCTCAGTCCCAACCTATCATTTCTACGCCAGCTTCCCTCCCTCCTTTACTCCCAGTCCCCAGCCTTAACCCTTTCTTCCCGGGACGTCCCCGTAATATGAAACAAACAAGTAAGCGCTGTTATATCTTTTTGGGGCAATTTAACCATGAGTGTCTGAGGGAGCTGGTTTGATTTATATCTAATCCTATTACAAAGCGTACGCCTTGGTCTACCTACAGGATCAACCCGAATCATAAATCAATTGTGCCTGTAATCCTAATCTAGGAAACGCCTTCTACTTTATCCGTACACTCTCACCCCTACCCATTACGAAGCCCAAGCCCTGCTGCCCCATACGCCTTCCCCCCACTCCTCCCCCTTACCACTACTAACTCCACTCCACTCCGCTCCTCCAGGGGCCCTCCAGTGGGGGGAGAGTGACCTCAGCCCTGGAGCACAGCAACCCAGGAGAGCTGTCACCCGCTCAGACCCCTGTATCTTATCAAAACCAATGTCTGAAGCCTTATCAATACAACCACCACCCACTCCCACACCCTCCAGTGCCCTCCCACCACCAGTAACTCGGTTGCAGGAGGGGTAGACTCCTTCTTATGCATTGACAAATGCCAACCTGCTGTTTCCAATATCTCCAAGCCGCCACCTCTTTTTTATGCATCCGAATTAGACTCCTTCCACTGGGAGGCGGCGAATTGAAATTCCCAGATGCAACGGTGGATTGAATGCAGTTCAATAGGCGGCAGAGACATTGTCAATGCAAGTGGAACAATTCTAAACTATCCCCTCCCCTTCCCTAGTTTCCCCCCGTGGACCGTCGATAGTTTATCGATTCTTAAAATGGGTTGGGGGTCTTGGTATGGTTCTTCTCTTTCAAAACGGCCCCCTTTTCCCACACTCACTACCCCCCTCACTCTCTATCCCTCGGCAGTCTTTCACCTCCTTCACTGCTGTGGCTGCCTAGCTGCTTCTTGCTTGGTTCCTTCGCCTCTGTCTGCGAATCGATTCGAGTCATGCCTGAGCAAATATCAGCTGCACGGGCAAACTGGTGGATGCAGATATTAAGGTTGCGGCCGGGCTCCACACACGTGTTGGAGTTATAGCCGCCCCGGCCTCGCCTGTCACTGCTTTGGCGGGGGGTTTGAAGGAGCAGGAGGTTAGAATATCATAGAGGACTTTCCAGATCACGCCATCTAGCGAGGAAATGTTGCAATGATTGCGATGAGGTCAGCAACAACTTTGAGTATGTTTTTAAAAAGGGTACGGTATTTTGAGTTATGCCTCAATTAATATAAGTCAATATTATCCTCAATCACGGTTGAATATTCAAAATATCAGGCTAAACTTTTAAAGCCAGAAAAAAAGGGGGAGCATGAAAAAGGCCCTATCGAAGAGAGGAAGGGCCCCAGCGTCCTCCCACATCCCACATCTCGTCCTGACGAGAGAATCAATGTTGTCAGTTGCCGCCGTCGGGCAACGACCCGGGGCCAGCGGCGTCGGCGAGGTTTTGTAGGAAGGCAGAGTGTCTATTGGAGCCAGCGGGAGGAGGGAGAGGAGCTGCCGCTATTACTTGCTATCTAGAGGATGGGACGTGTGGTGGGGGAAGGGCTTGGTGGGCGAGGGATAGAGGTTAGACATTAGAGAGAGGGCAAATGGGGCTTGAGTAGGGTTGGAAGTATGGGTGTGTACGGTTAAAGCACACGTGTGTCTATGAGGATGTAGGCGTGAGATGGGCCTGCCTATGCAGATATATCATACAGACGTGGGATTGGCCCATGCAGATATAGACGTGAAAGGATTTGCCCATGCAGAAAATAGCATGAAAAAGAGGCAAATACACTTTATTTCATATACACCAAAATACACAGACATTGGGGAATTCTTGCTATGCTACCAGAGTGATAGTTCTCTTTGAGAAAGAAAAAAATATAGCACAGATAAGAGCAAGCAAGAAGGAGGTTGGGCACTGGGTTGGAGGGGTATGGTAGCAGGAACAGTGACAGTCAGATAGGGCCAATGCAGAGAAGGGCATACGACGTGGGGGCAAACAGAAAGGGGCGGCAGAATCTAGGCTTATTCCCTGACGGAATAACCATGAATCTTTCCCCAGCCGTCGCTGACACCATTTCCCTCGCCAATCCCCTGTGGCGTCGGCGGCGCCTCACGACGCTTATACGCCTGACGCCTGCTGTCAGGCCTTCCCCTGAGCTGCCCCCCACCGACCCCCCTGAGCTGCTCGCGACCTCCTGGCCGAGCAGCTCGCAGTCGCTCCACCTCCTGCTCGCTCCCAGCGCCCGAGGACTTTCCATTAACCAGTTAACTCCACATCACCAGCACTAATTACTTTTCCGTCCCCGTGTACCCACGAAGCTTATAGGCTGTATTTCCATTAGCCGATTTTTACTCGCGACTTCAGAAATTGATAATAGGCCTAGTGATGATGGCTTACCATAAAATATACCATATAATTGTATACCATAAAAAAAGAGATTTAAATCCTCTTTCAAATGGTGTGTAATGTACATTGGTTGTCATTATATTCCCAATGAGGACTTTGACATTTTGGGATGTCAGAATTACCTTGTGTAATACAGGCTTAAGGGAACCCTCGAAGAAAAAAAACGTCACACCCTGGCGCTTTCCACGCTCCCCTGTTATCAAATTTCAAATTTCTGTTACTATTAAATCAGCGGGGGTTGAGGCAGTGTTTTCCAGCGCTCAGTCAAATTACTTGATAGATGATGTAATGGAATTAGTCCCCCTGACAGATCGGGGAATGCGACATGGAAATGAAGTTTGAGCATCTGCATGTTGATTGAAGAATTTGCTAAAGTTAAAACTTTCTTCGTTGAATTTCACGCGTTGGCTATTATGTCAATAATGATATTAGAAAGGCAAGCAGAGGTGATTACTCTTAAAAATAAAATCGATTTCTTACCTTGAAGTAGGATATCCTGTGGGCATTTAACCCAGAGATGAGTTTTATCTATTCAACCTCAAGAGATCTACGAATGATTAGTTTCTCCTTTATACACACACCCAGAAATTCATAGCAATTACCGCCACAAATTGAATAAGAACTATTTGAATTAGTGAATTTAAATATCTTTATCGAAATATCTGGCCGATTTTACATCCCTGACCATAACAGCCATGACTGTTAGAAAGTGAACTTAGTAACCCCTGGCTAGTAATCGTACTATAGAATAGGTGACAAAGGCTCAGTAGAACCGTGAATATTGCACCTATTACTCATTAATAGAGGCAGAGTCATACTCGTTGTCGTAGTATAAGGTTGACGCCTACATGTTTAATTCAGCATAAGCCTACAGCCAACCCCACCCTGCCTAGATAAAAGAATATATTTAACTTATAATTAATTTTATTAACTTTACACACGTATGTGTGATGTGGGCGTGTCTGTATATCTTTTTGTGTATAAAATTAGAAGTGTATGGTATAAAAATATATATCTGAAGAATATCTGAACATGTGGACAGGTTCACATGCTGTGGCCATATGGTCGTCTTGTGGGTTTCCAAATTAGACAAAACAAAGGGGTTAATGGTTGGGGGGAGGGGTCGGCGGGGTCAAAAAGGGGGCAGGTTTGGACGAAGTCAGGCGCAGATGGTGGGGTGTGGCCATAGTATATGCTTGGAGAGTGAGTGTACAGAGTCAGACTCAGAGTGGACAGTGTCCAGTGGGAAGGTTGTACCGCTGGTAGGAACTCCCAGGATTGGTATGGTCAGTCACGTCCGTGCCGGACACATTGCTGACCGTGTCTGCAGCCGGCTGACCACCCCCTGCCCTGGAGGCCGGAGGACAACTCGGCCCTGTCCACTGCCGGTCCTCCAGGGTGGTGTCATTAATCATCTCTGTGTGGCCTGGTTCGCTTTCCCCTGCACCCTGTTTGCCTGCAGAGTTATATATACGCTGGAGCAATTTGTTGGCCAGAAATAGGATACGGAGGGACACACTGCATGTATGGTCAGAGAGTGTAGATGTACTGAATATACAATATTATTCAGATAGTCTATTTTTGATACTGCATCATACATGTCAACGACTTTGAATCCGAAAAGGTTTATGCCAATCCATGAATATAATTTGACATTCCTAGAAACTATCAAAACAATAAGTGTGGCGATAGGTTACATTAGATTGAAATGCAAAAAGAATGCAAAATAGAGTTAGGCCAGTATACATTCATCTACTTTATAGATAATGCATACATAGCGTATTCCGATGCAGATACGTAGGCGCAAAATCCATAAAAGGCCCATACTGTCGCATGTCAGTGACACCGTGCCTTTGTTTATGTATGCTATATCTGCCAAGTGTCGCCGTAATAGGCACAGGCACATGTCGGGCAGTATACAAAGTACGATATCGGCCACCACCACCCCCTCATGACCTGCCAGAGCGGCCAACACCCCCACCTAAACCCCCCAGTACACACACCCCACCCACAGGGGCGGTAGGCAGACTGCAGGCCTTGACTCATCCTGCCGGAGGATCAGCATACATAATCATTTCACTTATGACACAGTGCCGGTTGAATAATTGATGCCCTTCTGTGGTGAGTAGCAGAATATCACTATTGTCTTGCGCTCACCCCGAAACTAGGACATCGATTGTACCTCGCGGAGCGGGCGTCGGTGGCAGGCTGGTGTTGGTGGTGGTAAAAGAGGGGGTTGTGCAATGAATGGTTAGGGGGTATGGTATATAACATTGCATGGCCTGTGGCGCTTGCAAACGCCCTTTTGAAATCCATCGGTCCAGGGCCGTCGACAAATTATATCTTTCTGTGCGCTTCCAATAGTGGTATTGCAAGGCTGGGAGTATAGGGCCTATTGTTGCATTGTGTGTGCGCCATTTGCATTGGGTGTATAGGTAAGGGCAGATGCGCCCATGGTAAAGCCATTGGAAGCAATTTGGTGTCGGGACAGTGGTGGTGGGATTGGTGGTGGCAGCAGTTGCAGCAGCAGCAGCAGGAGGCAGCGTCCACCCTGGAGTGTTTTGTATGGGCCGGGACCCTGGAGACCCTGACATCATGGGACAATACCATGGCTAGCCTCCATGTCTCATCCACTCATGGGCTGCAAGCAATACGCCATTGACATCTTCATCAATATCAGTAGGCTTTTATCCTCCCACTCCTCCCTCCCCGCCCACTGTTAACCCATCCACCCACCATGCAACCTCACTCAGTTTCCAACCATTCCCAACCAGTCAGTCAGAGTGTTTTGTTGGGGTCGGCCGGCGCAACTACAAATTAACTTTTCAAACAAATCAATGGATGAATAAATTAGTAAGTATCTGATGCTGTCACGTCCTGCTCCCATTTCCGTTTGGCAGCGGCGAGCATTGGCAATGTTGTTGTCTGGGATCCCATCCGTTTTGTTATCGTTCAATGTCGGGAGTGGGCTGGCTGGCTGTTGGGAGTGGCATGATGGCCCTGTTCTGATTGGTTCTTCATGACATGTGTGGGACCATGGTGACCGAGTGGGGTGTGTTAGGGATTGGGGGAGGGGGGAATGGTAAAAAGGGCGCAGCTGGCGGAGTTAGGCCATGTGCGGCCAAGCGGAACCAGGGCACTGGGCGATGCCCTGAAAGGAGGACAAAGGTACTAACAGTACTTTTAACCCTCCCCTCCCCGCGGCCTTAGACGCTGAGCCTCCCAGAACTTGGTGTAACCACTGACATGACTGATGTTGTCCACTACTGACATCATGAGTGATGTTATGCATGGCATAATGACACCTCCCCGTATAATGCAACACCCCATCAAGGCATGGCACGCCAACCACACCTCCTTATATGCACGGCCACAAACAATGCATATATGTATGCATAACAATGCATCTGAGAGAATCAGGGCACCCCCAATGACGTAATAACAATACCAGCAGGGTGAGTCGGCTATGGCACTTAGTCATTGTGGCTCGAGTGACGAAGGGAAACACTCTTAATGCAGCAGGCTATACTCCCATCACCCCAATATCAGCCTCCCGTACCCCCGCCCCACTTTTGCCGACCCCAGCAGAGAGGTCACAGTCAGTAGGGCTTACAGAAAGGCCCCCAGGGGGGTTGAGGGGCCCTGGCCAGCCTTTGTTGGCACGTGAGCGGCGGCCACAGAAATCTGTTTCCTACCAGGCTGGCCTGGTTAGAAACTACTGGTAGTAGGCCTAGTAGTAGCCTTCTGTTCCACTCACAACCCCCGCCTCCCCCGCTGACCCACCTGCCTATGCACCCTCCCAACTCGGCCAACCCCCTCCCAGCCTCCCCAGACGCGCACACCTCCACACAAAAACACCAGATGCCGTATAGGTGGTGTGGTGTATACTATAGGGCAATGTCCCCCGTGCCTTTGTATTCTCCGTAAAGTGCCAGGTGCGCACAGCCTCCGTGTGTGTACCTGGGCCTACCTGGCCAATCAGCCAGGAGGTGTTTGTTTTAAGATTAACCAAGATTCCCAGGTGACAAGCCGTGGGAAGAAATGTCCAAAGGCCACCCTCCCACTTCATCCCCCTACCCCCCAATTACGTATGCTGTCAATGCGCACGCCGACGACCATAAATGGCTATATAATAATAGGCCTAAATCCCGTGCGTTTACTTATTGCAGTGAGCAGGGCTTTCAGGCTGTGTTTAATGTATACCGCCGGTACTTGTAGTAGGCCTACTATTACCCCTTAAGGCCTATACTATAACGGAACGACCCCCATTCGCTTAACACTGAACGCTGAGGATTTTGCACTGTGAGACCTGAAACATTACGATGACTCACCTCGACGCCATTTTGTTGACTTGGGCAGGCCTTTATGACGTAACCCGATGGACGCCAATCAAAAAGCTGTTTGGCCGGAGACCCCTTCACACACTCCCCCACAACCACCACCATTCCAGTCCCAAAAGCTTGCAGCGTGAGCGACCAGTGGAATTATTGACGATTTTTCGGGGGAACAAATGGCCTCCCTAGACCACTAGCCGGTCGATTTTATCGGTGACTTTATATTGACACTGGCGGCTTGTGTGTTTGGGAGTGAGGTCAGAGTGGGGTGCAAACAACGATAAGAAGCGTTACTACTAACTACATCAATTACAATGATAGGAGGTGCAGAGTCAAGGTGTTGGGAAAAGCTCACTGATCAGCTTTAGCTGGGCGACAGTTTTGGTTCATGAGGCAAACTGATAATAATAATCTTTTATTATTAACACGCCTGCCAAACAAACCTGTAATTTCCCAGCCAAACGTTACCCAGTTTTTACCCCCTCTAACCGAATGACCCAGCCCCGAAGCTTTAATGATTTCACACGCAGGGTCTCTGCTTGTTTGCAGTCTGTTGTTTTATTATCCTGCACGCGATAAGCTCCAGTGCACACCGATTAATGCCTGTCAAAACGCAAATTGAAAAAAAGGATAAAAATCTTATTCGAGTCATAAACAGTAAAAAAACACAGCCATGGCTTGCTAATTTCCCCAGATAATGCACTGCGCAAAGGGCAGACCTTTTGCTCACATGGCTGGGTTTATTATCTGCTATTAGCAAAGAGCAAAAAAAGGTTAAACTATTAGAGCTGCTCGGAGCTGCTCGGTGCCTAGAGTTCAGGCCTAAATGAGCTGCTCACGGGTCACCCGGTTACCTCTGAGGAGGCCGAGGAATGCTGCTGACCGACGACTTGTGGCCTGCTTTTTGCCCACTGCCACAGGTGTACTGGGGCCGGATGTCATCGTCACCATGGCAACCACTGATTGGCACACGCCAAAAGGTAGAATGACGCCGTGTGTGAGTGTGTGTGTGGAACGGCGACTCTAAACACAGCCAAACAAACCCGGCCATGGATATTTAATAATTCTGGCCTCAGACAGGATATTATCTGTTTCTGTGGACAGGATCCATGTCATCGTTTATTCATATTTCTATGATTGTGTTTGAGGTTATATCTATGATGATTCATCGAAATATTTCCTTTCATAAATGGATTATTTATCTGGGTAGGCCTATACTTATTCCAATATTTGAAACGGATGTGTATATATTTCCTACATGTTAGATGAAATCTATTAAATCAGTCAACCAAACATATTACCTTGTATGAAATTTATCAGCACTAGACATAATAGTTAGATTCCAAGCAACGATATTCAAAAGTGAATAATATTGAAATTAACAGCTCATAGAGTAAAACATTAGGCAGTTGAAGCGTCAGTTTGACCCAAGGATCAGAACAGGCTTAGTGGAACACCACCAAGTAGTATATAAAATTGCCGCTTTCGCCGTGGGCCGGTGATTGAATAAGACATATGTGACGGCGGGGGTAAGGTAATGGCCGTCTCTACAAAACGTTAATGAGTCTGGAGATCTAATTAGTCTGAGTGGGTTAATGAGTGGTGGGGGCCACTACATGGTCGGCTGGCAACTGTAAACTGTCAACATTTTCGCGTGGGTAAATTTTCGCCGAGGCAGCAAAATTGAGGTTTTTGCTTTGGTGTCACTTCGCTGATCGTAGCAGTTGATGCATATTATTTCTAGAAATGTAGCGGAAAGAGTTATTGCTGTTGGCGTAAATTCGCACATTTTGATAATTTGTGTAAAATGTTTAAAGTGCGAAAATTACCACATTGAAGGTTAAACTGCGTTTTGTGTAATGTGAGTGGTAGGGTGGGATGGTGGGTGTATAGGTGTGGTTAGTGGTTGAACTTATAAAACGGCAAATGGGAGTGGGTAGGTGGGTGGGTGTGGGGGGAGTTAGTCTGTAGGGGCGACATAGGCCTATATTCTATAGGCCTATTGCCAGGTGAGCTAGAAAAACTGGGCAGGTGGTTGTGACGCTCCAGTGACCTCCCAAGGGGGCCAGGGGTGGCAGGTTAGTAATGGTGGGTGCAACCGGGGTTAAGCCTAGCATGGGGCGACCCGGTGCGCCCCGGCCTCAGCCTCAGCCTCAGCAGCACAAGTACCGTAAATACCCCTGAAAAATAATTCACAGATTTCTCATGCATAAATCCTGGACATTTTAACTTTTGTGATATTCAATTCGATGAGTTTTCAAATATATGTAGCAAGTTTAGTTTATGGATAAAGAATAACAACCCCTCAATCCCCTCAAAAGTTAATTAGGAGTGTGCGTCCGTCGGAGGGTTTACGGTAGTAGTCAATATAGGTAAGACGCGGCGGTAAAGGTGTGTAAAACGCAGGTAAAGAAAGCTCACCTGACAACCTTCACCTGGCCCTTGCTGACGCCGGAACAACGGCCCGTCCTGCCACATGCAGTGGTGCCCACACTCACAGAGCCTGACATCGTTTACTCCATAAACGCCCACATGCCCTTTAAACTTTAAAACTAATCTCTCCGAATGGGAATAGAAAATGGCAGGATAGGGAAATATTGGAGTGAAAATATAATGGAAATTAAGAAAAATCAGGGATGGCGATGTAATAAAACAGGAACGGTTATCCACATGCATAAAAATGGCGAGAGAAAAACAGTAATGAATTAAGCTAGAAAATATTGTGAAATAGGATTATAGCATAGAAAATGTGTGAGTGTATAAAGGATATTTTCCAAACTAAGATGGATGTGGAGACAAGGAGATACCGACAAGAATAAAAGATTGGGAAGTGAGGTAAATGACTGTAACAACACATTAATGTTTGCCCATTGCTAACGGCACAGCCTGTGTTCTATTTGCTCGGTCCCAATATGTCGTGCCCTAGGATATTTGACCAGTTGTAAAAATAACGTGTGCTATTGACTTAATTCCCAAGTTTATACTTTTTATCCCAAATGGAAAATAGAAAATAATAGCGTGGTTGATATGACAATATCTGCCCCCTTTGTCCTTTCAATAATGGCGACATTAGATAACTGCCATGTACATTTAATTGTCCCTTTGGCATTTGGCATTTGCATATGTTTGTTAACCAGAAGTGTTCCCATTAACCACTATGCTAGAAGCTTGTGTGTTTTTAGTTTTCATAATGGAACCACTTTAGTCGAAGTTAATGAGCTTTGTCTGAAATTGCAGAGTGCCTAATTTGTAATAAGAACTTCGAGGAACATTAACCAGAAGTAGAACTCAATGAAATACGTCTATCTGGCCTTGTAACATTGCGAGTCTAATATAAAAGCAATAACCTATTAAGCCTTATTGATGCACAGTAAAGTTATCGACAGGTCTTGTTTATTGGCCAACATCCAGTGGCTTAGTAAACAAAGGCGGGAGGTTGCGATGATGCAATTAGGATGGCTCCCGGGTCACCAGCGGTCACTTAAAACGTCTATAGGGGTCAAGATATATCCCGATGCTAAACACTCTCAGTCCCCCGTAGCTTTTCGGCCCTATCCATAGCCTTCAGTGTCAGTTTACTCGCAGACAAAGGCCTTTCCAAGCATAACCATTGACGGCTTCCTCTTAATGACGAGTGGACATGCCAATGGCTTTGTCTACGGGCGCTTCCCCGGCTTTCCCCGGCTTATGATGCCAGCCCATGTCGACATCATCCCACGCGCCCACCCGCGCATACATCGTAGCCCATGTAAACCAGTAAAGAATTATTCATGACTGACCCTTACAGTGAAGCTGTGAACCACTAGTCAGTATATATATACAGACGTCGGGATTTTTATTGTTCAACTGTAAAGGGGGCAGTCTCTCCACGTTCAGAGCATTTGCATAGGCCATACAGGGTACAGATGGGCTCTCAAGAACAAAGGGCCGGCTAGGTTAGACTTGCTTGCAGGGCCGTTTTGTGTAGGAGTAATGTTAGATAGAGGCCTGGCGTTTATCTGGTTATCTATCTCTGCAGATCGCACCTGCCCCCAGCCTCCTAGACATAGATAAGGGTCTTTAGAAGTACTGATAAGGCAGCACTAATGGATAAATCTGTGCTCCTTTGTCTACATACATTATGTGTTTATCGGTTTAACTTGCAATTGCCCGAAGAAGATATTCTATCATAGATGATTTAATTACTATCTAAATGTGAATATGCAGACGACAAACTCCAATTATCATTATTTATCAACTCTAGGTAGTAATACAAATGCATGTCCTTACAGCATGATTAGTAGACATCAAAAAACAATCCATACACTTGTAAGGCTATCATCTCACATCAAGATAGTTAGTGAATGACGTATAGACACGCTATAGCCTTCTTTAGGCTTCCGTGGCTCGACAACATAGACTCACTGACATTTATACCCAACCTTTAGGCCTTCCCCAGCCGGTCGTTTTACTACGGCCGCCTAATAAATGAGGTAGCTCTATGACTGTAGTATAATGAATCACGTGTGTATTGGGAGTTCGCCCCCTTTCCTGCTAAAACATGAAACCACCCCGGGTGGATTTAGTTGGACAATGGCGGCGATTTAGATACAGGTAAACGAGCTCACCTGGGCGCCATTGTTGCTCGTCAGTTGACTGCAGGTAGGCTTTACCTGACAATCTACCTGCTGGAGAAAGGTGATCATCCAGGGGATGCCTCACCTGTTTGAGCTGCTCAGGTGGTTGTCTTACCTGTGTTTTACCTGAGGACAAGCTGCTCCAGGTAAAAAGGGGGAGTGTTGGTGGAGACAAAAGATGGCCAGAAGACAAAGGAATTGAAAGGAAGGTGTTTAAAAAGAACTTATCATATCAAAAAGGCAATGATTGAAAGCAAAGCCTTAAGCTTATGAATGGGCCAGAAAAGAACAGATCCATAATCATAATCATATGTCGTGTAAAGCCCCAACCTTCTATACAATGTGGTTTTTTTTGTATGAAATAAATATAACCAAGAAGTCACAGACAAAGAAAGAGGCACAGATGAGACACAGACGAGAACGACAATTGTCTTTTATTTAATTCACCAAAGCTCAGACATTACAATTAATTCATATAAAATCACAAAAAAGGAGGATTTCAGTATTGTATAGGTCTACCTGATAATTGTCGCAGGGCTGCCATCCCCAGTTAACGTACAGGTACAGGTGTTACCGTTAACCATGTCACCTGGGTAAACGTGCCACCTGTGGACACACAAAGCCAAGGCCGCCAGGTAGGCCCAATAACGATGACGCTACCTTTGGTTGCCCAGCAACAGGCACCGGTCAACCGGTTATAACGGGCAGGCGGCAGTATACCTGTAACGCTAGAGTCAGGTGATTCTCTCACCTGTAAAGGAAGATTCTATCCAGGTATGACACTATACTGTCCCCGGTGGTTGTCATGATTTGTGAGTGCGTGATATCATGTTTGCGCGCAATCACATTGTACACTGTATGAAAGATCCACTCTTATTTCTGCTTTTGCCAACATAATAATTGTATGGTGCCTATATCAGCATATCTATATGGGATAATATAATCGGTTTTGTGGCATAAATACTAGAAATAATTAATTGTGATATGCCACGTTTAAGCTGGTATAGTCAGCAGCTGGTAAAGATCATGAACGTCTCGTTATTTCATCTTGGATGTTTTAACTATAGGAGTAACAAAACAGAAAAGCAAGCGCAATTATAGGCGGATAAATCCCATGTATGCAAACATATATAATATCGAGGGAAAGTATAGATAAAAACCTATAGTTTCTTATACGATTTATCATAGTTTTTCCTCCTACTGGATTTCCCTCTCGCTAAGCGTGTCTTTCCAGCTTACGCATCTCATTTGTCAAAAGTACATTACTCAGCAGTCATATAGAACACTCTTCCCTCTCCAGACATATAAAGCAGTCATCCACGGGCCCATGCAGAAAGCCTAATGAATTTTCCTCCTGGGGAAAGAAATAAAAGCCTGATGGTAGGGGGGTTGACGCATCCCGTGCGCACAAGGAAGGGCCTAACTACATCTGAGAGGGTTTTTTTTTTTTATCTGGCAGCTGCGTTAGTAAATAAATCATGTTAGGGACGGGCTTGGCTGTTTGAAGTGTATTGGCATACGCATTTGTCAGACCAAAGAAAAGGAGAGAAGTGCCATAAAGCGAGGTTTGATGAGAGGCCAAGGGGTCCGGGGTGGAGATGGATGGATGGGTGGAGTGTGTTGGGGTGGAGATTGTGCAGGAGGGCGGGGGGCGGGGGTGAGTATCTAATGGATGTATAGGGTTGGTGTAGTGGAGGGGTTGGGGAGTAGGAAAGAAATATAGGAGACATAAGATACAAGAATTCAAAATGGGCGGAGTTAGTGGAAATGTATAGTGTGAAGGACCGGTGTACAGTAGCCCCCTTAGGGTGGAGACCCAGGGGGTGACAAATATAAACGCGGGAGGTACCCTGGAGGATGTTAAAAAAAGGTTGACAGGCAGACGTATCAAGGACACATATATACACAGGTGTGTCTCACATTTCTGTCTGATCAGCAACATCACAAAGGACACCTGATCCGAGCATAAAGCCACCCCCGGTAATCCACATTAATACCCTGGTACCTTCCATAAAGCCTTTATAGCCGTTATAGCCCACTCTACCCCCTTTTCCCCGCGCACTATAAAGCCCTCTAACCTCCACCCCTCCACCTCCTGTCCTTTCCTACCCTACCCCCAGTCATCAGTACCCCATTATGACCCCTCCAGTTGCCCAGTCATATTGGATCCCCGGCCTGTCATTATGGGTCCTCCCACCCCACCCCTCCACTGACGACCCACCCTCCAACCTACGACCCCTACTCACCCCCAATCCAACCCCACACACCCCCTTTGGCCTTCATCAAAACCCCTTCCATGCCCCCGAATCATTAGTGAAAGCCCAGCCGATCCTAAAATGGAGTCAAAATGGCTACCCCGGCGACATCGGCCCTTTTATAGCTGTAGAAGAGCCGGTCATACCTAGAGACGGCTCTCATAGCTAGCCCAGACCCACCGATATTGTCCACCACTCCCACCGACCCCCACCGCTGTCCGCCCGCGCGATGGCGCCCAGGATCGAATTTCAAGCGGATCCGGAAGTATGTGGTGTAAGGAATGTGGCGGCCATTGTCGCTGCGTCTGTGGCGACCCGCGCCGTTAAGCGACGTGTTTATTGTCGCGTCGACGGCCAGCTTTATAGTCGCTGCCGGGCGACAAATGGTCCCCTGCCCGACCGGACAGCCATTTGGGTAGGCAAAAGGGGCGGGGAGAAGGGGTGCCGACGACAGGCCCAAACTGTCCGCGGAATTATGGTTCCGGTGCCGCTTGACAATGGAATGTGCCTCTCTGAGTCCTGTCTGTATGAGACATTATTACAATGGCTTACGTATACCAAAGGATGATTAAACCTTAAAGACATATGGGTTAAACATTGAGACCGCTTTCTCGAAATATATCATTCTTTTCACTTGGTCACCTCCTCCATTTCTAATCATACACATGATAATCCCAACAAAAAGAAACTGGGATCTATTTACTGTTTCTCATTAGAACAGCAGCTCTATAGAAGTGGTGCGTGAGCTCCGCCAAGGCTCGACTTATCACTTGAGCTCGCAAGTGAGTGAATACACGCCGCGGGGTTTGTCGCCATAGTCCCCGCTTGGGGGCGCCGTGGTAGGGCCGGCTCTTATAAGGTCTGTATTCCACAAGCCGATTTTGATAAGTAATTTGCCAATTTATAATTAGAAATTTTCATTGGAAAATGTCCAGGGGCCCATGCATGTTACATACCATTTGAAAGAGAATTAAAAGTCCTTTTTAATAAGATGTAACACTTTAATAATCGGCCCTACCGGCGATTTCCGAAATCGGGAGTAAAATCGGACCGTGGAATACAGCCTTGAGGGGGGCTAGGGATTCGGGGATGATGCCGACGCCGCAACATATCGGTAAAAATTTCTGGGTCACACCAGTATGGAAGACTTGCTCCGCCTTCAATATCTCCGCCTCAATTTATTGATTTCTACCTCGCCGCTGTTCTAGATCATGGCCCATCACTATGGCGAGGAAAGACAGCGATATTTAAACGCCGCCGGCATGTGTACTCTAGACTGTTGCCGCCGGTTCTTTAAAAGAAGTCCCCCTCCTGTATAAAAATTACATCTGAGCACACATTTGGAGAAGACACGCGATCAGGAACGCGGTGTTTTAACTTCCATTTTCCATTAGAACATGGCCAGACATTGTGTGTGTATCGACTGTGCGTGGCTCGTTCCTGCGTCTGTGCATACGTTTTAAGTATTTTTTAAATGCCCCCATGTATCAAATTAGTGAATTGTATCAGGGAATATCTAAGTGCCGCAAACTGCATAGCGGGTAACGCTCCATGAGGGCCAATGATATAGATGGTTTTTGCCTTGAATTGTTTACGCATTTATACATGCCTGTTTTGAAGCTTTCGTTCCATGTTTTGTCCTATTATCGTTAAAGTCTGTCCTGTACCTCCCTCCCCCCTAACTATCCCGAACTACGCCCCCCCCCCCCCCCCCCACTCTCTTGCCCCCACCCACAACCCTTAAGCACCATGTGGACTTTGGACCACGACTAATGATGGATCGACGACCGGCAAAAGGTGGATTCGCCGCTCGGTTTCCTGAGCGGAAGTTGGTGGCGCGCCCTGGCGACGCCCCGGGTGTTAGCTCCCCCCTGGCGGCAGTACTGAGCAGTGGGGGCAGGGGCGTGTCGGTGTGGGTTGTGGCGCCGCCTAGCGACTGATAGATCGCTCGCCTTCCGGTGCTGGCGACTAGTTGTCGTTTTCGTCGTCGCGGTCGTCGTCGTCGTCGGAGACGCTCGGCGGCGACGCGGTGACACGCGCGTCCAACGCGTGAAAGTTTGATGAAGGGGCGCTGGGGCGGCAACCACCACCGCACCACCTTAACACCACCCCACCACCGCACCACTGCACCACCCCACCACCGTACCACCCCACCACCCCGCCACCACCCCGCCACCACCAGATTTTCTTCGGCAAAGTTCGCTGCCTATATTTGCTCCCAACCCATACCCATTCTTTCTTCTGTTTTTTTTTCTGTGACGTGTCACCAGCCCCCTCCACCACCACCCCCACCGTACCTTCCCCGACGGTCCAAAGACGCTCCGGGAGGAGCTTGAATAATTGACAAACCAGTCTTCAGGGCGTTGCCGGAAAACTGAAAGGAACACAGGAGTGTTGGGCGGATGTTGGATACATGTATGCATGGTGAATGTGTCCTGGAGAGGCTGGAGGTGCATGGAGGAAAGAGTAGTGTTGGGGGAGGGGGTGTTGTGGACTTAAGGAGGAGGTCCACGGACATCCGTTTTGCTCAGACTTAGTCGTCACTCTGCAGCCTCGACCCCTTTTTACCGAAAGTTATCTCTGCACTGTAGCGACCACTGGGTCCGGCCGCGACCAGTCAAGCGCGACCAGCGAAAACCGCGGACTATTTTTAGGTCACAGTTTATAGGTCACGGCGTAGTAATAATAGCCAGGGGTGGCGAGTTTTCTCCCTACATAGCAGAGTCTATTCTCACGGACTATATTCCCGGCGCGGAGATAGATCTCGTAGCAGAGTGCTTAGTCGTGTGCAGACGGAGGTCAGAGAACCTAGGGCCGGAGGTCTGGGCGCCAGGGGCCGGAGGAGGTCTTGTGGAGTCGGGGCACTCTGCGGCCGAATCACCCTCCGCTCCAGAAAGATAGTCCGTGAGAGTAGACTCTGCTATGTAGGGCATTAACTATACACCCCTGTATATTATTCCTACGCCGCTGACCTAGATTAACTGTGACCTAAAAGTAGTCCGCGGTTTTCGCTGGTCATATCTAGGTCACAGGGGCCGGTACACAGTGGTCGCTACAGTGCAGAGATGATTCGCAGTAGCGAGCGTCGAAGTTGCAGAGTGGAGTCGGGGGCCGGGGGCCGGGAGTTGGTCATTAAGAGGGCCACTTCCCTCCTGCCCGCTGCCCGCCGACCTGGCCAGACCTGACCGCGTCAAGACGGAACGGCCCCGGCCCGGCCCCCGGGGGACATCAATGTTGAATGACCAAGCGGCGATTTGCAGCTTCATGGGAAGCCGAGGTGACCACATTAGGCTGTGGGGGGAGGGGGCGGCCAAGGAGGTACGGGGGGTGTGGGGGGACGGGGAGGATGTGGAATGAGTTTCCTCCTCGGTGGCTGGTGTGTACCACCAGTGCCACGTCATCAAACTCCAGGGCCTTTGTATACTGCGCAGTGCCTTAGATCTTCATGTCCCTGTGTACCACTGGAGCCAGCCTGTGGCACATAAAACAAACCCACCCGACAGTTAACACCACATAAGTCCCCCCGCTGAGAAATGTCCTCCTGTCCCCGCCCACAACAAAATGGCTGCTTCCTGGCCAGCCTGGCACGCGCACAGACTTGTGATCATTTGTCAACGGGGTGCGACTCGGGGACAACGCGCACTACGCGCAGGGGACGTTTAAAAGTACACATATCCGCCTTCTGTTTACAGATCATAAAACACAATGTGAGCGAGAGGCAGAGAGAGAATTACAGCTGCGAAGATTCGATCAATGCGCTCGGGCGTTTCCATCAAGATCAAAAATTAAATGACTGTTCGGCGTCGGGCAAATGCGCCTCACGATAAAACCTCCTAGAGAAGGTCCTAGATCTTCTAGATTGGGTTTGACTAGAGTGGGCGGCGGCCACTGGAGTTGGCCGTATAGCCTAGACGGTGCTAGGAAAGCAGACCAGAAGTGGAACTGGGAGATTTAGGGCAGAGATAAAACGATGATGCGGCGTTATTATGAGGCGGTGTACGCCTGTTGGTCGGTGCCGTATACATTTTGGTTTTGCTTATCCTTCAGGCTTTACCAGCCTTGACAGGTGTGACTTATCTGCTGCCAATCAGTGTGTCATGGGGGTGGTGGGCGTCCGGACTTGTAAAAGGTAAGCCGGCGAACCACTGCCACCATCACCACTGCACCACCGGCCACCGGGCATGATCGACGGGGCCTGGGTGTTGAGAGTAGGCTATGGAAATGAGGGCCTGGCTCAGACAAGTTTAGGTTCCCAGCCAACTGGAGGAGGAATGGGTTAGGGTTGGGGCGGAGGAGGAGGAGAGGAATGGGCGGGCAGCAGGAGGGTCAGTCTGGACGCCGTCAGCCACCGCATAGTTTTGATGAGGGGTCACGATAACGCCACCACCGCCCCAGTAACGGTCAATAGTGGCCTGTTCTACTGGGGCTGTTAGGCCACAAACAATGAACTGCTAGGGCATAGGGGCACACGGGGAAAAGGTGAAGAGGGAAAAGGGGCATTGGAAGCAGGACCTCCAGTGCTACTGGTATACCACACCATGCAAAGCTGGTGGACACTGGAGAGGGCAGCCCCCCTAGCAAGGGGTGTTGCCGCGCTTGATGGAATTGTAAATTGGTTGTAATCAGAATTGATGCTGCCGTCCCCCTTGCTGCTGTGCATTCAATTCCGCCCAATGCTTGCAGGCGAGTACGGGACTCAGATTTGATTTGCGATCATGCCAGCTTTAGGCCCCTCGATGCCCACCCCTTTTTTTCTTCTTCTTCTCCCTACATACCCAGCGCCCCCTTACTAGCTTACACCCCCACCTACCTCTCCACAGCTCGCTACCATCTCCCTATAGCACATAAAATATTGCACCCCTGCCCGCGGCACACCTTATCCCACTTTCCTATTGGCTTCCTAAAAATGTCCCTAGGTACCAGTCGGCATGGGGCCTCGGGCCTCCCCTGGAACAGAGCAGTAGTAATCACTAAACCTGCCTACAGCAGGCAGCGAGCAGCTCCTGAGCAGAACAAAAAAGTGGTGCACACTCACGCACAACAATGAGCAACTCACGGAGCAGCTCGGAGAGCGACTCGAGAGTCCAGACATAGCAAGTCAATGCGAGGAGGAGTTGGGGGGTATGGCGCCGCTGCAGAAACAATATGGCATTTGATGTAAAGCCCTCTGAGGAATTGTGATCAATGCCGGTAAGAATCGCGTGCGGCAGAGATAGAGTGATGCGATAGCAATAGGACCGGGAGGAACCGGCCGACGATATGGCCAATGGCTACTACCACTTCTACTATAGACTACGCCAACCTACCCTTCCTATCCCAGCCCACCGCTTTTGCCCCCTCTCCCCCACACAGCCCCTTCTTCCAGTAGCCTACCCACTGTGCCGCCTGGGCGGCACCCAGGAGGTCTCTAGCCGCTTCCGCTGATGGCGACCGGTGAGTGAAGGGACTGGCCAGAATTAAAGATTCATGGCCTAATTCCCAAAAACTTAGCATCCATCACTGGCCGTCGGCGGCTTTAATAACGCGCCCGTCCGGACCGCAGCCCGTCGGCCCCCATCGCCCGTCGCGCCCGTCATCATGACGCATATGATGACGTACGGGCTCCCGCTACCGCGAGTAGCTCGCCGAGCTATACATCAGCAGCCCTCGCGACAGGGGCGACAGGGGCGACAGGGGGCGACACAGACAGTGGTCAGCGACTTGGAAGGACCGCTGCGCATTATTTGTATGTGAAGCGCGACGGTGAAGTTATAATTGTTTGCGATTAAAATGCGACACACATGTTGTTGTACCTGGTTTTGAATGGCGACATGTGCATGCACTATATGCAGTGCGATGTGGACTCCATTGTTATTATTATCCGTGCGACGCGGAATAGCAACAAGGGTGGTAATTACAGCGACACAAGCCAACAAGAGAGTTTGGTGGCGAGCAGCTCCTGTTGACCTACTTCCTACCAATTTCCACCAGGCCCTGTGTCTGTCAATAAGGGAGCTGGTGGGAGCTGCAACGGGAGAAGTCTGTGGAGGACGGGCGGACCGGTGGGTGGGTAGACTACCTCCTGTCCCCACCCCATCCTCCAGCCCGCCCTACAGCCCTACCTCCAGCCCATCCTCCAGCCCGCCCTACAGCCCAGCCTACAGCCAGCCAGCCGCGTCCTGTAGCCCCCCAGGGAGGGGTGGGTGTGTTTGAGTGTCTCTGTGTGTGTCTGTGTTTGTGTGAGCAGCTCGCCTACAGGTTACCCGAGCAGCTCAGCCCACTCACCCCCTCCCCCACTGTCGCTGTCTCTCTAGTCCCACAGTGGAATGAATCCCTCTCTCTCTCCCTCCTTCCGCCCCACCTACTCTTAGTATTCCCACCCGACCCCTCGACTGCTGCCAAAACAGTGCGGACGTATCAACAAGCTTACACAAATAAAACGTGGATAAAGAAAGAAAATATAACACCAGTCGATATATATCCTCTTTCGACATCAGCAAAAACACCCCCCTTATATATCTGTATATCCCTCCGCATCCACCAACTCATCCTATAAGTTATCTTCCTCCCAAACCCATCTATAGATGCCACTCCAACCTCCTCCCCCATATCCCCACACACCCTCCTCCTGTGTTCCCCTCCCCCCTTGTCAGCACTGTTGATGCGACGGCGGATGATCCAGCAGGAACAAACTGCATTATCCACCACCTAGCACCTCGCGACCAGTGCGGATTACCTCGTGTATCCCGCTGGATTATCCCCTCCGCTGGATACCCGGCGATAGAATTAAGCCGGCCGACACAATGCTCAACGACGATGCCGACGTTAACGTCGAAAAAACATCTTTTGCATACACCGGGACCTAAATAGCAGTCCAGCTACGTATATGGATATCCTAGATCCATATCCACATACACGCAATAGCAAAGCTTTGGAAAGTTTATATCCGTATCCTTAGCCGGATCCGAGTCCAACAATATATACATGTATATGTAAAACGTAACCTCATGTCAATGCCGACAATGACAATGCCGATGACATTAATGCCGACTGTGCCGATGGTGACGCCGCCGCCGAAGGGAAAGGCCTATTATACAAGTGCTTGATGCTTCAAGTAGTACGGCGTAATTTGTCGTCAACCTAGGCCCTACTCAACTCTCCCCCACCCACCCCGCCCCGCCCTTACCCCTTTACAATCAGTAGGGCGCGAGGCCTCCAGTCGATCCCCAAGACCCCCAAGCCCGGCCCCGTAATTATTGCGCCTGGAAATGAAACAGCGCTCGGGGAGCTAGCAGGCAACCCCCCGCCGCTGTAATTTACTCGGGAGCCCAATTTATATGGCGCGCCCCATTGGGGCCGACCGGAAGTTGAGGACAGACGCCACATCCGGGCACCCCGCGCCTGCGCAGCTTAGCCACACTTAGCGCGCGATCCTGGCGGCGAATATTGACACTCGGGGACGCGTTGGGCGCCGATCCCCCGCGCCTTTATTTAACCGGGGGTCGTAATGAAGACCGATGAACGGGTGGGGGAGAGCAGCCCAGGAGCAGCTCAACTCCCCGGCCTACCTTTCTGACCTGCTCACTGACCCCGCTTACCTGCTGCACCCCCACACCAAACTGGTCAGTTTGCATGTCCACCACCTACGCAGTCTGTTTATTGGTGATGCTTGACCACGATATATGTGGTCCGGATGGCACTGACACTCAGGTCATATGTCGAATAGGGTCTTTCGATATGGAGACACATTATTATTTCTTCATTTTCTTTTGTGTTGGAGAACTTGCATTTTGTCCCACATCTTTTGACACATCAGTGAGCAACTCATGCTGACGTCCGGGACCAAAACAACTGCTCCTCCAGTGTTTTACGGGCGCCCCGGAACAGCTCATGAGCAATAGCCGGCCCAAACCGGGTAGTAGTGGGGGGTAGCGGTAGTATAGTACCGGTAACTGTGAGGGGGTGGCAGAGGCAGCCACAGCAGCAGTATAGACGGGCCCCGGGGCTCCAGTAGCATCAGCCCCCGTTTCCATAACCATTAGAGTTCCATCCCGGGGTATAAAAGTTTGATGGGCTGCTGACATGGAGGATTCATAGCCCGGGGATAGCTCCAGGGTGGCGGCCGAGGCGAGCGGGGTACAGGAGGAGCTAGGAGAAGGGAGGGGTACTGGAGAAAGGGGTGAGAGCGGGCCGCGCCGCGCCCAACACCCCCTGATGCCGCCACTGCCTTAAGGTGGTTATACCCCCAACAGCCTCCTCCAGGGCGTATTCCCACGCCAGGGGAGAAGCCGGTCTCACCAGACTCATTACCAGTACTGCACTGAACCAACAGTTATGCCTATAAATCCAAACGCCTCGTTATGCCTAATACCCAAACCCCATAGGGCCTTTCCGCACACCTTGAAACAGAAATCTCCGAATTCCCAGTAAACTGCTGCGTCCACATAAATCATATATATACACCTCCATACGCGCCTTATGGCGTCCCCTCTATATAGCCCCCTCCCTACTGATTCATGGGAAAGCGGACCGCGGGGCAATTTTGACGCCGATCCAGGCCTTTGTATAAATGAGGTATAAATATGGTAAAAGATGTTTGTGCGACCGATATTCATCAAATAGTCGCGTGAATAGCGTTGCGCCGCTTCTCGGCCGCTGCTGGGTCGATTGCCTCGCGTGAATTGGGTGTGTAACGCCTAAATAGATACACACACCCGGGAAAACACATGTTTTTGCAACTGTCTCCCTCCTATTGACTCTTATATGACGCATAGATCAGTTTCGTGCGTTTTTATTTTTGAAGACATGTGCGTGTAGGACTTGGAGCAGCATTCCTGCAGTATCGTGATCAAAAAGAAAACTACGTGTTTTGCAACTGTCGTATTATACAGAGCAATATGCCCCATGAATGTTATACATGTAGAGGGGGTGTTTTGGTAATATCGTGTACGCACATTGAGGTAAAACAGAATAAACATTGATTTCAATCGGCACTTTTCCATCAGCCTATAAGATGGCATATATACTGACTTGCACATAGTGTCATATGCGTCCCGTCCTGTTTCATGCGTAAAGGCTGGGATCTAAAATGCGTAAAGGCTAGACGCTCATGCGTATCAAAGACCGAAAACCAACACAGCCGCGAACTCAGTGATGGAGTGGGAGCCTACAGTTTGCCTTGGACTACATATGCATTGTTCAATTAGAGAGATGGGGCCCGGGCAAGGCGGGGGGTTTCTGGGGGTGTGGGTAGCAGGAGGAGGGTCCCTGCCTGATCAGAATGACCAAACATGAACATCACGTGCCGGGCTTTGACTGCGGCTTGTCCGGGACAAACACTACTTGATGAACGAAGACAGGGCGGCCCTGACGCCTCCCCCACCCCGACCCACCAGCCAACCCCGGCCTCTGCGACACTCACTCACTCCCCCACATCGCTCCTCCAGGGCTGCTCTGTTTCCCCTACCCTTTTGCGCCATTCCCAGGCATCCCAATGTTAAAATCGCATTGCTATATGTTATGTATGTCCATATTGCGGATACTTTCCAATCGCAGCAGCATAGGTGGATATATAATTATGTACATTGACTTTCCAAAATTGACTCACATGGGACATAATTTTAGAGTAACCTTACATATATATATACCAAAAAATAATCATTTGTGTATATAAATAACACTTATTAGAATTCTGGAAATTCCAGCCTGGGGGATCCAATATGGGTTACAAGCTTTAGATGCGCAACCCACGGCAACATGGCGTCACCTTCACGCATTTCCAGTGTGGAGGCGGGGGCGGTGGAGGCAGGCGCCACACCTTAGCCTCATTACATTTCCGCCCGTGACAGATGAGTGACTGCTAATTGATGAAGAACAGCTCACGGGGAGAACCCAGCCGCCCAGCCACCGGCTCACAACCAGTGAGCAGCTCACCACACACAGCTAGTGTGTGAGCGAGATAGCAACTCTGAGACGAGTGAAATAGAAACCACCCCCTCACTTGATTCACCAAAACCACCAGGTAGAGGTTGTATTATACCAGCCGATTTTATGTTCGGTTTCCAAAACTATCAGAAGAAATGACAGAGTAATGAGGGTTACTAATGATACTTATAAGGAAAACACCAACAGTCACCTAACCTTAGTAAAAGAAAAATCGGCCATGGGGTAACAAGTTTAAACAACCTACACACATACTTCTATAACTTACAATCCCAATCCCCCAATACATCCACTCCTGCATTGAGCTTCTCAGCGCTCAACTACGAGCAGCTCAAACCATAGAGATGATTAGAGCCCCCCTGCCTCCTAACCACCACCCAACCCCACCTAAACCCACCCAACCACAAACCCTGCTACACTATACCAGCTGGGGGCGAATCCTTGCCGGACGAGCTAAGTCGCTGCCACGCAGAACTAATGAGTTCATGAATCAGTCTGACGTATAAATCAGACTGCTCCAGCAGCCCATGGTATTATTACCCTCCAGTTCCCGGCTCCTGGGGGCTGGCTGCATGCCCTCCCTTGTCAGGGCTTTATGTATAAGACGTATAAGGGGACCCGGCCGTTAATTCGGGCGGCGATTACAGAGCGTCTTAGCTGCCAATCATAATAACCCTTCATTCCGGAGGTTGTTTTTTAAACCAAAGTTTTTTTGCGTCTGTGTTGGTTCTACTATATCATTTCTATTATATTCTATCGCCCTGATACTGATCACTATTTCCCTATACTACTTATATATTTTCACTTTATTGAATACATCCATTTACTACCTCGCCTTCTTTTTCCAATCCCAAAATATCTGCTGATGACGTAATTGCAATTCTGAAATATGAAATTCTCGGAATATCAGTGTATGTATTTTATCACATGCAATAACTTATAGATTAATGTGTTCATGAACAGGCACCAAACAGTCCCAAAAACTTGCCACTGTCACTGCCAATGATAGATAAGCAAACCTATTGCATACTACCCATACTGATCTTTCATAGAGTGATGAATTAACCAGTGGAATATACAATCACGGCGTTCCGGGCGCGTTTTAATATTGCCGCTCCGGACGGTAATTGGATTAAAATGTCGACCATTTTCCCGGAATACCTTTGTGTGAATGGCATAACATTGTTTGATGAAATGCACCAGGATGTGCGTAACGGATGTGCTGTGAACAATAGTCCTATATACCATCGATTGAAGTACGAATGAGAGATGGGTAGGCGTGGGGATGTGATGGTGGGGAGAGGGGGACAGCAGAATTACCCCTCCCTCACCTAAAGGCTGGACATATATATAGGACTTGGACATTGAGTCTGATCCACTTGATCATTCTCCTGTAGGGGTTACCTCCAGGGTGGGCGGGGGGGGGGGGGCGTTGTCGGTAAAGATCAAAGGCAGGTGTGATCAGGTGTTGCACCTGACCGCTCCAAGGTCCTTATGTTCGGGGTTGTGCTCTACCACCTGGCCGCCGCAGGGAGGTTAGGTTTAGTCACAAAACCTGACCGGGCCCTTTATTTTGAAGCGTATATTAAGCACACAAAGACAGACAAATAACAGTTTTTGAATAGAATTCTATTCTATTCTATTCTATTCTACAAAGTTCTAAACAGTTCTCAAATGCATCTATTCTAACTCCCTTTTTTTAAACAAAAAAGCTATCCCTCCCTTTCCGCAAAAATATTCATAAACAAAATCCCATCTACATTATAAAAGAAATAACCAACAGAGTCTACTTCGAAGACAAACGATTGAATTTGATCTACTCATCCCGCAAATCTAAACCCACTTCCCTTGTCCCCTTACAAAATCAAAATAACCCTTCAGTTCACCCGTCCTTAACCTCCAACCCCCTATCAGCTATGCTCATCGGCTTACCCAGCCAGTCTGTGACCCAAATAGAAATCTCTGACGGCGCCCGATCAGTCCTGTCTAAGTGTGATTGGAAAAGGGGGTGGTGGGAAATAGGAGAGTGGGAGGGAGAGCGTCTTGGCCTAGTTCTCCCTCCGATAGGCTCATCCATCAATCCAAAGCTCGAGGGATTACCATAAATCCTCACAATTATGAGTTAAGATTTCATACCCTTTAAACTGCACCGTTTGAGTCATCAATTTTTTCGATAATCCACCCAATTAAATTCCACGGAGGCTGTTTCTTTTTCTAATTTTAAACGCAGGAGAAGTCAGACATGCTCCGTTAGTCTCAGATGCGCACTACTGCGGATATTTATTTATTTATTTATCAACTTGTTTTTGCGGGTTCTTGAAATACTCATCCCCGTGCGCCGTGGGTTTCTTGTACATGTTTGATGTGTTAATCAGCAAGGGAAGTGGGGGGTTTTCATCAAAGGCTATATGAAAAGTTGATGGTGGCAGGGGCTGATCGGATTCGTCCCCTATAGACCATTAGGCGCTATCCGCTGCCCATCCTGCCCGGGCCCCGCGGAGTAAAAAGGACAGCGCTGGCGTGCTCTCACGAGCCCCAAATGTGCATCTTTCATGACTCTGCATGCCTGATGACCAGGGTAAACATGGCCGACGCGAGCTGCTCCCAACTCTTTACTTTTACCAAACGAGCAGCTCAGTAGTAGTGAAGTAAGAAACCCGCACCACATAGCGCTTGGAGTATTATTCATTGGTGGCCGGGTCTTCTTGTCATAGACCGATCATGTATTTTAATGAGACTGTGGACTATTGATTGGGCTCGCACTCCCCTGTCCAACTACATTTGCATTTGAGCCCTCGAGCTACTTCGGGGGTGGGATATGAGCTGTTCCGAGCTGCTCAAAACAAAGACTGTGAAAAATAACTAACATTGAACAAAGTGTAGGCACATGCAAGTATGAGATATGTAGTTTTAATGGCCTTTATCTTGCATAGATTCCAACACATTCCCTTCAGGGGGTTGTTGCATTTTTGAAAACATATCCTGCAATAAGCTACCTAAACTCAAGTGCATTCTAAAAAGGGAAAATCCCATATTAATCTCAACGTCACACATTGACTATAGGATTCCACCCTATCTCTTTTATTCCCTCTAAAATCAGAGAGGTTCTGACCTCCCAAACCTCCCCTCTCTATGATATCCACCCGAAAAGTGATCCTACACATTACGAAACGTGGCAACAGTACCCTACTGCCTTCCCCTAAAACAAGGCCTCTTTATCGGCTCTGGGGCGGTGGCCTGTCGTAGATTTGTGGTGCCGATATTCAAATGTGATGTTCGGCTTCTTGATTCACGGGGATTAGAGGGAGCGGGGCTTGAATGAAGACGAAGTACACATTGATTGGCCCTGGCTCCATTGATTGCTCACTGCTGATGCTAATCTTAATTACTGCGCTCTTAAAAAAGAATCGAGGCCCATTTGGGCAGGGTTTACGCTGACGTAACGCAGGCTGGAGCAGACAAACAAAACCTCGATCCATAATACTTAGCAACCATCATTCTCCATACATGGATATTTGTCACCATAGCGAGTAGAGTGCTTTGGTCATTCATGCCACTTTAAATTGACTTATTAGTCAATAAATGCCACATGGGTGTATATAATTTACGATAATAAATCCTTTTTATTTTTCATGAATACTATTTTATGAAACAAGAAAAATACACTATTTCTTTTATACATGTATCAACATGAAAATTAAATATCATTTACATGTGTATGTTAACATGGTTTATTTTCATGTCCATTGCATTTCCATTCATATTGACCATTGTGAAAATTGCCAAATTCTAGCTATTGATTCCTACCAAATAACAAGTAAGTTGCAAAAATTGCATGAAAAATACTAACGAAATTTTCCATTTTTCTCTTTTTTCCCATAGGTTGTGCGTTTGTCAAATTCAGCTCTCACGCGGAAGCCCAGGCGGCTATCAACGCTCTCCACGGCAGTCAGACGATGCCGGTACGTAGCTTCTCCTCCTCCTCTCCTCCTTCCTCTTCACTACCTCCACTGTACGGCCAGGTAACCCTCACTCTCACATACCTACTCGTCAGACCGTGACGCCCTGTCGGCAAATGGAGGGTGAAGCTACCTAAAAAAGGCCTATGGTTGAGATTTACTACTCTTACTAATTTTTCTGGCCAAATTAACCAACTAATGCTACTAACAACCAAAACTAAAAGATTGAATAGAATTGGATTTTATCTATCCGCCCTGTGTTGGGTCCCAAAGAGTTGGAATCAGTAATGTTGGAGTTGTGTATGATCGTTCCCATGTACCTGGGTATGTGGATTGATTAAGACCTAACCTGCACTTACCTTTGCACTTATTAGTCCTGCATCCATTGTGTGATTCCTATGGTATAGTGTCACATAATTGTGTGACTCGTTGACATTGTGTTACTCGATGTTATTGTGTGACTCCATGTCAGATCCTGTGGACTAATACAGCATACAATGTGCTGAATATAGGTTCTCTCCCTACAATGGAAGAATCATCGTGCTACATATTAAGGTACGTCACACAAACAAATCTACAGCAGATTCTACCCACAACATTATACAGAGGCGAAGTGATTGAGGTTCAGAAATCAGAAGTATCAATATTTAGGACCTGTCCTCGGTTTGAATCAGAAGAAAACGGTGAAAAAACTAAAGAAAGGAAAAAAATAGAAATACCAAGGAGACGAGCTAAAAGGACACGTATCTAGACACACACCCCTTCTCTACCCCAAAACTTTTCTGAATAGACAAGTCCAGCCCCGGATCAATCGGACATTTTTACAAGCGTCGCAATTAATCTTGTCACCCTTTGATACCCTTGCACATACAGGCGGCCCTAAGAAAAGCGGGCATCTGCTGTGACAGGCTGACAAAAAGACGAATCCCCTAGCCGAAACCAGAGTGCGTGAAAAGACGCAAACTGATCGTCCTTAACGAAGACTGGGGGGATTAGGGGAGGGGGTGGGCCTTAAAGGGGGGAGGGGGTGATAGATAGAGGGCAGGCGGCCATCCCCTCCATCACATCCTGCTCCTGGGAGGACCATCAATAACCCAGCAAACCGCCTAAAAACCCATCCTTTTGGCGCCCGCTGCGAGCCACCTCTAGTGCTTCCCCGAAGAGCAGAAGAGGACCCCTTCCGATGAAACATTCAGTGGCCACAGCGTCCGCCGGGCGCTCCGTCTGGTGGCGAGATTCGGCGTGACACTGATAGTCTGCTACTCCTTTGTGGCGGCGCAATTGCGCACGCGCCGCGTCCAGAGTCTCGGGGACCTTCCCTCCTTTTCGTCTTCTCTCCACTCCCAATTCCTCCTGCCCCTCTCCCCCTTGGCCCTCCCCCTACTTGACATCCCCATGTTTTTGTCCACATCCCTTTCAGATGTCTTGAGCCGCAAGATTATCGACTCCTCTCGAGGGACACCAGCGCAATTTTGGCGGGAACTCGGCGGCGAACCCAGCGAATTGTCGTCTGCACAGGTCCAAATAGGCAGCGCGCAGAAATTGATAAATAATAGCCGCCAAAATACCCGCGGGGGTTGGTATATTCGCCCTCGTCCGCTATCGATTTCCTTCAATTATTTGTTCTGGAGAAGGCCGGTTGGAAGTTAAGGTTTAAACCACAAAGAAACCCCCAGATGGACTCCGTCACGGAATGACATGCAGACTAGACAAAGGGGGAGAGCCAACGTTAATGCGTGTAGAATGGCGCAGTTGTTTACATGTTAAGCTGTTAAAGTTTGATATTAATGTCCGAGACATAAAAAAAAAACTAATGTCTATTCATCATGCTAGCACGAGCGCCTCTCTCCTAGTTAACGTTGTCATTACAAAGCATTGCAAGGGGACAATTTTTCTGCTTCATTTTTTTACTCGCCTTCGCCCACTTAAGTCTTTGTCTCCTATCAAGCCAAAATCCTATCCTTGATCAGACAAATATTATCATATTCTTTATAAATATAATATACCTGGCTTTTTGACACAAGCACCAACTGTTCCAACGATGTAATCAGGATTAGATCCACAGTGGAGAAAGCCTACCAGCACGGTCGGTAATGACGATGCCAATTGAAGTGAAACTACCATTTCACTCTTTGCCAGTTTTAAGGCTACCAATGTTATGTTGGTTTTAAAGCACTGGACATCTTGGGATTGAGGGAGGACTTTTGGGGCTTGTAGGTAATAGTTGTAAGTTGTGGAAAGGCCCTGAAAAGACTAGTGGCCTTTTGGCACGCACAGTGAAAATCGTCCCAGTGGCATAGATAGCTGTTTCTGTGTGCTGGCAAGGGAGTTGGAGAAGAGAGGGGGCCTGTTTTCTGATTTGTGTAGGTTCATGTAGGTAGTTGACCCTGGAGGAATGGTTGTTTCTTTATCTATTCTCATTATCCTTTGTGTTTTAACCTTCCTTTTACCCCTTCTCTTTTTACATTCAGCTCTACATCTCCTTCTCTCCTCTTTCTTTCTGGTAGTCTAAACCAAGGACCACAAGCCAGAAAGCAGCAGAAGTAAAACCTTGCAGCAACTATCTCAGCTACAACCCCATGCACCCACCAGCAACTAACCAACCCACCCCCTCCCCCTCCCAACTCCTCCCACTCCCCTGGCCTGTGAGCAGCTCAGCACCAGCAGCAGCCAGCAGCCATTCATCATAGGCGAGCAGCTCCAGCCTCACTCAGCAGAGCAAATAATGACCTAATTCATCTGCTCCCTTCTCTGTGAGCAGGTCATCGGCCACGGAGTAAATGACTGGTCTGGATTACGCCCAATGGCAAGTTACACCCCCTTAAATGCAGCCCTAATGCCAGAATTCGTCAGCCGAGTCGATGGTAGGGAGGGAGTTTTTGTTAGTTGGGGAGCAACTCACCGAAGGCAGCTCAGCGGGGAGCATGGCTTCTCCGCCCGTCAAAACCGGGAGGTGTGAAATATGTGCTCAAAATAGCGTGCTGATTTAATCAATCCCCCTCTTTGAGCGGAGAAAAATCAAACAAAATTGACGAGATTGAAATTGAAATAATTTTTCCGAAATAATACCCCCTGCTCAAACACGTCGAAGGCTTTCTCGTGATCAGCATAAAGTAGGTGGATTTACACTCAATCACCTACTTACTCCAGAGAAAACATTGCACACAAACAGAGATAAAAGGATGATAGGAATTTACCCAAGACATGTGGAGTTTGATTCCACCCTCACAGCATACGTTTCACTCGCTCCAAACACCACCATCAAGTCAATTGTCGGTGCTTCAATTCCCCTTCTGCTCCCCTTTTTAAACTGAGCTGCTCATTCTTACTCCTCCCCCCTGCAGATGAGCAGATGAGTTCTTGCTCATAGTGTATGTGTTTGTGTGTGCACTCCCTGGTCTTTGCCGGAGGCACTCCGCCAAGCGCTGGCCAAACATCAGAGACAACATCACAGCGACGCAGTCGGTGTTTGATGCGATAGCGGTAAGCTGATTTAGTGCCGAGCAGCTCCGAGCAGCTCCGAGCCGTGCACTTGTTAAAGCCTTTGTTTAACAGTGGCGCAGCCGACACCCGCGTGAGCTGAGCCCGACGCCACCTCAGCTGTCCGCCTTGATACGGAAGATAAAGTCTAGTTAAAGACTGAAAAAAGTGTGGGATAAACGACGGATAAACGCCTGTCGGATAGACAGATACATAGGAAAATGGACAGATGTATGGGTGTGAGACTATGAGGTTGACAGATGCCTAGGAAAGTGAGTAATTGTATGGTGACATTTATTATCGATACTCATACAATAAATGCGAAATAAGTAGATGTACTAAGATAAAGAAAACAAAAAGCTAATCAAACATCCAGTTAATTGAAACTGATGATTAGAAAAATGTAATACTATACTATTGTTACGAACTCGACTTGCTTCGAGGTATACATTTAACATTTTATCTTCTCCAAGGACGTTTAGGTATCTCTTAAATGTCATACGTAAAATTAATAGATAAACAATGCATTTTATATTATTGAAGGTCAGGTGAATTGAACAGATTACCAATAGAAATAATATCTAATTTCCTTTTAATATTAATAAAATGGGATAGGGGAGTCAACCAGAAGGCACGTAACATTGCCATTGAAAAACACTACGTAAAGTCTCAGTTATAAATATCAACCATCACCCAGCAAACGCAAACTGACGTGCCCACTGCCCATTCACCCTGCAAAGGACGTCAGAGAGAGAACCTTGAAGGCAAGGGAGAGGAGGGGTTGACATTGGCTTCGCCATTGGCGGCGACTTCTCCAAACGGTGGCTGCAGAAGTCGAAATGCAATCTGGCGGCCTGTGATATATGCTGCTATCATATGATCCGATCATTTCGATCATCTGAGCCGGGATCAAACAGAGGCGAATCACGACTCACCCATTGATCCCGCCATCTGTTGCCCCCACCCCCAAATTGTAATCTCATGTAATATGGGAGGCAGGAGGCAATCACTCAGCCCGCGGGCAGCCTTATTTACACTCTCACTGGCCCGACGGCTGCCCATACTGGCCCTGTATACTGCCCAAGCAGGTGCCGTGACATGCATACAAAAAGCCTACAAGTTTGTAGGGGTTTATATATCTATGTCGTATTTGTATAATTATATCTGTTTATGTCTATACATTTTTATATATCTATGTATGTATTTACATCATGCAGGAGCTGTTGGCCTTATGTATCAACGACATAAAGTATTGGCTCTAGATTACCTTGCAGATTTCGACAAACTTTCGGTATTGCAACTTCCATGTATGGGAGATAGGATTACTCGGACATCCACTGTGTTAACAGAAAATGATTAAATATTAGTTGGCCAATAGATAACAGCATACAATTTCATGTGAATGGAATTTGATCCAACCTAATAAATGAAAATTGAATATTAGAAATAGTATCACTTCTGGAATGAAATATGGGCTTCTGTCTGTCTGTAATATCATATGAAAGGCGACCCTCAAACCTTGTGTCCTTGGAAATTGAGAACTTTCTCCCCTTGCATACAGTTTTAAAGCCAGCAGTATGTAATGCAGGAGATATGCTATCCCCAATGCTAACGTCATAAATATCTTAAAGTGACATTCCTAAAGTTTAAAAAATATTAAGCCAGAACTTTTTACACATTACCTTATACCAAATCAAAGAAGACAGAATGCCAAACATTGAAGAAACGATATGCTCCAGCGTCCAGAAGCCCGTAGAATTATTTCCTATGCAACGGCGCGAACAGGATAATAGGAAGTGATGTGATGTCCAACAATGCAAAATCAAATTCCTCACTGTCGATGGCAGTTCTGTCCGGAGGGGCTGGTGGTGAGGGGAGGGGATGGGGTGTAGGAGGGGGCTTACACACTCAAACAGTTAAGGCTGTATTCCACTCAGCAGTTTTGATCACTCAAAATAAACTCCAACATTACGATCAGACATATCTCATAAATAATGGTAAAGACTACGTTAAGACTTTTCTAATGATACCAAAGATTATGTTGATAGTCAGAAAATCCGATTGAAAATTGTCCAGTGGAAAGTAGCCTTAAGGTCCTTTGGTTCAAATCGGGTTTTCGGGTAGGAGGGAATGGTGGGAGGAGCGGAGAGCGGGGCAGCAATAAGATTATTGCGCCAGTAGTGACCGCAGTCACCCCACTCGCCGTGGGAGAGATAATCTGATATATTCGACCTGTCAGATGGTAGACCATAAACACTGGTGCCACAACCTGGGATTTTGTAGGATCTGGAAACAGTTGACCAGTGGAAAACCCTGGACTCCCTGACTTCATGTGTAGCGCATCAAAGATCAAACTATTCACAGAAGAATTACAAGTACATAGATTGCATCCTTGCAACAAAAGGCAGGATAAAGACTTCATCTCCTCTTTCCATTAGTGTAGTGAAATGTACAAACATATTCAATCTAGAAAACTGGACACACGGATTAAGCAAGGCATAATTATGTGTAATCAATGAATTATGACACAAGTGCATGAAGCTGAACAGTCTGTGATATACTATTGTATAACCAGCATGGCGCCAACAATGTATGACCTGAAACAATTTGATTGATATATATTGTATTATCAAGTCCTAGATATAGATTCACAAACACCCACATTCTCAGTGTATATTTAATGGCCGAATCCTGTTGAATGGCGAACATGTACACCAATAAGTAAACAGTGCAGTCAGATGCAGTTAGCCAATAGGCCTATCTGACAAATGAGATTGCCTGACACGTGGTCGATTTGGTATTTATAGGCGTGGGAGTAGGCATACATCCCGGCGCCCGGAGGACAAGCCCCATTACTGAGTGCAAGGGGAGGGGGTCGCTGGACACTGGTCAGTCTGTGATGGACACTGGTCAGTATAGAATGACCTAAACCGAGGCAGTGCCATGCAGTCACACCCATGTAGTGACCAGTCATGGGGTGTGGCATAATTACAATGTAGGCCTATTTAGGCCGGATTTACATTCTAGGCCTCCCGTCGGCCTAATTACAGTAACCCGCGGTAATCAAAGCCTACTCATTACCATGCATTGTGGCCGAAACAAAAGGTGGGGGCGGCTGGTGGCCAGCATGGACCAGAATGACTGGACCCTACACAGCAGGGAGGATGGATTCTGAAGCAGATGGCTGATTTGTACTTGTAAGCAGCGGCCAATGGCATTGGCTGATGCTGCTGCTGCAATCAGGCAAGTCTGTGGTCTGGCAGCGGCAATAAGGCAAGCAAGCAGGCAAGTTGGCACATTACTGCATGGAGATAGAGATTTGGCTCCTGCAACTTGTTCTTCTTCTGAGGGCAAGCTCTGGCTGGGCTCCGGCTGTGTTGGGTAGGGTAGGGGTGGGGTGGGGTGGGGTTCTTGAAGCGAGAAGGCTATGGCACCAACCAGTAGCGGCAGGGGTAGGGGAGGGGTGAGTGGAGGTGGGGTTGGGGTTGGGGATAAAAGGGGGAATCTGCGTTGTAGTGGTAGTAGCCTCAGGCATCTCCAGGGGGTGGGAGGGCGGTACAGGAGGTGGGTGGGTCGGTTAGTCAGGGTAAGGTGGGGGTGGGGGGTAGGAGTTGGGGGGTGGCATGCAGTCGGGTAAGCCGGCGGTAGAGCAATAGGGGGTGAGTGTGGGGGTAGGTGGGGGTGGTGCAAGGTGTATTGGCCGCCTACCAGACCCTGGCCTGGTGCAATGAACTGAAGGTTGCTGCTAATATGGCATTGCTCCTCCCTAGTGGCCCGGCCCCGGCGCCCGGAGGGGGTGGGGCGGGCGGGGGGCGCCGGGTGCCAGGAGGAGGGGGCAGGGGCAGTAGGGGGTAGACTGGTGCTCGCCGCGCCGCCTACCGGAGACCTCCCGGCGGCGGCCAGGTCATGCTAGACAAGATCTCGTTACGCAGTCTCGCGCACGTGGCAGAAAACGAGACGGGTCTGTATGGCACTGGAGGCGGCGGCAGAGGCAGCGGCGGCAGTAGTAGCAGTAGCAGAACCCAACTTTACCACAGCCCAGCCTCCTCCTGTTAATAATACTCCTCCTCCTGCGCTCCTTCCCAACAGCATGGAAAAGGTCTGTATCACATAGCCACATAGCATAGAAACGTAGGTAACATTTAAGCCTAGGATCGTACGTGGATAGGTAACTAATAGCAATGCCAGTCAGTGTAAAATTAAACCTATAGAATGGTAGCCAGACCAACCATAGACGCCTCTCAATAGCTGGTCAGACGCGTACCGGGGCCTATTCCGCTCCCTATATGAGCTGCTCATAACGTCCCGAGCAATATCTGTAATAACTCGTGGATGGACGCGTCAGCCTTTATGGGCCCCGAGCACTGGTCAGCGGCGCGGCAGACAGCAGGCAGCCAGTGGGGCGGGCAAAGGGTATTTTTCAATTAGTCATACCAAACATGTGATTCAGCGGCCGCGTCAGTGGCAGGGGCGGCGGTGGGCTGATACTCGGCATTGCAAAGCAGTTGAGGTTGCAGGCAATGATGCAGCAGTCGGGCTGCAGGCAATGAGGCAGTATAGTCAGGCCAAGGCCGATCGACTGACCGGCAGTCCACATACTGGACCCTGACCCCCACCCACCCACTCTACCACACTGGATGACCAGGCAGCCGGCCGGCCTGCCCGTTGTCCACCCCGTGCCCCCCGGGCAGCAGAGACTGACCACTGCCCCCTGGCAGGGACTGACCACAGCTGAACACCTGGGGGGGGGGGGGGGGGGGACCAGGGCGCGGTGACGACGTGACGATGTCCGGAATGTGGCCGGCCTTTGTCCGCCAGATACCATCACCATGCATCAGGATCCAACTGCAGCCACAGGGTCACCACCGACTCGGCCTCACACTAGCTCATTTTATTCTCTAATAGTTTTCTTTTTTTCTCTGTATTTCCTTTCCTTCTCATTTCCTCCTTCTCTCCCTTAAGTTCTTTTCACAATGGTATCCAAATTCTGAGTGTTCAGGTAATATCTTCAGTAGATCCACTAGATTTCTAAATCTAAAATCTTAAAGTAATACTTTATTGGGCAAGGCACTCAAATAAATATGAAGACAGACAAACAGGCCTGAATATTTAAACAGTACAAGATGGGCCGACACGCAAAAAGGTATTTGGAAAAGACAAGTGCACGCACGGCAGTGGGGATATCACGACTCCTTGCTGTAAGCAAGCAATAATTCTCTGTATAAGATATAGAAAGTGTATCCAATACAGCTGGTATAGATCCATGTTGTAAAGAATAACAATCCCGGATATTAATAAAAGCTTTAGATTGCAAAAGAGCTAAGCTGACCTGAATTGCACGGTTAGCTTAGCATGAGCATAACATCATACAAAAGACTATATATATTTATATCGTATAAATAACCAGTTGCAGGGCACTAAAGCAGATTGTCAGGACAGTTAGTTAGACAGACAGTCCGACAGATAACCTGAGAAGGACAGGGATGGAGTGGAGGGCTAAACAGGACGCATCCACCAGACAGCAATTACCTGGGCTGGCGGCTGGTGCTGGAGTCACGAGCTGCTCCGAGCAGCTCGCCGCATTAGCTCAATTTCTAGTCAGAAGTCAGCGGTCGTCGCCCCCTAGGTCTGCCTCCCTTCTCCTCCTCCAGCCCCCCAAGGGAGACCCAGCCCGTCCTTCTTTTATGTCTTTAATGGTCATGTAGTTGGCTTGCCTGATCCCTGGGCCTCTTTTGCCGACCCCTGTGAGTATGGAGCCGGGATCTGGACACTCCATTAGGGGGCCGAGCCGGCCGTATGTGCCTGTATGTCCGAGCGGCTCGCGAGCAGCTCAGCTAAAAACACGGAGCGCTCTTCTGTGAGCAGTTGTGAGCCATTCGCCTGTCAACGGGGTGGGGGACACGAGGAGCGGCCCAGGATCAAACAGGGATCCTCAATTAGGCCGGATCCTGTTTTATTGACTATGATATGACCTTGCTGATCCAAGGCTGTGGGGGGTCCCGCGAGTGTGGCCATACATTCCTGCCTACCTGCCTGCCTGCAGCCGGCCGTTCTCCCTTTTATATGCATCGGTATTATATTGGCAACCATCCCTTTTATATGCACAACTACCCATTATGTATGCACCACTACTGTATAAGCAGTGATAAAGTAGCCCCTTTGATATGCACCACAGTAACTTTAGCAGTGCTGTGAACCACCCGGTCTATGTGCCAACAATGCTAACAACAACCCTTTTATATGCAACTCTGGTGTATAAGTAGTGCTTATAAACACAACTATAGTTATGTACTAGCTACTACCATGTTACCTATCCTAAGCTGTAACAAAACCTTCATCTAGAACATGCACTCAAATCTCTTAAACGCAGCCCCATGCACTGAAAACTCAATTACTAATCTGTTAAGATTCTAACAGCATTCCCTTGGAAAGCACACTTCTCATATTCAATCAATAGCAGTACTAATCATAAAATAATACCACTTTGATTTTGTTAAAACCTAATGTTCAACTCATGTAGTTGAGACAGTGCAGTACACTGAGTTTGCGATCGTTTTCAATCTTGCAAGTGTGTCTTAGCAAAGTCTCTCAACTGGCGGGCCCAGTGCTTTGAATTAAGAAGCATTGTTCATCATTGACGTTCACTCCACACTCACGAAAAACGGGGGTGCGCCGGCCTGAGTTTCCCTTTGTGCTGGGAACAATCGGAGAAATCTGGTCATGTTCACACGAGAAGACTGAACACGCCACAATCAGTCAACATTGCCTCCTAAACCCCGCCAGTACATCATCATCTCAGTCGGCCATTATGAGACAGTGCCAGAGAGGGGGGCCCTGGGCGTGTGGACTTGTGGACAGGGGGCTAGGCAAAGAGGTACCCAGATCGGAGCTGTAAATCATCACCCCCACTCCCCATACAGGGTCACAGGGTCGTGTGTCGCTTCAATGTATTGTAAGGGTGGGGGTGCGTTGGTGGCGGGTGGGTGGGGTTGGCAGGGGTGGGAGGGGGTGATTCCGGTTGGGTGAGTAGATGGGTTAGTGTTTGGTTGGCTGGGGTAGTTGGCTGGGGGGTTTATTGGGGAGGGGGTTTCCTGGGTGGGGGGTTTGTTGGGTGGGGGGTTCTGGTAATGTAGACATTTGATTAACACGGCTCCGGGCAAGCTCATCGATAGGTATATTTGTATTCGGCCGGCCATTATCATCCGGCCGTATTGAACTTCAATACTGGCATGGCTACAAAGAGGTTATGGTAAACACCGGCAATGGACGCGCCGAGGCGCGAGGCCTGCTTTGATGACTCTGTCTTGGCCTGCACCAGCACCACTAACACCAGCACCACGCACCACCATGCACCACCACCACCACATGGTGCTGGAGGTGGTGCCAGTGGTGTCTTGGATGGTGTCTCCGGAAGCACAACATAGCATAACAGGATTCTGCATACAAAGGGAAAAACTAATACAGACACTGTTTTCCCCTGTCTCTTAGCCGCTGCTGCTCAACCCCCTGCTTTTTTTTTCGGTAACAAGGCTTCCCATGAAGGCTTTAGCCAGGTTGGTGCGGAGAATCAAAGAAAGTATACGCAACGCCGGTACCCAGCTAGCGTTATTGGGTACAAGCTGCATTGATTATTGCCTGAGCTTTCGCTGGTAGGTGGAAGTCGGGTTGGCTGATGCTATGTCTAAAGCCTGCGCCGGCCGCATTACTGCGGGTACAAGCTGGGGATATGGCAATCACTGCTGTACTGATTAATTAGATCTCTTTAGGTATGCCCGAACAGCTTCGAGCAGCTTCGAGCAGCTCCTAGTACAAAGTGTATGCATGTTGGTCACAGAAATAAGCCCACTCTCCCCCTTCTCCTTTCCCCCTGATTTAATGAGGAGAGTTTGGATCCAGCCGCGGGAGCACTACGACAGCTCTACACCTAATAGGATTACCAGGTTTAATCCGCTAGATCAAGGAGGCCCCCAAACTTTGTTAAAGACTCCGGCCGCCCGCCAACGTTTTAATCCCCGGCCTTGGTTTGCAGTTGAGCTTTTCATAAAACCTGAGCTGCTCGGCGAGCTGCTCGCTCGTAGATTAAAGCAGAAGTAATGGAATTCTTTCCCTGTGTTATTTTTTGTTTTTTTGTTATTTTTTGTTTACCGTATGTGGATTTTGTTAAGGAGAAAGAGGGAGAAGAAGGTATATTGGGAAGTGGATGATGGAGGGATGGGAGTAGATTTATATCGTCGGGAATGTAATTAGTGAACAAGTGCTGGATGAGTTATGGCGCACCATATGTATACTCCTGATTGGCTATGCGTCATACTGTTTGGTAGAATGGGATAGTTTGAATGAGTGGTGGATGGATTTATGGTAAAAGATGTAGGCTTTATTGAGGAAGGGCCTGTCCACTACTGATCCAGGTCCCTTGATTCTGTGCGGATGTCCTCTCCCTTCCACAAAACAATGGTGTAACATTACCCGAGGAAACAAAATCTCCCAAAGGACGTACTGTTACTGTAAAAGGCGACTGGCACTGAAAGAAAAATCAACAGAAAAAAATAGAAAAAGGCTTAAAACAGGGAGGGATGATGCCAGGGTCTTGGATGTGCGCTGGCAAAGCTTTTGGCCACCCAAATGACAGAACAAAGACATAAAAAACATTCTCAGTTCCCACAAAACTGTACTGGTTAAAATTGTTTCTCTGATGCCTCAGATACAAAGGCAACAGCTGCAACGTTACCCACACTTTCTCGAGCATCCCCTGTCCTCTCTTTTTCACCACATTTCAGGTTGCTTGTGATACACGGAGAAACCTCCTGAAGATGAAATTGGCACATGTGTGAGAGGAGAGGCTATTGACCGTTACCGCCACCAGGGAACGCGTTGCCAGTATTTTCTCGGAATCAGACGGAGTGTCCCACTCCACTCAATACTGTCAGCAGCTGTCCTTGCGTCTTCCTCCCAACCCCCAAGTATTTTCAATGCAATGTAAACATGTTTGTTTTGAGTGGAGGACAGTATCACCGCACGAGCCGTATAACGTCTCATCCAGCATTAAGAAAGACACAAACAGGAACATTTGTCAACAGGCGGAGAGACGGATACACCAGACCAGATGGAAAGGCGGGAAGAAGCTGAAATTGACATGTCCATCAGCAGACGACATCTAAACTAAGTCTCGCCTGCAGCTGCGCCACATGCCCTTTAACATAGATTCAGGCATAAACTGATCACTACTTGCAAATATGCACAAGCAATACAAGACAAGTCAGTGAAGCTCTGAGATGACGTGGAAGCAGACGACATTAACCTTCCCGCCAAAACACAAAACACTCATACAACAACTCATCCCCGCTCCTTTTACTCCCTATACACTTGACCGAACACCACAAATCCTAACAAATCTTTTCTCCTTTTTATCCCAACCTTGGTCCGTTACAATGTATTGACGTGTTTCTTGATGTGTAATTTCAGGGTGCATCGTCGAGTCTGGTCGTGAAATTCGCCGACACTGAGAAGGAACGCCAGCTGCGGCGCATGCAGCAGATGGCCGGGCCGCTCGGCCTGCTCAACCCGTTCGCCCTCACACAGTTCGGCGCATATGGTGCTTACCCTCAGGTCCCTCAGTCTGTGAGTTCCCAGGTTAGTGAAGAGCATTTTTCTCCTCTCCTTTAATCTTAAAGCACTGTGCCAGCATTCTATGTTTTTGTTTTACTAAGGGGAAAACATCCCCGTTCGAGGATAGTTAGGCTTTTATCTCTGGTGTATGTACTATGGATGATTAGTGAAGGAAGAATGGACCGACGGGATGGCAGTTTCATTTTTTTAACATTGCAGAAGAAAAGTAATCTTTCTGTCTAGTCATTAGGACAATGTTTGTTTGATGGTTTTTAAATAACACGCAGTTAATCTACGTACTGACATTTTCAAAATGTTATTCACCCAGCTTACCGATATGGGATTGTCTTCTAATGCCCATATTTCAATTATGCCTTGTAGAGTGATATGACTTCTGAAATCATAATACATGTAAGACGATACGCATATTTCATTGTGATAATTGATAGTCAAAAAGTAAATATTTTCTTCTTTTGATACATAACCGGAAAGCCATAGTGATTGATAAAGGTTTTCATTCAATTCAAATCGCCTCCTCTTCAGTAGATTGTCCCCAAGACATTTAGGCCCTGTGCTTGGAGAGTAGTTAGGTCCTAATGGCCTGTGTTTGGAGCCGCTTTTTGATGGAGCATTTCACAGTCGATCTGAGGTCCCGGCCTTGCCCTGGCAAAATAAACACCCCACATGTAGGAGGTGTTAGACTGCAGTAATGCCTACTATCGGACCACGACCGGGGGAACCATTATAATACCGTCAGCGGCAGGGCGTATTACTTGGTAGTAGTAGATGGAATGGCGGTAACCGGCGGGTGTTATGGCGACTGGGGCCAGATGGGAGTGGTTCCAGGATGTTCCATTATTACTCCCTCCGTGGCCTCTGTCGCTGCCGCCAGGTTAAAAGTACCTTGAGGACACCCCTACCCCGGGCAGACGACAACGACAGAGTCGGCGGTGGTATCAAAGCGCCTGGCGGGAAAAGCTTAACCCTGCGCGCGCTGCCAATTGCAGAAGCAGACGACAACCAGCTGCGGCTGAAAGTGGCGGCAAACTTATAGCCGGACGCCCTGGAGGCACGCTGCCACGCGCAGGGCCAGTCGCGGGAGGACAGGGGTGTGGTTGGCTGGTGGGTAGGTGGGGTAGGTAGGGGGAGGGGTGGGAGGTGTCTCTTCCACGGTGTCACCGCCCTCCCACAGTCCTGGCGGCGGCGCAGACGACTTTGCCTGCATACAAATGAAAGTATGTGTGGAGGCCAGAGAGGAAGAGAATTTGTTTGTGGGAGGCCTTGTGTGTTGAAAGGGAGATGAGAAGTAGGTGTTAGAGAAACTGGGGAGACCTAGCTGTAGGGGGCAGAGCATGGGAATGGGAGTTGCAACGGGTAACGCCCCTTTATATTTTATTAATAAAGGGGATGCTTTATGGAGGGGTAAAAGGCGTGTCTTGTTGCAACCTGCAGGCCAGCTGTCCCAATACCCTCACCAACCCCCATCCCATTCCTCACACCCCACCCCATCCCATCCCCCTACCTCCCCTCCCCCACTCTCCTCCACCCTTTACCTCCAATCTGCCCCCCTCCTTCCCAACGCCAACCCCCCGTGTCCTGGCTGCTGGCCCCATTTTCTCAGGCCTTGCCTATAAATTGTTGATGAGCCGCTCATGTCGGCGTGTGCGGCCGTCGGCCCCGAGCAGCTCGCCATCTCCTTCTGCTCCAACCCCGGCCTTCCCCTTAGGATCAGTCGCAATCGAGGGAAATTGAATTCCTACTTGGTGAATCTTCTTGAAAGCGACGAGATCGGGCCGGGATAACGTCCGGCAGTGACAGCAGATATCTTAATGCCAGCCACCCCCTCCCCGCTCCCCCTACCTTCCTCCAGTACCTACGAAGACCACCCATGCTGCAGCCTCCAGTACCCCCCTCAGTCTTCTCCCTGCTCTTCTCCCTGGAGACAAGGGAAGAAGGGAGGATTCCTGAGTAGTGTCCCCGCGGCCTCCACATCATCGGAGGAGACGTTGTGGAATTTTGAATATTGATCAGACTTTACAGACGAGTTACGGGGTTAGCTTACCTCCCCCTCCTGTCCCTCCTTCTACATCTTGCATTCTCAAGACCAACCAGCTCATCATCTTTTCCGAACTGTCTGGAATGAAGGTGAGCAGCTCGTCTTCTTTGCGGTTTTTCGACTGGCAGCTTGCAGCGCCTCTGGTGGGAAGGGTGTCAAGCACGCAGGAGAAGGGGGCGGGGGGGGGGGGGGTAGGCAGAGAGGTGGGGGAGTAGGGAGGGAGCAAATGGGGAAGGGGCGATCGAGTAATGAAGGATAGAGAATGCCGAGCCAGGTACTTCTGCCCGACCCCCCCTTTGCATAAATCATGGCCACTCCCTCTCCTCCGACCCCCCGCCGTCGCAGACGCCTCCGCATGCATTTCATGCCTGAGCAGAGGGGAGATCTGGGTGACCCGTAATCACAAGAGCAGTTTAATGTTCTGTATACCATTAAAGAGCACCTCTTCTCTATTAAAATAACCCCACACACACCCAGAGATACCACCCCCACCGCCGGGAGACTCCCCTAAATCACTCCTCCAGCGCATCCTTATCAGATCCTCCAGATAGGGGAGTCCGAAGCTCATAATGTTCTGTCCGACTTTACGACTGTCTGTCGTAATGAATACATCATCTCTGCTATTCTAGGGGTCTTAGCACTACAATTTATGTGTCCATCTTGCCCGACCTTCAGGCGAGCCAATCCCGCCCCCGATGTCGCCATGAAAGGGGTACCTGGGGTGCATGGCTAAGCAGCACTACTTAGGCTTACCTGTCAATCAATAGGCAGTGAACGCCTTAATAGTGTCGACTAGATCCCTCCAGCGATCCCCAGACTTGGTTCTCAGATTTTCGCCTCTCCCTAACCCCCCTCGGTGATATAAGGGTGTGCCTTAAGAGCCCAACCTGCGTCCAGTTATAAACAGTGGGAGTCTGGGATCTGAGGGGGTATAAAATACACTCCTCCAGTGTGGGATGGGTGGTGGGGGACACTGGGGTATAGGAGCAGTGGAGGAGGGATTTACAACAGTCTATGGCGTGGAGTCCACCCCCTCTGGAGCGGACATAAAGGGTGGTGATCCAGCTGTATAACTCACACAGGGATCCCTCTGTCAGGTGACAGTAAGGAGGCCTCCAGGGTCTGCCCGGATGGACGTACACAGACCCGGCCTACACCTATTGTGACCCAATCAAGGGGGTATCTGCCGCTGGAGAAGCGGGATACGGCCTCCACGGTGGGAGATGAAAGAGAACGAGGCAACCAAAGGGGGGTTGATGTCACTCAGTGCAACCCATGGTGTTAGGGGTGGAGGAGAGATGGGGGAGGACTGCCAAGATCTCCAGTAGGCTGAGAGGTAGGGTCATGGGGTGATATATATAGCCTACACGAAGGCCTGAGATAGTGCATCGAGAATAGGCAACCATCCCGTGTTGCCCTATATCTAATCTCAAGCCATGCAGCAATTTCTTCTATAACTTATAGTACACTTAGAAATTATGTATTGTTTTATATTGTGAAACATTACAATAAATTTCCATATAGGGCCTAATGTATGCATTACTTATAAGATATGGTCTAATCATCTTTTATTCAATACTATCATATTAAAGAAAATAACACCTTTTACCTTGGCCTTTACACCCTCCTCAGAAAACACCTTTTTAGACTTCAAAAGCCACCATAAGATCTTACCACCCCTACCAGCAGTGGTACCAAAGCATTGACCTGCCTTTGTGCCAGACCCGATACACCTTTATGCCACTCCGCGCCACCTGTCGTGGCTAATATACAACATCTAATAGAGGAGACAAAGGCCTTTAGGTGCGGCGCCTGCAGTACTGGTACACTTGTAGTACGCCAACCTTGGACCCTGTTAAGGGAGACCTTTCATGCTTGCTCTCTTATCGTCAAGGTCCGTATTGACAGGCGCGGCATGGCCTAGATAGATAAAGGTGGCGGTATTGAAACCGTCCCCCCCTGAAGAAAGCCATCCATGGCTACAGCCTCACTTGACAGCCAGCCAAAAGGAATCAGTTGAGCAAGAAGTATTGACTTTCGCTCTATTCCACCAGCAGCCCTCCTCCCTCACCACCCACCACCTCCTGCCTACTCGTTGAACACCCTATTCCTTCCTGTTACAAGTACTGAGGCATTCATACCTCCAACCCAGGCTACTCAGCCAGCCTCCATTTTCCTTTTACACACACGATACCCTCCATTACCATTCCCCTCTCCCTCCTCCATTCCCCTTCCCCTACACCTCTCTGAAACCTCCACTTGCACATAAAGTGGCTTTAATGGGTTATATTCCAGATTACATGTTCGTGAAAACGTGTTTTGCTAAAGTGTCTCTGGCTGGGGGTTGGTGTGTGCATAAAAGGATCAAGTGTCAATCCTCTGTGAGCCTTTTTGCACTGGCTAACCGGAGGACTCCAGTCTAAAAGTCCTAACCTTCAAATGGCCCTTTTTCAGCGTGAAAGCCTCCAGTACCACAAGACTAATACTGAAGTAGTTCTCCAGTGGATGAAAGTATAAAATGTGGCCTGTTATTTTTGGTGGCAGGTGCAGGTCAGTGGGGGAGGGGGAAGGTACTGGAGACAAAAAAGACCGATAGTTGGTATTGGTCATGCAGTTTCACTCGCCGTTTCCAATGACACACCTCTAGGTTTCATATTTCAAAGGATCAGTACAACGCCATCGTATCCCCCCCACATTTCCACAGCTTCACCATTAGCGTCCTCAACACGCAATTACTACGTACAATGTTTAGGCCAACAATAATGTACCGGCATAGCACCAAGAACTTATTTGCGGTATATATTTAAAGTTTTAATGTCTATCCTCACAAGGGACCCGTATTTATTTCAAGACCATGTGCGTGCAAATATAATACAGGTTGAATAGTTACTTCGCCTACAGTTAGTCACAAAGGCATGAAAGGAGGCAATGAGTCATCAATCTATAAAGAACTCGTGCCAACTGGAATGAAATATCGTAGAACATAGGGAGAAAAATTGGTGTGTTGATAGATACCTTACCCAGTTCTTGAAAAGTGTATGAAAAAGTGGATCTATTGCGTTGAAACAGCGCATTGAATCATAGATAAAAATTAATAGTCCTGTCAAATGAAATAATGATATCAAAATAAAATAGGAAAAACAATTCTTTGGGGAACCTTTATTGTTCTAAATGAAATGTAATATTATGATAAACGTTTACATTATGGCTACAATTAATTATCAGCTGACAATGAATGTAGGCCTACTGTCAGTTGGACATGCCCTTTGGCTGTAATATACCAAAGAACTATTATTTTGCTACAATATAGCAAGGATCCTTGCAATAAAACAAAAAGGCAGTTGTGCTCATGTATAACAAGAAGCATTACAACTGCATGCTGTAGCCCTAGCCAGGCGCCGGCCTTGGCTGCCAGAAAGCCGAGGCACTCTTACAGGGGGGGTTGGTTTGTTTGGGGGGGGGGGGGGGGGGCTATTATGGCCAAGCACCCGACAGGATGCGCCTTGTGCTCGCCAACTTGGAATACAATCTCGGGTGAATCAAACATCCCATCTATTATTGATCTGCCAGTGTTAAAACTTGCATCGAGCAGACTCGGGGGGTGCATGAGGGGTAGTTCATTGCTGCAGGCAACGCCACGAATAGGGTTAGTTCTTATAAGGGGAGATGGCTAGCTACAAGTAAGCCCTTTTCTTGTGCAGTAATCAATAAAATGGTTGCAGTCTTCTGTTGGGATAACAGATGCTCGAATGGATCTGGATTTTAGAGCACGGGGGAAAAGAGCATTGTTCATTGGTCTTGGGGATGGTCGGGACTAGAAATGACAAAGAATGAGGACTACATATCTGGCACAAAGTATCCATTACACGTATATCATATCGGGGCTATAACTGTTATTCCTAAGTTGGAATTATGAATGGGTGATTTGCTTCTGGAGTGTATAAATGTTCGCTTCAGACAGGGGGCATAAATTGCTCTGGGAAGGGGCAATGGTTGGACTAATCTGAGAAGGCTTAGTCGGGTGGTACAGGAACGAGATAAATCTAAGGCCCCGTTGAAAGAAGCAGCTGCTGGGAGTAATCGATATTGATTGGTACTCCCCCTTTAAAAAAGACAGCCCTACCTCCCCTTACTTTCTTCTCCGGCAGCAAAAATTGAGCATTGATTAAGTATTTCATTAATTGTTCTTTTAGAATGGAAAGACTTGGTAATCCGTTTTAGTCGCTATATTGGATAGACAGCGTTCTAAATCGCCGCGTGAGGAAAGGGAAATAGCAATTACTGCAACTCGCCAGTAGAGTTAGACATCCTATTGCGAATCGCGCCTGCTAGAATAGGGCCCGAGGAAAGTGTGGAATATTTCATAGATGGGATTTGGGTAGTTCACAGACTCTACTTCTTGCTGGAGTTGGTAATGTCGTTTATGAATGCATTTTGTTGGATTTAAGGCGCGGTGTGGTTGAACATAATTTCGCACATGTCCCCCTACTGACGGCTTTTAACATGATTTTTTTTATCTGGTCAGGGCCCGATCGAATTGCTAACTCATTACATCGGCGCCATTATGACTTGATCTATGTCGCGTCACAATAACTCTATTATTTCACGGCCAGCAGGCGTTCCGCCGCTTAACAATTCCTTCCCATTTGCAGCGAGACAACCTAGAATTACGGCTAATGTCGCCAGTTTTGCCGCCCAGCCGGGCCGTTGCATTTTGCAGTATTTTATGGAGATCTCAATAGGAAATGACTAATAGAAACCATCCATTTGTGTCAGCGCAGAGCGCGGCCGATCGTTTCCCTCCATGCATCGTTGGTTGTTTTCATGCGCTTGCCCCACTCCACTCCAGCCCCTGCACAATTATTTGCACAGGATTCCCCTTGCACCACCAACAGGACTCATTCAATTTTGCAAATTTGGCCGAAAATTTCCATTTAGAGCAGTTGTATCATAGCATTGCGATGAATATTTGAGGCGTTGGTGTGTGTGTGTTTGTGTGTGCCCGTGCGTGGAGATGGGAGGGAGGGGAGGGGCTGGAGGGGCTGTGTTGGTGTTGTGTTGGTAGGGGGAGGGGAAGGGGAGTGGCCAAGAGACAAATTGCTTTTCAGCGCAAACACAGACAAAAACGGGGGAAGTATTGATGAACTGAGAGCAAGAATGACGCGACGCTATTGCCCGCCGCCGATTTGCTAGTCGATCGCTTCATAATTGTGCTTGCCTTCAATTGCGCCGTCCGCCGGCCGAACACCCTACGACGACGGGCCGCCGCGCCCGCCCCTCCTACATTCAACTCCGATCACAGTCTGCAAACTATTGGTTATCGCTGTTGGTATTTCCCTTTTACAACTGAACGGGAATTGACACTAAACACCAGCGCGTTGCCTAGAGATTTTGTAGTCTCTCCGAAGGTCGGTCATAATTGGGGATATAAATGCTGGGTAGTTATTTGTCAATGTCTGTTTTTATCGGAAACCTGTGGTGGTCCGGGGGAGCAGAGACGACCAGTAGTCTGGTGTCGTTATCAAAGCAGCGGTCAAGATGGAAAGATAGTAGATAAAACAACCATCTCCAATCCTACGAACCAGCAATCGGCCCCAAACAATTGGTGCCTGTGCCACCCCACAAACAATTCCCACTGGGAAGCAAGCGTCCTTAATTGAATTATATTCAAGAAATTGCTATATCCACGTATCTTTTATCAAGGTAATAGACTAGCAGGCAGGATAGATTCTTTTCTTGTCTGTGTTATCTTTTGCAGACATAGTTTCCCCTATGCCCTCCCTATCTGGGTAGACACCATTGGGAGTGGTAGCCCAAGGAAAGATATCAAAATGTTTTTCTCACACAACTACATATTTCTGAGCTTTAACGATTCCCTAAAAGAATTTCTTTTAAACTCAACATGCTGTAAAGTAAATAACATATGCAAATGAATATTACTTTCTTTTAAGTATAACAATCGAAAAAAAGGGGAAGCCCTCAGTTTTCTATTGATGGAACTAGTTTACATTTCTCGTCACCGGGTGGCATTGTCCGTAAACTCACCTATAGAGACATTGGCCGTGGTTACTAGGACAACCAACACACAGTAAGCGATAATGCGGGTGATAAGGCGTTTTGCGAATAGCTTTTATTAACATGGCTTATTCATTCCACTAATTTCTAACCGAGTCGCAACAGCTGGGCAGTCTGCATAGATAAGAGTACGTTATGACGTGTTGTCACTACTGTTAACACATAAAAACGCCAACCTTTGGTCTTATCCTTCAATGATTCATAGAATGCATTATACTCCGAATGACATTGCATATATATGGGGGGTTTGTGTTCGGAATACATTTAATAGATTACCGCAGTAATTGCTGCTGTGCTGTAGGCCTATACATAAGCAAATGCATTGTTTTTGGTGCAGGTCAATAAGTTTTATGTGTAGGCTGACTTCGTGGGTTCAACATGCACGGAGACTGTTCGTTAGGTATCCAGCGGTTTCTGTTTGAATGCCATTAGCACAAACAAGCAAACCCTGGAGGTGACCCCTTTCCCACCGACCTGAGGACCCCAAGCGATCTGATCCAGACTCCCCATTAGTCTAATGGTGAAACAATGGCGGCAGGAGGCAGCCTTCACTAAACGAAGGCGATTGGCTTGGCCTACATGTGGAGTAATAATAATAAGCGCCCCACCTTTAATAATAAGAGCCCACCTTTACCCAGCCTTCACTCAAACCCCCAGCCTAGAGCCACGAGGCATTATTAGGCTTGAAGGATGGGATGGGATGGCTGAGGGTGGGGTGGGATGGGACAAATAGGGGGTAGGGTGGAATAGGGAAGGGGATGGGGGGATATTGACAGCGGCGGATTACGGTCAAGGTTAGCATCTACGTAACAGGGGCGACTTTATCTTCTACACTGATCGACAGCTGATGTGGGGTAGTGGGAGGGAGGAGGTTGTGGTTGTAGTGGGGGTGTAAGGCTGGTCCTGGAAGCTGAGTTAAACCTGTATTCCACAGACTGATTCTGACTACTGCATCTGCAACATCATGGAATTTTACTGAAATTATCGATTGACACCCCATATGCTAGATATCTTTCGAAAGGAAATCAGACGCCCTTTCTAATAATATCCAACATGTCTATGTTTTTTGGGTAAAATTCGCGATTAGGAAAAATCGGCTAGTAAGGGGGAAATCGGTGAGGGTGGGGACGTTGTGGCGTGTGGGGTTGGGTGCGGCGGATGCTGCTGTAGCTCGGCAATCGGGCGGCCCAATCTGAGTAATATGGATCAGCCGCGGGCCTCATCTGACCGCCGCATCTGGCAGCTTGGGTCGCCGTCCGGGTCAGCGCCGCCGCCGCCGCCGACTGGAGCCGCCTTGGTCACAAATGACTCCGCCATGCATGACAAATACGGCGAATTGGTGGCGTGGCCCGCCTCGCCTTTGTCTGCCGCGCGCCCGCTACAAGGGCTGGGGTTGGGGGCGGCGGCGGCGGAGCGCGGTTTAAGGCGGTATTATACTAGACGACTTGGGCTGCGATATCGGGGTCAATATGATGACATTACAGACAAATTCGCATAATTATAGGAGTCAAATAATTGTTAAAAATTGGCTATTTGGAGCATGTCACATATATGTGAAACCTATATGAATTTTATCTCCAAAATGTGCCAATTTTCTGCGATATCGTCATATCGCAGCTCAAGTTGTGCTGTGTAACAGGGCCTTTGGGCTCGGGGCTTGGTCTTTAGATAGGAGGGGGGGGGGGGACTAAGGCCAGGGTTGTGTGGGGTAGGGGACAGGGATTCCTAATGAGAAGGGGTTAGAGCCAGGGCATGTTCGTGGCCATCTGTGGGGTTGGGGATAGGAGGGGGTTGTTGGCAATATAGGAAGCCTATAAGGATTTGCAATAGGAATGCGTGTCGCACGTGCACTCATACGCATGGCGGCGCATTATGTACAACGCAATGCGTTTCCACCAACCCTCACCCCCACCCAATCTCCAAGCCTTTTCCACATAGCATGTCATACTGAGATTAGCCCTAACTACCCCTACCGAACTCTCTAACCACGTGTGTGTGCTATTGCTACGTACCCGCCCCTTCTAACCCAACAACCCGTCGCTGAGCAGCTCATGACCACCGCGCAGCTCATGACCGCTGAGCAGCTCATGACCGCAGCGCCCCTGGTGGCAGCCTGGCGGGGTTCACTGAGGGCAGGCGGCGGGGGCTGACATATTGAGCAGCTCATTGATCCCCCATAGCAGGAGCTGCTCCCTGCCACCGTCTCAGACAAAGTGATCAGACTGCCCGTCGTCTTCGGCCAGCCGACCACTGCCCTGCTTGTAAAGTAAAAGGCCCCATGCAGTACACCTACTCTACTACACCGTCCCATGTATACGTGTGTGTAACCAGCCCGTTCTTCCATGGGCGGGCCTGCTGCTCCAGTACCCTCCACGCACATCTAGGCCACTACCACCACGGGAGCTTTATCACAGCTGCCCTCCGGACCTCGTCCCTGGAGTAACGTATTTAGCCGCCGGTCAGCGCTTTGTCTATAGAGCCATACATTCTGCTATTATGAGATTGTAGCCGCCGCGCCGACCGATTGTATGGCGACCCCTGATGTATGTATATATCGGCACGGCTACGCTTACAAATAGATAAATAAGTAAATACGCAATATGGGAACTTATGCGCGGAGAAAGAACCTGGTAAGACCCACGGGGGTCAGGGGAAGGGTTGGGGGATGACTTGTAATTCCCCCTACGGCCGGTGACCTTTGCGAGACGGCGGGCGACTTTCGTTTGGGTGCTTCGAAAGCAGTAACCAATATGGCCTCTCTTAATTGGAAGCCATGTTGGCCCTGGCCACGAGCCAAAAGTCGTGAATGGCACGAGCACAGGGACACGTGACGCGGCCAGGTCAGGGGCACCCCTCAGGGGGTGGGAGGGGTTTTTGGTGGACGGGAGGGGGTTTTAGTGGGTGAGAGGGGGTGAGAGGGGGTGTAGGGGATGAGGGAGGGGGAGGGGTTTGAAGGTGGGGAGGGGGAGGGATCGCTACTGCTGCCTCACAATTCTTTGTGTGAGGCAAAATCAGAGAGTCGACTAGCTTCTATGAGGACTCCTTAAACCTTCTGGGGGCTGCAACCGCCTCTGGGTCGGAGATCCACGCTTTGATCTTATACCAGGGTGGCCCTGGGTGGATGAAACCTGCGTTCACACTGCTTTTCCACCCCCATCCCATCCACCCCATCCCCAATCCACCAGCCATCCAGCCCAGCTTCCCCATCCACCCACCCACTAGCACTAGCATAGAAACCCCCCTCCTTCCACTTAAAACCCCTCGGGCTGTGCTCACAAACAAAGCCATGATCTCACTCCAATAGACAGTGTGATGAAAGTTGGAAAACTGCCTCCAGTCTTGCCGCCGACATCATTGCCAAGTTTCACAAGACTTCCTCTCAGTGCCAACGACATATATTTACTTTCAAGAAGTCCCCCTTTGATGAGTTTGACTTTCAAAGTACGTTTCTCCTAAGAGGACTATTTGAAATTTCAGGCGATTTGCGGTAAGAAATCGAAAGATGTTTCATTTTGGCAGATGTAGACTTAAACGCGTAATGTGTTCCTTGGCTGGTGAATTTTAAATGTCCTTTCGTGAAGTTAGGGCTAAACTTTAACGCAATGAGCACACTTTCCCCAGTCTAGACATGCAATAATGCAACCGAAAGGTCACTTAATAAGAGAGAGTTTCTTTCACTTCACTAACAGTGTTAAATCACTATGAATTTTCAATAAAGTGAATAAAACGCTGTTCATCAGATAATTTATTCTTTAATATGCGCCCTTTCCGATTGCAATACATTTTCACCCTTACCGACTTGCAATAGGCCTAGATCCAGTCTCTATATTGAAGCTAACAATCAATTGACTTTTACAATGCAAACTAAACACATCTTAACATAAAGAAATTGATAAGCAGAGCCCATCTATGACTCAAATAATAAAAAGATAACAAATCCTACGGGTCAAATACAAATTGATAGACAGCAATTGCACAGAAACGTCCTAGATTTTTGGTAATGCAACAAAACACCTTGTTCTTTTGATAATGCAAAGAAACCCCATAGTTTTGAAATAATGCAAAAAACACAATAGTTTTGGGATAATGCAAAGAAACCGTCTGGTTTTGTGATAATGCAATACCCCAGCAGGTGGTCAGGTGAGGAGGACGTGTGTGTTTTAATCGGGGATGCTTGTCCTACTGGAGGAGAGTGCTGGCCGTTGCCCTGGTAACGGCCTGGAGGAGCAGATAGTGTCAGGTAAATGACAGGTGTGTTCACTGCGACCTTCTTTTACCTGATCAATACTGTGTCTCAGGTGTGGCGACGGCCCTGTCCCCACCACACACAGCAGCCACAGGTAGAAATGGCCTTCAGGACTGAAACGCCGCCATTGTGACGGCAAGCGCTGCCATTTTGGAAAATTGTCAAATCCCAGCTTCAATTGCAAACTCTCTTGTTATCCCCGTCCTTTCAAAGTTTTCTTTCTTATTTGGGCAATTACCATTTAGAAGTAATGATTTTCGTATTCCTTTAGTATGGACTTAGAACATCAACTTGGTGATCTAAGCTGCGGATAAGTGTTGTTATATTCATGGATTATTATAGTAGATTTGTTATAAACCCCGTAGAATGAGATGGTTCTACGTACATCATAAAAAGAGAATAGATAGTCTTAAACTAGATACTCCTCATGTTTCAAACGTAGTGATTTCTTTTGAATCCTATTATCTATTTTCCAATTTTACACACGCACATTGTGCATATGGCAATTGATAGGGAAGGAAATGAAAGTAACTGTGGATTATTGGGATGTGCTCGGGCGTTTATCTTGACTCGCCTAGAGTTTGCGAAGGGAAACGAGAGAGCAACCAAAATATTTATCGGCAAACCTTGCTGGGAATTATGTTGACTGAAGGCAAGGCAAACAAGGCGCGACTTTAAGCCTGTGTTCTGGGTTGGAGAGACACTAAAAATTCAAGGGTCATGCGTGCCCTTTTTAGCATTTCGTGTATCGATTTTGTACCCTTAAAATCTGGGTCATTGCTGGGGTGGGTGGCTATGTGACTGGAGTTGTGGACACGGAAAAATAATCTGACCCGAGGTGGTCAACATGAGCAATTCATTAGCTTTGTGGCTGACACCCGCTGATAGGTCAATAGTATTGAGGTTCTGAGGGAGCAGCTCAGGGGATCTGATTGAGTTGGAGGTATGGGTGTGTCATCTGCTCATCTTATGTAATGGTGAGTACGTACACTATAATAAAAGGTGTAGACTTAAACCACCTGGAGGGCATTTTATGGCTCATTATCAAGCATTAAGGCACCAGGTGAACCAATCCAGGGCACATATATACCCCAGACTGTATCCCGGGCGAGCAGGTTGAAGGGCATGCGAGCAGCTCACCGAGCAATAGGCCATGCAAAGCCTTGATCCTCCACGGCAGTCAAGCTGTATCAGCATACAAAGGTGGTGAAATGAGCCCTCCCCCCTTGGGGGCTACTCAAGTGGCCATTGCAGGCTCCCCACTGACTCCCAGCCTCCGGACCACTTTGCCTTTGGCGGATCAAAGCCTGGTGGCTTCAAAAATATGGCCACCAACACATTGATCTCGACCCCGCCGTGAATTATATGGACGGGAATTACGCCGGCCGGGGCGGGCAGGGTTCAGATCCCAGCATTATCACGGCTCCGGGCGGCTGGGGGCTAGTGCATTTGTATGCCGTAGGAGTAAAGGGTGCCGTCCATCTGCCCCGGCCAGAAGCCAACTGAAATATGCTGTCCTCCGCCGCCACTGCTAGCTACACAGCCTAGGTGGGGGCAGTGGTGGTGGCTTGGGCCTGGCCGTCACATAGCATCTATATCACTGCATACCTTATACCCTCTTATGGAAAGTGGAGAAGGGTGGGGTCTGCCTTCTTCTTGTTGTCGACGTCGTTGTCATGGCTACGCGTCTCTATTACTTCTAGTTTGTTTCTAAATGACCCTTTCTGAATGACCTTTTGTTCTCTCGAAGGTCATTGTTCCTTGCCCCTTTACACCAGTTCTAAGAAGCTTGATTTTCTCAAGGCACACAGTAAACACTTACGTACCATAAACCCTAAGGTTTACACTCGCCTTAACCTTAAATCCTTATGGATGCACCATAAAAACTTACACACCGTAAACCCTTAGGGTGCCTACCCCGTGTAGACCCACGTTTCTCACCTGTTGTCTTTCTTCTCTCAGCAGCAGTTGATGCAGCAGCAGGCCGCACTTATGGCGGCGGCCGCTCAGGGAGGTTACATCAACCCCATGGCCGCCCTAGCCGCAGCCCACGTGCAGCAGATGAACGCCCTGGGAACACCCAACGGCCTCGCCTCGACCACCATCACCCCAACCAGCACAGCCAACAGCATTTACGGTAAGGATTTTAAGCCCTAATTTTAAGCCAAAATCACGCTTTAAGCCTATATATCACGCTTAAAATCTGTTTTTAAATGAAGCTTCTTTGTCTTCTTCTGAAGCTATGGTCACATAATGCCACTGTTTTGTTCCCAAAAGCTTGACTTCATGATACACCACTCCAATCACAGTTGCAATGGGAAGGCCCTCTTTTTTGTTTTATTTTGAATAAGTTGGGATTAAATGTATATGATAATGTAGGAATATAGTGGTTTAATTGGGCTTTTGGCATGCACATTTTCCTGTTAGATTAGAATGGTTTTTAGGGTGTGCTAAAGGGGCTTTTGGTAATGTGCTGTAAGAGGGAAACGAAATCTATAAAACTAAATGTTTTGTCGAAAGGGTGTCGGTGAACAATAGACTCCCCTGGTAATCTTCAGCTTCAAATGTAAGTTAAAAGGTTGAGAAATTTAAAATAAAGATCCATAAGTCTGTGAGTATACCTATATGTGAAAAGACGGTAACTTACATATGCACATATTATGTTTGTCTTTAGCTGGTATAGCCAGTCCTCAGGGTGTGCTTCTATCTGAGAGGATACCAGTTATAAACACTAAAGGTACAGAAAATGGTTCTTATCCTAGTGCCACACCCGTACCAGTCACCCTTTTTGCATCTGTCTCTCCATTACTTCTTCCTAGAGATCAAGTTTTTTTTCTTATTTTCCACGTGTTTGTTTCAAATCTAGCGATAAGTAATTTAGTCTACGTAGATCTTTTGATTGACACATTGGAATTTTTCTTCTTCGAAGGGGCTAAATTTTTAATCAGTAGTATGTGTATATGTATGTTCTGTGTAAGACCTTTTCTGTGGATATTATCTATATCACTGTCAGTGTGAAACTGAACCATTTAAGACTAATCACAATACCTGGGTTCCCTTTTTCCTGTGTGGAGTGCTGTATATATGCAAGAGATGGGTCCTGGGCCATTCTTGCTCAAAGGCATTCCGTGGAATGGATTGGGGTGACTTCAAACAGTGGCAATATCACAGATACATTTCAACCAGTGATCTAATAAGAATCAGGACATTTGGCCTTACCAAACGACGCCAGCCTGAATCTAAACCTAATAACAAACTTCCTAACATCTCTCAAATGGATACTATCCTTGTTCCGAATGAAAAGGCAGATGCATAAGTTTGATTCAAAGTGAGTTGAGAGTATAATAAATATTGAACAAACCGCGTGCTTCATTGGACTGCCTTTGGTACGAATGTGGTGATAGGGCCCACTATGCTTACTCTTGGTTTTCCCTCCTAACTGTCTCCCTTCTGTGCCAGCAGCCACATCCGCCATCAACGGAGCGCCCCCTACAATGCTGTCTCCTACGATGACGTCATTTCCGGTGCCACAAGCCAACGGTCAGGGCTCTGAAGTCTACCCCAACGGCGTGCCCCAATATCCTGGTAAGCATCAAATGCCGCCTTCTAGTCGAATCTTCATTCCTGCCTAAGTAATTAATCCACATACAAAAACCTATCGGTGCTCCTTTAAGATAAAACTCGATCCCTTTGATTTTCTAAACAATCTTCTTACTTCGCTACGTATGTTGTAGTAATCACACTGCATTTTTCAATACATCTGTAGAAAAAAGAGTAATTAATGACAGTGGCAGTATTTCCTGCAGGTGAACAATTAATCAAGTTCCATCACAACACCTGCATTAATATACATTAATCACCAGAGCTGTCATAATCACAAATGATTAAAACACACACATATAGCCCATTCTATCCATTGAACATGACTTTATCATGGATTTATACTGAAAGATTAGCCCTAATTCCACTATAATAACAAAAAATGACTCCCTAGCCTACACTTCCCTCCCCTCAATGTCTGAGTCTTCACACAGAGATGAGCGGCAGTTCATCTAATTCACAAGCAGCAGATGTGTCCTGTTTTTCAGCCCAGGCGGTGAACGGGGACCCCTTACAGCAGGCCTACTCCGGAGTCCAGCAGTACGCCGGTATAGGTGCCCATCCTTTCTAAGCTTTGTTCTCCCTCCTTCAGTTCACTCCATTTTGTTTATTTCCATGGCAACATTGTCTTGACCGCTCGCACCGTTATTTTAGTAACTCAGATATCATTAATGCACTTTTTATTCGTATCATTATCAAGTAGTTTTTATCATTATTACCCAAAATCCTTGCAGTGCTGAGTCAAGGAGGGAGAGACACCTTTTAGTTTTAGAATGGTCCTGTGGAGTTGTGTTCGTTTGCCCAGTGTAGTGAATGCAGCTGCACAGCACTTGCAATAGAGATCAACTGGCATTGTGTTACTTGTATCATGCACTATCGAGTAATATTTATAACGAATTATATTATGACAAGAGAAAAATACAATATACCCAAAGTTATATTTTTAATAAATGATTTTAAGTTATGTTCTTGAACAAGGCAGAGATTCTACCACTATCACACAAAGTTCACATTTTCTTGAGTTGAATATTAAGTAATATCTATAAGGATACAATATGTTCAAACGAATTGCCAGACTTAAAACAGATATACTTCAATACTCTATAGCTACACAATGCATGAACCCTAATCGTTATAGGTATATGAGCAAATCGCATATAACTGTACATATCCCAACCACCATTTTTTTTAATTCTCCATTCTAGTGGGTTTACCTGTCTCACGCCTTTTCTGAAAAGCATGCCATAAGAAAGTGTCACCATGCATATTATTGAAAATATTCTTACTTTGTTGGTTAGCAATGAACATTGAATACACAATATATTGACCACCGAACTGACATTACTTTACCTTTCCCCCTATTTGCCGGTGGTGTTTTCTACTGGAGTAGACAAGGACTTTGCAATATTAGGTATATAATTCTTTGACTTGTTTTCCTTCGAAACCTCCTTGTTGTTTGATATGGGTGACCCCTGTTGAATGCTGGTCTTAGACTATTGGACCGCTCCACAAGTATGTAATCATCATGTCCGTGCGTGCTGCATCTATTTTGTCGTAGTTCTACTGGAGTTATTAATCATGAAACCAATCCAGAAACACCCTTAAATTAATTGGAAAAATATGGAAATATTTGATTTTCCTAGTTTTAATGATTGGGTGATTTTTCTAAAAGTGCAGTAGTGCCTGTTTAGTCGTGAGCTCGTGGTGGTGGCCGCGTTCGGCTATACCCTCTGTTGATATGGTGTGATATACTTTATGATATCATTATATCTATTATGATAATGAATGGATGGCAAAACTCTATTCTTCGTACCGTGATTTGGCCTGCTGCTTGTATACTGTTTCTCATGCTTCTCGTTCACCTCAAATCAACCTTCCCTCTTCTTCCGCAGTAGTCTATCTATCAGCAGTTTCTCAATGTTATATCAGCAGTTTCTCAATATATTACCGACAGTTTCTCTATTATATAAACTGCCATTTTGGTATATATCAGCTTCTTCTCTTCTCACATTTTATCACTGCAAATCCTAGACACATCAATCAATTTTTCGTCCTTTCTTGTCCGTTTTTGTGGCAAAACTTGCATTTGTGGGTTCCTTCTCTTTCCAAGCAATATCTATTGTTAGAGGAAACGCCTGTTGAGGAAATTAGGTTCATTCGCAACAAATCAGTCAATCTTCAATCAAAAGAATTGCTGTCAATTATCAATCATATAAGAGGAAGGACCTTAGAGTGTCTGTCCAAAGTTATTTGTCACCCCAAGTAGAGCTAACCTTTGTTTTTCCTAAACAAAAACATCTCATAAATCAGTCCTCCTTTCCTCATTGTCCGTAAGGATTCTGTCAAGTCTGCTTCAAAAGTCTTTGTGGGATTGTCTGATTTATCTGTGAAAAGTATGAGGGTAATTATTAATATAAAAAAAACCATATGACTGTACAACACGGCTGCCATAGTTGTCTTATTCTACGAATCAATGGATTCCTTAGAGAAAAGACCCTTTTTATTTAAATAAACCTGGCCTTTGTACTAGCTGAGACAAGTTAACCTGGAGCTTCTTAAAGGTTCAACACGGGTCCATTGGGTTGGGTGGGGTTACAAAGGCCCTGTTCTTTTTAGACAATTGTTAACAAGGTGGGAGTTGTCTGCGAATAGTAAGATTGATCAGGAGGGAGTTGTAGATAAACCTGAGCCAGTCTCATTGGTGGGCCTTGATCGTGTGTTTCCAAATCAGCGAAGAGGAGGTTCGGCAAGCCCACCCTCCCTCCACCAGCCCAATCTCAACCTTAGATTACCAATCAGAGCAGCCCTTACATCCTCCATTTGGCCCAGGGGGACAGCCAATCAGTGTTGCCGTTCTAGTAGATCCGTCTTACTTTTAGATCTACCGAGATCACTCAGTCAGGACGGTGGCTGAAATTTTCACACACAACTAGCTCTTTTTCTCGGCTGGTTTGATGGTATTTCTTTCTCATTTCGATATTTATTTCCTCAATCAGAGGGAATCTGCAGCCTTAATTATCGATCATAGCGTGGTGGAGATGGGGGAAAGTGTTCAAATAGTAGCGATAGAATGGAGATAGAATTGACATTATCGTTTAATGTTTGTGAAATGCAATATCCAAAAGATCCAGGCAATTTCAATCAATCCCGTGCCGCGCTTGTCGAGAGTGGAAAAAGTAAATTGACTGCCTTACCACATTATCTTGATCTCGGGGAAATATTTGGGGACCGACAATTAGAATGGCTGCTTTTCCAAAACGGTCCTGCTTACAATTTGAAGTTTACTGTGACAAATTCGGTTTGCATGGCGTTCCCGCGGGAGAAGAATTCTCATTGCCAGCGGCGCAGGCAGTTGGTTCACGGGGAATATCCATGAACAGCTCTTTGCGGGGTTTTCTTTGATCCTGTCCTTTCGTGAGCAGCTCTGAGCAGCTCGGAACGCCATGGGAATCATAGGGGGAGCCATGCAAGAGCAAATGTAGACAGATGAGCCGCCGGGACCTTAATAACACATCCTCAATTCTATAGGCGCTTATTCTATTCCCCTCCTTTTTCCCCTTCTATACGAGCTTGTCCTAGATCTTTTAGGGATGTTTAAAGAGATCTGTGAGCGATAGCAGGGCGTCTTGTGTAGAGAAAAGGATATTGATTGCTTGCTCACATACAGGTGTTAGTATTAGCGCAGCTCCTCTTTCCTTCACCCCCTTATGCGCCCCCCCCCCCCATCTTACCATGGAGGGATAGGAAGGGGCCGTCCATCCATCCTTGAAGCAAAGAGGGACAGATTTACTTAGTTCTCTGATATTGGCAGATTGTGTGCTAACGGTAGAGGGGGAGGAATCTTTGGAGAGGGACACAAGTTGTAGGAGGAGCGGTGTCCTCCGTTTTTATTCCTTCCGTCAGCGGTAGACTTTTTCTCCCTTTTTGATGTGGTGCATCTGGTGTTTGATGTTGTCGGCGCATGCGTGCAGAGGCTCAAGTCAAGAGGCATGCGCGTAGGCTTTTCCGGTGTGGGGGTGTGGGGTGTTCTGGAGAGAGGAGGTACGGGTAGGGAGAAAAGAGTGCGTGGAAGGGGTGGAAAGACAGAGGTTGGTGGTCCTTTTGATGACAGCCGTTCCTGAAAAAAAGTGCCTGTCCCTGTCTCCTTGCCTTTGGCTACAGCTGTCCCTATCCCAGTCCTGTGGCCTATCCCTGTCCGCAACAACCCCCACAGAAATTCGCCTGGTGCCAAGTTCTGTCGTTATGAGAACGTGTCACTAGCGGCCGGCAGAGGGAGACTCCTATGTTCAATTGGCCATACAAGGCCTTTTCTGGGTGTCCCCACGCCCCGCACCCACCACCCTACGCCCCACGCCCATCGACCGAACCCATACACCCCCTGGCGGCTACCTTAACTCTCTGAAACCCCACACATACGGCGGTACCCCACGCCCCATCCCCTGCCCCAGGACCCCTTCACTCATACTCCCAACATGCCCAACAAGCGGGCGGCCAAAAAAACGAGAGGACTCGTCCTGCTTTGAACTTGGATCAATACCACTCAGGTGGGAATGTTCCCATGGCGGACCCTCCCCCTACCACTTTCCCTTCAAGCCCCTATGCCCAGCCCCAGCCCTTGCGACCAGCCCCAGTCTCAGCCCTTACGCCCAGCAACAGCAACAGCCCCAGCAACAGCCCCAGCCCATACGCCCAGCCAAAGCCACAGCCATTAGGTCCGGCCACAGCCCAAGCCCCTTACCCATCCCAAGGCCCTATGCCCTCCACTCCGGTTACCCCTAGTTCTTTCCCTCCAACTTGGGCCACGTCCGGACTTCCACTTCCGGCTCACCAACCAGCCTCCGTCTCCGCCCGTTTCATTGGTCAGCGACCCGCGCATGCCTCGTGGTGCCCCCCTTATCCTCGCGTCTGTCATCCCCCTCTGTCGTGTCGTGGACAGTGTCCAGTTGTTCCCACGCTGACCTCATGGTGTTCGTTGTTAGGGCAAGCTAACCCTTTCTGCATGGTGTGATACCTTTTGTACATGGTTTAGGGAATTACAGAACATTATCTTATATCATCAAGGCTTCTCTGTTTTGAGCTAGTTTGTCTAAAAAGAACATACATGTGCTCCCTTTTATGGCCACCAATAGTCTATTAGAGTCTTGTTCTTATGAAAACATTTTTAAGTTATACTATAGTGTAATGTTGACACGGATATATATATTTATCTATAATTTACATACCTATATATATTTTGTCAGAGTATAGGCATGTTGGAGACCTTATATGCTATCTACTGTGCACATGGCTTTTGATCTTGGTATTGTAATGTAACTATGGTGAGTTTCAATATTGTGATTCGTGCCCTTTTCAGCTACCTACCCAGCAGCCTATGGACAGTTTCAACAAGCCTTGGCTCAACACGCTGCTATAATCCCACCTGCTCAGAAAGAAGGTGAGTCCACTGACCTTCACTTGACCTTTCCAATGACCTCTGGCAATTTCTGAGCCATCCCCCTTAACCATCATACCCTCCTACATAGAGCCTGAACCTATTTGTCCTGGATTCTCCAACCTACAAACCTTCATATTATCTCCGTCCTTATTATATTCCATGAGAACTTTCCTTTCCTCATCATCTGAGACTGAGTTCTACTTGGACCTTGTGAAAAAAACATACCTGTATGATCCCCTGTTACTGTCCTACCCATGTTATAATAAAAACACATACACATCCTTTAACCCTTTTTACATTATAACCCTTCTTACACACAAACCCCCTTGTCTACCCCTACACAATACATCCAGATTCTGTCAAACATGACTACATATTGATTAACAATTACAACATATTGATTAGCAACAGTCACGTCATTGTTGGCGGCGAATGAAATAAATTGAAAAAAAAACACTCATAAAAACACACACAAATAAATACATGTCAAAAACGTACTGTGCTCATCTCCATAGAAAAACCTGCAGGCGTCGGGGAAATGCCCTACTTGGGGTGGGGAATTAATTCCATTTGGCACGTGAGCTGTAATTTGAAGAGATGACCAAGTGGTGGCAGATTGGGGAGAAAGTGTTGGGGAATGGAGGTGGGCATGTGGTGAGAGGGTGAGAGGTGAGTGGGGTGAGGGGTGAGGTGACATTGGGGGGTGAGACCAGGACCAATCAGTCCTGTCGCCAAGGACACGTACCGGCCACAATACTGCCCCCCCCCCCCGGCTGCTGCCCTGGAGGAGCCCCTCCTCCAGGGTGTGGAGGCTGTGGTCACGTGAGGCAAAGGGCACTCCAGCAGTCTAACCCCTCCTCCCACCAACTCCCTCCAACACACCTTCCCCTCTCTCAGGAAATCCGCTGAGTCTATGCAGCCTCACGGCGCAGAAGAACTATCCATCTAAACCAACTGTAAAGAGCATTGTAAAGAACTATGGCAACTGTAAAGACCATTGCCCATTAAGCAGGTTTTTTGGCCTACTCCTGCTGGATAATGTAACTGATTGAAATTACGTCTTGAAAAACTATTTAGAACTATTATGACCATGTAGAGGGAAGCAAAAAGTGTGAATAAAAATACATAAAAAAAAATTGGCCCAAACACACACCAGACCAATATAAACCAAAATACATGGGTCTATTATAGAGAATTGTGTATAAAAGTAAACCTCAGGAAAAAAAAGAAAGGGAGGAGGTAAGGGTGGCTTGATCCCACCCACCCACCCTTTTCCAGGACCTCTCCACCCCTTTGCCTCACTAACGACCTCTAGCGGCTCCCCCACGACTTCCATTAGGGCCTCACCTGCCCGGCGTGTCGCGTGTCCATAGTAACTGGAGACGTTGTCATGGCAACCTACTCCAGGGAGTAGGAGGAGTGGGTAGTAGTGGGGAGGGGGTGTCTCGCCAACCGGGGAGGCCCGGGCGGGCGGCTGGGAGGTGGGTGGTGGGGCGCGCCGGTAATTATGAATAGTTGAGCTGTAATTGTGATTCTGTGTTTTCTCCATGAGGGGATGACAGGCTCCAGCCTGGTTGTGTCACTGTTTCAGCTGCTACCGCTTGATTCAAAGCCTGATTCCAAATTTGCTGTTATCAGCATAACTAATATAAAGAGCCCCCTCGGTGGTTTTTTAAGCGAAAAAAAAAGCAGAGCATTTTAGATTTTTTAGATTTAGGTTAAATCTGGGCACACTCCAGCTATGTAAATTTACATGTAAACAGCGATAGATAAGACACAGGGAACCACTTCGTAATCAACCATCATAATCGCCATGCAAATTTATTCGCAGATGTTCCGATAAGGTTTCCAGCCTACCCGCGGTAACCATGTAGTATTTATCAGACTTGGTTTGCTTATCAGGGCAGGGAATATCTAGTCGTAGATGGCTGTTGGGCTCAGTCTACACATATATGTGTTTATATACGTAGCAGTGGGTAGGTGGGAGGGATGGGGCTTACGTGTAGAGTCAGTGGGTGGCTTGGCGGCGCCGGCCTCGCAAGTCGAGCGCCTGACACTTAGCCCCATTTCTCGACTACTCACACTGATTGTGGCAACAGCGTGCTCTGGAGGGAGAACAGGGGTGAGTCAGCGCCATCTGGTGAGGATGGCACGCCCCCATGTGGTCGCCATGGCAATAACAAACCCTCTAGACCGTGGCCGAGGTGAAATTATGGAGATGAGTCTACAAAAGAACACAGAATAAAGATCCACAAGCGTCCAAAACAATTACTTCATAAAGATCCAGACCTTTGTCTGGAACACAACAGAAAATAGTACACAAATATAGTCAAAAATACACACATGCAAACACAAAACTAATAATCAATCTGAATAAAACCCAAAATACATCCATCCTCTTTCACAACACAAATGCCCAAACAAAAACCAAGAAGCAATTCGAAAAATATTCTTGGAAACATCTGTAGTTATAACTAACTTGTTTTTATAAGTTAGTAAACATTGTCCGTTGTCAGACTATTTTTTACTAAGACGGAATGGAATTGTAACTAAAATGACACAGCACCTTGTATATGTATTGCTGATGTGACGTTGATGCATTCTTCATTATTTCATTGTATGTAGTGGAGTGTTGTACTCATCCTTTATGATCTCTCTTGTCAAATTCTGCATCAACTTCAGTGCTTCTTGTAATCGTGATCGTTAAATGTTGTCATGCCTAGCTCGCTCAGGAACTCCAGGCTTTAGCAGAGAACTCTAAAGACCAGTTGGGATAGACGATGATCAACATTCTGTATATAAAACAAAATATCACCCAATATCCTAGAGCAAAAAAAACAAACGAGAGACACATATTGCAAAGTGCGACGTCTCTGCCTTGAAAGTAGACAACATTGTATAATTTTGAAACTGTAAAGGTTGGATCAGTTGTGGATGAGACACAAAGGTACTAAAAGCTTGTATACTTTTAGGTCTGGCCTCCTCAAATCCCCAATGGCAACAAGGTAAACATCTGAATACTATTTCCCTCGATGATTATGAAAGGTTTTTTTAAAAGAGTATATTATGCGTGGAACAGACCTATTGAAACCTTCTTAGTTTAAAATCCCTCTTGTTGGGGGGTCGACATCCACATGAAACTAAAGAGGAAAAACAATTTAAAAAACATTTAAGAAAGTACTGTTAGAAAAAGAGCAAGATATAGCATTGTAGCAACGATTCATCATCTGTTTTTTTCAATCCACACTCAAACACCCCTGTATCAATTAGCAAAGAATATGTTTGTGATCGATATGATAATAATACAGTATTTCTAGACCATTTTCCATTGCTTGATGTCAGTTTGCGACCGACGCAGTTATACGCATTTTCCGAAGCATTGTACGCATTTTTCCATTTTAATGCTCCAAATCAATGAGCAAGGTGTTAGCAACTAGGGTCGGGCCCCGGGTCTTCTTTTTTTCTCCTGAAAACTAGGGTAAAACCTGACGGATATAACAAAATATAATTAAAAAGAAAATCATTCTGAGCTGCTCTGAATTGCTCCAAGTCGTTCCGAACGGCTCCGAGCTGCTCGGGAGGGACGGAGGCTGACCTCCATATTGATCGGGAGCTTCCGGGTGTGGCCACCAGATGGCAGGGCTGTGTTTGCCTAAAGCTGGGGCCAGGACCGGGGCCTATGTTTGCCCTGTCCCGGCCACCACTGCTCGAGTGGTGGTGGTTGGGTGGTGGCCGGTGGTGATGGTGGTGGTGGTAGAAAGCCCACCCACCTACCCGCCCGCCCCAAGCCCACCCATCTCTCTGTTTGTCTCCACGGCCTCTTCAGTAATGATAACGGGCGCAGGTAGAAAATGAGGTGCGAGCGCGCGAAGCTATATAGCTTGTTAGGAGATGGTGTTATATCTATTGAACCTCAGTATTGAAGGATGGGGTTCGGGTTGGGGGGGGGGGGACTACTTACATGTAAAACAACCTGTCCTATATCAGGGACGGGAATGATGATAATTCCAATTATAAGAACAGTCGATAAATGCATGCAGTATTGTACCATTATTGCTTAAAGGCTTGGCGTTGAGGAAGAAAATCCCAGTTTTATACAGCCAGACTTTGCGGAATAGTGAGGGAGGGGCGAAGGGTCAGTGTCAGGTTGATTGTATAAGGGCCTGGGATATGTATGACCTGTCCGGCGCTGTCCACTCCTTGTCGGGGCTGTAGTAGTAGATGGGACTAGTGGGGGATCAGGCCAGACGCTGCTGACCAATGTCCAGCGTGGCCGCAGGGAGGTAAATGGGCCCGGCCGTCGGTCAGTGTTTGCCCACTGGGCCTTTATTCCAAACACACCGGTCAGTCCACACGGTGACCACTACCCCCCTGAGTGCAGCAGCCCTTGCTGACCAATAAGCATACTGCCACGACTGCAACCCCCATCTTTCCATATGGCTGTTAAGTAATTTTAGTTGTAAACCAAGGCCGTTTCCATGTGCGTAAAATCAGGATTGCTTAAGAAATATTCATGTAATACACCATTAACTCCAGGTTCCTTCTATATAATGTATAGCCAGGGCGGAACATGTCTTTTTTTTCTAATTTCTTTTTTTTTTCGATATTTGTTGAAAGCAATTTAGAAATATTCTTGCACTGCGTTAACATTTCCCTTTTCGTAACCTCGTGCTCATGCCATTACCTCCCTGTAGAGTGGCCATTTGGCCATTATCTATATATCATATACATGCTAGATGTTTTATATATCAACTGTGATATCAAACGGCCGCATGCTGTGCCATTATTATGGACGTCCGCTACATGTTTGTACATATCTATATGAATATCTATATATAGTCGTACATATCATAAATTGATCCCAAGTGTTTTACTCCCCGTACCCTACTCCCGGTTTTTGAAGGCCAGGGTTGACTGCTTCAAACGCAATTATCTGAAACTAAATCCCATCATATTGCATGGTAAAATAATCAGACAGGGCTTAGAATTAGAAATGAATGTATGGATGAGTATCCAGGGAATTAGTGCAGTTTTCTGTTTACAAGAAAGAAATGATGGATTTTAAAACGTACCCATGCTCTAATAAATAGAAAATCGGTCCAACGCAAACGCTTGAGTATCTATCTAAGCAGGCAAATGGTTGTGAATTTGCTGTTGATACCAAAACAGCTGCTGTTTATACCACCCCTACCATTTACCATATATCTCGATGTCAGCTTCCTATATTTATATCATTCATAAATGCTCAGTATACAAAATCAATATCGACCCATATTCTCTTCTTTTTTTTATTCGATTTTTTATACGATTTTTTACTTCAAAGTTTGAGTGCGAAGGGGTGTGCGAGAGGAGAAGCCAAGCCAAAAGAAACTGAAGGATGTGTGTGTCTTTCTATTTTCCTCAGGTCCAGAGGGCTGCAATCTGTTCATCTACCATCTACCACAGGAATTTGGGGATGCTGAACTTGCTCAGATGTTCATGCCGTTTGGTAATGTCATCAGTGCCAAAGTCTACGTAGACCGAGCAACCAACCAGAGCAAATGCTTCGGTAAGCCACAAGGATCCGTAGCCCCACCTTTTGGCGCTGGGCTAAACTACAGTCAACAACAATGTTTCACAACAACAAAAACAACACCAAAAATACCCAGAAAGAAAAGAGAAAAAATGAGCAGCCCCTTTGCTGTTCGTCTTAATTCTATGAAGGTGCCATGAAGAAGGTTTTAGCATCTTAGGGGCTGCAGGAGCTAGGGATTAAAAGATACACGGAAATATTCAGATAAATAAAATTATTCAGAAAAAAAAGGAATTGCATGCTCGATCCATACGGAAACCGATTTTGTTATTTCAATACTTTTTCAGTTTAGTTTGTTACGATTCGGATGTTTTTAATAGGGATATTAAAGAATTATTCCTTTGATAGGGACGGAATGTGAAAAGGTATTATTATTTTAAAAAGGGTGTTTCATCCTGGATATCCCAGCTAGATTATTAGTACAACCTGACGAGCCAACCTGGACAGAAGAGAGTCCAATGATTAGGACTAGGTGTTTAATAGGTTGTTGTACTCTTTGGTTGACTTTGTGACAAATTGTTTTCATGTTGTATACCCGTGAACTTCGTCCGCTGGCGGCAAGTCTCTCTAAATGTTCAATCTCCGCACCATACTCTCAGCAAAAATCAATCAACCTTCTCCGAACTTCACAGAAATCACAAATTTCTTTGTCATTTTAATGTATAATTATAACACATTTGTTCATCGGAGATTTTCCTACTTTTTGTCCCTTTAATTTTGGTTAATACTGATTTCCACCTATTTTGAATACTGGGTGTGTATGTTCTTTCCTCATGAGGTGTTGTTTTGGTTTGCAGGGTTTGTGAGCTTTGATAACCCTGCCAGTGCCCAGGCAGCCATCCAAGCTATGAACGGGTTCCAGATTGGCATGAAGAGGCTAAAGGTTCAACTGAAACGACCAAAGGACGCTAACAGGCCTTACTGAGGCCTCTACTCTACCCCGTTGTCACGGACACAAGGCTTACAAGGTACACACCATTTCCCATCGTCATCATCTACCCAAGAAACAAAAGAAAATCTACATTGAATCTCTGCCCCAGCTAACACTGAACTCATCACCAACATTTTAACCAACCCCCCAAAATCCTCATCCTTCATCCGCCTTCAAATACTCCTGTTATCCTGTCTCGTCCATCAATGTTATCATATATTATTATATCTTTTACTGACAGGAGAAATTACACTAGGTATTTAATACTATTAGTGCAAGGGCTGGGCCTTTCTAGTGCTAGTAGTGCAAAGGCCTCTGTATCTCACCAAACCACGTCACCCGTCGCACGGGTGTATGCATGGATGTAAATAGATCAATACCACACAAAGACTCTTTTTTGAATGGTTATTTTTATCAATATTACTACTACCACTATTACTTCTTCAACTTGTACGATGAAGAGTCCTCTACATCAGCAATTTGATGTGAACTTGAATCTTTCTGATTATGTGTTAAGGCCAAAAGCCTGTGCCACTAGTGCATTTAAAATGTTAATTGTCAGAATGTTTATGGTCTGTGTAAATTATATCAACACGTATCAGGGAAGGCTGAAGCTAAGCTGAGGACGTATCCTATGAGAATAAACCAGGAAAGGGTTTGCCAATGTAAATTATTACCGTCCGGAATCAGTTAAGGATATCATACTGACGTATTTTAGCTATACATTTCATCTATGTAGGATTGAGTGATAAAAACAGCCATGTTTACGGCTATATACAACCTTACTATCATAAACTGAACAAAGCCATGACCTATCATAGGCCAGAATACTCGGGATGTATTCCCTTTGTGGTAGCCACCACATTGAATACTAAAATCATCTGTAGTTTTAGAATTAGTTTTCCTGTAGAAAATGGCTCTAACAGCCACAGTTTGAGGACAGGTTTATATCATGTGTCTCTATATACAAGCCAAGGTACTTGCCCATAAACTGGGTTTGATGTAATATATAATTATATTATATAAAGATAGAAAAGAAGGCCTGTATGAGATTATAGCTGGAGGCCATCATATGAGATTACATTATACAGTATTAAGACAATGATATAGAAGAAATGAGCAGCTCTGAGCAGCTCTTTGGCTAGAAACCAGTCCAGGAGATGACTTCAACTTACCTGTGCACGCTCTGGTCGTTTAGGGAGGGAGCCCGGGGCATTGAGCTGCTCAGCCGAGAGGAAGCCATCCAAAAAATTCTTGGTTACCATGGAAACCTTCCTATCTCTCTCCCCTAAAACTCCCCCACGCCTATGCATACACTATGCTGCTACTACTACTATAACTACTACTACTACTACTACTACTACTTACTGCGACCTACTACTACTACTATTACTACTACTGTTGACTTCAGGCAGTTGTCTGAACTCTTCCCTTCTGAAATTTCCCAGTAAAGGGCTAGATTATATAAAGTAAATTCACTCACAATTGCATGCCTTCTTCTCTTCAAAGCTTTCAGAACTCCTTGGTTCTCCCTTTTTCCTATCGGGTGTAGCTTTATTTAGTTTGGATAGCAATATTTAGCAATGAATTTCTCAATTTAAGTTATTATCTCTCACTATTCAGTCTGCAAGGGACTTCTGTTCAAAGCATCAAAAGGGCAATAGAGCTATTGCAAAATTCTGTAAGATTATGAAGCATTGATTAGAAATAGGTCTATCCTTACATATCCCCCTTTTTTTTGCTATAAATCTACTTCTTTGAGCACTTTCTTCAACTTTGAAAAGATACGAAATTTGTGCTTGAACCGAGCTTAATCCTGACCCAAATACCCCTAGCATAAAAGCAATGAGAACATAACCAAACACTTGCCATCACCCATGTTTACCTCCTTTGTAAGACTTAGTTTTCAAGCACAGCTCTCATGATTTTTAGGTCACTCAATTTAATTAAGTCTATGCAATCTAAGTTGACATCACATGCTTTTATAGACTCAAACCCACCAGCAAATGTTTCAATTTAGTTTGACATTTATTGTTAAGTCTGATTACATTTCCAAAGAAAAGACAAGCTCTTTCATTTACTGAACATCCATAGTCATATGTTTTAAATGCTTGAACTCTTTTTTTTTCTTGATAAGAAAATGCACCCATTCCCTTCATTCATTTCTCTCCCATGCACTCCTTTTCTGCACACTGTTGCCATGGCAACCAAGAGACCCCCTAAGAGTGAGTGAGGGGTGGCTCTATGAGGGTGGTGAAACCTATCGCTTCGAGCACACTGGGCAGGCTACGCGTAGAGTAAGTGCGCTCTCTCCAAACTGTCTACGTGCCCGTCGGTCTATTGGCGTTGTTCCTGACTGCGTGCAAATGGCTGTCTGTACTTCTATTGTCTGCTTATTATATATATCTATATTATATAGTGTCATCTTACTTTCAACCATTTCCGTTATATATTAACATGTATTTTAACATAACATACACAACTCATGAAAAAAAAAATTGGAAAAAAAGAATTTTAGACACTTTGCTAAAAGACGGGAGAAAGTGTAAGAATATTAGGATTCTTTTCAGAAATTAATGAGGCTAAAAACTTCTTACTCTATATTATTGGACACCGGGTTTCAAACAGACTTCAGGCCATTGATATGCTAAAAAGCTGTAGGAATACTTAACTATCTTTACTTGATTGAGATATTTTGAGAATCTTCCTTGTCTGTTGTTAGGTTTAGGGTCAGAGAAATACTACTTAACAGTTGTTGGTTGATTGTTCAGATCATGGTGGAGTAATTGATGAAACATAACTGTGAGACTGATGATAAGGATGAGGATGATGACGCTTATGATAAAGATGATTATGATGTGGACAATGATGATAATAATGATGATAGCAACAGAAAAAATGATTATGTTGTTGTGTTAATAACATGATATGTGCCAACCCTCCATGTATATGGTGTTAATACTTATACTCTGAGAAAAAAATCAAGTTGAAAAGAAGCCGAAATTCCATGTTCACATCCTCAGATGCACCAGTACTTGACACAAACCTTTTTGTCTTGAATTTGCAAAGATGCTCAGGGACACGATGATAAAATATTCATGAATTAATGAAGCGAACTCATGAATTCCTCTGCCCATTCCAAAGAATTGTCATCTTCATCATGCAATGGTTCTCTCTTTGAGGCCAGTTTTTCAAAAGCTAATTGCTTGCAAAACATTCAAATAGTCCACTTAAAAGAGAGCACTTCCTCATTCAAAAACAACCCCTTTTCCCTTGGGGAACACTCCAGGCGGTATAATATGACATGAATGAAGATAGGTTTCCTGCAGCCTTTGATTAAAAAGACAGCATATTACACAGATTTGACCAAATTTCCAGGAAGAGGTTCAAAAGAAAATCTCTGGCTGCCTTCTGAGGCACAAAGCCATTATTGTTGGAGGACTGCAAAGGATAAAACAAAGTCTGGTGGATCTGTGGATGTCTTTTCTCAGTCCCTGCAGGCATGTTTCATTTTGGTTTTTGGACATGATCATCGGTCTCTATATATTCTCTATATTAATATATTGTGTCAGATATAGCTGTTACCTCAACCTATACATAGGTGGCGGCAGGTGGTGACGCCACGTGACTGGCTCACGTTGGCCTACAACCCCCATCATCCTAGAGAAACCAGCTGGAGGCTTGACTCCTATACCAGTATATATATCTAGTATTAACCTACATATATATTATCATTATATATATATATTTGGTGGCCTGGTGGTTCTTGGGATTTTCTATCCAGTTTTGTTTCCATGTAGGCTATAGCCGACTACTATATTACATATCGTGGAGCCCTACGTTTTGGGTGTCTCTCCCATTTCCATATATTTCCATATTATATATTTACCTTGCTGGTCTGAGTACTTATTATTATTATTAGAAACCTGGCCGCCCCAAAAGGGACCTGCTTCACCTCTATTAACTATTGTGCCACTCTGAGTGGTTGTACAGTGTGCACATTGGTATCTGTTAAGCATATCTATCTAGACGAATACATTCATACATATCTACTTGCTACCTTCAACAGTATGCTCTGTCATATGATAAGTACAGCCTACTAACAGTCCGTAGATGTTCAGTGTTGTCCAGATGCTTTATATATGGTACTGGGTATTCCCCTAAACTGTCCATTAGAATCGCTGTAAAATTTACCTGAAGCAACCTTCTTTTAGGAAAAAAAGAAAAACAAGTCCACAGTAATTGATGCATTTAAAGACATCCTATTTCCAATCTGACGGTGCATAGTTGATATAAAAACTACTAAAAAGGCAGAACTGCTTTAACTGATACCATAATGCATAATGATTAACCACCATGAAGTTTAGATATCTTCAGAGAAAAGACAACTACTCCAATCATGACATTTTCCCACATGTGATCACTCCCCATTGACTCTATGTGAGCCCAATTCTTAATGTTTTCCTTCTGATTTCTTGCAGATACCTTTTTGGTATAGTTCCTAGACTATGAAAAATGGACCCAGCGCGTGATAGGCATGTTCAACTGTGTAGCTCGAAGCTTCCCTCGATAGCCAGGTGGAGTTAGAGTCACTCAGTGTTCCCGCTTAAAATCTCTAACAGAAAAATGTGAAAAAACTACTATTTAAACAAATTCATCTCCGAGCGCGGACACTGATCGCCATGGACTGGTACTAGCCCCCACAAAACACGTTTGTTCGCACACACCGCACCTTAACCCATGTACAAGACAACGGCACATCCTGCGACACATCAACAACAAATCAGCACCTTATTTTACGATGCAGACTCTGTATATAATACTGGGGAAAAGCATATATTGATATATATACACACATCTATATCTATATATATACAAGTGAGGAGAAGAAATCCAATGAACTTTAATATGTGTACAAAAACAAAATCTGAAGATGAGATGACCATAATTATGACGATGGTGATGTTGACGATAACGATAACGATGAGGATGAAGATTGTAGTGAGGATATCGGACGTAATCACCACAGTCATGGACTTGGCCGATGCCGGTGCGGAGGGCGATGTTAAGGGATCTTCTACTACAAAAAAAAGGTAGATCCAAGATAGGTTTAACACGTTGCTAACGCGGAGGCCACGCCCACCTGGCAGAGGAGGCCACGCCCCCTCTAAAGGAGGCCACGCCCACCCCAGCAGAGGCCACGCCCACCTTCTAGTCCTGACCGGGAGCATGCAGCGTACAAGATTGGTTGCTAGCGAGCATGGTGAATGTTGTTTTATGGTATAAAAAGTTGTGAACGAGAGCCCACCAAAGGTCACACTTTTCTGACATATCTTTTTGTAAAATTAATGAATAATCATAGCCATTAGCCCATACTATATTTATCTTCGCAGCAGGTAGTTGTAGTTTAGTGTAGCCGTAGTTAGAAACCTTAGCAGAGAGAGACTATATATATACAATTTGAATGAGACAAAAAAAAAAGAATAAAAGTGAAGAAAAAAGGTTGTAGAATGCCGAGTGGTGGCCCAGCCTGAAAGTTGTGCAATGGCACCAAAGCCAACTGAAGCTCTGCCAGTGTTTTGATGGCTTTTCTTTTCGACACATTCCGTTTTAGTTTGTTTGAGACCGACCCCAGCGTCAAACAATGGTTGTAGAGAGAAGTGTTCGTGGTACTTATTATTATATAAATGCCATGGTAATGTGTTATAATCGGCAGATCAAAAGAATACTATCCCCTTTTCAGGTATTCGCAGGTGAGTCGGGGGTAGCCTGTACTCATCTGGGGATGTTGGTGAGGACTGATAATAATTATAATAATGTGCTTGAGCTATATATCTATATATATTATGATATATTACTACTACTATATATTTGTGATGACGATGATGATGATACTACATGGCCACAAGAGAGGCCAAGTTGTTGGTTATTATTCTAAAGGACTATTAGGGCAGAGCACACAACTTTCAGGGGGCCGAGAATTCAAGAGGACCACTCTCAGTGAGAATCATTATATTCCCTACTATATACAGAGGAGAAGAATGCCTTCAGCTAGTTGATATATATGTGAAAAAAAATTGCCAAAAAAGATGATATACTTGCATTAAGTATTTATGAGCATATGTATGATCTTATACCATGTAGATAACTTAGGCCATTGATACCGATAATTAATAATGATGATTATGATATGAAGATGATGACGATGACGATGAGGATAAGATGATGATGATGATGGTGGTTTACTTATATATGATACAAGGACCATCCTCGGCGGACGACCGGAAGGCACCTATCGTTATAATATTGGGTGTGTCCCGATCGGCTTCATGAGGAACAGACTACATATTCATGAGTGCCACAGACTCCATTGTCTGAGATTTTCACAAACAAAAAACTACAAAAGAAAAAATCTAGTTGACCAGTTCTGCCTGCAGTCTCAATGTCCTGTCTATAGGCCTATATGCTTTGTTTTTCTTTTGGTATTTCTCAGCACCTGTTGTCAACGTACTTAAGGTTTTAGTTTGACAGACTAAAAATCGATTCGGACTTGCAAATATGGGAAAAAAGGTGAAGACAAAAGAAGAAATTAACTTTTTATATACATATTTTTTCTTAGTTTCACAAAGGGTTTACAAACGTCTGTAGGTATTTGTGACTCATAAAACTCCTGTATGATGTACAGTTTTTAACTGTGTCACTTACAAAGGTGGACGATCTTATTACGGTTATATTTTCTTCTTTTTATGATGGTAGTAAGTCTGTAACTCTCTGAGTTGGTCGTGCTGTTTACAATCACCTTATACTTTTATTTCATTCCCAGAGAGTATTTTGGCGATCATCGATGTAGTTTGTTTTTTGAGGCCGCATTCAATCATGTTCGAAGTTAGTGAATCGTAATTAATGTCATCCTGAGAGACTATTTTAAGACATCCATTGTTACTGTTATAACGCCTGATTCTTCAATCATATGAAATGATGTATTATATTCTAGGATAATGATATTGATAATATAATGATTTAATTTATTGTAGTGTAATGCAGAGGAGGTCCTATTTATTTGAGGTATTATGTTATAGCGAGGCTATGTGTAATATAATGCTTAAGTTATTTGAGCGTTGCGAATGGGTTTCTTAATAGTGGTACGTACGACTACCATTTTGACCCGTCACTGTATAACGGACCAGGAACATATAATATTGTTATCCATTTTTAATATTTTCTTTATATTCCCTTTCCTTTAAATTATTGCATATATAATTGCACATACAAATCAAGGTAGAAAGTAGGTAACGACTAAGACCGAGCACTAATGATTGTATAGCCAGTAGAGAGACTCTTAGCTTTAATGAGACACTAACCACTAAGAAGTGATTCGAGTCGGCATGGGGGATCAGCCATTGAGGAGAATGCAATATTACAGTATTATACTAATCGGACATGAACATTGTGCAATAGCTTGTTCAAGAGTTGTATTTTACCGATCTTGTTATTGAGAGATGATGTTTTCGCTGCCTTATTTCATTATTTTTTCCCTATTGTAACAATGACTATTTATCTATTTATGAACCTGTTCTCAGAGAACAATGGTGTGCGGAGTGCGTATATCAATGGAATTGAACTTGGGCAATTGTTCTGAGGGAATTTCCCTCATCATAACCAGGGGACATATTAACAATATTCTCCCCTGGTGTGACTGGTTATAAAGGGCATACCCCAATGAAATGCATTACACCATCAAGTTGGCTCTATATTGTTGTGTTCTTATGTGTCATTTTGGCTGTTTAGTTTTGGGCGTTACCATTTTTTATTCCCTGACCTAGCTTACAGTCGCTGCTATTGCAGCTATGTATGGGTAAGTTGGAGGGAAGAATCTCAAATGTTGCTATCAAGAATTAACAATTAGAATGAGAAAAACACGGGTTTCTCTGTCTATTGGAGGAGGTCCCAGTATGTAAATATCCATGGGAATTATTGCCGACCTCCTGTGTGTAGGTCCGACGCTCTGAAATTCGCCTGTACAGTATGTTGACTGTGTGTGTTTATTTTACACTGACAATTGATACAAATCTGAATAATACTAATAATCCCAATGAGGAATAATAATGATAGACTCTTGTTATTATGATAATAATACTAATAATTATGACCATTGATTGATTACTTGGTTGGTTGCTAATTATGATCTCTATGATGATGATAATAATGAAACCCGAATCTAGTCTACTCCTTGTATACACTGATCAATGCGTATATTTTGAGCTGAGAAAGAAGGATAGGATGATGATGAACTATTGATATGGTGGTGTGTATGCTACAAATGTTGGTTAGAGGGTACAATGGGCATGCTGGGCCTCGTGCCCAACGGTTGTGAGTGACTCTGAAGCATTAAATTATCCCTATATCCTTGGCATTGACCAGCGATTCTAGTAGTAAGAATCGTTGGCCCAGTCATCGAGTGTAACCGCAGCCACCAGTCGGTCAAAACTCCACACCCTGTGTTTCTATTTTTTCACAAACAAACAAAAAAGACACGCCTGAACCATTCCAGCTACGCGAAGCACCGCATGCATAATCATCCCTTGTAAAATAATTGTTATAGGCCTACTACATAGTCGTTAATGATTATAATTACTATTATACCATTGTCAACATTATTATTCTTATTATATATACAGAATTTAGGCGCAATATTGTCCCCCTCTCCTTGTATGTACAGTATACAGAGGAGTAAGTGTTGGTTGTGGAGTGTGTGTATTTTTTGACGGCGGGCCGCGCGTGGCACTGTGGGATTGGTCGACTGGTGACTGTGGTAGACCCCTATAGGAAAACTGAACTACAAAAAAATATGGGGGTGGTTATTTTTTCCCACCAGAGATGTGATATAATGCGGTCAAGTCTGAGTTTGGGTATTTTGCATGTTCAGACGCGTGCAATTGTCACAATGGTCGAGTGCATTGTGGAAGTGCACCGGTCGTGGTTTTTTTCCTTGTTACTACTATACCATCAAGGTGCAATGTTCAATGGATGATCCCTCATGCTCTACTCACGTAGCCATATTATTAAATAATGACGTAGCACATAAAAAAGTAGACGTAGCACTTAAAGAAATAACTAACTTAAGGAAATGCTCAAGTAGTTGTTATCGTAGATGCCAAGCCTAGCTCTTCAAACTATGGACTTACAACAAATTGTTCTGCAACTGTTTCCAACCCCGAAAGAAGATACACAGACCAATGTGTTGGCAACTACCATTTTTAAGTAATCTTGGTGAATATAGTCTGTAAGCAAATCAACAGGCATTTTTGTAAAGAATTTTGATACGAAGGATCTATTTTTGTAAGATCATATTTTCGCAAAAGAGAGAGATACTTCTATCTTATAAATTATTCTGTTACATATGAGAAAGAGCTCATTTTACATTGTTCTTGAATTTGTGTGAGTATCGTGGTGTTTCGTGCAGTTCTCTTTATTGTGGACATCCAACTGGAATTGTCAAACGGCGCACTGCTGTACAAAAAACATGTGAAGAGACTTATGCGTACCTCTTACACACTGGTAGAGTCGAACAACCTAGACGGAGTCGCCATGGCAACCAATTATGTGAAGTCACACTCAAGATGGCCGCGCCACAAAAGTCTTGACTGTCTTAAACTTAAAAGGAACGAAATTTAGGAACATGAATCTCTCTTTTTCGGAACGTGAGTGTTTCAGGGGGAACCAAAAACATCGTTAAAGTGTGGGCATGTGCAGAGCTGCTGCCCACCGGAAGTCACCACTCTCTCTGTCCTCTCTCTCTATCTCTTTCTCCTATCTCTGTCTCCAGCTATATGTATGAGATTGAAGCGACCCTAGCATTGGTGGGAAGTAGGGATCGTACGTGCGGCGGGGGTGGTGACACTACTTCTACTAAACTAACTCGATGTCCCTCTCTCTCTCTCCTAAAAGTGTAGTCCAATTAATGTACGCACACCAAAAAAAAACGAAAAAGAGAAGAAAAACTTTTTGGCCGCCTTTTATCCCGTATACACCTTTTTATGTTTCTCGCAAGCGCCATTATAAAGCCATCTTGGGAACTGGTCTGTATAGCAGGGGGAAACGAATTCTTTGTCATCTCTATCTACATAAGCCACACAATTTCTATGGCTCAGTCGCACACCATGCACCGGGGCATGTGGTTGCCAGGGTAGAGAACCTCGTTGTCGTGGTGGTGTCTTTGTGGAAACAGTTGCCGCGGATATTGCTACCAAGTCCTGAGCATTTCCATAGGCTTTTACCTCAATAGGACAAACCCGAAGCATGACAGGGTCCAGCTACGTACAAATACTGTTTTTATTTCAGGCAGGTATATATACATATACATATATATTATAAAGTAAAAGGTAACTTAATCAACAGAGGCTAGACAGCTTAATGATGACATGCATGTACAAATTTGATGATTTATAAGCATAATAACGATAATACAAGAACTACCAATCTGTAACTTATTTACTCTTTGAGAATTAAAGCAGAATGAAAAGAACTCCATTGTCTGTTGTTGTTTGTTGCGCCTTATCTCTTTGATCCGAACTTCTTATCATTGCAAAATAGTTTCCTAGCTATAACTACATATATATCTATTTACGAAGTGATAACTGGTTTCTTGTTATGACAGAATGATTTTATGGTTATGAGTTTTGATTATCAAGTATGTTCAGCAGGAGTATTAAGAACCCTATTTTCCTCGCTGTCCCTTCGAATACAACTTACCTAATAGTGTTACAGGCAGATACACGTAGATAAATATAATAATTATTAAGGAGTAATTCTGTTATTTTAACAATCAGATATTATTAATTTGAATGGAAAGCAAAATGTCAAATGTGTCTTACACAAAGTCTTAACATAATTATTAAACTGAACCCCTTTGGTGCCAAAAGAAAATCACTCTCTTAAAAGAAAATTCGTGTAGACCATAGGATTTACACATTGGCGTTTCGTCAGCTTATAGTTCGTTATTTCGAAAATGATTGATAATTATTATGCATTTGCAGTTTCGTTTGAATGAGTTTATCATATTTGTAAAGTCTTATTATAAGTATTGATAAAATATTATAGTTAATACATTATATTAGTTAAAGTATTCTTGGTGCCTGGATACCTTGGTCTAAAGTTAATTTGACAATGTTTACATAATGTGATCAATTAATTCTAAAAAGGCACCGAACCTAATAAACGGAAACACGCATGTAGTTTACTGTTCGGCATTAACAAAGGATAAAGCAATGCATTTCACTCGGAATTTTGCACTAATAAATAACCATCATTTGCAATTAAATCAACCAAAGGCCCTAATTAAAACGCAGACCGTGGGTGTAAAGAACTAATTATTTTCAGATAAAGCTTACTTTGAGGAAAGAGGATTAAATGCATCCAGAAATCGAATAACAATGGCCAAATGAGATGAGAGAAAGAAACGGTTACCCTGATGGTAAGGTAGACAATCTTAAAAAGAATCCTTTGTGCATATTCACTTCCTAAATTGACTTTATTCAAAGCGATAACGTAAGTATTTTTTCATGAGCTGGAGATCTTTATCATGAAAACCATGGTGGCGGTTTTCTTTTAGTATTTCCAAACACATTGTCAACACATTGCCTGATAAGCAAACTAATAATGCTGTAGTTTTGAAAACTAAACGTTTAAAACAGCCAAATATTGCGCTACCTATACGGGCGACCTCGCCAAAATTCGTTCCATAATTATGAGCGTCACTGTTGCGTGGACTCGTTCTATGATACACGTTACATGGGATTTTAGTTTCTACATAGTACTGCGCGACGTTGCCTGAACAGGTTCCACTATTTATGCATCAATATCGCGTGAACAGGTGAATAATATATGCGACAAGGTATGGCCATGTTAGTAGTATAGGAAATAGGAATTTCGAACTTATCGCGTGCACAATTTATAATGTAGAGGCGACGTCTGTAGAACTGATTCACGGGGAATGTGCATACATGGGTAGTATATAAAAGAATACTTTGAGTGTTGTCGCGTAGAGGCCTATAGTTCGTCATATTCATCCGACGTCGTGCATACACAAGGTCGCATATATACAACGTCACTTACATAGCTGGTTCGGTCAAATACACAACACACGGAACAGATGCCCCAAGGGGATTATATATTAAGCTTTACAGCTAATATTAAGTGAGATATGGTTAGATTTGTGAAAAATAGGGATGAAAATGTCTAAAACCAACTTTTTCTAGAGAATTTAGTTATCCCACTCTAAACAATCCAATTTGACATTTATGTCATTAATTTCTTCATTATGAAATACCTAGTTTTATCTAGATCCTTCCGGGAATGGTTTGATCAATTAGAATTATCAATAGATTATTAGATTAATTTCAAGTAGTTAGGTCAAGTAAAGCCATGACATGCTACCATAACTACAGAATTATCTGTGTAATCTGTGGTACCCGGTATTATGATTCTTAATATCATCGATAATATTAGAAGACAGCTTCTTTTACCTGTAGATGACAATATTTACACTATTGAAGCTTATCTAATATCATTTTGTGGGATTCCTCCCTGCTTGAACCGAGAATATTTCTGTAGGTCATCAGATAGGGGATAAGATATACATTCCATATCATTGACTGAAAAGTTCTCCAGTATGTTTCGGGACAATAACGATTCACTGAAATCCTTCGTTTTGTTATGATACTAAGACATCAAACGTATTGTTTGCTTCTTATCAGACATCAGTCATGGATGCATCTTTGTATTTATATAGGCCTAAGACCTCTTTTCAAAGTATTTGATTGCATTCCCCGTGTTAATTGGAATGAGACAATGAAAAAAACCCGGTATGATTCAGAAACTGATATGTACCCAGCCATGGTGCAACGTAACAGTCACGTTCTGCGACGTTCTTATAACGTTCTGTGACGTTCTGTGACGTTCTGTGACGTTCTGTGACGTTCTGCGACGTTATCAGAACGTTCTTCGACGTCACAACCTTGGCTGGGTAACATATATGTTACTGGTATAGATGATGAGTGTAGAGGATGAACAATAATCAATCCAGTGAATTTTGCAAATAGAATTAAGCTAAGGGATTCTGAGCACGATATAGTCACACTACATATATCCATGAAATAATATACTGGGGATGTTGACAACAGAATAAGAGACAGTTGAACATAAAGTCATATATTTACAGCATTTTCCACATCTTAGATGAAACATCTAGTTTGGTCCAAATTTAGACAACTTAAAGCAGGTTTTGCACGACTAGTTGATCATAATTATTGCGCTCCTTTTCTTCGCGAAATGCTCAAGTTCTCAAAGCTATTTCTTTTTTCTGTCTCCATGGATGAGACTTACCCTTCTACACGAACCGGAAGTCCGCTATGAGGACGTCACGTGACATCAATGACGTCATTACCGGAAGTGTGAAAGACACGCTACGGTGACATTGGCGAAAAGATTGGGGTGAAAGAGTGAATAGGGGCAGCTCTGATGAGATCTCCTACTCAGGTGTGACTGTGACACCCTGCCTTGGAGGTGTGACACCCAGCCTTAGGGATGTGACACCTGTAGGCCGGCTCCTGTTGACACCCCGCCTACCTTAGGCTGACAGTCACAAGGGGAAGCCTTACTCGACATCCCATCTATTAGTCCGACACAGGCCCTCTGCGCCCACACTACTTGTACTTGTTCCTTTAGTATTTTATTCAGTCTTTCTCAACTAAATGGGTTATGCGCCTATTTCACCTTATGGTAAGAAAATTATGGAGATTTTACATCGTAGCGTGCGAGGTCAAATTCTGATCTCTAAAGGTGACTCCTCAACGAACTTAATAAAGGTGCATCACTATTGTATTTGCAGAATATTTAGTCACCCACCTGGGAATTCTCCCTTTAAAAAATGGAGTATCTATACCTTAACAGGTATGAAGAATTACATCTTAGCATGTTGAATTTGAAATCTAACATCCCTTTGAAATACTTGCTAGTCGATAAGGCCTTTCTCATTTGTAATAAATCTTATTTTCAGTACTTTGTGCGAAATCAAAATCCTACATCTCATACGTATCCTACAGAGGACTAACAGAAACATGATTCGTTGGTACGATATGTTACGAAAACTAAAGGTTTTTTAATACTCTTTTGGCAGTATTCCCATTTAATTCCTATAATCTTATCTAATGGAGAACCTCGGCACTGCCAGCCCTGGCTTACAGGTGGCTGAAATACGAGTTATTCCCAATCTGTTCCCTTGGGAAAAGACACGACTGAACGCAGTGACTCAGAGGCGGAGTCTTTTGATGTGTGATTTCATGGCCTTTGATGAGGTCCCATTGCCTCTTGTTTCTCCTGCCCGGATCGGTATTGCTGAGGTTAAATCAATCATGTAGTGTCAACCCCCTATCTGTCTTTGTGGCGGCGACCTGCAGCCTGAGCTGCTCGGGGTAAAAACTCGTGATGGACGAGCAGCTCCCATGACATGGTAGGGTGGGCTGTTCTCACACCTACTAATGACTCACAACCAATTCATGAACTCCTCCCATCTCTCTCCAAAGTCCAATGCAACTCCCCCCGTACAATCTCCCATCTCTTCCCTACTTTCCTTTGGATCCTGAAAATCCGGGCCAGTTTTGCCTCATTATCGCCATCAATTATATCAAATGATCCCAAGGGGGAGAATGAAAGAAATCAGTCTGGTTTTGAGGATGGATTGATTGTGGGGGTTATTGCCCTCGCCTTTGTTGGGCATTGGGGAGTGCAGAGGTTGGGCTGCGGAGACGGTGGTAGAATGTGGGCCGTTTGAGAAAATCTCTACTCCAGGGTCTGGGTATTTTGGACTACACTCGCACAGGTGGTTGCCTGTGTACCGGGAGAACTTGGTTCCCACAGGGACTATTGGTGATGGTGGTTGGGGGTGGGAGTAGGGTGGGGGATCTGGGGATGGGAGGAAGGACGGAGCGACGTTAAACGATGGGAGAGTAAATGAGGGTTGAAAATGGTTGAAAATCGGGATAGGAAGGCATGGATAAGGGTTGGTTGACCATAGAAAAAGAAAGGAGGAGCAGAGAAAACGGAGTGACGGAAGGAGTCCGAAAGGAAATAAAGGTAGTGGCTGGAGCATTTAATCCGGGGATTTAATGGGTATAGATTATTATAAGGAGCGGGTTGGAAGTAGCTGAAGACAGACATAAAGACGGAAATGAAAGGTGAAGGAACGGGATACGAAGGATATGGAAAGGTAAGACGGACGAGAAAAAGGGTTGAAAAGAGGGAAGAATGAATGGAGGAAGGGACGTAAGCAGCTGGTAAGGAAGCACAGACAATGCAAGACCAGTTCTATATAACTTGGGTTCCAGGGGGGTTCCAGGGGTTCCAACTAGGGTGTCAGAGGGTTCCAACTGTGGTTCCCATTAAATCTAAGAAATACTATTTAGACTTAATAACATTCGTGGCCATATTTCTTATGTCTGGTATGACCCAATTCTTCTCATATGGATCTGTGTGTATTCCAGAAATTCTCTGAACCCCATCCCTTGATACAGGGCCATAGAAGGAACGGTGAATGCAGTGGGTAAAACGAAGCCTACATTGTGTGTGAACAGGGGGTGGGGAAGGCGGGTAGGGAGGAGCGGATCTGGAGGAGGATGGGGAGACAAAGGGCCCGTGATGTCTCTTTAATGGGCTCTTTGCACGAAAACCAAGCCTAAATGATAATCAATAGTTGTGCATGCCGGAAGGCCCCACAAATTCAAAACGGGGCCAGCTGGTGACTCATATATATCCATAGCTCTCTCTCCTCCCCCCTACATAGGCCTATCAGATTTTACCTACTTGCATTTGAACTGATGGACCTTGAGTTTGGTAACCAAACATTGGCATATTGTGTAAGATAATGGGTTTTTTTTTCAATTCATGGTTTTGAAGAATTTATATCACTTTCACATGGTGAAACTCTATGTTTTCTTATTGATCGAAAAGAAAGTTGGGAAGGTTGTGCACAATGATAATGTTACAAAAGCCTTAATGTGATCTGATTAAAAGCATAAATTTGGCATAAATTTAGCCTTGAAGGAACAAGTGTCTACTATCTGGTCAAGATTAAATTCGGATTAAATTGTACACCTATGCTGTGTGTGTACAACACAGTTGATGGTAAGAACTAGTGCTGAGCGGGCAGTGTTGCTAAATTTAACTATTAGGGCCATTCTCCGGAAATCTCCTCAATTGTTAGGTAAAAATATCTCAAAAATCGAACCTTTTCAAATCTAGTTTTTTGTTATAATATTAAATGCATATAGGTATGTAATCAATATCCAGAAGGGGGCAACTTTACAATGATTATTCTTTCTAATATCAAGATTTGAAAATAATGCCTTACATTTTCTATGTAACGTACATAACCAAGCTTGTTACATACAGAACCAAGCTTTTTGGTCAAATGAGATTATAAAATCTTATATTTTAAGTCTGGCTAAGAGTAACATAACAATATAGATCCTTATATCTGAAAAGAAAATCCTAAGTAAGTATGTCTTGCAACTAATGCAGTAAAATGCCGAAACCTTGGTTCTGTATGTTACACACCTTGTAACATACAGAACCAAGCTGTTTTTCCTGTGAGTATGGCTTAATTTTTACATTCTTTGGCCAAAATGTTTATAATGTGGAGTAACTATGTCCATTTGATCTAAGTTAGTACAAAAAACAAAACTATATAGATTATCAGCCTGCAGAAACAATCATTCTAATAAAAGCTTGGTTCTGTATGTTACAGAGCTTGGTTCTGTACGTTACACATCTGTTTCAAGATGTAAAGGTCTTTTGTTTGTAGCACCCCTATTAATGAAGGGTTTCAAACAAAATTTCTATCAGATGTACCTAGTAAATGGAACTTTCCTTGTACTATAGCTCAATAGTGAAATTATACATTTTGAGTAAATGGGGGTTCATTAAAGTTTGGTTCTGTATGTTACATATGTGCTTAAATTAAAATTTAAAGCACATATCATTTTTTGGGGGGATAGAAATATAAGTTTGTTATGTATCAAAATGATCAAATATATATTTGTGTTAAAAAAGAAAAAGTAGGACAATACTGAAACTATGTTAAAGTTATCAGAATTGTATTTATATGAAAAATTAGTAAAATAAGAAAATATTTTACCATGGTCTTTTTTTGTACTTTTCTGCATTTTTGCTGTATTTTTAATATTTTCCCCAACTAAATATATATAAAACCATACATTTTCGGAATTGTCAATGTCTATGCTACATACATATAATATACATAGTGAATAAAGGTGAACATTGTGTCATACAGAGAGATCTGACTTTAATTTATGCTGTTTTCATCAATTGAGGAGATTTCTGGAGAATGGCCCATTAGGCCTAAATACGAAAATTGAATGTTTTGTGACATGACTCAGCACATCTTCCTACCTGCAGAAAGCCATTTTTCCTGTTTTAACCCTGTTCCATGTTCTCGGTTTCAGCCCAGGCAATCCTGTGTCGGAAAACAAGAATAAAAAACAAATCAAAACAGCGAAACGATAGAACGTGTCAAAAACAGTCCATCAGAGTAATGTAGTGTTTTTCTAATAACGTTGGATGTGCCGAGGGGAAGGGTTGCCAACAGAGGGTCCAATCTGAAATGTTAAACCATCAAAAGACAGGTAATTTTAACGGTAATAATAAAAAGGGAATTAGCCCGCTCCTATATGGCCAGCAATACCGCACGCGAGGTCCCCGAACACTCGACACCAGCGCCCCTCTGCCCCGGAACTGGATCCTCCGCTTCCGCCGGAAGTCATAACAGTAGCTGTCGTTTGGCGGCGCTGACGCCGCGTTTCCGGTTTCACTGCGTGCCACATTGGCCGGTGTCGTCTGCCTTCCCCCTGGCGGTGGTTTGGGGCAACTACTTCTCGACAGCCGACAGTCCCTGGCAGTTTGCATCGGGTTCCTTTCCTTTTTTTACGTCCTGGGTTCTTTCTGGAAGGATTGGTAGCGGAAAAAGGTAAGTGTATGCACAACATGCGAACTGCGCCATTTGGTCATTTTTAAATTTTATGGTTTTACAAGTTGGTTAATTTGTATTAGTAGAGTTACTGACAATTTCATGGCATCATTTCAGTGAGCGATAAGGATAAAATGTGTAAAATTGTTGTGACTGGCACGTGCCTTCACGAAAATAGTCGAGTGTTGTCAGACCGTTCAAGGGGTTTTATGTATCGTATTACAGGTAATGTATTTCCTGCTAAAAGTTCAGATTGGAAAGTAGCAAGACGAGTGTCTGGCAGGAGCTTTTCCAAAATAACATTTACTTTTGGGGCCGGCTGGTGGAAATTGAATGATGCCTATAAATCTGGCCGACTAATAGGCCTATGAGACCTTAACTTACAGCTGTGTAAATTTCCCAATTCCGTATACCACTAATTCACAAATTTTCTTGGATATAATCGGTCTGTTATTCTGAAAATGAATATGATATCAGCGTTATAAATCATGCGCCACCAAACGTGAAGAGTGGGCATATTCTACTTTGTTTTTACTAATTCCTACTTTATTGAATTTCGTCCGATTATAATATTGTCTATTAATCATATTTCGTGCAGCATATATTCCCACTGACAGCTTTCAGAATTGGTTAAGTATAATATTATTGAATGATTTCCAATGTAACCACGGAAATTTGTATCTAGCTATAATGGTGTTTCTGATTATTATCATTATCAATACCGCACTAACACAAGTAGGCCTATTCAATGCAACAGGTAAGTGGTTACCCAGACATCATTAGAAAATCTGCGAAAGTTTAATGAATGAAATAAAATAGCATACAACATTATGTACAAAAGGCATTGAGGACCTTTAGCCAACTAAGTAAAGCGTGCATTTTAATCATCTTTTCCCTTAGGTTTAAATGTCAATGCGTCCTGGGGAATCGGACAGATTAACTTGACAACTTAAAATCTATAGTCACATCAATTGGAAGAAGATATTGCCATATCTGATTGGGAAAGAGAATATCTCCAAAAGTATGAGTCAAATTGAAATAATGGTCAACTTAAAATCACTATTCATAATCCACGAAACAACATGTAAAGTGTCGGCTTTAACAGCAAATGTATCCACACACTTGTTAAGCAGATGTTTTTTACTTTGTGTAATACACTTCTCTATATCGTATACAGATGTACTGATTAAGTATGAGCTCTCAGTATAGGATCGAATCTGCGGATTGTTTCATGAGGTGTGAAGAAATATACTGTGCGGCGTTCCAAATTCTACAGTCCAATGACGCCCCCCCCCCCCCTCCCGTTTTTCGTATGATGAAGCGATAATATATTTCAGGCTTCGAAGTATGTGCTGAAGATTTGGAAGATATGGGAGGACACATAACAATTTCAGAACGCTAAGGAGTTAAGTACAAAATATGGGAGTTGGGTTAATATAACGTAAATCCCCATTGTATTGCTTCGGGTGGCAGGTCTGCTGATGGTAATCTGGTACATGTATCAAGATAGGTTATACACGAGTGTCTTGTTTGCGGGTATTCTTACAGGTGAGACGGTCTATGGCAAGCAAAATGGGTAAAATATGATAGCCCTGATTTCTACCCGGAAAACCCTGTTATTAATCTCTAATTTTGTACATGAGACATTGATTCTCTTCTCATATATTACGTTAGACCTATCTGTGCTCCACAGAAGTTAAGACGTTTCAACGTTTTCTCTTCTAAGTAGAGACGTACAAGAACATATCACGATAGCATTACGAGGTATAGCTGGTGCTCTCATAATGAATTCCCGTATGAATGTTTCTGTGATACATATTAACAAGCTAAAGAAGTAATGTATTACTGGCAGTTTTTCTTAAAAGCGGGTTGGCCAAGACATCTCAATTTTCCATATCCAAATGCCAGCACAGCCAAAACATTCCACTGGGTATCATAAATCCCAAATTACAATAAATCAGAATGATTTACTTATTATCGCTACATATGATACGTTTTGGCCCTGCATGATTTAAAAAATATTATACATATGTGACCCGTTTTGGCGAATCAGGTCGGAAGTCGCAACGAGTCGGATGTCGGCTGTTACACCTCATTTTAAAGCTAAGAATCTGTATTTTCTGATGGGATAGGTCTCTAAAAATGGACCCCGTGCGACATCCGACTCAATTCGCCAAAACGGGTCACATATTGGCATATTTAACGAATCCAAATAGAGGAAACACTGGAGTTTAGAGGCCCCTTTTTACTTCAAACATTGATACATCTAGGGGATCAAAAAATAGAAAATACCAGCAGTACTAAGGATGAGGCCCAAAAACCTGCATCTTATAGATCATTTGGGTCAGCTGGGAAAACACTGTAAACTTTCCTTAGGAAAGTCTAGTTTCCCATCAGATACAGAGTTAGTTATGGGAAATACTGTTTTGTCTGCATTCCTGTAGGAAACCAAGGTTTTCATAGGAAAAACACTGTTTTGTAGTGAGAAAACACTGTTTTCAAATGGAAAACACTGGTTAGGAATAGCTGTGACCAGACACGGGATATGGTAACCTAGAGGGATTTTAGTCATTTTGCTCTAGGTCCATTATTAAGTGACTAATTGATGAAAACAAGCTAATAATGCATATTTCCTTAAGAAATGTGACTTAGGCAGAATTTTCCAGAGATTAAGATTATGAGCAAAAAAATCATTCTATTTATTTATGAAAGTTGCATTGTGGGTAATTTTGTAAGGAACGTCCTTTTTTAAAAGAGTGCTGCAAAAGGGAATGTTGTCATGTTACCATGGCAACAGAAAAAGGAATGTTCAGATTGCATAGAATATTTTTGTCAATTCTAATAACAGAAGTTTTTCACTTTCTGGTAATAAAATCTGTTATTTGAATGAAGATCTATGTGAAAAGTTATTGTATTTTGAATAATTTTGATAAGTAAGAAAATTGTAATTTTTGATTAAATAACATTTGGTTCAAGGAGCTAATATGGAAATGGAGCACAAATGGTAAAACAGGGGTGTACCAGTGTGTACCGCATGAGGATTTCAAACTCCCATCTCTCAGCCTATAATGGGAATATTTATAAAATTTAATGGTTTGCATTGTCTGAAAGGTAGGAATGCAAATTCAAATTCATACTTTCCCCCTCTAGGACACCAAATCCCATGATTGGTCACAGCTGTTTTCCGAATTGGCCGGCCATAGACGTCGGTGTGTAGGCCGGGGTCCACCACCTGTCATACAGGTGTGTCTCCTCCTGCCCAGACCTCACCTGTCTCAGGTGATGAGCAGCTCCACCCATAATTATACCCGATCATCCCACTTAACCTGTGTCAATGACGACTACTCACGACCCATGTATCCTCACAAACAACCAATCAGCACTAAATGGCTGGGTGGGTTATGCAATTATTTGTAGGCTGGGAGTTATTTCAAATGTAAAATGATATTCAGTTTCTTTCATTAAGATTGTTTGAAATAAAGTTAGGCCCTTCTCAAATGATCACTCAGATAGTGCTATGTGAGGAGGCTTCAAAGTATTTCAAGAATTATTTGACGAAAGCTCTTCCGATATCCCATGAAGATGTATAACATATCAATTCCCATAACAAAACACAGCCATTACAATACATTACAATAATAGTACAATACAAAACAATGAAGTAACATATTTTCCAGTACAAATATTATCTATTTCCCTTGTACATTAATGTGTACATTCTAACCTTGAGCCTCTCTGAACATATGAATACCTTTATCTCCAATCTTTTTTTAAAAACTTTCTTGTCTTCTGAAATCTGGATCCACCCCTGCTACCTTCAATCCTCCTACTTCTCTCACCCAACCCCATCCCAACCCCTTAAAAAAACTAAAATCGGTGCCTCGTTTAGCCAGTTCCTTACTAGGACTTCATGTCGCGTCTGCCTGGAGACCCTGATGGATGGGAGTTTGTCGTGCTCCAGGGTCCTGCCTGTCATTGGATGTCCATTAGATGAGACCCGCCTTTAAAGATGTTGATGTGTGTTGGGCTCGTTTAGGCAGGGGGTGGCTACACTCTAGATCACAGTCAGGTGGTTGCAGATGAAAGAAGACCTTTGATACTGCTTCTGTTTTTCAAGTTTTTATCTTTATCTTATCTTTATTCTGATGTTTGAGGAAACGCAGGTAATCGAAGATTGAGATATGGAGCTATGGGGTGGTTGGGTTTGGGATAGGGATCTTTTTGCTTGGTGATGGCTATTTCTCGTGGGAATAATCGTAATTGCCTGCTTTTAAGGAAGACTGCACAGGGTAGGTTTTATCATGGGGTTTGCAAAGGAAACTGTGTTCGATTACTTTAATACCAAATTCTGAAATATGATTATTCAATTTCGGACAACATCATTTTGTGTGCTATCTAATTTTACACTTTGAGATTTTGAAAACCACGATTTAGCGATGGGAATTCTAGCCCCTGGGTCACTTTAATCATTATCTAGAAAGGTCGACCCATTCAGGCATACATAGAAAAATATGAGTCTAGATAGACCACCTGTAATAGGGAAATTTCCCTGGGATATTTCAACATGGAAACAGTTCTAAAAGAAAAAAAACGGTTGCCCCCAAAGATCCAGGCGTGCATGGTTTAAAAGAAGGCAATATATCTTCTAAATGAACCTTATTTGGGGAGTGATGGCACTGGCCCTCCTGGACGATAATAAGGGAAAGAAGCAGACACCTGTCAAGGAGATCTCATTCCCAGATCTCGTTTGATCTGAGATCGGTTGCTGACGAGAACACGCCCCCGACACAATGTCAGTAATCATTTCTAGATGTCGTCTGCACAGTTCGATTCTTCACTCTCTCGCACTCTTTTCAACTGAAGTTCCAAGAGAATGTCGGGCAATTTTGTCTAGGTCTGCTGGGTACAATTTCGAGTGAGATGTATAATTCCCCCAGAAGCGATTTCCTGTTTTCTTGTACTTATTTTGGGGTGGGGCCTACCTGCAGGTTAATTTGAGGAGAATTATGGGTAAATGTCTGAAGGTCAGTTTCAAGCACAATGCAGCGGAAGACCTGTTATCAACTATGGTATAGTTCTTTGTTTCACAGGTTAAAGACGCATGCATTTTTTTTTTTTTAGACAAGTTTATTATCCTGAGAGATACAAGTAGGCTAGAAGCCTGTTTTCGTTGCAGTCTCAGCGGCAGCGTACAATATAAGTCAATCTGTATAAGTATTAACAGAACACATGGCGGAGTTATAGGAACATGAGATAATAATCATACAATATAGTAACAAGAATGTACTGTTACAATGATGTTAGCTACCCTCTCCCTCCCTAAAGAATAAACCCTAACTGGTGACCCTATACATGAATCGCTCAAGTACCACAATATGCCAGTGAATATTTAGTAAGTACACCTTTATATATACTTGCGTCCAGTCAAATCCCAACAGTGCACAAAGTAGTTAGATAAAACTCTAACTGATAGGTAGCAGCATTTTTGTTTTTGATTTACTTTTAAATTTAGTAATTGATATTTCAGATCGATCAGACACCGATAATTTATTCCAACATTTGGCACCCTGGAACAAAATACTTCTTTCAAAAGAGGCATTATTAGCTAGTATTTCCTTAAAAACAATTTCATTGTAAATTCTAAGATTTTGTGGTGCTACATGGATGTACAAGGGGTTGTCTCTACGCTCAAAGCAGAAATTTTTGAGGTGGCATTCATATCTGTCTCTAAGATATGGTATACCAGACTCGTTATGTAAATTCCAGATATTGTATCTTGAATCCTTGTCGAGTATCAATCTAATAGCCCTGTTTTGAAGTTTCTGCATTTTGTCAAGTGTACCCTTTTGTATATTCATATAGAAAATATTACTGTAGTCCAAGTACGGTTGTATTTTGCTTTTAAACAGTGCCAGTAATTGATACTTGTTTAAGTATCTCTTAATTTTACCAACTAGATACAGTTTGTGAGAAACCAGCTTAATACATTCAGCAGCATGCATTTCAAAAGTTAATTTACAGTCCAGTTTGATGCCCAAGTAAGTGAAATGTGAAACATATTGTAATTTGGTGGCAGCTACTGTTAGTGGTATATGCTCAGCTTTTTTTAACATGTTTTTAGTACCAAATAGCATCAGCTCGGTTTTCTTGAGGTTAATGGTTAACTGATTTATGGACAACCATTTATATAAAAGTTTCAGATCTTGAGACACATTATAGTGAGCATCTTTCTCCACTTTGCTTGTACAATAAATGACAGTATCATCAGCATACAATCTAGTATTACAGTGTCGTAAACAATTTGTTATGTCATTTATATATAATAAAAACAGGGTGGGGCCCAAGATAGAGCCCTGGGGGACACCGCATTTAATATCCAGTAAATCAGACATATAACCATTTGCAAAACATCTTTGGTTCCTATTAGTTAAACAACTGGTTATCCATTCAATAACTGTTTGACTGAAACCAAAATTCTGTAGTTTTTTAATAAGTATATCATGAGAAACGGTGTCAAACGCCTTTTTCAGGTCGATAAATGCTGCCACAGTATAATATTTGGAGTTAAGGCCCAAAAGAATGTCATCAGTAAAGTCAGCAACAGTGCTGATAGTTGATCTATTCTTCCTAAAACCATTTTGTAGGGTTGATAACAGGGAGTTGGTTTCGAGATGATCTATAATCCTACTATGAATAATTCTTTCTAACATCTTACCTGGCAATGGTAATAGTGAAATTGGTCTCAAGTTGTTAACATCCGAGTGGTCACCTGTTTTTTGAAGCGGGATAACAGTAGCTGTTTTCCAAGATTCAGGAAAAACAGCATTTATTAGAGAACAATTAAACATGTGTGTCATTTGTGGGAGTAGTACCATAAATGCGTCTTTTAGTATTTTTGAAGATAAATTGTCAATGGCAGATGATTTGTATACTTCAATATTCTTAACCAGTGATAGTACTTCAGGCTCTTCAACTCTTACCATCTCAAGTAAAACATTATTGACAACTAGATTGTCATTAACCCAGGTATCGGTAAAGAAAGCAGCAAGTTTGGGACCAATTTCAGTGAAAAATCTATTAATAAAAGATGATGTATTTTGTTTGGGGATTTGAGTGTTATTGTCTTTATCTATGAGATTGATACAAGCATCTCCTTTTGTAGAAGTTAGATAATTCAATTTTTCCCAAAAAATTTTGGCTGATATATTGTCATCTATTAAGTAATCCTGTACAAAAGTTGCTTTAGCTCTCCTTACCATATCTTTAACATTATTTCTAAGTCTTTTTGCCAGGGCAAGATCATCAGGAAGTTTCGATAATTTGGCTTTTTTCCAAGCTTTATCCTTGTCATAGATTGCTTCAAGGATCTCATTGGTTAACCAAGGTTCGTTCTTGGATTTCACTTTCCTCTTAGTCAGCGGACACATGAGATCTATAGCATTGGTAATATGATTTGCTATAATTTGCCAACAGATATTGGGATCATTACTAAACCAGACCTGGTTCCAATCGACATCCAATAATGAATTTTGGAAGAGATTCTTGTCATAATTTCTATATAATCGACCCAAAAACTCACAATAATCATATTTAATTTGTTGTTTTTTAATCGAGACAAAAATTAAATCATGGTCACTAAGCATAATGTCTATTACACCTGAGTTAGAGATAATGTCACAATTGGAGTATGCTAGGTCAATGCAGTTGTTATGGCGTGTTGGGGACTTAATATATTGTTTGAAATTCGTCATGGTTTCAAATGATTTAAGTTGCTTTACGTTGTCTGAAGTTTTGTCTAAATAATTAATATTGTAGTCACCAAGTAGTATTACATCATGATTACCAAATGAAGTGACATCATTTGCAATCTCAGTAAGTTTTTCAGAAAAAAGTTTTACATTACCTGCTGGAGGCCTGTAAAGAATGCCGATTGCCAAATTTTTGGAATTTGAATTAGTGATATATAACCACATGATTTCTAAGTAATCAGCATTGATATTGAATTGATTCAGTTTCAAAAGAGAGACATTTATGTTGTTTTTTATATAAGCTCCAACACCTCCTCCCTTCTTGATGCCAACATGTGGCAAATCAGACCATCCACGGTCTTGTCGAAGTAATTGGTAATCAGGTAAGTGCAATAATTCATCAGGAAATTCACTTTGTAGCCATGATTCACTAAAGGTAAATACGTCAAAATCCAGCTGTTTAATATAAATTTTTAGTAACTCTATTTTGTTACCTATACTTTGTAGGTTTAAATGTGCAATATGCTGACCTCTTTGTTTTGTCGGGAGTAGTATATTCAAATCAACCATGTGGTAGAATCCATTGATCAAGTAACATAGGTATTGGATTTAGTATGGGTTCACCAGAGCCCCTTTTGTGGATAAATGGTGGTGTTGTGCAGTATTTGCTACCCTCCATATCCACTATAATTATGATGAGAGATGAATTTTAGTACTGAACCATTAAACCTATCCAGGCCTAAACTTACAAATTTGCTTTTCTGATACACCTTTCTGGAGACGTACCCATATGCCTATAAAGCACCTATAACTCACGAGCACGTACTTTTCAAAGTGTAGATTCGAAAAAGCACAAGTAAATAGGCACGTCCCTATCGAACGTGTCAAATATTCCCTCAATCTTCTCGATTTCTATCTACGTAGATGGACAGGGAATGAGACAGCCAAAAAGGACACCGAACGTGACACACCGGATCTACATAGCTACCAATCGGTACAGGGTAGCAGATACCTTCTACTCAATGAGACTGACAGTCTGACCACTATCTCCCCATTTGTGGTTATATGTATATATGATCACTCCCCTGACTGGTGGTATGATCAAATGACCACATGCTCCCGTGCATGGCGGATTTAGAGGAGGGTGACGATTTAGGGAAAGTGAACCTTTTTAGTCATTTTAGGTGATGAATGTATATTAATTAATATGCAATTAAGATGTTATTTCAAATCCAATTATGTATACAATTTTGGGGCTACCTTATTTTAATTAAGAACCACTCCTTTCTCACAAAACTGACAATTTTGTACATGCATATAGGTCTAAGGGGGGTGACGCATACCCCAAGTCACCCCCCCCCCCCCCCCATCCCCCACCCCTAGATATATATGGGCATTGAGAATGGCCGCTAGTCATTACATGTGTAGGTGTTTGAGAGTATTTGGCTGCTTTTCTGGACCACTAGGTATATCTATACCAGAACTTGTTCCCTGTAGGCCTATAGCTCACAAAGAACGTTCTCCACCACTGGTTACCCGTGTGCTACTCTATTAACTTTTAAACCAGCGGCCAAGAAAAATAGGTAGGCCCTACTTCTCCTCTTCACTGTACAGTGACCACTGATCAAAGGCCCTTAGCGCAACCCAAGCGTGACCATACAAGCAAAAAAAGTGGCACAACAGGTGCACCAGAGAGCAGCTAGAAACAAGTATACCTCCAAGTGTCCCTTCTTCTTAAGTTCTCTGAACGCAGACATATTGGTCGTGACTCACTGCGCACACCTGAGGCGCACGCCCCTGTCATGTCGCCATGGCAACCGGGAGTCGAGCGTCTTCTCTTCTAATATTGTCACCGGAAGTACGCGTGGTCTCCATTAAGCGCCGCGAGATGTCGCCCGGGTCGGGGCCTCAGACAATTATGGGATGGTCTCCAAGGCTACGTCACTGCGGGGCTAAGTCCGGTGCGCACCTGTTACGCTGCTTAGCAACCAAAGTTCTGGTGGAGATTGGCTGAGTGTATTGCTGGGATGTAAGATGACATGTAGGCTATAGGAGTTCTAATTTTCCTGTTAATGGCCGCAGATTGATATAACTGGGAGGTGATCTACATTTCTAGTAGATTCTGTGAAATTAAGCCTTTTGGGGGTTGGAGCCAGCTGGGACTATATAGGCCTATGAGGGGTGACTCTGAGAAAGAAATGCTGATTTGGAGAAAAAGGCCTATAGGTTGAAATATTTAAGTTGTCTGGTTCTCATCTGATCGGTTACAACTAATAATTCACTGCACGAAATTAGACCTTTAAGACCTTTAAGTTTTGTAAATTATTTATTGGGCCATTAAAGTTTAAAGAAGGCAAAGGATATGTCACATTTCCAATACCTTTGCAAGATCTTCAAATGATGAATTTAAAAAGGCACATGAAAAAGTTTTGGAATGGTCATGTAGGCCTAAAGGTGACCTTTCAATCACCCTCACCAAACCTTATAATGGTCCCATTTACAAAAACGTAAAGGTCTCAAAGGTCTAATTCCCCACGGTGATAAACCAATAATGTCATATAGGCCTACTATAGGCGTAGGGTTAATACAAACTGTAAACTTAAAGGTATCTATCAATCATCTCCACACCTTGGGACATCTAGCCTGTCCACTGCTGAAATGGAAAACATGTATATCAGGGACGGATTTAGGCGGGGGGGACCTGAGGCGCCCCCCCCCCCACCTAATTTTGGTCAAATTTCGATTTTTTAATATAAAACTCTAGCCCCCCAAGGGCCCCTCAAAATTTTACATAAGGGCGCCCCCCCCCCCCCCCTTTCTAAAATCTCTGGATCCGTCCCTGTACATGCATGCCTGTCATCCTGTCAATTTTCCCTGCAGTACGACGGCATTGGAAGATGATGTGAACGGGCTGTTTAGGGGTTTTATAACAATTCAGATCATTATGTCCTTCATATTGGATGTAAACTGAAGTTTGGAACAAAAGCTTTGGGCAATATTTGTTTATTTGTCTCAAGGCGATCTGTTCTTTAATTTCAGGGACATTATTACCCATTGTTAGTAGCCATTCAAAGCCTTTGTAGCGGAAGCTATCTAGTATCAGAGCTAGTGATTTTCATGACATACGCCTTGCATGCATAGCCTATGAGCATTTATGTGCGAAGAGATGTCGTACAAGATAACATTTAGCCTATGAGAGATCCTTTAATACTAGCTGTATCACCAAATTTGCCCTGCTAATTGAATCATCCTTACACACACACACACACACACACACACACACACACACACGCACACACACACACACACACACACACACAAACAAACACACACACACACACACACACACCCCATAAAGGAAATTTCTTAAAAAGTTCCACCTTTCCTGTTATGAATTACTGGAAAACCCCTTAAAATTGGTAAAATAAAAGAAGAAAAGTTCCACTTTTGGAACCTCACCAACCCCCCTTTTAGGTTTAGATTATTAATATTTTAAGCAAAAGTTCCACTTGGGGATTCTCGCCACCTCCCCACGGGAGACCCTGGGCACGGGCCTGACACACACACACACACACACACACAAACACACCCACAAAGGCACACAAGCCTCTGTGTGTGTGTTTGTGTGTGTACACGTGTGTGCACACGCGCGCGCGCGAATGCGTTTGTATTATATGAATATGTAAATGATTATTTTGGCAGAGGTTTGTGATCTAACTGGTTCTATTACCAAGGTACGTTCATCTCACCATATAAATTGGTGGTGTAACTGTTTGGAACAATTTGATCACTCGTCGCTGCCCCGGAAACATGTGAAATGTTGAATCTTAACTTCTTATGAATAAGAGCATGATTGATATACGTCTATGTAATTTATTTGTCAAAATATATTTACCTTTTACTTGTTCTTTCTATATAATTATCTTATATAAAACGGATATCCTAGTTCTAGCTCAACAACGATGACGTCATCAATATGATTATATATTTAGGCATTATGTGTGTTTTTGCTATATATGTCTATACATTTATGTTTAATAACGAAAGGCTAATGCCGCCAGGAGCTATCCTACTATATTTTAAGAAATACCTGGATACATGCAGTGTAATGTGAGCAGCTCACAATAACAGGCCGTGAGCAGTAACCGAAGACGGCTCACCCACCGCAGCCACGGGCGGGCTGCACCACGGCCGGCCCTAACCATGATGGGGGTAATTTCAATAATGTTCGGATGTGAAATGTAATTTGGGCCTGTAAACGCCACGGGAGCTAAATGACAGGTGTAAGGGGATCGTGATTTAATAATACCTGCATCGGGCCTTAAGGGGGCGCTCATGCACTGTGCGATTATTCATTGGGATTATTTTCCATGGCAGAATTGAAAACGGCCAAACATGAAAAAAGGAATATAAGTGACAGTGGAAACACTGTATTTCAAGTCTGAAACATCACCATATTCAAGTAAAAATATGAATTATTTAGATAAATCTTATTTTCTAATGAAACCCCAACATCGGGAGAAATCGGAAGGATCCATCGCTTAGTGGTTACTCAATTTACTCACCCGTTCCAATTAAACTACACCTCTCAGATTCTTAACACGGCGTCTGATAATATCGTATTAGATGTATTAACAGATGTTCTTGTTTTTTTCTTTTCATTTCTTTTAGTTATTACTTCAAATGGTTACATGTTTTTCAAGCCATAGATGATAAGAGTGGAGGTAGGAAGAAAGAAGGATATGTGTGTATGTGGCTGTTATTATTCAGGGGAAGAAGGTAATACAATAGGCCTAGTGGTGAGGTGTAATGAGGTACATGATACTTCCCATTATCAATTCACAATAAATTCCTTGACTTCATGCAATAATAATTATTATGAACTTACAGGTGGGAGATTTTGAGATAAAACATCTCAGAGTCTGAAAAGAGTGATCATGAATAATGAAAACGAAAAGAGAAATTAAATGGGGTTGCTGAAGAGCTCGAGAACAATGGAACATATTTTAAAGGCGTGCACCCATAAAAATACAAGAACTAATACACTCATCTGTTTTATTCTATCCCGGAAACACAATGTTGCCTTTCTTCACAGTTGAATTCCATGTGTATCCATTAGTTACAGTGTTATATCACATCGAAAATAACATCAATGGGGCATCATTCTTTTTTCAAATCCACACGGTTACAGTAATATTAGAGTTCCATACATGTTGTAGCATGTGTGTTCTTAACAGTGACACCAAAATTAATGCCCATTGCTCGAAATACATTTATGAAATATATTCATTCAGAAAATATGTTTTTGTTTAATTCAAATAATACTTTGCCTTCTACTGCTACAGATGAACCACTATTACACAGTGAGGTACGCTATCCTTTGCATTAGCGTACCGAAATGGAAACTATGAAAACGCCCTAAATTTCCATCTTGATTTAAACATGTTGCAGCAAAGAGCGAGTCTTTTATTCTTGTATTTCAAGCCCCCCATATTCATTGAGAACAAGCCAGATGGATTTTATTCTTAAAATTGAAATTGCGTGCTATCGGTCAGCAATGGGACGAACATTATTGTCAAGGAAAAACAGCATTACGTTTGTAAGATTTTCAGTTGGTAAATGGATTTGGAATTATTAGACCAGGACAACTGAAAAGACATTGTTTTAGAATGCATTAGGGGGATAGCAGAAAAAAATCATTCTCTGAAATTAGTGCAGGGATTCTCTAGAATTTGAATCTGCTTGCTAGGCTTGACATTTCTGGGGAAACAAACTAATTAACCTACTTTTATTTTCAGGGCATTTGAATTTTGAACAACCAGTCCACATTATTATGATGATATTTTTTCAAAGCGAATCTTCTGGAGTTAAACATAGGAACATGAAATCTGAGATGGTTCAATTAAAAAATATATCAAACATGCTGTTAATAGGGATTCTTGGAGAAAGAGATATTCTGACCATGCATGGTCCAATCATTTAATACATTATGATTTCACTAATACATCACAAAGGATAAAACTGTCTCAATGTAAGAAGTAATCATAGCATTTTCAATGAGGTTGAGAGTATGAAAACCATTTTCTGGACTGCTGTGTACCAGCCATGCATAATACAATAATTATATCAGTGTACCATGCCGGGAACCAGAGGCAGTGAATGTTACCTGCGTGTCACTAATAATCTATACATGGCTGGTATATATTCAGCTGAACAACAAAATGCTCCATTTCTCATGGCTTGTTTACCTAGATAATAGAGAGCAACGCCGTGCATTTAAATAGAGCGTTTCCATAAACCGTCATTGTATTTCATATTGCTTCGTTCCTCTAAATTTCGCTCCCTCTCCCCTCTCCCATACTTTATGGTGACTATCTCATCTCTAAACTAATCATATTAACCGGTTTTCATACAAAGATATTGAGCAATCGTAGGGATTTAAACGGGGGAGTTTAGGTATAATGTTTCACGGCGTGTTAATGCATTTTTGCAAGAGCAATTGAAAACGGTCTCTTGATACTCTTAAGCACACGTTTCAGATTGAGAATGACAAGAAACAACTCAAAATCATTGAGTCAAATGAGAGAGAAAACAAGGAAAATCAGGAACAAGGCATCAAATGACCGTGAAAAGAGCACAATGATTCGTCATTTTGACCGGTTTAAACAAGCCCTGCCATCAGCTATGAGTGAAAAAGGACAGATTTTTCTTGTTTACTGGGGATAAGAAGATTTAGCTTGGGGCCAGTTAGGATGGATTAATCTGCTTTCTTTAGTTTCTCATCCTGGATTACAGGTATTAAACGGAATATGTTTGTTTTTGTATCAAATTATTAGGAAACGGTGAATGAGTACTGAACAGTGTCATTATAATGTTTTAATTTGCATTTTGTCAATAATTATGGGGATTCCTGTATACGTTGCACATTATTCAATTTTAAGAGGAAATTCCTTTCTCTTCTCCAAACATTTTATTGTGTCATACCTAAGTAAAGGCATGGCATGTCCTCCCTCTAACAACTACAAGTATTTACCAAATCTATTATATAAAATCTATTAATATCATAATTTCCTAAACAATTATTAAAAGACATATCAAATATGTACATGTATAAGACATCATAGAGTTTATTGTAAAACCTTTGTTAGCACTCCACATCTCCCTAGTGGTCAACTGGCCTAACTAATGAAATTGGATCAGAGGTCAAAGGTGAGGCGGGGAAGTGCATCCCTGTTGTGGGGACACTCTGGGTCCAGCAGCAGAACAGACAACATGGAACCACTAAGCAGCAACAGGTCTTTTGGCCTACACTTCTGAGAGGGTAGAAAATATATCTGACATCAATAACATCTCCTGCCTTCAAATCATGTATTTATCTACACACAACAAAAACATAACTCATAACAACATAACAACATTTTGCTGATGAAACTCTCAAACTCAAATATTCACTCTTTCGGAATATTTCCATTGAATTTGTTTAACTTCCATCTAGAATATAAAAAGAACACTTTAACTTCACTTGAACTTCAGAAAACCCAAGTCATTTCTGTTTGAAGACAGCAAAGTTGGTAGACAAACCTATATTTGTGGGTCAACAAAAGTGACCAGGGACAATATTCATGAAGTTTCAGCCCTGTTTCACATTCCATATTTGACTATGGGCCTTGGTTATGGCCATAATAATGTATTTCAATAGTTTCAGACTTTGCAAAATGTTAACCTTGTATCGCTTTTGGCTCTAAAGGGAGCAATAAGCTTTAGTGTGTCTTTCTGCTTAACCCTCGCTAAATGGGAACCCACAATATATAACATGCTTAGATGGAGAACATTGAGAATCAAGATGACGTCCCTTGCGAATGGGGCGTCTCCTCTAACTCCACTCCCGCCATCTAGTGTCGGAAAAAGAAGTCACTGTTGGATGGTTGAAGATCGTTAAACTTAAAGATGTCCTGTATCATTACAGTGGCTGATCCGGGGGGGAGGGGGGGGGGCAAAAGGGGCAATTGCCCCCCTAGACCAAAAATGGACTCTTGTAGTTTTGACAAGACTGAGGAGAAATTTTGCAAGCTAAATCATCGGGGGGACGGGCAGATATATTGCCCCCCTAGAAGACAAACTCTGGATCCGCCCTTGCATTGTATAGAAGCAGACAGGTGAATATCTGCAATCCTTGCAGTGGTCCTCTTGTGTCTTCTATGGGAACTGATTGCAAGGTCTGAACCTGATACAGAGACCTCACAAATCGGTAGCACCTACTCAAGGTTTGAAGCGACATCAAAGACAAAAGTGCCAAAGTATTACCATTTTGTGCAGTCAGGCTATGGGATATTTTTCCTATAGACCTTTGTGTGAGTCATCTATGTAATATTCAGATGCTTGATAAATAAAATGTAAGAAAAATACATATGAGATAAAGTTTATATAATAATGAGTAGGAAAAGAAAAAAACTCCCGCGGCACTGCAGAGATTTCAATAAAATATTTTTTCCAATGAGTATTCCTATCATATTTTCAAACGTGATAAAACTCTTGATGGCCAGAGGAGCTACTTCTATCCGATAGTATAGTCTACTACTGCCTAGAGTGGATATTTATAAGTAAAACACTCCGACAAAAATTGCCCCTTATAGGTAATACCTTTACGTAATCCTCTTTGCTCCAAAGGACTAGTTGGCTGAGAAGGCAGAGAGAGGATTATTTAAGGATCAATGGGGTCGTTTTTTCCTGTCCTAGATTGATTATGCCAAGCTAATGAATGAAAGATACCTAAGTCAGTCTAAGCTTCTCAGTGATAAAGTAAGACGCAAAGAATGGAGGTGCGGTAGTGGTAAATAAGATATAAATAGGAATAGAAAAGAAACAGTTTTCGCCAAAATATATCTTACTTTCCCTCGTCATAACACTGTAAAAGAAAGTATCAAAGAGATAACAAAAAATCTTTTACACATGATATGTAACCTTCATTATACCTTTTTGGAAAAAGAAAAATGCCTAACCCTCGACCAAGGGATTTTCGTTGTCTGCTAAAATCCAATTTGTTGAAAAGAATATTTTTGAGGTGGAGACCGATACCCCCACCTAAGATTACTTGAACGCTTGAGCGACCCCAGATTCCCTGGCACCAACAAACTGAATTGGAGTTACACACGAGAAGATTTTTAAATCAAACTTCATAATTCCTAGTAATAACATAAATAGATTAACTGCTCTCGTCATGACACCAATGGTTTCCTCGTAATAATTGGGCGTACCGTGTTATTTACTGAAGGGGGAAATCCTTGAAATTGAGAAGAGTCCTTCCATTACGTTAATCTTGGGCTTGGTTCTGGCTCAAGGATTCCTGATGTGTGTGATCTTGGTTAAACCTCTGACCCAATGCACCCTCTCTCCGCCCTCCCCCGTTTCTTGGCCCTGGTGGAAAAACAAGCACCGCAGTTGTCAAAACACTGCCTTTTTCCGCTAATGACATGCAAACTTTGTTGAGCGGAAATTGCAAAAACCTAATGTGGACGGTTTCATTTTCATTTCCATTTAGAAGAAAATCACCGGCAGCATCTGTGGTTTTCTGCAATGTCCAAATTGGAAACATGGAGGGTGAGCTACATTTACTGGGCTGGGGTTTAATTTCTATTATGAAGGTCGGATTTTATTTCATAATGATTATTCTGAATGTGATATACATGTAGTATAGGACGGGATGGCAACGTGAACTGCCAACTGTCAAGTGTTGAACGTCTTGGATTCCCCCTCAATGCAATTTGATGCAATGGGTCAAAAATTAGTTGTTCTCATGTTTAAACCAGGGCAGGTTATCATTACACGCCTACAATCATGCAAATTTTCATGAACAAGTGAAATTTCATCATTAAATTTACGTGTGGTCTGTGCATGGACTATGATTTCTTAAATCAATTCCTTCAGAAATGATAGAACTGGCTCGTATTTGAAGGGGTCTAGGAACCATTAACTATGTATGTTTCAAGAGGGGAGGGGGTGTGCGTTCATGTATAAATCTATATGTCATGAAAATGAGCGTTAGGGTTGTGGCCAAGACTTCAGAAACGTATAAGCAATTAATGTAGGGCCTACATAATCAGCTTCCTTTTGCTGTACCGTTATGGTTATTCGAATACGGCCGTTCCTACCTTGGTGATGAGTTATTTGCAATCTCATTTATTATCTACTATCTTTTCAATTCATATTTGAAATGAGAAATGAGGATAATGATTAGAAGCATAAGCATGTCATATGAGATATCTGTCAACGAAATTAATACTTAATTTTCCATATCTAAGCGGTTCAAAGAAATTGTAATTACGACTTGGAGATTATTCAAGCTACTATTGTGACTGTTTCTATGAGATCTTATTCAATTTGGAGTATCAATGGAATGTATATACTTATAGGACCCATTGTTATTCCTTTCCATGAAATTATCTGTTAGCAAAACACGTATCAAGGCATAAGTATCCTCTTTTAAAAGTACATTCATTATTACTCGCTAACCGCCATGGTATCTAAACCTATGGTGTTCTGGTTATCACCCCAAATAAAAGACTAAAAATAGGAACTATTGTGAGCATAATTATTATAATTTTCGCGATGTATTCATTTACGTTTATGAAACATCCACGAATAGAATACCACTTGAAAATTGCATGTGGTTACCTGGGCCCTCTCATATACTTGTACTTTTGAAGGCTTTCACTCATGAGAACGCCAACTTGTCTTTTATAATTTATTATAACCATGAAAATGCATGCATGCGACGATAACCTATATATGGTTTACAGTCACTATATCGGTCATATTATAGAGTACACATCGCCAAAATGTTGTAAATTTCAACCAGTATTGGTTGCTTTCCATGTATTGCATTTTGCTTGAATGCCTTTATCCTATTCAATATTCTATGCTACCTGACTGCCATCTATAGGTGAAATTTTGAATCAAAGACGTCCCATGCACTTCTGTGCCACCTTGCGGAAATAGGAATGAATCCTTTGCCTTTTCAGTAGTTTTTTTTATTGCATGCTATATTTCAAAGGACTGATTAAATTGCAGTTTAATTTGAGAATTATTTTCTTGACTTAACTGTAATGGCATAATTGAATATCTATTGCTATCACGAATATGAACCGTGTTATCAATCATACAAGTAATATTCTTCTAATTGAACATTGCATCTTAATTAATAATTTTATAATTATGTACGTTTTTTCTGTGTTAATTACGTATACAAAAGTTATGTCTTTGCATTGCATTACCAGCTGTGTAAATCTACATCGAATTATCCTGTATCAATTACATTTTCAAAATATTATCATAATCTGTAAAACCTTTATACGTAGGTGGAGAGAATTATACCTCAATAATATGATATCCTGTATTGGCTTTTGAGTCTCTTACATTATAAACAATAATATTTTGCTGTTATGACGGAGAATCCGAGGATGTTATGCTGTATACCGTTGACTATGAAAAATTGTAATATGTTTGTATTATGGTTAATAGGAATGCCAGTCAGCGCTGCTCGGGCTTTTTATTCTGTAACATGAGCAAATTTCTGTTGCCATACACTAACTTACTACATTGTATAGATATGCATGATCAAATAGTTTTGCCCCAGTGGCAGAGTAGTATTATGAAAACAGATGGGGAAGTTTCCTATAGGAAGTTTCCGATGGTGAAGCTCCCTTAGTGGAAGATCCCCATAACAGCCTCCAGTGACATAATTGAATACCTTTGTGACCTTTTTGTAACAGCTACGACCCAAGCCCCATTGTTTACTATGGTATTTAAAACTTATTTTATTTATGCTTTATGATAATTATTGTGATTAACTATTAAACATAATTATGCTGACAAAAAGAACGTGTTCATGACATTTTAGATAATTATCATTCTGAAATAGTAATATCGATTCAATAAAGATGTCAAAAGGCCTAAGAAATTAAAGTCATATTAAATACACTAATTGGTAATGAGCTCCTATATATGGATATGAATGTCGCCAGTTATTTCTTGCCAATGGTGCTACTGACGTTAATTCTATGCCATGTAATCAGAAGCAAAATTATATTATCATTTTTACCTCACCTGGACGTTACAAAAGCATGCTTCATAACTATACCTGGGGCATGGGTCAATTGAGACGTGGGGAAACGTATGGTCACTCGTGAAATAATAATCTTTGTTCTGGACAGTCCAGTTTGATGTCTCTTACCAAACGGACACATCAGCCTGGCGGAAGCCTTCTATAGGTCGCCGAATGTTAGGCCTGTATTCCTCATGTCGATTTTGATGTGGACAATTTTGTATTTTGTCGGATTTTCTTTAGAGAATACTGCATAGATAGATACATGCTATAGGCTTATATCATTCAAAGGAGAATTATTCAGCCGTTCCTATGATATGCATTATAACAAGCCTCTATTTAACATTTAATTGCCCTGTCGCTTTTCCAAATCGCCGGTAAAATCGGCATTAGGAATAGAGGCTTTGCTTGGTCAAACAAATCAATAATGTCCCGAGGTACAGAAAGAGTGGATGAAATGAAAATCACAAAATATGGTGTTAATTAATAAAAAATATTATCAAAAAAAATGTGTTAATTAAATATCATGGAAAACAGTTTGTGTAGCAACCAAATCATCCCATTGACGTTCCAAATAAAGAATTTTCTATTCCAATATCAATGGAATACTTTGAGTAATAGGCCCCTATGTAATTATAGCTGAATTCTATGCAGAAAGTTAGCGTGAGATAATACCTTCACCATTAATTTTATCCTACATCTAGTCATATGAATATGAATATAAGTCTAGTATATATTGTTGGCAATCTGTGCTGCCATCTGTGGTCAAAACTAGAACTAACTCATTATCATAAATTAACATAATAGGTACCTCCATCTAGTGGAATTGACTTGTACTACTAAGAGATAACTTGACAGTAAACTTATAAGAAGTTCTCCTCCTCAATTCTTCATCTTGTCCACTCATTTTTACATCTGAACCCATAACTAATCAACATGGTGGCAGCTGGGCACCTAGAGAACACCTAGGAACGGAAAATTTCTGAAGAAGGGGAGGAATCTACTGAAAAATCCAAGTTTTCTCATGCCAGAAAAACTGCAAGTCATCTACTCCACAGAGGCTGACATCAGACAGCTAAGTGCACAAACAAGTTTGACCTACTTTTCAACAGACTCTCTCACTCACTGTCAATTGTTTGCTCTAGCATCTTGCTGAACTCTATTACTACTATTGATGCTAATGTGTCTCTGTGGGTATCTCAAGACTTGAACTTTAGTGATATTTGTGTCTAACTATCAAGAAGGAGTCTTCAGTGCAAAATATCTATAACTCCAAGCTATTGCTGAAACTGAACTATGGCTGCTGCATGTGTTTTCCCACCACCTGGTCATTTGAACATTACTACTGGGAATGTGGCTGAAAATTTCAAGTTGTGGAAAAGACAGTTTGAGATCTATCTGAAAGCCAGTAAAAATGACACAGATGAGGTAGATGGAGCGACTAAAGTGGCTATCCTCTTAGCTTGTGCTGGTCCTGATGTGATCAAGGTTTTTGACCAAATTCAGTTTACTCAAGCTGCTCACAAAACTGATGTTACAAGGGTACTGGAGTACTTAGGACGGTACTGCTCACCTCTGAAAAATGAAGTTGTGGCATCTCACAAGTTTTGGTCTCTAGAGTACTATGGGCCATTTGACAAGTTTCTTACTGACTTAAGGGTGCTTGCAGCCGAGTGTAATTTTGGTGCATTCACTGATCGGCTCATTAGAGACAAGTTAGTTTTCGTGACTAAAGGCCGTCTGCAAACTAGGTTGCTTAGGGAAGCGGATCTTAACCTAGAAAAAGCCATAAATATCTGTCGCGCTGACGAAATGGCTGAGCAGCACGGTAAGGAGTTTGAGAAGCAGCGCAGTGTTGACAAGGTGAAAGTCAAACCTGCCAAACCACCTTCTAAGCCTTCTAAACCTCCTAAGACGCAAGCTACATCTACTCCCATGCTCAAGTACGACTGCAAATTCTGTGGCCGGAAACATCTCGCGGCTAAGGAGAGTTGTCCTGCTTATGGGTCTCAGTGCCATAAGTGCGGGCAGGAGAACCACTTCTCGAAGTTCTGTCCGAAGAAGAAGAAGGTGCACAGTCTCAACCATCAGGAAGCTGACTCTGACTACTCTGAAGCTTCTGACAGTGAGGAGGCATGGCTCGGAGCTGTGCAAAGCAATGGACGCTCTACTATTTGTGCGAAAATGGTTGTGAATGACTGTGATGTAAACTTTGAAATTGATAGTGGTGCTGAGGTCAACATTATCAAGAAAAAGTATGTTCTTAAAAGCCAAGTGAAGCCTGCCAAACTCAGTCTTACGATGTGGAACCACTCATCGGAGAAACCACTTGGGGAAGCGTGTCTAGACGTGACTAACCCTAAGACTGGAAAAACCACTAAGGCAAACTTCATTGTTGTGTCTAACAAGTTCAACAATCTTCTAGGAGTTAATTCTGTACAACAGATGGACTTAATAACGGTAAACAAGGACAAGTTTAACGTGGGACAAGTCTCAGTCTCAGGTCTTGGTGATCTGGGAGAAGTACACCTCTACACGGACAGTAGTGTACAACCACGTGCTCTACCTTGTAGGACTGTACCCATTGCTTTACGTGACCGTGTGAAGCAGGAACTTGACCGTATGGTATCGATTGGAGTGATGGAACCCGTCGAAAAGCCTACGGAGTGGGTCAGTCAGATGGCAATCGTCGAAAAGCCTAACGGATCTCTCAGGATCTGTGTAGATCCGCAACCTCTCAACATCGCGTTAAATAGGGAACACTTTAAACTTCCTACTTTCGACGATATCATTCCTCGACTCACCAATGCCAAAATCTTTAGTCGTCTGGACGTAGAGAGCGCATTTTGGCATGTGAGACTGGATGAACCATCAAGCTATCTCACTACTATGACTACCCCTTTTGGACGGTATCGCTGGAAGAGACTACCTTTTGGTCTCAAGGTCTCGAGTGAGATATTCCAGAAGCGACTTCTACAGGCCTTGGAAGGTCTTACCGGTGTCTTGTGTGTAGCTGACGACATTGTGGTTGTTGGTCAGGGTGACAACCTGGAAACTGCAAAACGCGACCACAAGAACAATCTGCTGAGTCTCCAGAAAAGATGCCGAGACAGGAACATCAAACTGAATGATAAGAAGTCTGACATCGAAAAGTCTTCTATCAGCTTTCTTGGACATGTCATCTCTGACAAAGGAATCAGTCCAGATCCAAAGAAGGTCAAGGCAGTGGAGGACATGCCTAAACCAACTGATGCTCATGGAGTACGTCGTCTCTGCGGATTCGTTCAGTATCTGTCACGTTTCTTGCCTAACCTGGCAGATGATCTCAAGCCACTTCGCAAGCTTACCTGTGACGATATCCCATTCGACTGGACTGCGGACTGTGATCTTGCACTCGCGAAAGTGAAAGAGAAGATCACTCATACTCCTGTGCTCACATTCTATGACCCTACAAAAGAACTAGTTGTACAAGTAGACAGTTCGAAGGATGGAATCGGTGCAGCTCTGCTACAAGATGGGAAACCTATTGAGTATGCTTCTCGGACCATGACTAGCACCGAGGGCAGATATGCTCAAATCGAGAAAGAGTGCCTCGCAGTAGTATTTGGACTTGAACGCTTCGACCAGTACACATACGGACGTGAGGTCATAGTCCAAAATGACCACAAACCTCTAGCTGCAATTCTACAGAAGCCGCTGAGCCAATCACCGAAACGCCTACAGTCAATGATTCTCAGGATCAGGCGATACGATATAAAGTTTCAGTACCTTGAAGGGAAGCAACTTGTTCTCGCGGATACTCTGAGTCGGGCTGCTCTGAAAACGTCAACTTCAGCCAAAGTGCATTATGTTGATGTACTTCGACATGTACCTGTATCTGACAAACGACTTCAAGAACTTAGAAGTGCTACCGAAAAAGACAGTGTGCTGCAAACCCTGGCAGCAACTATCAACAGTGGTTGGCCAGAGAAGGTTGAGGGTGTTGACAGCTGTGTTAGAGTGTATTTTGATGTACGTGACACTCTTACAACCTGTGATGGACTCATCTTGAAGGGGGAAAGGCTTGTTATACCTAAAGCTATGCGACCTGTAGTGAAGAAGAGACTACACTCAGCTCACTTAGGATACGATAGTATGATGAGAAGAGCTCGTGAACTGGTGTTCTGGCCTGGAATGACAAGGGAGATCAGACAGCTCGCAGACAGTTGTGAAACATGTCTGGAGATGAAGCCAAGGAACCAGAAGGAGCCACTTATTCAGCATATCCCGAGCAACGAACCTTGGGAGAAACTGGGTATGGACTTATTTACCATCGACAACCGAAACTACCTTGTGACTGTGGATTACTACAGTAACTTCTGGGAAGTGGATCATCTACCCACAACGACCAGCAAAGTAGTGATCAAGAAACTGAAAGGACACTTCTCACGTTATGGAATCCCAAAGGAAATCATCTCCGATAACGGTCCTCAGTTTTCATCAGTCGAGTTCAGGGAGTTCGCGACTGAGTATGGTATTAATCACCACACATCTTCTCCAGGACATCCCAGATCTAATGGGAAAGCCGAGGCGGCAGTGAAAGCTGCCAAAACACTCATCAAGAAGACGAAGGACAACACCGACCCATACATAGCTCTGCTGGAACTGAGGAATACACCCCTGCAGAGCCACGGAAAGAGCCCTGCGCAGTTACTGTTCAACCGTCGTACTCGCACACTGCTTCCATCTACAAAGGCAGTGTTGAAGCAGACTCGTCCCCACAACATCACTAGGAAAAGGGACACCAGGAATAAGTCTGTAAAGGAGCACTACGACAAAACCTCTAGGGTTATGAAACCTCTCACTCCAGGACACGAGGTCTGGATGTATCCTATCGACGGTGGTCGTACCTGGAAAAAGGGTACAGTAACTGATCGTGTCGACGAGCGCTCTTATGAGGTACAGGAGAAAGACAGTGACCATCTATATCGTCGTAACCGGGTTCATCTGAGACCTGGTGGTGAACAGGATGATATACAGGAGGAATTAGTACCAACAGACACTGTGCCTGAGCCTACCCCTGTGGCACCGGTGCCTGTTGTGGAACGTCGTAGTTCTCGTGAGAGAAGAGCCCCTACCTGGATGAAGGATTTTGTTGCTAAATGACTGACTTTTGTATTTGATGTATTACTGACTAATACATGTTTTGTTTTCAGAGACATACCAAAGACTGAAAAGACTCAAAGAGACTGATAACATATATCATATATCTAGCTTAACTAAAGTCATATAAGTTAAACTCTTATATAGTATTGATATGACTACGTATCTAATTCATTCTTACTTATCCGAGTAATAGTCAAAAGGACTAGAGACTAAAAGACTTTTATTCTAAAAAAAGGGGGATGTTGGCAATCTGTGCTGCCATCTGTGGTCAAAACTAGAACTAACTCATTATCATAAATTAACATAATAGGTACCTCCATCTAGTGGAATTGACTTGTACTACTAAGAGATAACTTGACAGTAAACTTATAAGAAGTTCTCCTCCTCAATTCTTCATCTTGTCCACTCATTTTTACATCTGAACCCATAACTAATCAACATATATGTGGGCTATTCGAAGGTTCTGGGATAGAGATCCTTTAGTTTGGAGTTGTGTGTATACATATCCTCATTTTCTTTTCTCTTGGAATGTTGACCGACTGGGGCCTAACCTTCTCATGCCGTGTTTAGATCTACGCAGTATGAAGTCTATCCTTGGTCTATATCCAAGGGCAAAGTCTCTACTTCCTAATAGATGCCATCACTAGCCCCGCTGTTTAAAAGGGCGCAACGACACGCATAAAAAATACATTTGAGTCATCTTGGCTAGAAATACTGGCTTTTGATCTGCCCTTGTAGCCGCCTATTTTATACAAAAACACACTGTTTCTTGACAGCAATCAAAATCAGTATGTGTAAAAGTTTTTTATTGTTCTTGTCTGGCACTGCTTTATTTCACATTCACTTATTATGTAATTGGAAGTGTCTACTATGCGCTCCCAAGGGGACTTGATGTTCCATGTTCGATTTATTTTTTAAGACAAACGGATTATTTCAACCTTTGGCTTGTTTATCTAAAGGTCTCTTTTTTATACTTTTATTGTCGCCTTTAGACATAGTCTGATCTTCCAGACGTTACAAAGTTGTTTCCACGTCCAAGTATATTGCACATAATAATTATGGTAATATCATCTATGTTTATGATATGATAATGGTATATACAATGCCATATCACCATCTGGAATAGACATAACCTCTCACCATTGAGACAATATACAGAGATATTTTGATTATCAATAAGGAGCAAATTCTGATGGAAGAATGCGATACGATATGGAAATTGATAATGAGTCAATGCAATGCCCTTTTATGCTTGTTCAAAATATCTTTTAATAGCCTTTTCAAATTCTGATTTATTGTCAATATTCCGGATTTCATGGGGAATAGAAAGCCATAACTTGCCTCTCCTCTAAAAGGGTGACATTTTTGCAGGCTCTCTTTTTGGTTTAAACAATTTGAATTGTGAGGTCACCTGGTTTCTGGTAACTCTATTCCGGCTTTTCAACCAAATGCCTTTCATTTTGACACTTTCTTTTATTATTTAAAGTATTAGGGTTGGATAGTTTTAATAGGTCCTTCCAATGCATATATCAAAAAGAGAATGTATATTATGTACAATTCTGAGTGCCTTATATTGTAGTTTTTCAAGCTTTGATATATACTCCTTTTTGTACAGGAGTCAATCAAAAAGTCACAATAATATTCAAAATAAGAGAGTATGGTTTGCCTGTATATAATCAGTGCTGTTCAGGTAGTAAGACAGGTACATAACTTCTTCAATTTATATACTTTCTGGTAAGCCGTCTTATGCCTATTGTTAAGATGCTTCTGAAAATCTAGTTCATTGTCAATCCATACTTCCAGATATTTGTAGTTTGATGTCTCTTGTAAGAATTCATCTGCAGCCTTAATGGAAATATTACAGCGCGTACTATTATTTATAACCTTAAATTTGGTCTTTTTAGTGTTCATTTTCATGCCATTGTCAGCATGAGCCGATACCACATATAATTATTGTGATGCGGCTAAAAATCATAATAGATGCTACACATGTATTGCCCTGGAACATTTCTCTCTACCATGGATAGCTGATTTACAATAATATTTGACTACCTTCCTGGACAAACACAGTCGGAAAAGGATAGAAAATACACAACTATTCACTCTACATCAGGTATATCTTTCTTTAACGCAGTTTCAAACCAACTTAAACTAGAAATACAGTAGATCCGCTGAGAAAAGTGACCCTCATTCACAGCGAGTACACTCGTCGCCATGACCACCCTCATCACTGTGACGTCATAATATATAAAAAGGGTCCAAATAAAGCCTGTATTTCACTGGGAGATTTTAGTTACATGGGAATTTGCTACTTCCTAGTTTTCACTGGGAATACAAACCAATACAAGCTATATACATTTGAGAGAGAATGTGAAATCTGTTCTAATGACATTATACCCCGCGGCATTATACCTAGCCTTATTCAGCCCTTATTCACATTGTGAATCCTAAAATCTGGAGCAAAATCGGCTAGTGGAATACTGTTACAGGCCGAAAACTGTGCTGTTAGACCTGACGTTTGCACCAACCATGAAATTGCCTCTATGGTAAAGCTATGCACGTGACCTAAAAGTCACGTGGCAGCGTCGACGCAGATCACTTTAAGAAATACCAAAGACAACCTAAAACAGAATTAATGATGGTTTTCCATCCTGTTAAAACACACAAAAAAGGCAATAGTTCATGAAAATATATGTTAATGTATAATTATGCTTAAGCCTCAATTGTCACGTGTCGAGACATTTCCTTGTAATTCTATTGTGTCAATGCAAGGGAAATCTCTTTCAAAGAAGCTGTAAGGTAAAACATTTCTGTTTCTATACCTTCCGTGGCATCAATGGAATCTGCTTGGTGAAGAAAATCAACACTTAGATGATAAGCAGATAAGAAGGTGTTTAAACAAGCAATTGTCTGATTGTAAAATCGATTATCTCATAGTATTAAGTGATTACTGTTGCTTCTTATTCAATAATCTCACATCATTATAAAGAAAGCAAGGAAGACCATATTTGTTTAAGATATGTGAGGGGGATGGGGAGGGTATGTTCCAACCTGATTGTTCTCGTTCTAAATACAAGGCACTGTTCATTGGAAAGCCTTCACAAAATCAAGGTAAATGAACCAAGGGGTAAGGCATTCAGGAAGCGTTTGTGACCTACAAGTACTTGTAAAGAGGTTGTGAATAGGCGTAGAATGAAAAACCGAAAAACAATGTAACAATAATTATAATAATAACAATTATTTCGGAAGGAATGTTGGGCGCCCTTGATGGGGTAGGAGGGGAGTGGGGGTGTCTCATGTCGCCCCGTCGAATTTAATATGTCGCCCTGGCGGATTTAGAAATCATGTCGCCCTGACATGGCCTTTGTTATTACATGTCAAACCAAACGCCACATGACATTAAGGCCAACAAATGCACAGGTCGCCTTAATTGTCGTCTTATATATATTATATAGGATGCCCGTATATAACGTGGACATTTGAGGATTTAATATAAAAAAACATGTTTTATGGTCATAAGATTCTGAAACTGTTTCAGTTTCACAGTTGAAAAAAAAAACCTACACATTTTACATACGGCGCCCCATAAAAAGCCGGTTCGGGGAGTTGGCCCATGTGGACCGGTGACTTGTCTGAATCGGCCTATGTGGGTCTACCTGGGGTCGCACTGGTTTACAAAACCGTCTGACCCACTCGTGACACGTGCTGATCACGAGGGCCCGGCATGGACTCGTAACTGGGCTGGCAAGAAAAGGGGGATTTGATAGTTAAGGAAACGAAACGGATTCGTGCTAAGGGACATGAATGAATTTTACCATTCTGACTTCTTATCATTTGGATTTGTGTCTTATTGTTGTAACGCTAAAGAACATACTTACATAAGAATTTCAATTTCTGATGTGGTGTATTGAAATCCATCACAGTTTAGAAAACATAACATGACCCTTTAAATTGTTACAGGGTCAACTTAAGAGTCCTTACAATTAGGATGTCTTCCATGGCCTTATTGAATGTTAATACCCCCTCCCTTCAAAATATGTTGTTTCACTCCATGTCAATCTATATCGTTCCATGTAATAGGCCTAGACTTATAATAAAAAAAAATACTGTTTGACTAACGTACTTGACTGTAATTAAATTGGGAGGTTGATATAACAATCATGGTCCCTGCAACATTGCCGAATTAGGAATACAATCATACAGGGTATAAACCACCTTGTTCTATTTTCCACCATAGACCATATGGGGGTCAGAGCACTTTTATCCTATGGGACCAATACCATTCTATCCTGTCAAATCAATACTAAATATGAGTTGGACTATGCATCCTTGGTGATTTCTTTAGGCTGTATTGATCTGGTTCGTCCAGAAGTAACATAAATGAAATAAAATCAATATGGATCTGCTAAATAAAATAGTCTCTGTCATACAGGTATTAAAGAATAAATGAAAATTGATTGATCCAGGCGAGGTTCCCTGTTTTCCAGTAAACTATATCAAGAACCATTTTCCTCACAAGCCACAAGCTTGTTATTACTCATGGTGTTTGGTCCTTTTGCATAATGGAATGGTAACATTGATTTTTTTTCTTTAATATAACCATAAATAGTTTTCTCAAATTACTTTCCTATTAGATATATAGATTAAGACCAATTATATCAAAATTTCTGTTGATTTTCTATTGTTTTGTTTTCAATACAGACTGAATATTATTAATCTACAAATGCCTGAAATACAAAAAAAAAGAAAGCTCAGATCACATCACGAGTGTTGGCTAACTACATTGCCTGATAATCATAATGGCTATAACCTGTTTCATTCATGCATTCGAAATTCCGTTTCGGTAACCACCACTATGCCACTTTTTCATCCAAGCCAAAACGGGCCAATCGTGTTTGTAAACACATGCACGTGACAGCGTTTTTCATGGGCAGCCGACCAAGCGCTCACATTGGCCACTGGTAATCTGGAAGGCTATATATATTCAGCTGAGTGGAATAACCCCTGCGCATACACTGCCCAACCACCCTCACGTACTTCAGAGACCAGCTGTCCACTATTGGATCCACTGCAACCCAGAACACAGGTCGACTTCAATTCAACCAGCCAATATGACGGACACCAAAAGAGTTGTGAACTTCTCCCCAGGCCCCTCCAAGCTGCCAGAAGAGGTGAGAATATTAATGCAAACATTGTTTAATACTTACTTTTTCATAAATGCATTGCACGATAGGAAAATATATTATCATTGCATGGGAGTATCCAGACTTTAGGTTAAATTGGCTTCTCATTAATATGAAGAGGTTTCAGATATATCTAAGTGCATTCCACAGTGACTAGTTCGTTTGAGCCAAATTTATCATACCTATAATTTGATACACTCAAATGTCCCCTCATAATACTCCACTCTGTTTACTTGTTGCAATAACATAATTAACCTATTTTGCCTCTGCAAAAAAAGTATGGTTAATATAGTGGTTGAAATACAATTAGGGCAATGCAATTTACTGAATACTTCCTTGTCCATTTTCTGTAGGTATTATAAGATCCATAAATATGATGCTAGAACTTCTAGGACTACATTTCTAATAGGCCCTATCACCCTTGCATTTTATATTGCTAAATCCTTGAATGTTGTAATCAAAGAGAATAATTATGATAAAAAGTATGGTGCGCACCTATGAGACTAATACTGCATCCTCCAGTAGAGTTGTTTGAAAGATTTCATGAATGGTGCATTGCGTCATGCTAGAGGCCGAAAAAACAAGACTATTAACGTGCCGGCCCTTGTGCATGCATTGCCTTGGCTGGCTGTAGACTGTAGTACCGTCCATACTCACAGGGTTTTTCGCTATATAGTAGGCAACATCTTAAGTGGTTCGGGACGGACTAATCTGGCTGATGCAATGCACCTGTGCGCACCAGACTGTGACGGACCCCAGGGTAACCTCTCACTGTCTGCAGAGGGAAGGGTTCAGAAACTGAACGCTTAAAAGTTGCCATTCATGTAATTTCCAAGTCTGACTGAAACTGTTTGTGAATGATTTGGATCTTTTGCTGCTGTTATTCAGATGATGCTGAAACTGTTCTCTAATAGGTATTACTGTATATGAAATATATGCATGCATGTAATAATCGAACAATATAATCAATGCTATCTGACTCTAGAGGTACATCGTAGATCATTATTCATTGCAATCATCTAAAAGGAAAAAAAAAAACCACATTCCCAATGAAACCGGTTACCTGCGTTTGGATTTGCAAGTCATATACCTTATGCCTGCAATCAGTCTTTCATTTTAGTATACGGATCCCATTCAAAAGAAATATAGATTTGAATTGATAGAGACATGTTTGACATGAACATGATTTATTTTATAATGTAATTCTAGAAATTTGAAAACATAGCTTTCTATAGCCTAACCATGCTACTGCAGCTAGGCATGTACATACTGTTTCATAAATTCAATGAATGTAAATGCCATGGATCTCTACCTGGCCACAATGTAGTAGGGGGGGGGGGGGGAGTTATATTAGTGGGATGGGAGTGCATTCACGACACGGTGGTAATAGTAGGGGATGGTGTGGGATACCTGTACAGAGGAGATGATGGAAAATTCCGTGTCCTCGCCAACGCGGCGGTTCATACCGAGTACGCGCCGCGTTTGGCTTATGGTCGGATGTCGTCTGCTCGTTACAAAAGTGACAGTAGGGGTCGCCGCGAGTGCAGCTATCCAGGCTTTATGAATGGACTTCACTTGTATAGGCTAACATTGGAAAACTACTATAGCCTGCTGATAGTATAGACCCAGGGGGTGTCCAAGGGGTCCTGACTCCCGCTTTTGAAGAAGGTTTAGGCTACTACACATAGAGATCAAAACGTCGTATGTGCCTACAAATTCGTGACGTTTTAGCACTGAGCCTATTATGCAACCCCCCGACCCCACCCCCAACCCCTTTTTTTCCTTTTTTTCTTTTCTTTTCTTTTGAAATCCAGTGTCAGCCCCTACAGACATTTTCACTTTGTTTCATTGCTAGTGGAAATGTGGTTGAAATGAAACCATTAATATCTTGTGTAATAATACTGAAATCCAAGGGAAACCTTGATGTTTATTACGAAATAAAATCCTTACAAAAATTGAAATCAATAATGTATAGGGGATAATTGTTTCACTTGACAAGCAGATGAATCATCATGGGTTACCGTACCCAACTTGCATATAAGTCCATGTATAGGGTTCCACGGTGATATTGATTCATACTGTTTTTAAATCAGTGTAGACAATCCCCATTTTGGGTTCCAGAAATAGGGTGCGTTGCAATATGAAAGTAGGTCAAATGAATAATGAAAAGAATTAGTAGGGATAATGAAAGAAACAGCTGGAGATGACTTTGTTCATTCCCGGTCGATTATCTTTAGTTTTAACATGCACGCACATGCCAACTGTTGTATAAGTGCGCTATTGTTTTCACGTACACACAAAAAACAGCGTTGTGTAATTGTTATTCTGAGCTGTACTACCGAGAAAAAGATCATTGCATGTACGTCCTTTTATGTATTGTATTCGAGTGACCTTTACCTAAAGCAATTATACTTCTATCTTTACTTGTAAACTGTAACGCATACCTACGGGAGTATTTCATAATTGCTGAGATTCTGGGCTTATGAAACGGCCTTTCTATTATTGACGTCGTTACAAAACCACCAGATGGGATGTACTATTACGTAAGTCGGCATCTGTGCCCAAAGGGCAAAAACAAGAACTAACTGGACCTAAGTGTCATAGGAAGATTTTGAACATTTTTAAAGCGAAATACTGTGTGGAGATAAGTTGGCTATGCATGATAGCATTGTACACGACACTTCTCGTCCATGTTAATTTGATATCGATTGATTACTTAGTAATTAATGTATTTATTGTAATATATTTCAGGTCCTCCAGCAGGCCCAGAAGGAGCTGCTATGTTATGGAACAACAGGAATAAGTGTCATGGGTGTGTATACTAAAGTTATTGTGTGTCATTGTACTCGTCGCAAAACTTAAAGTACATACCGGTACTTATAAATGTCGATTTAAAAAAGTGTTCTGAATACTGCCGTAAATCAGTTTAAACCTTTTATTGTTCTAGTCAGTTTATTTTTTTCGATATTAGATATAACAGATCAGCATACGTATATATCTATTCATTATTTGCATAATTCATTATTTGTTAATGGTTTGTCTAAATTATTTCCTTCAGAGATGAGCCACAGATCAGCAGACTTCAGCAAAATTATCAACGACGCTGAGAATGAACTCCGTGAAGTCATGTAAGAAAATAGTTTTTGTTCAGTCTTAATTTGATGTTCTGAATAGGCCTGACTATAATGCCGGGAACTACTGATTGCAAGGACTTCGTGATATTGAATCAAAACTATTTTACAGTGTGATGTCGTAGCAATTAGTATTAAAGATTTAAAGGAATTATTACAATGTTATTTCAAAAGAATTGATTCAAACATTTAAAGTATGGTATACGCATTGGCGCCAGTATGTTGTATATTCATCTGGACTGCAAAAATGATTAATAACAATAAAAACATAATCGGACCGACATACCAGTGTGTATGTACACTAAAGTTTATAAATCCTAAAAAAAAATCTAGATAAAAACGCAAACATACAATGGTAGCAGCTATCCCATCGATATCACACCAGTCAGTCGCTACATCGGTTAATCAATAGTGTCTGGGGCAACATCTAGAACACAAACCTGGCCAGAGATCGCCCCCAACTTGACCTGTCTCCAACCATTGCCCTATGAACCTTCAACACATTGATCAGTGACCTTAGCCCCTGATGTGATCCCACACATGTCCATCGGTCAGTAGACTTTGACCTCGCGTGATGAGAATCAATCATTCAAGGCCGATTGTGTAACTAGACGGCTGTTTCCTAGAGTTATCTGGTGTATAGATTTCTGAGTATGCTATGTATAATGTGATGCTGTATATAAATCCTTGACCTCTGATTAGGTTTTTCATATCTGAATTTTGAAAGACCATAGTAATTCACGTATCTAGGAATCAGAGAAATGATGATAATGGTACAATCTTATATTTGCTGAAGATAAAATTCATGATTTTATCGTATCATCTACCATGGGATGTTTTTCATTGCATAAAATCAGGGATCCATAATATTGGTCTTTTGTGTGGCCTGGTTGAAAATGTATTAAATCAGTTTGTTTCATGATGTCTGCCATACATCATTATGTCCATAATATAAACTTTTAGTGATGATTACAAATTTGCCTTTCACTGCCTTGACTGTCTTTTTCTAAATATCCATTTTACAATATCTAGATAAACGATAGCCCAAACTCTTATCAGTTTATTCTCTCTCATTTTCACAGGAACATCCCCGACAACTACAAGGTGCTGTTCCTCCAGGGTGGGGGTACTGGTCAGTTCGCGGGCGTGCCCCTTAACCTGATAGGCCGGACGGAGGGCCGGTCAGCAGACTACATCGTCACCGGGTCGTGGTCAGCCAAGGCGGCCAAGGAGGCGGCCAAGTACGGAAAGGTCAACCAGGTCTTCCCCAAACTCGACAGCTATACCAGTGAGTCCACGATTTAGATAATATTTTTCTCTTCAATATTAGTTGAATTGATGAAATATATATGAATGATAATAGAGCTTGTGCAGATGCATGATGTCATACTACTTTTCCTATGCTGATATTTAGTGGTTGAAGCAGTTTTTTTTCATGAAAATTAATCAGTTAATCATCTCTTTAGAAATCAAGATTTATGAACGTGGATCTATGTAAGTGGAGATGGGACAGTAGACTGTTACCGGGAAACTATATCAGATCAAAAGGAATGTTTCAAGGTAAACTCTTTATCTTATTGTCTCTTATGATAAACGATTATATTCATCTTGCAGCGATACCTGACCCATCTACCTGGACATTAAACCCCGATGCATCCTACGTGTATTATTGTGCCAATGAAACTGTTCATGGTAGGTACCAAGTCAAATAATACAAGCATTGACTATGTAAAAAGAATGTCTTCAGTGCGTTATGTATGTAGACTCACTGTCGCCGCTCCCATATCAACCATCAAAACTAAAGGACATTAGATCCTCTTAATTGTGGTGAGTCAGCACACAACACAATAATTATGATTAGACCTATAGTATAAGTAAACATGCACATCTTATTGCGTAGCAACATAATTATGCATACAAGTAATATTTCTTCTGGTTTTTGTTAAAATTAGCGCCTGAAATGTCTCTGCATACTAAAGTATCTGTAAATGTGAAATATTGTGTTTGTAGGCGTGGAGTTCCAGTTTGTGCCGGAGACTAACGGTGTGCCCCTGGTGGTCGACATGTCATCTAACATGCTGTCCAGGGCCGTAGATGTCTCTAAGGTATGTATATTGGATTATTTTGCATGAATCTGTCTTTTAAAAATACAATATTCATTGTATTGTATCATGTTACAACACATTCTTCCAACTGCTTATTATATCAGGGACGCATGCATTACCAATGAATGTGATGCTGCAACTCAGTATCCTTTCGGTATTCATTCTACTGAAGTCCACCCTTACTATCTATAAGTAATTATTACTGATGCAATGACTCTGGTTGGGAGGTTGCCATGTACAACGACCTTGCTGTTGGTTATCAGATTTTTTTTCGTCGTATTTATCTAGATACCTTGTCTGCTCCTGATCGCTTTTCTTCTCCATGTAATAGTAAATTGCATGTCTTACATAAAACATAGCACATGTATTTTCTATATATGCAACAAAAATCTATTTCCTCTCTTTTTTTTTTAACACAAATTACCTTTTCTTTTACCTAGCTATGCTCAAACATGTTGTAAATCTCATTTTAACATGCCATCGTTTTGCACATAGTAAATAACAAATTCCATCAATCAAACCAACCATACAATCCTAACCCATTCAACCCTCGTTCATCCAGTTTGGCGTCATCTATGCCGGCGCCCAGAAGAACCTGGGCTGTGCGGGCGTAACCTTGGTCATCGTCAGAGACGACCTGATAAACCACCAGCTGCCTGAGTGCCCCACCATCCTGGACTACAAACAACAAGCAGGGGCCAACTCCCTCTACAACACACCACCCACATACAGGTAGGCACACCATGACTCGACCCTGGAGGAAATGAGAATGGGCCACTATCTATAGATTAAGTAATGGAGATTCTTGACAATGGAGACAGTAATTTTAAGTGGTATTAATAGGCGTCAATCAGCTGTTCTTTTTTTTTTAATTCAGCCTCTCATATTCATCTAATTCGTAATGAGATGATTGGTCTAAATGTGCATAAGTTGCACACTTAGCTGGTACGTCTGCTGTGCAGATATATAAGATGAATATTCTACTAATACTTCTTATTGGTATCATTGTGAATATGAATAGTTCCCTATGCTTAATTCTAAACGTTAAACTTGGAAATTTAAACTCAGCCTAAATATAGGTATATTTCTTATAGGTAATTAAAATATAATGCAGAGCCCCCATTGGTGAAATACAGATCAAATATATCTATGGTCTTTATTTGAGGAGTTTGATTTTGGTATTTTCAGTATTTACATTATGGGTCTGGTTCTGAAGTGGATCCGGGAAAACGGCGGTGCAGATAACATGGCCAAACGTAACCATGAGAAGTCAACCATGATCTACGACCTAGCAGCACAGTCTAATGGCTTCTACAAGTAAGTTATCAGCAACTTAATAACTGAGCCTATATTTAAAATAAACAATCTGTCTTTTTTTGAATAAGGGCATGTGGCCTATAGTCTGCACTGTTGGCTAAAACGGAATTTAAGTAAAGCGGATGTAATTAATTTATACTACGGTCATTAGTAACCAAGAACTACGGTTAGAGCAATAGTCAAATTTTGTCTTACCTAGATTATAAAAGTTGGAAATGTGGTTATCAATATTTAGTTTGAAGCATTAATATCAAGTATGAACCCAGTCCCTTTAGCTGGTTAGAAGATGCGGTAGCGATGGAACCAGTTCACTTTTCAATGATTTCGATATTTGTGCTTTTATTTCCATATTTAAAAAAGAAATTTATTTTATTTTTTAACAAAACCGTTGAAAAATGTCGTTACATTATCTAACTATACTGTCATATAATTTTTCTATGTCTTTTTTAACCTATAGCTGATATATTGCAATATTGTAATTCATCTAACTATAATATTATATTGTTTGTGTTCATTTGTGCAGTGTGGTTGTTGACGCGGCGTGCCAGAGCCGTATGAACATCCCCCTGAGGCTGGGCAGCCAACAGGGTGACGAGCAGCTCGAGAAGGCCTTCGTTCAACAAGCCACCGCCAAGGGACTGCTCTCACTCAAGGGGCACAGGTTAGTAGGGAATATAATATACATGTTTTTAGATTAATTTTGTGGGTGGTTGAAATTATGGCAGTTTTAATGTGAATATGGTATTTTAGTAAGTGGTTGCTCACTGAAGTGGCGGATCTAGCAATTTGAAAAGTTCAATTGAAATTTCTCGCAATATATTTAAATGGCGGTTTTTGAAAGTTGATAGCTGCCTATCTTATTTGCATGTATCAGATTTACTGTAGACAGCTAGTAAATAGTGTCGTGAAAGGGTCAAATTCTGCATTCATCACGCTTATTCCTTATAGCAATGACCTAGGATTATTGTTGCAAATCGAGCAGTGTGTTTATTGATTTAAACTGCAAAATATATTAAACTAATTTTATTTGCACTTCTAGATCTGTCGGTGGTCTGCGGATTTCCCTCTACAACTCCGTCACAGTCGAGGAAACTACCATGCTGGCCGAATTCATGAGAGAGTTCCAAAAAAGCAATCAAAATTAAAAATATCTAGGAAATATTGTATAGACAAATTGTGTTCAATTTTAAGTTGTAATATATTTTATGTATATAGACTGTGTATATGGTACATTTAAATCATCGACCATCAGTGGACCATTGTGTATTTAAAGAAACATGTTCAATGTCTTTTTGAAAGAATGGGAAAATACTCAGCAGCTGATTGCCACTGCTAGATCTTATGCAATACGATTTATACTTATAGTTATGAGATGTAATGCAATTTATAGTTATGAAATGTACTTTTAATGAGAACTTATTATTCAGTTTTACCAAGTTATGCAATAACAAAAAAGTGCGTCTTTTAAACCTTATCCAAGAAAAGACAAAAAACAGACTGTGCGATTTTATAACACTGCATCCGTTTATCTGTCTGTGATGTTGCTATATATTTTTAATGTACATATCATACAAGAATAAAAAGAAATCTTACTTCAACCAGAGTTTACGTTGTTTATATGCCCACGGTAAAAAGGCCCAAGACAACAGATTGTTATAATCAAACCTGATAAATCCTTCAATTCTAGCAGACTACTATAAAGTGGCGCCGCCTATCGTTAACATCCCATCCCACACCCCATTTTTACTTTGTGAATAGATTTTATGAACCCTGGAACAATATCAGATTTGAATGTCCTGTAATACAAGTTTCTAACGACGCGAATCAATAACAATTTTATACAATAACATGACTTACGTATAACATTAATTTTATTCCTACTGCTATCACATAAACAGATGATCTATATGTAAATAGAGACACATTGGCCCTTATATCTCAGACAAGGAGTGATATATAATAACAATGAAATAACAATGGGTCGGTTTTGATCAAACTGGCCATGCTTGCACCTGAACTATATATTATACTGGAAGATCTAGATATCAAAAGAATAAGACATATTAGAAAATAGACTAGGAACGCTATACAAAGTATCCTCATAGGAATAATATGGATGTTGATAAAAATAATGGTACTATATCTGTAACATCCCTGACACACATTTTCTCATACTATCTCTCAACCTTATTCCACCTATTTGTATTTTATCTCATTAAAACTTTATCAGCTGGAAGAACATGTATTTCTGTATATGAAGTTGTAAAAGGAAAAAGAAAAGGAAAAACATACTGCAGTATTATGATAATTATATGGTAGAAGAGAAACATTAAGTCGTTTTCTCTCTTTCACATCTCTTTTGTTCAACGGGAATGGTTTCTCCTTCCTTCACTTACTAGATCATTGCTGCCATTAATTCTATTTACTTTGTGGTATATAATTATTTTACCGCGAACAAATTGTTCTTGTAACACATTCCGTCAGTCTTGAACATTGTTCTGGGTCAAAAACACCAGATTTTCTTTGTTTTTTTTCTGTATACATCATGTTCCAAAAGAGCTTCTGACGTGAGCCCAGGGATCAGGGACTCTGAATACAGTGATGAGCCAGTGAAAAATCCGGACAAAATGTCAATGCCAGCCATTTAGGAAAACAGCAGTTTGGCAGACTTCATGACGATTATCCTAATCATTTTTCGGTGGAAGCTTTGGATTTTAGATCCTGTGCGCCTGAGCCAACAACACAATGTTCGTTTATTCCTGATGTTGATTTTTTAAATCACACATATTTTTCTTTAATCACAAATCATTTCTTCAAATTCTTTAATTAGATTCACACATCATTCACTCGTGAATCACTGAGAACCCCGTGCTTCTCAAAGATCTTGTCCAGTTCTCCCTCCATGGCCTGGTTGGTGGACCGCAGCCCCCTGACCACCCTGGCTGACCACAGAAAATACTCCTCCACCCTCTCCAGGGTCCAGCCCTCCGGGGTGCTCCGCTCCAGGTCCCTCAGGTTGTACAGTTTGTCGGCCAGTTTGACCAGCTTGGCGCGGGGACTGGCGCTGGGAGCGTGTTCGATCTGCAGCCGTTTTCTCTCCATTTTAGGCAGGTTTTTGTCGTCAGTCACCTCTGCCACCAAGCCTGGAATGAGTCGGGGTTTTTTTTATGACAGATGCGACTTTAATTCTGTTATGTACAGCTTTCTTTTTATGTTTCTTTTTGTTAAAGCTGTTTCAGAATTTATTGTCTTACTCTTTTTTTTAGATTATAATGGTTCAAGCTGCACTGGGGCTGGGAGCTAATGGACAATTTTCAGGCAAAAAATGTACGTGCCCTACCGTTTACCTATAAACGTTTGGCAAAAATATAGGTTAGGACCCCCCCCCCCCCACCACCACCACCACCACCACCTTCCCCAAAGCTGCTCCCGGTTATAAGTTTGGTAATTGAGGGTGGCGTATATTCGGTCGGTATCTACATGTTTCTACTGAGGTGTCGGTTGGTACCTACATGTTTCTACTGCCTTATGCATCTCTATGCATGTGACAAGTACAAGTACTACAAGTACAATTAAAGCTACAGGGATAGTGGAGACCAAACACAAGATGGTTCTCTATAAGATAGTCATCAGCAGGGCTCCAACTCAGGTACTTGATACACCCGTCCTTTGATTACCTTTTTTTATATACTTTTTTATCCATGTAATAAGATTATAAGGACTTTGATTATGTGTTTAGGGAACAAGTGCTGTATCCACAAAGAATAACTTCCAAGGCACCTTAAACATTTGGAGACGAGAATCCCAATTAATGCAAAATGTCAGTTGCTTAGTTAAAACAGTGTTACAAAGCAGTTTCTCAAGTAAACGACGTATACGGCCATTTCGATTACATTTATCAGGATTGTTGAGAGACGCAAAGCATCTTATTGAATATGAATTACCGGTAGTCCCAGCAGTGCATAATAATACTTTAGAAATTCAATATTTTAGTAAGCCTTAAGTTACTAGTTGAGTAAGGTTTTAGTAAAAACGAACATCTCAACTTGAAAGTGCAGCTTAAATTCTTTCTTAAATGATGAATGTTTTCCTTACCTGCTACGTCCTCCCCGAACTCGCTCCTCAGTTCCTCCATGGTCGTGTCCGTGTCCTCCACGGTGTCATGGAGAAGGGCTGCCTAATCCAAAATGAAAAAGATACGTGTTTTTATTGCCTAAAACTTTAAATGCCATCACTCTAACAGTCGATATTTGTATCTTAGTTATTTCATTTGCTAATGTTAACATGTCAGATTCGTATTTAATTTAACACATAAATAAGGTGATTTGAGATATTATTCTTCCATATAACGCCGAGATGATAGATATACTTGTAGTATAGATATTCTTAAGTTAGTGTTCATCAAAGTATCCATTAATCAATAAGAGTGTTAGTGATAGAATACAGTCGCCAGTGATACTTTATGACGGCTCATTATAAAATAAACCAATAAAGACCGCCCATGTTTCGCAAATATTTGTACATAGAGAAATTTGAGCATACATTTATTACATGAATTCACACTTTTCTCAATGGGGCATCAATTTATTAAATAAAGGAGATTCTTTTAAGGTGTTCTTTGTCATTATTTCTTATGATAGAAAACCCCTCAGCAACCTCTCTTGGGACGTAATAATCAGTTTACACGTGCATAATGTCTAATTTTCCATGAAGAAGAAACATAAAATTAGATTGGTTGAGTTTGTAGTATGCATTAAGTAACGCTTACCTTAATGACATTGACATCTGTAATTCCTGCTTCCTCTGTTAGAATGTAGGCAACTCCTGTTTAAAAGAAAACACGGGTGGTTGTATCAAATCGCATTTACTCATGAATAAAATTAGTTTTTACGTCAATAAGCTGTGAGGGTGGAAGATAAAAAGGACTGAATCCGGAATGAACGCAGTCGATGAGGAAGAGGGTATGGAGAAATAAAAGGTGGGAATAAAGGAAAGCGAAACCCATCATGCATGTACGGAGAAAGAGGTCGGACAGAAATCAAAGTAGGGGAGACTGCAGACTGAAGAGGAGACAGGAGGAGAAAGAGGATATCAAGGCAGGGAAAGAGCAAGGAAAGAATGAACGGAAGACCCTGGAGGGAAGCAGTGGGGTGGGGGGGGGGGGGGAATAGATTGGGATGGGAGGAATGAATTACTAGAGGAGATAAAGTAAGAAAGGGGGTCTGCAAGATGAGCATAAAGACAGCGCAAAGCTGGAAATGTTGTGAGTAGAACAGGTAGAATCAAGGTGGAGGTAACGGAGGAGTATATAGGATTTACACGTAGATCTAGGGTATCTCTACATCTATAACTATTTCCCCATGCATTCCTAATTAGGGATTACAGACAAAGGGGGGGGGGGGGCGTCAAAAATAGCATAACGTCATTTAGACCCAAAAATGATAGCTAAGGTCGGTAGGTCGGGATTTGATCTTTTATATATATATATATATCTTTTTTTTACTGACATGATAGACTGGGTGCTCATTTTACCACAATTTTATGAATTTCTTTTAAAAACTTTAGGGTCGGGGCTAAAAAGTAAGGTTGGTCGGGAAACCTGTCAGGACACAACTAGATTTTTTTTTTGCCTTGTGGACGGCCCCTTATCATGAGGCTTATGCTTATTGCCGATAGTGAGATATGGCTGCAATCAATCTGTAGACTAGGCCTAGATCTACTGCATACTGTAGTGTAGGCTAGATCTACATCTATAGTCTAAATCTACATGTATGCATGTAGATTAGGCCAAGGAAAAGAAATAGTTGCATTCCGGGAGCCCGACCCATCCTTTTTTTTCCCCCAACCCTAAGGTTTTTATGGGCATTTCAGAGAAAAATATAATAATATTGTAAAATGTAATAAAATTGGGAGTTATTTTTTCAGTGTTGGAGTTGGACATTAAAATAAAAGATATCCCAACCTACAGACCCTATTCTATTGGACTCATGTTACCGGAACACAACCATTTTTTTCCTTTGCTTTAGTGTAGATTTAGATCTAGATAGTTTACCAGCATTGTTTGTTTCTAGGATTAGCTTAACATCCGGCCAACCCTTCAGCCCTTCAGGGTTCTTTTACCAGACTGCACAAGGTTAAGCTTTTCAGCTTGTTTTAGGCCATAGGGACGGTGACCGAATCTATGACATGAAGACCTATTTGTAACAGTGGGACCGTATGCCCTCTTTATAGTGCTGCCATACTGAGATATCATGTCATAGGCCCAACCAGTCACATACTGATAGATCTACCGGGCCAACCAGTTGTTTTGTGGTTCTTACTTAATTTATACCAAGTGCCAGGCAAGCAGTGATCACTGCCATTGTTGAGGCCCTTGATGGGGGGTCCTGATGTAGGTACTACCACAGGAAAATAGAGTGACATCTGAAGAGGTTTAACTACACTTAGAATCAAAGATCATGACATAAGAAACCTAACAGTTTTTACGGAATGTTTCTAGCTTTCTTAGTTAAAAAGTTATTCAACATTCCATGTCATTTTTTTGTGACTAAAACAGTAGACATAATCCCATTGGATCCTATTGTAAATCTGTGTGACCTTTCCCATAGGGAATTTTTGTGACCAAGTTTTGAATAGTTTTTATGACTAAAACCAAGATATCTCTGGATATAATGATGGTAGCTTCACTCTGTAAAGTTTGTCTGACAGCCCTTGACAAGGACTTGCTAATTATGTCACATTGACCTAAGATTTAGGTCAAGGTCAATAAGGTCAAAGGTCAATCTATAGGTCACTCAGTAATTGGTGGATGAATTTGGGGGGCCATTTTTGACAGTTTGGGCGTAACTTTTTCTCAAAGTTTTAAATCATTCCATAATGACAAAACTATATAAAAAGTGCCTAAAAAACTTTTAAAGGTGCCCAACAAATTTTTATCATAAACTGTGGGCTTTTAAGTTCAAAATAGTGAAAAAATCGTCATTTTAAGCACTTTTGCTTACCATTTTCTGTTACTACAAATCCAAAAATGTAACTATTGCTTCAATTTCTTTTGAATTAGAATCTTAGGGCAAATAGAAAGCAGCTAAAACAAGAATAAATGGATTAGTTCCCTTACAAATATAGAAAACCCTCGGTCACGCATTACAATGCACTCAATTTGTCCACCTATAGCTGCAGGGCTGTGGTAGTACCTACCTGATGTCCCATGGGCCATGTCGATTATAAGAAATGGATGTGCCGCATGTCCATATAGTCTAGATCTAAGGCATATTGTTAAAGTCTTTGGTGTGACTCGGCCAGGGATAAATCCCAAAACCTCCCAGACTTGAAGCGGGCACTCTTCCCATTGACTGATGGGCTACCAAGTCTGGTCTCCCCATTTGTCGCCTTCTACGAACGGCAAGGGGCTGCTGGGGAGGTCAATCTATTCTCAAACAAACCAAGTCAAAGTCTAGATCTAAGGATATGTTCAAAATCTAGATTAGAAAAGCATAATCTAGATCTACTTTGAACCACAGAGCTAAACCTCTGGAGAGTTTAGTTCTGTGCTTGAAATATGTACATGAGCTTGCAGATCTATCTAAATCTATCTAGATGTAAATACAATTTATGAATTATAACTAGATCTATAAGAAATAGATTAGATCTATAATGATCTACCCCAGTGGGCACACAACCTAATTTCAACGTTGTTCCAAGGTTGATATTACGTTGATATTGGTCATGACGTCAGATAACCAAAATACAACCTAAATTCAACCATGGTTGTATTCTGGTTGAAATACTGACGTTGGTTCAACGTTGAAAATTACAACATTTATGCAAAATAAGGCATGAGGTCCATTAGAAAAATGTTTTATTTCTGATATTTGAAGTCAAAAAGGCATAAAGGTAACATAGAAATGTTTTTCTTCAGTCTGGGACTAAAATTAGAGGATGTCAGGATTTCAACCAAAATACAACGTCAGAAAACTTTGCAAATCCAACGTTAATTCAACCTAAAATCAACGTCACAACGTAAAAACAACGTCATACTTCAACGTCAGGATGACGTCAATACAACCAGTTTTGCCCACTGGGACGCTTACCGATTGGGTGGTTGATGTATGGCGTTTTACATGGGTCTTTCCGACGTTGATCTTTGTGCTTGCGGGCCGCAAAATCGACACATCTCATGAAATCAACTATGTCGGCCATATCCTGGACAATAGCTCTGATGTTGGACTCAATCTATTGAAGAAATCTAGCTTTATGGCCTTCGGAATTTGAGATCTCACTGCACACAAAACAACGTGTATTCGCCGGGTTGCGCCGCCGCTTGTAAACGGCCTGTCTATCATTTGCTTCCCTTTGTTGCAGTACAACTGCCGGGAACCAGTTAGCGCAAAACAACATGGCGGACAAGGTTTGACAGGTGCCCGTTCGGAGGGCAGTCTTTGTGGAATATATCGTGTTTTACAACAGTTTAGCAGTCGTGGATAGTATTTAATGAGGATTTATGATAAGATAATAGTATAGAGAGTTTTTATCAAAGATCTAAGTGGAAGGGACTAAGAAACCTCCAATAATCGATCGTGAAAGCTGCTTGGCGGATCCAGCTGCATCTACACTACAGTACAGTTCAGCATCCACAGACCTCTACAGTGGATGGATGATAGTTTGACATAGACGTTGCAGTGGATGTCATAAATACGTACCGGTACTGATTTTCTGACAACGACCCAGCGATGTACCTCTCAAGCTCCTTAGTTTTCATTGCTCTTGTGGTCGGTATCACAAAGTCTGATCTCAGCAGAGAGTCAATGGAACATGCTCCCCCTCACACACCTCACCACCCTATCCAAGATGCACATTTTGAACCAGGAGGCGAACACAACGTAGAATTCGACCATGATGCTATTCTTGGTAAGCACTTTTAACTTGCAGGGTCCTCCAAATTTACGTGTAATGTAGGGGAACAGTAAAATTAACCTTTTTCTCTGAACTTTCATACCTTTTTGTAGTTTTGATCATGTTTCAAATCTCAAAACAACATATGGAGATCTATGTCTTGATATGGTCCAACATAGTTCTTTTGTGACGTCGAACTTAATTGGAGTAATGTAGATACCATTTCATAATATAGACCCTCTATACATTTTTCAATTTAACGTCGTGCAGATGTATTACATGTTTAGTAATCATTGCCTCCCTTAGACTGATGTAGGCGATCAAATTTCTCATAGATTACAAACTTTAGGAATAACATTGCATATAGATACGGAAGTTTCTATGATATTGGCTCCCTTCTCACGCAGGAGTAGATTTGTTTCTGCAGCAGGTTATATCTGAACAATGAATACTATTATAGTAAGAAGACACTTTTATGGAGTATGAGGTCCTTTTTATTCACCTCTGCACAGTAAGGACCGCGGCCGTCAGGCCAAGATCCGCTTTGAAAGACGCAGGTTCCATCTCATCCCATAGAGCCCAAGACAAATTATTGACCTGCATTAATTTGTTTTCTAGGAATATTGTTTGTTATAATAAATAGGTCATTTATAGATCTGCGTTGGTTTAGGTTGTTTATATTAAAAAGGTTATTTATAGATCTGCGTTGGTTTAGCAAGTATAGACTGACCGTACGCGTCTGCTTTACTTATTCTAGGTTTTATGCCCATGCAGTATCATATGTCTTCTTATTTGAAGAAAAAGATATTTACTCAGAGTAGGACGACTACCTAGGGAATATGCAAAACCGTTGTAGAGTTATGTTTATGATTCATCATGAAGTACAATAATGTGAATTGAGCGCAAATGTTTTTTTCATACCATTAGATTGAATAATATTATGCCCTCTGTTTTCCCCTGACTATAATGAGAACAGAAGGTTTTAGACACAGGTTCATGCATTTAGGTGAGGCACAGAACTGAAAACTGATCAGTTCTGTCTTTGTGCAAATATTTTCCGACCATATTTCCGAAGTGCAGAGGTTTGTTCCATTCTCTAAATAATAATAATCAGAAAAAAATAAATGAAAATGTGGTAAATCATACTGCAGTTAGTACCTAGGTACCCCTTAAGACTTTATTTATATAAAGAAGGAGTGAACGCCTGTACTTGATTGAAAGTTGTTTTAATAACATGAAATTTATCTGTGTGTAAATTGACAAGTTCATGTGTATATTTTTTTAGTCTTTTTGCAACATCTAATCTGAACAATTAACTCCCGGTAGATATTTTGACCCTACCACATACACGATTTAGGCCACAGAGTCCTCAGTAAGTTTACGTGCTTCATTATATTTGAGGCAGTAGCTCTGCGGTCGAAATGAGATGTGGTGTTTTTTTTTCCAACAGGAGGCAAGACATTAGGAGGAATATTATAACGGATGTGTCCTCAAGTGTTTCAAGTCTATAATTATAACGTTTGTAGTTTCCTTTTAGACATGTTGTTGACCATTCTACAAATATTTTAGGAACAACCTAGATATTTTTTGTTTCTTTTTGAGTTAAATTTTTTCGAGGGATTTTGAAAATAAAGTCAGATTTTTGTTTCTTTGAGTTGAAAAATCTTTTGAGGGACTTTTTGGTACCATGTTTGTATATTTGAATATTCATGAGCAGTGCATTTTGTGCAAGCTCACACGCCTATTTTTGGACGAACTTCTCCATCTTTAGAGTGCGCATAGAAATTGTGTCTGAATAGGTCCTTCACATAACAAAGGGCTTTTGTGCGGGAGGCAACTACATTTCTTTTATGAGACAGGTGTATCTGTTGTTGTAAATGGTGGCCTTTGAATTTGAATATCAAAGACTATTTCTTTGTGATTATTTGGATGTGCACTTAAATCTTGACGCAACCATGTAGTCTTGATGCCTTATTGTGTGTAACTTTTACATTTCGTAATATGTTTTTCTAATACTTTTATTTTTTAACTCAAAGAGCACATTTATATTAATACCATTTCTACCATTTTTCTGCATTTCTTTTCGTTGGCATGGTATGGATTACCGCACATTACCATCTTGACATTTTCAAAAAAATGTTCTGCAAAAGATACAATTCTACCCGTACGATATGTAACGTAACTAAAATGTTATTTAAGTGTGGATTTGCGTTCTTTTTTTGGGCTTTTTATAATTCATGTTGTTCTTTGAATTCTTTCATACTTATTTTTATAGAGACAATGAAAATATACAGATAAACATTATCGGAATTATAGCAGAAATACTAAGTGATTTTAGATATATATCTTGGGAAAAAGTGTGTTTGTTGATTATCTGTTGTCTACTTAAATAAGTGAAAGACCCCATCTAGATGCCACAAATCGTAACTATAGCAATGGTATCGAGAATCGTTGTTTTTGTCAGTCTGAAAGCTGGTCGTTTTAGAAATGGGAGAACGATATCGGATGCTGATGTAGGGCAAAAAAAGCTAGGTGTATCTATTATACAAACATAGCGTCGTCAGATCACCTGCTTACAAAATAGTAAATATCGTCTACCTTGGATTTAAATCATGCTTTGGGATTTTACATGTGACGTTATCATTACCTATCAGTTGATCATTACCACAGGGTCCAAACGCGCTCACGAGGAGTTCGAGAAGCTCGACCCCCAGGATGCCCGGGCGCGATTCTACGAGCTCATCGCAGCAATGGATAAAGACAAGGACGGATTTGTGACAAGAAAGGAGCTGACGGACTGGGTTTATAAATCTTTCCTGTAAGTATATCGAGAAATTACGTAGTAAAATAAACTATTTGGTTAAAGATGGATATAAAACATTTGAAAATTGAAATGCAATAACCTTTATACTCCCAAGAATATTAATCATGTTCTGAATAACGGTAATTACAAATGAAAGTACACAAATAGTTTTTCTAATTCTATTTTAGAAGCAATTAGGGTACACATTTCAGGAGTACAGTTCGTACCTAATATTCACATAAAAGTAGCTGAGAATTGATCGATATAGGCGTGCCCAAATGAAAATATATTCGTAAATTTCAGAAAAAATCCTCTTATAGTTTAAACTGAAGATTTATGATAGTTACATCGTGTTTTGTTTTCCCAGAAATCTCAATAAAGAAGAAGCGCTCGAAAAATTAGCACGTCACGATGCGGACAACGACGGACAAGTCACGATCAGCGAGTACTTGAAGAAAGTCTACGGCTATTCTATAGAAGAGATATACGAGTTTGAAAAGGATAAAAATCCAGAGGCCAGGGAGCTTGCCATGGTGAGTAAAAAAACATCCTGTGATCATTTCTTCTCTACACAGACCTGGTATTTACAATGTTGTTGTTTTTCGTAAGTGAAAAAAACATGATTTGTACTCTTTTGCCTAAATCTGATTGAGGTTTGTTTTATCATTATCATTGCTTCAAATCAAGGTGTTAGGTCGCTTCTAATCCTTTGCTAATCCTGAGGTGGAAATAAAACAAAGGAGTCCGCGTATGAAGAACTACATAGTATATTGAAAAGATCCCTCACCTACAAATCTTCTCTAAGAAAATCCCTATAAAAGCAGATTCTTATACATTCAATGGACGGGCAATTTTGGGTGATATGCTAATTGAAAAATCAGAACCAATAAAGAAATATATAGTAGGTCGAAAATCCCCCGAGATATGATACCATTATTAACTTTATAAAGGGAAAATACATGGAATTAGGAAAAATATGAAAACTAAACCACGCCTTGAACAATACATTTCCTATTGACCAAACCATTGTATCAGAGTGGTTTCAACTACAGATGATGTTCGGAGATGCTGAGAAGTTCAAGAAGGCCGACCTAGACGGTAACGGGGTACTGGACAGTAAGGAATACCCAGCCTTCATCCACCCCTACGACTACGACTTCATGCACGACGTCGAACTCAGACTACTGCTCCGACAGTATGACAAGAACAGTGACGGCGTCATCGACTTCCGCGAGTACATGGTCCAGCCAGGACAAAGTGAGGATTTTTCTTTTTATATGGTTAGAATTTTGTGAAAATAGCGTTGATTCGAAACACAGTTGAGTTTATAAATGTATCTGCTTTCCATGTGCCTTATGATGCTCCCATGATTTATAATTGAATTTATCATATGAAGAGAAACACGAGATTTTTTAAACCAAAGTTAAGAAATACCCCCCCCCCCCTTTTTTTTTCCTTCTTTTTTTAAGCTAGGTTTGAGCTTCAGATTAAGAAATCTTGTGTAAAATTATTTAGAAAATCTCACGTCCTTTCCAGAATTTTCAAGAATTTAGATCTTCCGTCAATGACGAGAGAAGAGACAAATTTTCTGCAAAACTGTGTCGTCAAACTTGGGGGAAATAACATTAAAATCAAATCCGATTTTTTGGCGGACGTAGTCACTGTTAACGTTCACTGTCACGAAAACAGGGAACCTTGATACGGCTGTTTTCTTATTGTCGGTCGGCATCTTAATTAAACTTGCTTAAAAAATAATAATGCGGGAATGACCCCTCCAAAGTTTTCGCAGTGTGAGAACTTAAATTCTTTGACGGGAATGCCCATCCCGCACACCTAGGAATATCCCTAATCCCTGGAAATCTAAAACTTCTTTTCCCCCACCCAGCCGAGCCGGGCATGCAGGAGGAGCAGATGATCGTGGACCAGGAGAACTTCAACATGTACGACACGGACGAGAGCGGCACGCTGGACCTGGAGGAGGTGCGGGGCTGGGCCATCCCGGACTACCAGGACGCCGCCGAGGAGGAGGCCGAGCACCTTATCGGCTCCACTGATAAGGATGATGATAACAAACTGAGTAAGGAGGAGATCCTGGCCCAGCAGGAGCTATGGGTGGGAAGCTCGGCCACGCATTATGGGGAAAAAATACATGATCCCTCTGAGTTATGAAAACTTATTAGATTATTATTATATGTAGTAAGGCTTACACGACGTATTGTGTAAGATTATCAATTGATGAAAATATTGTATTGATGATGGGTTCAAGAAGAGGTGAGATGACTTACAATTTTCCAGGATATCCTAATTTATATAAACGCATAATCTGTGTACAATTATTTCTAATATAAAAACAAGGTTAAAAATACTAGGCTGAAGTTTTTTTTTAAAGCTTCAGACCAAAATATTGTTTGGTATAAGAGCTTTTGATTAAAGACTATGTCGTTTACAAATTGACGTAGCTCAGCTGACAAGAGCAATTGTAAGTTTTCCATCGTGTCATATTAATGTTAATGTGCTGTATTTGCGTGTGTTCATATTTTGTTCTGGTGAGGATTATTTTGAACTTGAGGAGAGTATACTGAGTACATTGCATTTGTATGGATGACTTGAATTCCTCATATTGTACGAAAGAGTATTCCACCAATGATTTTCTTTAACAGACTAGGATTTATCTAATTTTGTATGGAGAATCAGTATGTCCCCCCTAGACTGTGTCGTGAATAACAATCTAAGGAAAACCTTTAGATGGAAAAACTGCCCTGTAGTGTACTACTAAACTTGGTTTCCAGTATGTTGTCCTATTTAATTAACATGAGTGAAATAGTAAACTACCTGTAGACGTTATTTCATATCCGTTATCCTTGAATGAGTGAATATTTCGTCTGCGATTGCATTGGAGTTAATATTGTTTCTTCAAAGCATCAAAGAATTAACTTGCCAACAGTCACAATCATATTTGAACTTATGCACAGTTGGTATCTGCCAAAATGTAAGTTGTATCTGATTAAAACTGAGGCGTAGAGACAGATAATTATCGGATAAAGGTTGTCCAACGTGCAAGGGTCTAGTTTAGATTTAATGCTACTTGAAAAAGGCATCAGATTTTTCATTCACCAATTTGCCAAAACTTTCTAAATAATACAAAATACTCAGAACGGGCTAGGCATGTTAAACAATACAGGATGGAATTATAATTTAGCACAAATTGTGAAAGATTTAACAAAACTAGTATTTGAAATCGGACCTGCCCATTTAATCGTCTGTCTACGAACTAAAATATTATGGAAATAACTGTGATACTGGAAAAAGATAGGACACTTAATGACTTTGTATACTGTTAACTGACATGGCTATATGTATAAAGAATCTCGTAAATCCTAGTATAATGTGGTTACCTTTAGTCGTAATATCTAATCAACACCCCTTTTGGTGTTCCTCATATCAGAATTTACATCAGACATTAATTTTACCTGATTGTCTATAATAAAGTAATATTGAAAATAAATGTGTAATGAATATAAAAACGTCTTTCGTGTTAACATTCTTTACAAACGTAAATTATCGCTACTTGTTATTCTAAATCTACAATGAATGACGAAATGATATAGACTGAAAATGTGATGATTTATTTACAATTGTGCAACGAAATCCAGCTTACATAGGAAGTAATGGTGATTAATGATAAGATTTACATAACGCATAGATGGGATTTCCCAAGCTTGTGTGTTGGGCGTGTAGAGTTATGGCAGTAATCGTGTGTAGGGGCGGGTATGGCAGTCTCCATCATATACCAGTCTTCACCCACGCATACTCTTCAGTACAGACTGTAATAAAAAGAAGGCATACTCTTATTGCTCCAACACCTAGAGATATATGGCTAAGCGAAAAATTCGTTATGTACTGTTAACCTGGCTTCTAGCTATTGTGATGTTAAATTTATTTCAGACATTCATAAAATTTCCAAAGTAGTCTATAGAAAAAAATCTCCAAAGAAATTACGCCCCGACAGCTTTACTGTTTCGCTTAGCTTAATAAAGTAGTATTCATGATCTCAAGGTAAAACACTAATAATTAAGTTTAAAACATTAATAGGTAGATAAATTTACATGCCTTGATAAAATACGTACTTCCATATAAAAACATCTTGTGTTTATAACAACAACAAAACTTATTATAGACTACAAAGATCTAGTGGCATATATGGTGATGTTATCATTACCCGGAAGTTGAATAGAGCATACAAAGAACAAATTCTGTCTTACCTTTCGTACAGCTCTGATGTGGGACACCTGGATGCCATTCTCCTTGTTTTCTTTTGCGTTTTTCTCAGCCTCTTTAGCAAGTCGCCGGAGAAACATGATGTAGTCGAGGTATAACTGAAATGTAAACCACAAAAAATGCACATGAAACAATGTTTCCTTTTTTTTTGTGTAATAGTAAACATGCAGCTGGTGAATACATCCCCAAAGAGAGTCCGAAATTCAAGTGTCATTTCACTAGACAGTACAAAGCAATTAGATTAGAACCCGTGACTAACTGTTACATAATATTAATAATAGAATGTAATTGGTAAATCAAACCTTTAATATTAAATCTACATGACAGGAGTCTTATGACTATGACTAAAGTCAGTCTTTTAAATTGGCAGATGCCTGTCTATTACAAGACTCTGTAGCTTTGTGGGTAGGGTGCCTGCTTTGAGTGTAGCAGGTCCTGGGTTCAAACCCTGGCTGAGTCACTCCAAAGACTTTTTAAGAATGTTAGTGGTTGCTGCTTGCCTGGCACTCGGTTTGGTGTCAGTGTAATGTGACTGGGTGGGGTTTCATGTGGGCCTATGACATGATATCTCAGTGAGGCAGCACTATAAAGTGGGTCCCACTGAAACAAATAGGCACCACCCTTGATAAGACCCTGGCGGTTAACTGGGATGTAAAGCAACCAATAACCAACTAACCAAACCTGTCATTTATATAACGGTGTTACTTCAGGGTGGCCACGTTTTTTAAGAAATGAAAATACTAAAACCCCATACCCACTAGGCAACTTGACAGTCGATGGGCAACGGGCGACTGGGAGAAATGCCGGTAAAATCACTTGGGGACTGAATCATCAATAGATCGCCGGGCGATTCTCTGTGGGTGTGGCATGCTTTCTGGATGATGGGCAACTGAATCAGCGGGAAAATTTTCTCAGTCACCGATCGACAGTATGCGGGTACTCAAATTGAGGTCAGACCTTTACTTAGAGGCCTACAGGCCTCACCAAATCCAGCGTCCTGGGTGTCCTATCCACCCCCTAAAGGCACAGGACACCCAAACAGGACCCTCAGGCTCAGGGTGTCCTGTGGACATCCTAGAAATCATACCTTATCAAGGTTGAGGCAATGGGACCCCCGGTTTTATGGTGCAGGACACCGACGATGCAGTCAGGGTGTCCACAGGACACCTTAAAGTCCGGAAGCCCTGGGCCTTATACCTTGTCAGGTACCAAAATAAGACATTTTCAAGACATTTCTAAGATAGGTATGTTACATTCCACTAGGTTGAGGTACTGAAAAACATACCCTGTTTCCCCAGCAGTTTGGGTAGGGCTTTAATGTTCTACCATATCAGCACCTTCAATTATATCTATACCAGACTATGCACATCAACTGAACGGTACCGTCCATAGCAATCATATAAAACTGTTATTATTAAAAATTAATTAACTTATGAAGTTATGACCAGAAAAGTAAAATGTTCATTTAGACTAGACTATGTCTACTGTCCTGAAGTATTGATTTGAAGAAAATCAAAATATAAGACAGTGAAAATATTTTATGAGACTGCAAGAATATCCTATCACCATAATTCCCCCCCCCCCCCCCCCGCAAGCCTTACTCGATTTTACGAGCACCTGTCTGCGTTAGGGCAGGCGGTCTATTGCAAATAACCCTATTATCGCACAGTCCTCAGTCAAAGTCGGCCAGTGTGGGTCCATTCACAAAACTTTGCCAACTAATTGGATCAAAATACGCTATGGCCACTCACCAACAAATCGACCTTCTTCTGCAATCTAATTTCATTGTTATGGTGTTTGATAATTTGCTTTATCCTGGTTCTTGGGAAAGTACACTTCATTTTGAATGTTTCGCCTTTTCGCTGACGCTGGTGCCCGCCCGGTGACGTAAACGTAGATGAAAACTGAAAACCAGCGTATTCTTATGCCGCCATCTGGTGTTAAAAAGTAAGGGAGCTAACGGACGCATTTGACACTAGGTGTCAGCACGAACTCGCCACATGTTATCCGGTGTACCAAGATGCATGAGGCTGAGGGTTTCGCGCGCGAAAGGACTGTTAAACATACACCCTACACTCGCGAAAGACATGCTTTATGCGGTTTCTTTGAAGAAAATGGGTCTAATTGGGATCTACCTAAAGTCAATTACAAGTTGGCCTAAGCCTAGACCCCTGAATGAAATGGACCGTTGGACTAGACCTATAAGATGGCAGTTTGGTCTTTGTGAAATCACAATCATGGTGCAGTCCATAGAACTACACGACGTGCAGTTCTATGGTGCAGTCTAAACATTTTAAGGGACTGATGCATGATAATTATAATCTCAAATCAGGACCTCGATCTTCTCAATGCAATACCTGAGGCTGAAAAAAACGACAGATTTATCTAGGAGTATGGACCCCTAAAATCGACACGGCAACATGGCCATTTATGAACAGACCATTAATATTTTTCACAAAACTAAGAGTTCAATTCTCACAATTTAATCATAAATTCGCACATATTAAATTTTGTTTAACATTTTCCCTTTCTAATGTAAGTTTGAAGGCAAAATTCGCACATTCTCTGATAAAATTAGCACATTATGTGCGAATTTGCGAGCGTTTGCACACCCCTGGGAATTTCTTAAATTCGACACTGTGATAGGGCCATTTCTTAACCCAAATTATACTAAAGTGCCAATTAAGATCCAAAATGCAAAAAAAGATTATATCTGGTACGATAATAATCTATGAGATAATAAGCCAAATGCAAATTTTAGGTCTCTAGGCCTATCTATAGTAGGACGCTAGCATAATCCACTACCACAAGGTTCTTACTGTTAACTTACGTCTATTAATAAAGAATAACAGAATAAAAGTAAATTTAAGGCATACCGAGTTGGCCCGCTGAGAACTATATTCTTTTTTTTATCAATTACCTGAACCTGTAAATAAAAATACATAATACTATTATTACGTTGGCTGAGTATCCAAAGGTCGTATCTCAAAAAAGTCATTTTCTTTTATTTTTGAAAGTATATCCTGATCCAGTGAGCCTTACAGAAAATTTGAAATTTGTCTAATTTGAACATTCTTTAGAACGTTATTAGTGAGTAAACAAAGGTGGTATCTGTATTGACTTCTTTTTTAGTGAGTAACCAAAGGTCGTATCTGATTAGACAAAATGTGAAAATTCAGTTTTTTTTGGATAAAATACTATCTTTTTTCAACGAAGTTTTGACATAACCTTTCAAAGGGTCATATGACATAAGATATAGGTCAAACTTTTATCAATTATAGTGAATTTATCCATAAAATCGTTAAAACACCAGATACGACCTTTGGTTACTCAACTGATGATTTGGATGTTTAGTAACCAAAGGTCGTATCTGACACATAGTTTCAATTCTATCATTATAAATGACATTCAAAATATTCTATTGTGACGTAATACCATGAAATGAATAAGGGCACATTGCCATTACCTCTAAATCAATATTTCATATTTCTTGAGTCAAGAAGGTTTAATCAATATGCATTTAATTGGATATATTGTTTACCTGATACGACCTTTGGTTACTAGCATAATTTTTAATTTTCTCAGAAAGACTGAGTAACCAAAGGTCGTATCTGAGTTATTTGCCCTTAATGTCACCATAGTTACTTAACTATCCAACTTTTTGGTCTCAAAAGCCATATTCAGGTTTGCAGCATACCCATTCAAAGGATGTAAGCTCTTAATGATTTGATAATTATGAAATGCTTTATTGACCAGTGTTGAAAGTTAAAGTAATACACATTTATTTAAATTGTAATTATCAAAAATCCACATTTGTCAGATAAGACCTTTGGTTACTCAGCCAATTTACAGAACAATGATCATAATCATATTGTGATGTACGCCTAGGCCCATAGACTGTGGCTCCGACCTAGGCCTCCAGGGGCAATTCCATGATATTGGTTTTTAATCATACTTGATACGAATCGAGTGAAGTTTTATTATATTTGTAGATCTGTTATGACAATAGGTAACGCCGAATGTAGGGCTCGTTAGGCGGCAGAACATTCAAGAAATCCGCCACTGTTTGTAATTATGGTCATTCTAAACACCAATCTTGGGACCAATCTACTACCATTATCTTTTTAAATGTGTTTTATTAACTGATTAATGAGCAATTTTTTTCACGCAATCACTGCTCACCAAACATTGGCCCACATAATATCTCTAAAAACCACAAGACCACGACCACCACTTGAGATGCTTGGCGCCACCAGGCAGTCCTCCGCGGTTAAGGATGCTCTCATTATGCAATCATCCGGGGCAACCCTGGAGCCATGCCAGCGCAGAGGGGCGTTCATTCCTCCAGGGCATACAGAAGGAGCCCCTACATGGGTTTCTGGCATAGGGCCGGATGGGATATGGTCGGCTTAAGTGCTCCCGAGACGGGACCCTGGAGGGCTGAGGGGACAGGGAGGCCTGTACTTGTCGGGTCCTTATTCAATTAGACCAGCAGGTTTTGACCGGTGGTCAGAAGGTTACGAGATTGTAGGGGCCCAGTGCAATGTTGCCTAACTGGTGATTTCATTACTACCATTGGGGGATTATCTCCCAAAGGGACACTGTTTCGTGTTGGGTACCTTTAAGAAATTTGAGGGTAGTCCTTTCTTTATTGGTACCACTCTGTGGAATGATTTACCTTCTACTGTACAGTTTGAAGATGATATACATCTTTTCAAAAGGTATATTAGACAATTAAATAGACAGTATGTAGATTTATTATGATTGGATGATTGTGTGTACTTATATAATGTGATGTTGTTTATTTAGATGACTTTTTTTCTTACTCTTATGATGTTTGCCTTCTTCATTTTTTTTTATATATGTTGCTTTTTGTAATTTGATAAATTGTTTTGTTGTCCAACATATTATCACCTGGAAGATCAGGGGTAACTCTGAAGATGATTCTTAATAAAAAAAAAAAAAAAAAAAAAGATACTTGAGGATTTAAAACAAAGAACCTTGGGGAAAATGAACTAAAATGGATTTCTTAGATGTTTGTTGTGTCTTATACAAATTGTATGGCAGGAAAGTCTTTCTGGGGAAATGTCTATGTTGTGGTTGGTTCTTTTCATTCGAAAACAATATCTGTTGAAGTTGTCTTTTTTTGCGAATGACTGTATCAAAAGAGTTGAACTGAATACATGTACATTCGTTTGTACAAGAAATATCATGTAGTAATCCAATGCCCTCATAATCATAAAAGGATACTTGTTCGTATAAATAAAACGATGTCATACATTAGAATACACATCTAGTATTATACTCCAAACAAAATGTTGTATTTCAGGGTAAAGCAGGGTTGGACATTGTATGTTTGGCTGTCAGTCTTTAACATTGGTTCCTATGGGAAAAAAGACAATATAAAGCTGCACTTTACCAATTTTAGGAGTGATTTTTCAACCAAACTGTTTGGTTAATTTTGTATTATTCAACTGTTTTCATCGAATAAGCACAGAGTCAATTTTGGAAATATTTCATGGTAAACTTTAACATTAGTGTAAACTGGTATGGGTATATTTGGACAACAATCTGAATAGCAAAGGTTAGCTAGGTTAGTACTTACAAGTTTTGGAATTATTCATCCGGAATACGCTAACTCATTATGCTAACTTATCCGAAGATATAGGATAAATAATGACACCAAATTTCCGTTGGATAGCATTTGGTAGAGCTGTTTGCTTAGCGTCCTTTCTATATGCATGACGACAGGGAATTAGGCCGTGGAATGGTTGGCTTTTTATGCAGTGGTTTAATTCCAGATTGAACGAGTCGGATTCAGCTCCAGACTGACTGGCGCAGATTCAATGAAACGGCGGAGCCCTTTTTCTCAATTGAGCCTGTGAAATTAGCATACAGGGATGTCAATCAAAAATACAAAGTATAGTCTTCTTTAAGCGAACCTATCGCTAGCATTTCTATAGTATATAGAACATATTATAGCTTTAACATTAAATCAGGGCAATAGTTCATATATTTCTACAGGTTATAACACATAATGCATTTCTGCCATATATATATATATATATATATATATATATATATATATATATATATATGCATAACCATACGAAAGAATCCTCTCAATAGATGTTTAAACCCATTCACAAATTTATAGATGATCATCGACGCTAACTGAATTTATTACATTTACTGTTCGGGTATAATAATTATAACCTCTCTTGCTTTCTATACAATTCACATGTCAGTGTGGTACTACCCAGAGGCACTGATAAATGTACCAAGATAATCTTCTTTTCAAAATGATATTACATATCGCGGGGGCTTTAATATTAGGCTATGGTTGAAGCCACGTGCACTCATACATGTATCTATATTGTGTCTGTACACATGTAATTGGTTTTTAGGAGTCGACCAAGGGTATCTGCTCATTACAGACCCCCTTCTCTTAAATCACATAACTTGTCGATCCAACGTTATATCATTTAGTATTATGTACTTTTTCTTATTAATTTAATACCTCTAACATAGCACACACCAACAGGTGGTTCTTCCCTGCTGTTCCATACCCGTATACACAGCGCTGCAGGCTGAGTCATTGGATATTCTGTCCCACGCCTGGGACAGGCTGGTGTCAGCCTAGATTAATCTGTTCGTCGCCTTGATCCACATGGTAACAGCAGGTGGGTGTCAGTTGCCATCGTTCTTCATCCCCCTAGACCCTGGAGGATTTCAACATACTCGGCTGGGACGTCATACTAGGCTTCTGGCGATTTTTACCTGGGTGTGCATGTGCCATCCGCAGGGTACCTTTTTCGTACACTACTCAGGTTCGCGTACGGAAGGCTACGGGTAATTTCAGCTCGTATTAAATCTTGAATTCTGATTTGTAATTTGAAGTGAAGGCCAGCCGTGTTGTTCAATTAAATTGACACTTTTACTTCAATGAATAGAAGATAAATTGGTGTTTCATGACTACAGTAGTAGGCCTACTCCCGGCAATACGTTTTCCAAATGGTACCGTACATTGAGACGCAACCAATTGCACGGACTTTAAGATATTATGATAACAATGGGTTTTTGAAGGCTACTATACAACGTTTTGCAATGAAAAATGAATAATTATGAACAATGATGCTTTTTCATATGTGTGCCTTGCCTAATGTTATTGGTAACCTATGGAGTTTTATCATATCAATATTTACTACAGGCTACTTGATACAGATAATATTTGGTGAAACAAATTGAAAACCCCTATGTACTTTTAGATGATACATGTAATCTAAATCCTCCATAAAAATGAGACTGAGAAGATTACAGGTAAATTTAAGGGAGTTCCATCCTAGATTTTTCAAAAGTTTAAAAAAATATTATATGTATTCTATTTCTATATTTTGGAAAACCAAAGGGCTTCCAGACACCCAGGAACCCCACTGCCTACACCACTGCTTATTTTCATTGCACATGTATAGCCTATGTTACAAAGCAAATAGTCAGAAGTGGGATGTTCGGACGTCCCGTATGTGACGGATAGGTCAACAGTGCTGCAGAATGGTGGGACCCGGATGGGGGCCCAGACAGCGGCCATATTCCCAGGATGCAAAACCGGAAGCCCTACCAGCGTCTCTCCTGATTGAAAGGTCTGAAAGAAACTCAATCTCACAGACATTTGCAGATGATATAACCTATGGCTATTCCTTTTGGATGAGGGGAGGCGCACACGGCCGTCAGAAATCACGAGGGATCTCTATTTCTGATTCAGTGGGATGCTTAAAAAGAAGGAATATTCTTTGATTCTAACAAAAGAAAGGCAATTTACCAAATGTGTTTTCCGTGTTGAAACTCCCAGCATAGGAGTTCATATTTGATAGCAGGAAAGGGGAACAATGTGCAGCTTTGATTTCAGTATGTATGGAATAAAAAGGGCATACACGCCTAACACTGTAGGTGCCGCTTGGCTAAATATATAATTTTAAAGTGCTGAGAAGGCATATGTCTAGAACAGTGCAGGGAGCAATTGTTCATAAAGGACTTTGTAGAGTGAAGTCCATTATTGTACAGTCAGATAGAGAGAAATTAGGAGTGGATTATTTAAAATCTCTTTGAAGATTTGAACACGTATACAGTGACTGCTTAATGCATTGCTTAATGCATTGCACACATTACTGTATTAAGTATGGCAATCTTTGCACATGTCAAAATTCATAAAAGGTTGTTGCATTAATCTCAGCCAGGTAAATATCAGCTCCAAGCAACTAGCATCTAGATATATTATAGATTGTGTAATCATCATCCTGTAAGTAAAATGAATCATATCTATCTATTTTACTAAGTGTTAGCACCAATAACATTGACGTTGTAAATGCTGGAAATCATTTGGAGCACCTAAGCTGATAATGTTATTGTATAGGTTCCCTCATACATAAATATCAAATGTTATTAGTCAGAGTCTTTTGTCAATAGCTGGTTACAACAATACATTGTGCAGAAGGCAGATCGCTTTCGACCTCAACCCTATTAACGAAGTATCCTATACTTATTTTACCTGCTAGCAGTAATGAAACAAATAATTACTAATTACAATAATATTGCGACGTTATTGCAACGATATCCCAAGGTTAACCATATATTCCACATACTACGTTGTGGCTTTGCAGACCATTATTGTGAAATTCGGATTCATAGAATGAATGAAAGACATCTTTGTCATGCCTATCGTTACTAACCATAGTACATTTGCAGAAAATGTCAAGACAAACAGCAAATAAAGTGATAAAACTTATACAAAATCTCTCTTGACAAGCACCTAACAACATCGCTTAACCCCTTCCACCCCATAAGGCCATATTTGGCCACCACATGGCTGTTACCCATAAATTGGCAGCTAATGTCATGGTTATTTTCTTATTGCAAAATGAGTATTTAACCTACAGTCAAAAGGTAAATATCAAAATATTCCTGATGCTTCAATGAATCTTCAACTTTTTATATTATCCTTCAAAGATAATTAGTTCTTTTAGAACACATATCTAAGTACAGGACAACATGCCCAATTTAGGACAAATACGGCAAAACCTTGAAATCACCCTCTCAATTGCAATAATTATTGAGGAATTATTTGGAAAAAACATATTTCTTATGTAATTTTGTGTGAAAACTCGACTTATATGAAAATTTGCAGAGAATTCAATGGCGTTTACAGAAATAACCAAATTTTCATGAATGAGGCATCATGGGAAATTTGCAATGGAATGTTTTTTCCAGGAAATTCTATGTTTAAGAAAGGTTGTTAAGTTACCATGGTTACCGAAAAAAGAATGTTAAGGGTCAATGGAACATTTGTCATGGATAATGTAAAAAATATCTTTGTTTACCTAATACTTCAAACAGAAAACGAAATGCCCTTCTGAATCACAAGTTATTACATTTCTATCATTTTCTATTATTAAATATGCCTTCTTTTCCTTACTAAATATGGTAAAGTTCAAGTTGCCGTAAGATGGAAAGTAATATGATAATCAGGACTCGGGTGTTCCTATTATACAAGAGGTAGGGCACTTCGTACAACCATATCCTAGCTTCTAAAAGGAATATCTTAAAAAGGTTTGCACCATTTGAAAGCTTACTTTCTCTTGTCTACAGATATTTTCTACCCTATATTCCCAGGAATACAGGATTGAAGGGGTTAAGAATGAAGTGAATCAGAAAGAACCTATAAATAAGAAACATTCGCAGTATTAAATGCCAAATTTTCTATATTTCCAGTTTGAAATCCTGCTTGATTTCTTTCTTCTGATTATTCATACTGTTTTCTAATTGCATATAAAATAAAAACCCTTTAATCCTCGCTTATGCAACCCTCGATAACAGCATATTATCATTGTGACAACAATCCCCATATCCCCATAACCTCTCCGTACATCTCACCCTGCACCATGGACAAACATACCTAACCCCATGCAGGAGCCATGTCCCTTGAGTCTCAGACAGAGCAGCTTGTGGCCACACACTGATCAACACTGTGGGGAAATAAAGCATGCTCAGGGCCGACTGGCTGTGAGCTTTGGGTGCTCTTGGACTCACACAGAGGGCGCTAGACCCTTGTTTGATCTCTGCCCCCCTCTTTGATAAGGGAAGCAGTGCCCGTGCTGTTTGCCTGACCCTTCAGTGGACGCCACTTGTTGGGTAGGGATACAGGCCTCTTGTTGACTGGTCCCAGTGCTATTACCGCCGCTGTCGGAGTGTTTGCACCACTACATGGAGATCCAGGGATATCCTGTTTTCTGCATGATGTTCCTTGTGGGCCGATGGTTGGATTCGATTGGTAAGAGATAGAAAAAGGGATGTTTCACAGGGGTGAGATTGTTGGGGAAAGGTTTATGTATACATGTGTGTAAGATACTGTGTATATCAGCGTGTTATGATAAGGAAGTACTATAATAAAATATCATGTCGCTCATTTGCATACAAATGTGTAGCAGAATCTCTCCATTCTTTTTGAGTTTGGGTCTTATAAAGAAAGGGGTCCTGGCCTGCTGTATAACATAGCTCAGTAACCTCGAGGTTATTAATGCGACATTTTATATATTATGGTCTACAGCCCAAACTGGCCCTTCCATAATAAGATTTTATGTATAAATGGATCAGATACATTTTAATAAGGAGTGTACATCATGTGTCCATTGAATTTTTATGGATGGTAATGGCAGGGTATAATGACCTCCCATTTGCATGAGCCCTCTTTGCCAGCTCAAAGAGTTACTTTGTCCTAGTATTTATCATATTCCCGAGGATATACAGGTAGATGTATGTTGTGCTTTAGATAATACCTTTATCAAAATGCTCAAAATGATTTGATCTTTCAAATTCATAAAGAAATACTTTGCAAAATACTTTTGATAACTACATGTGAGCGTTTCACAGTGTGGTATGTTTGAAAATTATGGTTAGAAATAATATCATCTCCAAGAAATAAAATGTCAATTTTGAGACCCAAACCCCAATTTTAACCCCCTGCTGAGCTCGGCTCATACTCTGAGGAGCAGCTCCGACCCTTGTTTTCTCCTGTTGACCCTCTCCCCTCAGGAGCAGCTCACGTGAGCAGCTCGGCCGAGCTGTGAGCAGTTCCGAGCAGCTCAGGGCAGGCAGCGTGTCACCGAAGACAACACCTCAAACAGAGGACCTGTAGGAAATCACGTTTGGTGTTGCTCGTGGGACGTGCTCAGGTTTTATGCATGAGCTGTGTTGGGTGAGGTGCCAAACAGCCTGTGGGTGTTTTATTTTGGGTGTGTTTTGTTTTGTTAAGAAGGGTGTGATTTAGTATTCGTGAAAGGTTGAGGGTTTTATAGGTTTAGATTGACCCCGGAATCATACAAGAATGTTATAACAGGAAGCATTGCCGTTGCAACAAAATCCAAATCAGACTTATAATTTACATAAATTATGTAAATTACAAATTATAAGTTATAATGTCAGCAGTCCTGGGTTTTAAGATCTGTGCACATAGGTGTTTTTGATTATTAACTTATGATCTCTGACTCTATGTGTTACTAGTCCTGAGACATTGCACATTATTTTATTAGGGTAATCACTGAACAGAAACTGAGCACTAATGAAAATGTTGAATTCCTATCAGTTGCAGTGGAATGATTGTGCCGAACACTGAAGTACACGAAATGGCTAATCTTAGACACTCTCGTACCTAATTATGTAAATAATTAATAGGTTGGAGAATAGTGTGAGACTATATCCCATCTCTTGAGATTTCAAACCCTACCTAATTTGTACCTCTACACTATCGGCTTCTGAATCATTCACACTCGCACAGCGATGCAGGGAATAAAGCTGGAGATGGGGTAAATCAAATCACGGTGCGACCCTGCGACTTCAGGGTAGCAGAGCAGTCGCTCACAGTATGCGACTTTAGTATGGCTGCTCGCAACCAAGGATATATTAAGTTTAAATAGGATGTCAACCAGATAAATTTAATTATAAGTAGTGATGCAGCCCAGACTTCTCTATTCTTGGCCACACCTTTAATGATATTCAGCGAACACACACATTTTAGAATAACCCGTCTTCCAAAACCTCCCCTTCTGATATGCTTGAATCTCCGTTCCGAAATCCCCTACTTCCAGAAAAAAGAACTTACGATTCTGTGATGAGCTATAACCTCTGCAATTGCTTTTATTTTGAAAATGATCCAATGTCCGCAATGGAATTAAACCAATAAATGATCACTAAAATAATAAAACTATGTGATACCTAGCGGTGAAAAATCTTACAGCCAATAAAACATCCTATGTAAAACATGGCTAAAAAAACTTTATGATAATACCATCCTGGTCACCCTAGTTTTTTTCACAGTTTGAACTATGCACTTAGTCACCCTTGGCATCAGTGTGCGACAATTAATGACCAGGGTCCCATTACTGCAGCCAAGGGTCAACCATCGGCCGTAAATGCTTTGTAAAGTTGACACAGCAGGCTTAAGTGCGACGTGACAGGAGAGTGTTATTGCATTCCAGAGTTGCTGCGGCGAAGAAGTAAATCGATAATTCTGACTCTGTTATATGTCGCATGAAGAATAGGTACCTGCTCTGTAATTGCCGAAGGAAAAGGGGACCTATGCATTTTCTTGAATATTATTTTTCAACTTTAAAGAATTACCTGGACATTTTAAAGACAGTGTTATTTGATTGAAAAAGAAGAAAACGGGGTTTTACGATGTTGCAGAAATCCTTACAAGTCCTTGCTCAAAATGATTTGATTTCGAAACATGTAATCACATTTATATGAACCGCTCCTGTCAGCAGTTTGTTTTATGGTTCAACCTGATGGCGAGTGCACTCTACCCCTTTGAACTCTCTAACAATCATCTGATAATTTCAATGTAGGGTGTAATTTATTTTTCTCTAAAATGTTATTTCGTGCATTTCATCTTATACAAACTACCTTGCGAAAGGCAATATATTACTGAGCTTATACACCATCATAATCATAACGTCAAGCATAAAGTTTCGGGAAAGTTAGGACTATTAAAAATGATCTCCTTCAAAGTTGCATGTTGCATTCCGACCTATATTATTTTGAATATTGGAGAACTTTTATCATCACGCAGTAAGATATAATTATAACTATAAAAAAAACATAATGCGGATTCGATACCTCTATGATATCTTTTATAACTGAAAAGCTCACAAGAACCATTAGCGCACGGTCTAAAACCATTGCTATCTTCTAACTATCTCAGTCGTGTATTACTTCAGAATTTCAATTCAAAACTGGCGCCTCAATTATAGTTCACCGAGTTCATCCCTCTGTGTGTATAGCTTTCTCCATAATCATATTCCTTGTTTAGAGATAGCTTTATACCCTATTAGCCTGCTGGAAAATTCTAAACCATGATAATTTCTTTTCGGCGAGGAGGTACCTTCGAAATTGAGTTTATCAGTCTTTTATTATCTATTATTCAGATACAGTCAAAATCAACTATAGAACATTCTGAAACATAAGTAAAGCTTGCTTTCTTCATATACGATATCCAAGGAAAGTATCAATATCAAAAACCATATTGGATTCTTTTATTTGATCACTATGTTGAAATACAAAAATACTTAGAAAAAAATAAATGGTACAGTTATGTTAATCATACAAGTCATGTGGGTACAGTAATGTAATATTTGCTTTAGGATTGCTTATTTAACGCTATCGTCACTACATAAATAAACACGAGGGAAAAAGAAACATTTTTACATTTGCCACCCATGTGGGAGTAGTATGAACAAACCTTGCTTTATTCAGGGGTACCATAATAACACATAGCCAACATATTGAATACTTATAATATAGTGGCACAGCAAAGCTATAAAGAATCTCTGCTTCTGGCGTCCGGCCCATCCATGATTCATATATTCAGTACCTTTAGTAGGCCATGGTAATTTCACTGTTCGCCAGAGGCAGATCCGGGGGAGTCATTTGCGAGGGCTTTTCTTTGAGGAAACTTTTATGTGGACTTACATGTATACCTTCGTCACTATACCTGTGAGCATATATTCTAGAAACGTCAACAGACAGTGGAATTCCCAGGGAAAATAACTGCTGTGTCCACTATCAATACTTTTTTGTTTGTGTTTAGATCATGATATTTTGTCTTCTATAACCGTTTTCCTCAATTCAGTGGAATAATTACGTAGTGGGGCAGTTATTATTCCACATCTAATTATTTTAAGCACAAAACATTCTTGGGAAGCCTATATGTAATTATAGCTTCTGCATACTCATTCGATATGTTCGATATGATATCTTCCATAAAAGTATGATTTATCGGTTATGTGTTTTTGAAAAGAAGACTGTACACCTTGTCTATGGCCCCTAACCGTGTAACAAACCAGAGAAACCCCACTCAATAAGGTTGACTGTGTGGGCGAACAGCTTTAAATGAGAGCTGATAGAGGCTGTTCTCCCCAGCCGCTACACTCGTCCCTTTTAACAGCTACATTATACGGCCGGCCACAGGCCCTGGTCCGATTGGGGCCGACCAGGCACGGTCGATTGGGTCGTGCTCTGCATGTAGTGCTCACTGAGGACAGTACACCTTTTGTCCGGACCATGAGCCTCAAGCGAGCAGCTCCCGAGTAGTTCTGAGCAGATCTCGAGCAGTTCTGAGCAGCTCTTAGTAGCTCTTAGTAGCTCCCGAGCAGTTCAGGGTAGCTCCTAGCAGTTCCGAGCAGCTCTGAGTAGCTTAGAGCAGTTCATGGCAGCTCTGAGAAGCTCCGAGTAGTCTAGTTTCGAGCAGCTCTGAGTAGCTCAGAGTAGTTCCGGCCAGTCGAGTAAACGAAAGTATGTATACATTTTAACCATTATTTTCTTTGTGAATGAGTAGGATTTTGTGAGAGGTTCCCATGCGTCATACACCGATTTCTCAGGTTTATATATGGACCCATCTGATGTAAACTGGGCTCGAAAACTCTTTGTGGCCAGGAAATTGACGATTTAGTTTATAAAACTGCATGATATATTGGAATATCCTCCTCTTTCTATGATAAAATCGCGTATAGCAGATTAACAGAGAACACTGAATCTATGTACATTCAAACATTCAGCAGTTCAGATATTCCCCAAATTTTACAAAAGCTAATGAAAGAAAGAAAATTACTGTGAATACCTCTCAATATTCAGTTTTTTTAGTGTTCCTCGAAAATGGAGGACAGAAACATTCCTGAACACGTATCCATACCTTGACACTAATAAAACGCTACAATACACATTCTTAGTACACCATAGACTATACTAGCGGTACACTATATGCAATACACATAGTAAGGAGCCCCGGGGAGCCCCATAAGGGCGCGTCGATAAGGCGTCTTAGATTGGCCGGCCTTTGATCAGATAACGCCCCAGTCCTGACTGAATCAGTGTCTGGTCCCCACACAGACAGAACGCTGGCCCCGACACTGACATTAAAGGTGCGCGAGGCGGAGGGGCCTTAAGGCTATGGAGTGCCGTGTGTTAACGTTATAAATTGATATATATGCCTATAATATACATGGAGGAAACAAGGATAGGTAAGCGGGAGAGAGTCAAGGAGGGCCAGGGCGATATGACATGTAACAATCTATCCGTAAAGGATGACACAGGTAATTGTGAGATTGAATAAACTGATAAACAAGGCTGGTGGTAATAAGCCCATCCCAGTTTACAGCAACATTACAGTTTACCATGAAATATTTTCAAAATTGCCTCCATGCTTATTCCCTGAGGAGCGTTGCATAATACAAAATTGACAACAGCAATTAGGTTGACAGATTGCTCCTGAAATCTGTAAAATGCAGCTTTATATGTTGCCCTTTTCCCCAATGTCAAAGCCTGTCAGCCCAGCCAATAATGTCTGACCTATTTTGCCCTGAAATACACATTTTGATTATCTGCCAAACCTGCAAATCTGTCAATTGATAAGATTTAAGAACTCATAATGGTTTAGCAGGACTTGGGGATATAGAAAAATATAATCCTTGCTTATGATTTCAGTAACCCCAACTCTAGGAGATAAGGATGGCTTATATGGCAATTTTGTCAAACCCTTGTCCAACCCTGGAAGTTACGCAATATGGGATGTGCTTATTCGGGATGACAACTTATTAATTTTCATCTAATTATATAAAAACCAGTGAAACCTTGATAAAGGTTGAGTATTTTTTATATTTGTCACAGTCCAAGTGAGGCATCTCAATAACACAATATCTACAATTAGCTATCAATTATTTCTGTCAGTAGGCTATTTACATTGATTTGCATGAAGGTAGTCAGATTTATTCATATCATTGTAATAATACCCAGTAGTAGAAAATATAAGCATTTATATCTACCTAACGTTTCACTTAACACATAAACAATGTTCGCACGAAATCTGAATATTGAAACATAATCACACCATAGATATAGAAACACCAGTGGTTCTCTCTATATCTATGATCACACTTAACCTTTAAACGACGAATTTCACTTATTGACGCTCGCGGTACCATAGACGCGCGCACAGCCCTACCTGTTGTATCCGTCGACGACTCCTTCACATGCAATCGTCGTCGCCTATACCAGTAGGTGCTCCAGGGAATCCTCCCTCTCGTGCTGGAGGCCATTACCTCCAGTGGCCCGCCGACAAAAACTACCACCTCCTCACCCGGGGCACCCGCAGATTCAAAGGGCAGCGCTCCTCTTTCCTTGTCAACGGGAGAGTGTGGGGATGTGTTTTAGGGCTTTCTCTGGCACTACAGGGGAGGCGAGAGCAATGGCGTCCAACTGCGCTCCTCATTTAGTATGGGCTAGACGTTGTTTGTTTCTTTGTATTTTCCACTGAGATGGTTTTAAATGTTGAAAGGTTTGGTTGGATAAATTGTGTTTTGATCAGGCCTTAATGGGCGTGTTTGATTTATGAATTGCTGTTTAATACAGTAGTTATTGTATTTTTAAATTTCATATATGCAAATAGCATTGATATTTGAAGAATTCCATCTAGTCTTTGCAGACTACAGTGTCAGAGCCTTTTAACACTGTAGATAGGCTGTAAGTAGTATATAGAATTGAGGTTCTACTGACGGTACACAATGTAAGTAGTATATACAAAGTGAAAAGAACTAAATCTTGCTATTGGAAGAACTTCATGCCTTGATAGTGGATGGGGTGGCTACTAAATACTACTAACATGATTCATATACAAATTGCACGAATAAAATAATTATATCAACTTCTTTGAATATACCTACTGAATATTGGCACACAAGCCTATCTCGTGTATGCACATGCTCATGTTCTTTATATAAAGTCATCACTTTCCTTTCAGCAATCTGGCAGCTGATAGATCCCGGACAAGGAAATTGGATACTCTTGCTATTCCCTTGACACAGAAATAGCTAAGCACTATTTCCATACCGACAGTCAAGGCGGCTTGGCTATATACATACCATCAGCGCCAGACTGCCTTGGCTGTAAACATGCAGTATGTCTACCTGTCGTGGGGTCAGCGAGAGGTCAAGCCACGTACCATTTATACAGCGCATGGCTCTGGTGCTGGCCTGCTAAAGTGGCATACTGCTAATCCATCATAATAATATCCGATGAATAAAGCACTCACTGCAACCATTAACACATGTATGATGTCTAAAGCTTCCAGCCCAGCTATCAACACATGATGAATAAAGCTCCCAGCATAGGTATTTAGACATGGTGAATAAAACTCCCACCACAGATATTAACACATGGTGAATAAAGCTCCCAGCCAAAGTATTAACAGTACATGATGAACTACTATCAACACATTATGAAGAAAGCTTTCAGCCAAGGTATTAACACATTATGATTAAAGCTCCCAGCCCAGCAACTATAGAGCTTCCAGATCAGCTTTTAACACATAAATAAAGCTTCCACCAGAGCTATTACCACATGGTAAATAAAGCTCCCACCACAGCTATTAACGCATGGTGAATAAGGCTCCCAGCCAAAGTTTTAACAGTAGGTACATGATAATTTAAGCTCCCAGCCTGGTTGCTATATGAATAAAGCTTCCAACCCAGCTATTAACACATGATAGATGAAGCTCCCACCACAACTATTAACACATTATGAAGACAGTTTCCAGCCTAGGTATTAACACATTATAATTAAAGCTCCCAGCCCAGCTAGTATATGAATATAGCTTCTAGCCCAGCTATTAACACATAAATAAAGCTTCCACCAGAGCTATTACCACACGATAAATAAAGCTCCCACCACAGCTAATAGCACATATAAAGTCCCAGCAGGCTCATGTCCATCCCCTAGCTGTGCCTGATTCTTGGTGGCAGACTGGTGCTGTATATCTATCATTCATTGGCTTTGAGGAAAAAAGAAACCACTATGGGAGGATTCAGACTTCTTAGGCTGCAGAAAGATTAAAGGAAAGGGGCCAGATGAATTTTTTTTATGCCCATCGCCATTGACTTCATTTCGTAGGGTAGGGAACGTTCAAATTCACTATTCCATTGAGTTCTAAGGATGGTTCATTGCATTTTGGATACCTCTGGAAACCAACATGTAGGAGGCATAATCATGTTTATTGTAGAAATTCCATAGAAAAGGGAAAGGGGAAACCATGCGTTGCAAGGCTGTTTCTTTGATTATGAAGTTTATCTATATCTTATCTCAATTATTACATATAATAAATCATAAGATTATATAGTTCCAAATACACACATACAAACACACACACACACACACACACACACACACACACACACACACACACACAATACATGCATGTCTCACATGAATGGGGCATACAGCATACATGCATCGCATCACATATGTACACCATCTCCCTCCGCCACACCTACCCCAGCGCTGCCAGCCAAAAAAAAAAACCCAAAAAAACGACCTCATCGCAAAGGATATAGTTGCGGTTGCTGCATGCGGCGGATTTTGCCGCTGCAGCGGAAAAGCCTCCTTCCCAGACTTGTGCTTCCGCTGGTTCTTCTGGTTTCGCTGGTTCTTCTGGTTTCTCTGGTTCTGCTGGTTTCGCTGGTGCTACCAACCGTCACCAGCCAGTCAGCAGAGCAACTGCTCCACTGCCGTAGCCTTGGTAGACGGCTGGCTAAAATCAATGCGGAGAGCTACTCGCGCTGCTTAGGTTTGATCCGGACTGGCAGCAGGAGCAGCTCCGGCAGCCAGCCAGCCAGTCTGTGCGTGGAGAGTGGAGAGTGCATGGAGAGTGGTGCAAGGTGTTGATGTTTTGGGCATGTCCTTCAATGGATGAGGATCGGATCGAAACATTTTTCCCTTGTATTTGTGGTAAATGTATATAACGTTCTATTTGGTTCTGGTTTAGTTCTGGTTTTGCTCTCAATAACCAGATAACGTCTTTAGAACCTAACATTGCAACATTGCACTGTGACGTTATGTTTGTTACATTGCTGCTTGCCTGGGAAGATATGGTAGGTAAATATCGCCTACAACCGAATATCCATGTACGTATAGCTCCCTTGTAAGGCCAAAATATAAACAGGGAAGGGGGGGTAACGTTTATTGTACATGGCACTGCCTTTCAAAAAGGGGGAAAGAAAGGTAGCATAGGGCCTATTATTTAGATCAAGTCCCCCTCCTGTCTTTTACAAAACCTATGTTTGTCCATTTTCACTCTTAGAGTTGATATTACTCAAATGCCCCCCTCCCCTTCTTTCTCTGGATTCTGGAGCCAAATTACACTCGGACGGAACTTAATGGATACTTCCAAAGTATCAGTAGGCCTACTAGGACCAATTGCTCAAAACTACATTATTTGGATGACTTCATTACCTAACAGTCAATTACATGGAAACATCCAATTTGAAAATTAGGCCTACTCTTAGAAAAGGAGACGGGTATGGTTTATAATTCGAACGTATTTCTTTTCGTTGCACTCGGCGCCCCATAGCTGCGATGGTGGTGTGTGGCACTAGGTGGTGCTGGGCCCAGACCTAGTGCCAGCCTGCTGTCGTTGTAGGTAGCAGCAGTGCACCACCAGCACCATCAGCACCACTACGGGATAGACAGCACCACTACAACCACCACCCCTCCAGCAGTCGGGCACTGCATCCAGCCGCGGCCGGACGGTCCGTGCATGGCGGCCGCCGTGGTGGTCACATCGAACTCATCCAGCAAGTATTTCCTTATCAACACAGCGCCCTGCACGTATACTATACAAGAGGGTGTGAATCGTTTGGCATAGATGGAAGCAGCCGGCCAACATGTTAGTGGGTGTTTGAGGAGGACTGGGACTAGTACTAGGTTGTTGTTGTTGGTGGTGGATGCTGCTGAGAGGAGGGGCGGTGTTGAAGCTACAACGGATCCAGTCTGGGGGGTAGGGTCCTGTGTGGCTGGATTCTACTACTGCTAGTTCTGAACACCAACCAGCCGCCACCACACACACAGGGTCGGCCCAGACTCTGTGGGCTCCGACTTCCACTACTGTTACCATTACTACTACTACAGCTCCTCCAGGACATTCCTCCAGGTGAGAAGGGCGGCCACCTCATGTCTCCTCCTACATCGCGGGCCATCCACCCCCTCCAGACCAGTACTCCAGTAACCAATATTTGGGCCAGAGGCGTCTCCTCTTCCTCCTGCACCTTCTCCTCCTGATCGTGGCTGCAGCACGTCACAGGTAGGAGGAATCTCTCCAACCCCTGAACTGTCTCTGACCATCCCCAATAGTATTTGCATTTCCAAGGTTGTAGCGTTGTAGCATAGCTCTGCATGCGTATCCAATGCTAGACTATGCAGCCAGACGCGTATTGATAAACACATTTCTGTCTCCATTCTTTGATTTCTCCCTTTGTTACACACTGTCTCTATAGGTAATGCTCTGTGTATATTGTGCGTCGCGCCTTTATGGATTTATACAGTCGTGTAGTCAGTGCCATACTAGGCCCTATATATATACATAGTTTCTAGGTGATTCTATATCATACATATTATACATGGTATAATGATATCAATGCATATCATTTTCCGGGGAATAAAATTATTACATTCCCGAAAAACAAAATAATATTGCATATATATGCAATCGGTTAATCTCCAGGAGTATGGTTTATGACTGCTGAGAGGAGGGGCAAGACTATAGGCTATAGCAATGTCATAAACCATACTCCTGGAGATTAACCGATTTTCATAATTACACTCATTACACTGCAATAATAACACTCGGCAGCTCAAAAGCAACTATAATATTTCCCATTAACCATTATAATTCAGCCGCCATTAGATTGCCCTGCTTCTTTAACTAGATTGGCAAACAGTTATCTTAACTCCATCGACCATAGGGGATAGGAAAAATCGACCCCAATATTTCTTCATTTCTATCTGCGGCACTATTGACCCAGCGTTGGTTTCCTTAGGCCGGCCGAGGAGCCGTCCCCCGGAGATCGCCATCCAGATTGTGATATTGTACACACAACCCCGCCTGCCACTTAGAGACTTATTGTATTGAACATGGGCAAGTGTAAGGCATCTGCCTTATAGTTATATTATGGTGGTATAGGATACACTGATGGACATAAAAAAGGGGCATGTCTGTATATTAGTCGGTCTTGATGAGAATAGCGTGGTGTTTTTAGTAATTGTGTTTTTAGAATTGATACATCTCTAAATGTAGGCGATGTATGTAGGCCTACTTTAAGTACCTTATGTACATAGATTATATATGTATATATTATGTGTTATATATACGTATGTATCATAATTGACGTGCGTGTGTATTATTATACCTATAATAAGAAATAAATTGTCAAACGGTTAAGTGAATATGTACCTACGTTTACTTCATATAGGTTATGCGTTGTGGTTGAGTGAATCCTAAAATACAAAGCAATCTATGATAATATTTCTGTAAATCCTTGGTACTAGATATTACATAAATATGCAATAACCATCCATTAACAGTTATGAACAGGGATATACTTGAGTAATAATCATTTTACTTCATAGCTGCGTGGGACAATGCCTGCCATTTTTCTGGACTAATTCTTTTTTCAAATCATATCACGTAAAAATATTTACTCACACACAAATGGGGAAATTCCCAACGTAGTGTGTGGTAAAGATTAATCAAATATAGTACGTACTATCAACCAAAACACAATCAATACATTCGAGTTTAATCCACTGATACCAAGGATTGACATCTGCCCCATTTCGTTCACATGAATGTAGTATGTGTGCACTTGGTACAAGTGCTTTCTATGTATACTTAATAATGTAGGAACGCCGTTTGTATGGGTACAATATTTTTTTCATAGATATTATACATAATGAAGAGTTATTATTCTATATATAGGGGGGAATATGGGTTGTATCGCGCACAAAATGCGCGATACAACAACAGCAGCAAATGTCAGACAGAGAAATAAGTTATAGGATATATCCCTCTTGTATAAAGAGAAAATTAAGGATTCCAAAAAGATGGGTTTAAGTTTGTGATAACGTAGAGCCTGTATAATCCCATTTTATTTTTGATTTGGGAGGGGAACAGATATCAATTATCAATCTGTTTGCATAGAAATTGTGAATTTATATCTGAAAATAAGCATACATTCATGAGAACAACTGGACAGTTGTTATATCGCGCATTTGTGCGTTGTATCGCGGATTTAAGATACCTATCTTTGATAGAAGTTTATGACAAAATTAAATAAGAAATGGCCCACAAAATATTGGAAATAGCGCACATATTTGCCCATATTTTCTTTTTAAAAAAAATTAACAAACAATATTAAGTCAATGTGATTTTTCAGATGATTATTTAACAACAAACTCGTTGTTTTTTTCTATAGTTGAGAAAATAGCAAATTCTGATCAATACACTGATATTCTGTGATTTGATATTTTTCTTAATAGACAAAACTATATTTTCCTAGCTATAATTTAGGAAGTTATCTACTGCATTAAAAAGAAATAGTTTTTTTTTCAAAATCATAGTTGTACTTTCCTCTTCCCCCGCTGATCAAATAAGTTTTGTGCATATAATAAATACTTCTGAAAAAGGTCATACAGTGAGGGAAATGTATTGTAGAGTGAAGCGGGCTCCATCGATCTATAACGACACGGCCACACAAAGCTGCAAATGACATTAGCACTGGCATGTACACGGCTTTCCAAGATAGGCGCCCACCGTCTAAGACCTCTGATTATTTACCAGACAAGGGAAAGTATTATTGCAAGGAGAGGCTGAAAGTGATACTTAATTGCCCTCATGTCATGGATGATATTTGAAAGTTGGATGGATATACTGTATGCTGGTATGTTCAAGAACTTAAGAGTTCAATGATATCATTTCCAAGGCACTGTAGAATTATTGTCAGAGGAATAGAACTGTATTATAGAGTATTGTAGTGGCTCTGAGCTGCGTATATCAAAGAAATCTTGGTCATTCACCAGAGATATGATTCCCTACAGATTTACATCCCATAATACGCATTTTTCTAAGCTACATGAGGTCCAATTCGTATTATCGTTGCTAATTTCATTTTCTCAAGAATTCGGTTTCAAAAGGAGGGCATAAGTCTATGCATTGAGGTATACAAGTGCCTTAAACCACATCCCAGCCATATGCATACCTATAGCTAGCTAGTCCCACTTAGGCTTTAGTGTACATTTATTTGTTAACATAGGGAGGTTTTACAGAGGCCTTAGACAGGCCTATACAGCAGAGAAATCTGGACTGCCATCAATCCCCGAGGACACGACGACTGCCTAGAGCTGTGACATTAGTATCAGTGCCGGGGCTTTCCAAGAGCGGCGCCGACCTCCAAAGCCCCCATAGATTAGGGTACGGCGTTCGGCCTCCGCCATTTGTAAACCGCTGGATGAAGTCGTCCCGAGGTCTCCGGGTACTGGAGGCCATTGCCGTCCTTCCTCCAGGGTGCCTGATTTACCTGCCGCCACCTGCTATGCCTGCTGCCGTGGCTCCTCCAGGGTTATGTCCTAATTAGACCCAGTTGGCCCTGGCGGGTAATGGACGCATTTGCAACGGAGGAGACGCATTGGGGGCTTTATGCTACTAAAGGTAAGATGGATAAAGGCAATGATGGGTGTGTTATAGCAGAACGATACCGTTGGGGTAATATTGCTTTCTCCATAGTGGCTATACGTATGCCAGAAGGGCCATAATCGTAAAGAACGTATGTCCACAGTGAACAAACATTGGCTTCGTATGAATTCATACCAGTCTTTCCCAAAGTTCCCCATGATATTGATAAATATAGCATTACCAATGCAAAAGGATTTTCGTGTAATTTTCCCCATGATAGTTATGCTTACATACTGCAAGGTGGCATTCAAAAAAGCTTTTGAATTCACAGCTGACGATTCTCAAGATGCAGTGATAACTTGATGTAAAAAGAATTCCGTCGAATAATCCTCTTTAAACTAAATGTTTTCAACTATTTTAGGGTAAAGTAATCACTCGTTAAATGCACTGTACTGCTGCTTAACTAAAAGCCCGATGCGGAAATCACGTGCAGGCAGTTTGGCAGGCGGCCCTTGGCTCAATCACGCCCATTTAATCAGCCCTTTGATGTATAATCACGTCCATTTAATCAGGGCAATGGAGCAAGGGATGTGACTGTTTAAGGTGAATCGCCCTCATTCCGTCAACTATTTACTAAATCAAAGTATCCCACTTCCGAGGGAGCTGCTCGCAATTGCATTGCATGAGCTGCTCGTGGCACTGAGGGATCTCCGCAGACTTTATCGATTTCCTCCAGGAATTTCCTCGACAGCCTGATCCATTGATAGTCGCCTTGCGGAGTCACAATGAAACATTTATTTTTACGAGGCGGCTATCGATGAAGTATCATATAAAGCAGGGCCCTCGGCCCGGCCCCTCTCGTCTCGTGTCAATGGTCGAGTAAGCAATGTTCGTGTAGGGGAGGCGACGGTGCGGTCAGCAGAGGCTATGATGGATGCCTACTGTCGACATAGCCCTTCCTGCCCCCTTATAGGCCATTTATAAGCAGTTTCATAAAGAATCGCACCTATAAAACGCATATTGATGTATATGCTTGTCCACTATGCAACTCGAAAATTGCTATTATAGACCTACTAGTTTATGGGCAAATATTATACGGAAGACATTGACGTATGGACGTTGACATTTGAGTCCTGTCTACTCCACTCCACTAAATTTTTGTTGTGCGACCTTTCCCCCAAAAGGCCTATAGCAGGAAGGCAATACTGAATGAGCATTTCAGCATTTCGCACGTTGGAGGCTAAAGCCCCCGAGAGCTGCTCACTGCCCCTGCAGGTCGGTAAGGGCACTTCCTTATGGCTTCTGACTGAGCTGCTCCTGATGGAAGGCCTAGGGAAGGTCTGCCCAAGGTTCTACTTTGACCATGGGCAATGTATCAGAAGCCCTTTACACCATCTAGGTGTACTGATCACTTTTCCGATGCTATAGAACACATTCATACTATCTAGGTGTACCAACTCATTTTACACTTGTAATGCAGCTATGCGTCAGATATTTTTCCTTGTGAATTTGGAAAGGGCACTATTAATGGACCTCTTTTCCTCTGAAAAAAGGTCCTTCCTAGGCACCCCATGTAAAGAGACCATCCACCCTTTCGGAAGATGAGCCTTTTCACCCCATGTATATGTAGCTGTGTAAACTCGATACAGTAATGCTTTCACCAGTAGCATTGGCAAAAGAGACAACAGGAGATTAAGGTTTGCGTGACAACTTTTAAAATACCATTACAGGGCCTTCTAAAAGCCTGCAAGGTATGCATCCGTTTTTGAACGCCCACTTTATCATAGGATTATGTTTATGACTTCCTGTTTCAGAAAGAGAGGAAGCCATGTTGACATTTTCTTTATACACGTTTCCCCCGACTGAAATTAGTTTACTGTACCAATTAAATAGACAAAGGCCTGGACCTTTATTCAAAATAACTGTTTCGGTATGTCAGCAGTGGTTAAGTTCGAGGAACTTTGTGGGTAGCCACAAGCTTAAGATAAATATAATCACATGTGTCTACTGCTAAAAATAATTGTGCCTCCTTGGCATAGTTTCAGCAAAACAAATTAGTACCTAAGTCGGTCAGAACGTCAATGTTTGGCACCTAGAAGTGATGATTCACGTCAGTTGGTATACAACAAGGATCAGAAATAGAACATGTGCTGACTCATACCTACATGATTGCATTCTACCAGCATGGTTTTGACAGTTGTGAAAGACGTGCTAATATTATACGCGTGCACCTAGCACATTGGTCATACAAAGTCATATAGGCCCTATGTATGATCAGGAACTTTGGATTTATAAACAGGAATACGGCCTCTAAAAATGGGTGAGTGACAGTGTTGGTCTTTTGTTGAAATTAGGACTGCTTTCTAACATAGATTATTAATGTATAAAGACGTGTTAAGCCTGTATTCCAAGGGCTGATTTTGATTCTACCAATTTTGTATTTTTTTTCTTTTAATAATGGCATGTAACCAAACATGACGGGTGGACCCCTGGAATAAACTTTACCCTGTATTACACACACCTAAGCATTGCTAATTCCGTCGAATGCAGTATGGTTTCCATGATCCTCTTGTATTGTAAGGCCTGGTGTTTACATTTTATACACGTTCCAAATGCAGGTCCAATACCAAAGATAGACTGGTTGGTCGGTACCAGCTGATGCAATCTTTAAAACCACAAAATAAGCACTTTTGTCATAGCACCGCCATTTAAAGCAAGCTAGATAAACACCATTATAAATGCTGGATTTACATTTGATATACACTGACACATCAATAATCAGTGACTAGCAGAGGACCATGGTATGCTTGATAGCCCATGATTATAGAGATTCTCAGACAATGATTGGTTATTCCGTCGTTGTATCACATGAACGCGTGCTTGGTACGTTTCTATTCATTCCAAACTGTGCTCCAGCCATTTTAAATAGCAAACTGCTGCAGCAGGTAAAACTAAAACATAAAATACATTAAATCACCTGACATCTGACTCGTGTGATCAGGTTCACATGGAAAAACCAACAGGTAGTAGAAACAATTTAAAAATAGTTATTTTCTCACTGATGTCAGCGTCGGTGGCTGTCTTCCAATCAGTTCCTAAGGTGGTTTTGTCGTCCACAAGCCTAGGATGACATGGATCTTAGCCAAGACCATCCCACTGGGAATGCCTATATATTGACCCATTGACAGATGCTGAAGTAACAGGTGTTTCTTATTGAAGTGTTCTAGCTATTTGTGTGAGGAAGTCGTGGTAGGAGTTAGGCCTGCAACACTAATTTAAGGCCAATGGAACACACTGTGTGGTCAAATGCAGCCTTAGGGCCCAGGGTTAATTAGAAAACTGATATCAATTAGACTCTCAATCTTAAAAATATATCTATATGCTAATCAATCTATAAGAGAGGCATAACTTACATGTATATATGGGCCAATATATATATAATTCCTTTATTATTAGTGTAAATTTAACGTAAATTTATTCAGTAAATCTGTCCCACTTTTCAACTTACATGTGCCAGTTTTTGAAAACTGTTGTTCATGAGCCAATCTGGTTTATATTGTCCTTTGGGAGTCAATTCCCAGTTGTATTACTTTGCATGTTTTTCAAAAGTACCAAACACCAACACTATTATAAACAGGGGGGCTCTTAGATATGGCAATGTGCCTTGTGATATCATAAAACGTAGTTATTGATGAGTATATTTTCCCCTGCTGCCTTGACTGTCGTTATAAGCCTCCATTATTGAAATGAATTAATAATAATGATAGGGCATTATCTGACGTTCCCCTCTGATGGTTATTAAAGAATCCCATATACACCCATAACCTTTGGTAAGGTTGGAACTACTCCAGAAGTAGCGATACTAATTAAAATGTCTATAAAGTCTAGATAAAGCCGAATACTTTTGATTAGCAGAGTATTTTCATCGCATGTGGCCTGTTGCACAATGGATTTTCGTTGTGAGTATCAAACAACGAAAGCACAACAAACTTTTGCTTAACAACTAAATGTTTCGTTGCAACGAAAATGCAATATCTCTGGTTCTAATGAATGAATTTAAATCTGTAAATTGTTATGAAAAGGGAAAAAATTAGAAAAAAATCAGTAAAGTTACAGCTTTTTGAGGGCATTCTAAATAATTATAGAAAAAATATGTGTCAGAACTATGAAATTAAACACCTAAGGAGGTGTTGTATATATTTGCCTGTATGTGTAAAAATATCTTCTACTATAGCAGAGAAACCCGCTTCTTGCTATTATCCTCTCCTATTGAATGGATATATCGATATCCAATACCAGGTAGTGCGACTTCCATTCATTTACAGGAGCCCATTGACAGGGTATATGAATGATATATGATATGTAAGTATTGCACCCAAATAGTTCTAGATCCTTTACATATGTACCTATTAATGTATTAGGTATAAGATACAACGACCAGCGAATACAGAGAGTGTATGCACACTGCAGTACATTGAACTGCATTACTATTCAATTTTCTACTTTCAACCCCCATTTTAGATAAACGTCAAACTATAGATTATACTTAGGTACTTTTGCTGACTAGGCATCATCCACTGTATAGATATACCAATTACAGCAATTGCACACCATAGACAACCTCCAGGGTGCAATAAACACGCACATACCAACACGGCAGCACCCCTGCAATAAGCAAAGCAGCTGCACAGTAGACATATTGAACTCCAATACTATTTAACTTTCTACTTAGTCGAAACTACCACCCAAGACGAAAGTGACTCCAAGCTCCCCTTGAGCCCTCCCCACTAATCAGTCTGTGGGCCCACCCTGGAGTTAATAGGTCTGCAGGCTGCTGGAGGAATCGTCTGTACACCCTGGAGCGACATGGCACTGTTTGCATACTCAATCATGTGCTGGAGGCGGACAGAGCTAAACAAGTTAACCCCAGTGCGCGATCTGCTGGCAATTCGGCTAGGGCTAGTCCCATGTGCCAATCATCTTTAGTGTTCGGGGCCAGGCAAATGTCAGCCCCCTCCCTCTCCCTCCCATGTCTACAAAGAGAGCCTGATCAACACATTGGGAGCCAGTGTCAACATGGTGTGCGCTCGTGCGTCATCGCTGTTTGAGATGGAGGTTGGGGTATGTGTGTGAGAGGATGGAGGGTGGGTGGATTGGTGTGTGGAGGTTGTAGGTTTGGTGGGTGGTTTTTTTTGGGTTATAATGGTTGGGAGGGGTTTGCTTGGGGATTACTTAGTTAATATGTACTGTATGTATTCTATACTGGGACGGAACCCAAAATGTCAAAAGGCCTTTTAAATACAATCAGTTTAATCAGTTCTCTCGCATCAGCATCCTAATGAAGTTCAACACTCTTTTAACATTGGAAGCGTGACAGATATGACGGTACTGATTCTGCTATTTAATCTTTTAAAAAAATATTGGGTGGCTGTTGAAACTAAAAACATAGGGAAGGTTGTTATGACACTAAGTCTCAAAATGACACTTAGTCTCAAAATTTTGAGACTTAGTGTCATTTGAGACTTAGTGACATAACAACCGTTCTATCAGATTCCCTGTCTGGTATAATCATGTCACACAAATGTAGGGGAACGTGAGACAACAGTCTTGGTTACCTTATATGAATGTGTGATAGTTGATTAGCGGGGATGGAAGGAGGGTAATTATTGAAGGTTTGACATACGTAGTATGACGTGTCGAGGTACTAAAATGTAATTTACAGAAAAGAAACACAAAAAACATATGTCTTTAGATGTGCAAACACCCACACAATTTCCTGTATCCACCCACTTTTCATCTATAAATCCACCATAACACCATCCACCACAACCCTCCTGGATCCAGAACCCCATCCTCCCTCCCCTCCCCCCGCCCACCATGCATCCCCCATCCTCCATCCCCTACAAAACTAAGCACCAATCACCCTTTCACATCCCCCTATGTCGATCCGATGCCAAAGCAATTCTGGAATATACGAGAAAAACATTCAACCCCCTCTTCCTGTCCTCGACCATGCGCAGTAGCCGTGGCACACCATCAACCGAGAACCCGTTCTCCAATTCCAATCCCGATGCCATGTAATCATATTGAGCCGTTGTCAGGAGCTGTGGGAAATTGAAAGCCTGCCACTTCGGCCGGTTTCAGGGCTAATTCTACTCGTCACACTTCTAATAGCTCCTCCCAATCAATCTGTGACGCTCCCATGACGTCCTACTGACGTATTTAAATAGCTGTTGGTATGGAGAGCTTACACAGAAAATTCTTTGGCTCTGAAATTATGTATTCAGTATAGATGGTTGTCATCACAAATAAAGCCCCTGGATTTTGGGAAATGGTATGAGTTTTATTAAGCAAAAATTGCTGCCAATCCAAGGAAAGCTCTGTGATTTGGGAAATGTTGGCCTCGGGGGCTGCAATGCAATGAAAAGGATAGCGAAAAATGTGTCATTATCCTCTTGCGTGTCCTCCCATTCCAATACCACGAGCAAAGGTTTTGAAACGTGGGATGAAAAACTAACATTGATGTACAGGCACCAACATAATATTCTTTCCTCTCAGTTATGTACGGTCACTTATAACATCTCAATCAAATACACTAAGTTCCCTCCTGTTTACAGCAAATTTTAACATTTCAACCCAACGGTCTCCATTTGAAAAACAGGTAGGTGCGGGCTTTTGTTTCCCAGACACCACTGTAAAACACCCTTGTGATATGTGACCATAATGGACATCTTTCTAACCTCCATCAGCTCCAGTGGGTGCTATAAGCAGTCGCCCATACAGTCTATACACTGCCTATATAGATAAGAGCCAGACTCAATTGCTCGAACAAAAAATTAGATTTAACGCAGAATTGCGAGTCGATTACAAGCAATTGATTTGTACCCTAATTGAATCACGATGTGGATCATTTGAGGAAGCTGCGCCTCTGGACAGACCCTTAATCAAACGATTTCTCCTCAATTATCCGACTGGCGCACTTATAGGTAGAAAGAACACAATCCACACTTAAATATTCCCAGACAATAAAAGACCGTGCTGTTTGGAATGGAGCCAATTCTTTGGTTTTACCATTATATTTGATTCCTTTTTGTCACTTATAGTGAACGTTTTTATCAGAAGTAAGCAGTAACCAGGCAGCTTAGTATTGGATCATTGCAAAGAAAGCAAACGTAATATAAATGTATTCGTTGGCAAATTAGCAAATGAGGAAGGCCGAAGAGAAAGCTCTAGAATATATAACATGTTTGTGAGAAGAGGAGTGATATAGTCAAAATCTTTTCAATATTACTATAGTTTCAATGGAAATCCCATTCACATGCTTTATTAAGGCTCCTGGTATTAGCGTGATAACACGCTTTATTGGGAAAGTTCTGACATCCCAGCAATTTCCTCTAGCAATTATGTTTAGCAGTTCAGCACTGAATGTTTTATCAATTTGGAGTCAATTTTAGATTCTCATACGCAAATTCCCAGACCGCTACTGGGGATTTAGATTGTCATGATCTGCCATCGTCAGGAAATCACGTTTAGAAGTAAGATATTTCACGTTCATATGGTTTTGCTTTAGACTGCCAATTCCATCTTTTTGTTGTCACCTATATCTTACGTATGGTTATGAGTGAGACGAATCATCTCATTCCAATATTCAACATCTTCAACTATCTACAAGAGAGTATCTGAATTGTATCCAACTATCTTTCCCTCCACAGAGACCTTTTCAATCTTCTGGGTTAATCTTATTAGCACATGTTACTGCCCCGAACAAACTAAGGGTCATAAGAACTACCTGCACAAGCTCATTCCAAAGGTTTCATCTGTCACTCTCTATGGGGATTTTAGCTCGTCTGAAATGAGTAATAAGATATATGAAGATGGTACAATTTTGGGACCTCCCAGTGAGCACCGGTGGAAAATGAAACTCTCACTAAGAAAACCTATTTCCCGTTTTGATCTGAAGCATTTTTAAAGTACGAACACAAAACGTTGTAGGTTAACTTAATTGATATGCTATAAGTTAATGTAAGCTGCAACCAGAATTAGTAGAGCGATCCCCAAGCAAATTAGTTTAGATGACCGCTTGTTTGATTGACTAGAATCAATCATATTAGACTGCAAAATTAGCAGAATAAGTTAAACGGCTAGACTGTTGAAATAGACAATTTTAAAACTAATTAGCATTGCCCATAATGAGCTAGTATGGGTAGCTTCCCTTTTGGATAAGGCACGTCCCGTTGTTATGGTTTTTCACGGTTAGCTGGACATGAAAGCTTAATTAGCTTGAATGGAAAACAAGAAATAAAATGAATGGTTTCCTCAATCACGTTCTAATTTTCCAGATGCCTTCAGATTCGTTGCAGCAGAATTTCCATGCAACATCGTGAACAGAATTTATGCTATGGGTTTGGCGGCTCATTTTTGTTTGTTGACAGTCAACACTGAAACATCTATAGGCACTGGAGCCTGTCTCATTTGTAGGTATCTTGAGTACTTTAATGCAAGATGTTGAGCAAATGCTAGTTTTTTTTTTCCATAACGCCTGATCAATTTCTAAAATCCTATATATACGACTCCGACTTGTATATCCAAGAATGCAACATTAAAAGAGTCGGCTTAAAGACAGTACGAAAATTCAAACCTAATTTCAATTTATCGCCTCAGTCATTGGAACCTCATGCCATTCACATTCCTTCCTGCCCCTTTGAAAACCTAAACACAATTCACGACTCGCATGGGATGCATTGGAGGGTCCGTAGCAATATATTAAGAAGAACCGCGGGGGAGATCCGAGAGGGGCCGTACGACCCCTGTGGATCGCACGACCACCAGAGGACGTCCCAAAAGCTTTAATTTTCCCAATCGAAAATCCAAACTAAGTGGGATATAGTGAAAATTTGCAGCGGTACATACGGTACAGCTATACTCACTGTCCCCCCATATGCACCGTTAAACAAGGCGTGCGGGTAATAAAACACGAGACGTGGGCGGTGGGAACGTACACACGGCGCCAGTAATCAATGACATCATCCCACGGATCCATAAAACTGGATCAGCCCCGAAGCACAGGTTAGCAGGGAGGTCTTCAGCCGAGTGAAGCTGTCATGAGACCCCAACAACTGCTATACTATAAAGATAGGACAGGCAAGAAACCACTCAAAACATCAGTTTTTTGTTCACATCCTGAGTGTCCCCCCCCCCTCTACTCCTGTGTTTCTGAAACTTTAATTAATTCTAAGACATCTGCAGGTTATTGTGAGGAAAACCTTATGCCCGGGGTTTAGAATGTTCCCAAACACAGGCTCCTCACATGAAATAAAGTTTGATCTAATAAGGAAGGGGAGAAGTTCTAACCAGAACTAAGAGTGGTAAACCTAGGGGTAAATGGTTATGTTAAACAACGTGTTGGGGAGACAAATTGGAATAAGGGTAAAGCTAAACTCGCAGTGTAAATTGGCAGTGATTAATAGGTACGTCCTTTATTGATATTAAACCAGTGGCACAAATGAATAAGTAATTTCCAGAGAATCTTTCGTACAAACCTTTCAAAAATTCTAAACTAGAAGTCCTAAACTGTCCTAAATGTTCCTTTGCCTAATTGAGTCCTGTGATGTGAATGATTCTAATTTCTAACACAATGCCTGTAGATGGGTTTCCAAGTCCTAGAATTAAGTCCAAGAGTGCCCCTAGAATGTTTCCAAGTCCAAGTGACACACACAGCAAATACGATATAATTTGGTTGGTTCTATAAGCCTAGGTCTGCTGCTCAGCTACCGAACACGTTCATCGTCCTCCACCGCGCACCAATGAATGACTGTTGCGGGCCGAGCTGAGACTATTAACAGGAGGACGCGCCGCTGGCGGATATGCGCGTCCGGCGAATGTCCGGTGAGCTGGAGCGTCCGGTGTGACGTCAGTCGGTCGCTCCAGAGCGCGTGGGGTGGGCTCATTAGCATATAACAAGCCTAACGGGATTGCCTTAAGGGCGGTCTGCCAGTTTCATTTGTGTGACTGTTTCTGACAACGAATACGTAGAGAGAATATCGATATACATTTATAAAATACAATGTTGTGTTTCGCAACATTATAATGCTTTCTGTGCACGTGCAACCTTTTATTCTAAATGATTGTAATAACCAATAATTAGGGGTTGTATATTTCTGTTGTTAACTAGGCCTACATCTTATAATGGTTTCCATTGAACCATAGGAAAGTAATCTTATCGAAGAATTACGATGTGAGAAACGCACTTAATATGATAATGCTGGTGTGAAACCCACTAGGCCTATTCCTAGTATGATACCAAAATTTCAATTTTCTCAGTCATGGGAAAAGACAACACAAGAAGGACTGCTTCCTCCTGCTCAGATCTATAGTTTGTTCACCAGGAGTGGATACTACGAGCGTCCAACGTGTTTGGGTCGTTGAGCAGAAGCTATGAATAATAAAGATGCTGGCTGGAACCAGTCCAGTCCCAATAATCCAGCGCCGTCTCCTCTCCTTTTCATCCTGGGCATTAAGCTTGTTGTTGTTGTCCACGAGCGTGCCTCCAGAGCCTCAAATCCTTGAGGCAATCGCCTGGGGTTGCATCTGTAATTCCTTCACTTGTGGGTGGATGAATGGGTAGCTCAGTTTCTTGTATTGGTTCGCTAGATCTGGATTACTTCAGGTTCTCCCTTGTCCGGTTGTTTCAGTGTCATACAGGCAATCCATGTTCTTGGATGACCAACTAGATTATTACATTTCACCTATTGGTATAGCTCTTTACACTTTAGGTTACATTTCCACAACCTAAATACCATAACTTATGGAAGTGGATTAAGGATTTCATCCTATGATAACTGGCTTAGATATTGTTTTTTATTCAAAAAGATAAAGTTCTAGATTAGGTGTTTGTGTTTACTCTGCTGCCTAATAACCCATACATCAATTATGCCTGCATATCATATTCAAGGCTGATATTCTTCTTTCCCATTATGGATCAATTTCTTCATCGATCTTTGAAGGTTGTGCAAGCATTGTCTTGCGATCCCAAGACTATCAAAACAAACTTGATCCTTCAAACTGATTAAGAGGATTAGCAATTCGATCTGTAAGTAAATATTGCAATTTCAATGATCAGTCGGCCACGGTGCCTGTTGGCCTAGACAGGCTTTGGCAAGGGAAACTACTGTAATACTAAAATCTACTCTTAGTGCACGACCTAGCATTCCCCCAACATCCATGATAATAACAGGAGTTTGCACGGTACCCAATCCCCCATCCCATTGGCTTTGGGCCAGGGATCTCCTAGATCTCTTCAGACCCTTATCGGCCTTGGGATTAAAGTCCCGTCCAATCTTACCAGGTCGGATCGATCTTTTGCCTGCATGGCGCTCGCATCTTCCTCCCTGCTGGACCAATCTAACATCATTCCTCCAGCGGTTAAGCCAGTATACCACCTTGCGATTCTCATTACCATTTGTTATTTTTTACGATGAATATGATAGGAGCTCACGCATGCTACATACAATTTAAAAGAAAACTTAAAATCCTTTTTGATAATGCATAACATGTCATTGATTCGCTTCAATTTCCACTGTCGATTTCTGGAATCGCAAGTAAAAATCGGCTAGTAGAATACAGCCTTTACTATGTTTGTGGGTGACCTTGGGAGGATGTGATGTCGTGAGTAATGTTCTGTAGGAAGGGGACTTCGAATGTGTATTTATATGTACATAACATAACGCTAGCTTTTGGTATTGTTTATTTCACCCTTTATATAATAGTTTAACATTTTTAATTCATTCTTTATCATCATCTTATTTGTCGCATACCACTTTTGTGTACAATATAGAGTTGATAGAATATAATATAGTTCGTTATTAGACTAGATTGTGAGCACTGTGTGTGCTCACTGTATCACCAAAGACCTGACCTTGTATTACCAGTTAAAATGGTATGTCATGATGAACCACTGTACATGTACTATATGCTTAATCTGGGTCAACTGGTAAACCGAATTATCCGCAGATATAGAATTTGTGCCAAATGGTTATATTATGATCAAGATTAGACCTGCATATATATATCCAAGCACAACAAGGGACAAGCATGTGGACTACTTACCGAATCAACAATAACTAACAGCCATTGTGGATAGGGACGCATACTTAAGTCTTTTAGAAAGTTATTTTCACATGATGTTCCACATGACATATGGCACCAGATGTTGACTGTTTCTAATCGGTTATTCTGATATAATATAAGCATGTTCCAATATGTTAGTGTCCCAATTGTTATTCATGTTTCCACAAGTCATATATTGGTTGAAGATTTGAGACGAAGTCATGTTCCATCTGCAATGCAATTGCGTATTTTCAAATAAATGTTTTCATTGATTACTCAGGGTCTTTCAAGCAAAAACGCCCAGAAATGCAATTCATTATTTTGTCAAATGCAATCCCACATTTTCTGTGTATTGCAAATGGATTTAACGTTTCTCATCAGGCACGCCAACTATGATTCGAATAATCGTTCTTTTCTAAATCGAATCCAATCCAGCAACGTCTGTTTCAAATTTATAGCCGTGCACCAATTTTTATGGACTAACTAGTATTTTGTACATAGAGATTACTCTCGGGAATGAGATGGAATCAATATAATACATCAGTGGTCGTTCTTTTATTCTTTGCCATTCAATAATGTTCCCGTGGGTCTGATCTCAATGATTAAGAGGGTACTATGGACGGCTTTAGAATTTTCCTTTTGCAATGTACCATGTAACCCTCGACCCCACTTTCGAAACCCCTACCGATTAATATTTGCTATTCTATTAAAAAAAACTATTCTTATTGAACTTTGATTAAATTTCGGTGTGGTTACGAGTATTGAATGGCAAAGTAAATTGAAGCCTAGCCCAAACTCACATACTGCCGACTACTGACCTGCATGTTACATTGATTTTGTGATACTGGCGTCGCTCTAACATTGTGACATGGAGCCAGTCCCCCCCCCCCCCCCCCCCCCATGTTATTAGGACGATAGGCTCAGAGGATCTGTGTCGACTCGAAATGGTGTATGTTCCCCAACCTATTGGCAATAATATTGTAGAAGGCCTGTGAGTTATTGGAAAGCTGACCTAACTATCTTTATAATACCGTAAATCTACAAATTAAAGGCGCACCCTGACTTTTGACATGGTTTGAGGCAAACCTCTACCTATCAAAATACTTACAGAGAAATTAACCGAGTACATAATTCGTATTTTAAAGAGAAAACAACATTACCTTATACTGTGCCAAAGTAGAGTGTCGTTCTTGAAAAAGCTACACAAGCGTGAAATGATAAGTAACCGAACATGTCCAGTGTATTCAATTTTGTATTCATCATTTGGATGGTATGGTCATATATAACCTCTATCTTTTTATATAAGCAATGATACATGACATAGTTGCCTGTGCTTAACGATGAGCACTGTGTTTTTTCTTAATTAATTTGAATGAATTATCTATACTGAAAAAGTAATAGCAAGACTCTCAAACACTATGCAGCCATTGCTAGACAGCTCCAATTTATTGCACAGATGAGACTGTTACAGTTGATATCATATTAATGAATCAATTTGCAGTATCCAAACTATGGTACCATTGAGTACTGTTGAGTTAACAGGTGAAACCTCATGGGAGAAATAGAGCGATACTCATAATTGTTTCAGCAGTGCAGCTTCATCGAAGCTGTACATTTTATTGCTGGCGTTTGGCACATTGTGAAGTCTATATTCCGGAAGCTGATTCTGACTGACGTCATTTTGGTTATTCTCTTGTCTAGAATGATATGGCAAAGTACCATGCGTCCTACATTTCATTTGAATGGGAAAATTAGACACATTCTAAGTACTTATTAGTATGCCCCTTCCCAATATCAATTTATGAAATCTGGAGTAAAATAAGCTACTTGAATAAATATGCTTAAATATTTCTCCATGTTAACTCAGATCGATCCACATTCTTTGTCACATTATAACTGTTGCTCCATAAGATTGTAATCAGCATTAATTACTAATGTTTGCTATTAATAGCACAACAGTCCATGGTCTGTGGCACATTGGAACCATGGCTATGTATACACTCAGACACATTGTAATCAGTATAATTGATGACTCATCAGTTCAGAGTCTGTATCACATTGATTGTAACCTGGTAACTGTTGCCCCACACTCACACACTTTGTACTCAGCTATAAATAATAGCACATCCGTCTTGAGACTGTGTCACATTGTAAAAGCAGCTCCATACTCAGACAAATTGTAATAAGTGTTAATTAATTGTACACCAGCCAAGAGTCTGTGGCATATTGTAACATTCTATGGCTTCCTATATGCTGAGACACATTGTTATCAGCATTAATATAACAGCGTACCAGTCCACAGTCTGTGTCACATTGTAACTGTTGCTCAGTTTGTGCACTCAGACACATTGTAATCAGCATTAATTGAAAACACATTTTTACCCCAAAAGACAAAACACCAACACGAGTTATAGCCTCCAGGACTCCCCTCACAACAGCATATTCCATTTCCCGCTTAAATTAACTGAGGCGGCATGGTGCAGTGACTCCCAAAGGTTATTGATCAAACTCTGTCTATTATTGTGAAAGGCAATTGTGACTGAGGCATGGCTTAACGTTTGTTGGAGGCAATTCATACTGTTGCTGGCCGTGTGCTTGTGCCTTATGTCCCATGCGATCTATCCCATGCTCGTGCGCATCAATTCATGTTGCCATAGCTTCTATCCCAAGTGATGGAATAACAAAATTCACTGCTCACAATGCATAGCTGGCAGTCAATTCTGTTTTTCTGTTCTGTAATGTGTGAAAGCATCGACAGTCGTAGATAAACAGTGAGATGGTGTTGACTATAAGAGGAGTAATAGCTCAAGGGTATATTTGCCGATATGATATGACTATTTTAGGAAAGTATAGTCTCAAATTATATTGTTATTGACAAGAGGAGTTTTACCTAGATGCCGATTAGTACGTATTGCTATAGACATAATCCATTTCACGTCAGATTTTATTTCTATGTTCTAACACAAATTCTGAGAGGACATAAGTTCACAGCTATGTGCAAGACGACTAGCTGTGTTTAGACACGGATAATTCAGGTGGAAAACCAAAATACCCAGGGTATTGTTGAAATACTGCTGATCAAATTTTAATGAATGGAGGCTTAACGACAGTCATCGAACCGCCAAGAGCAAAGCAAATAGATTGTATAAAATGACAGACATCATAAGCATATAGTCGTCCGTGGAACTGAAATAGTAATGAGCTGATGAGCGTGTATGCAATAGTACTCGACTTCACTCAATCATATTGAATATTGGATATAGATGGTGTGTCTTCCGATTTCCCCAAAGAGGGAGGCTGGAGGCCGTTCTGGGCCGCCGACCAGTGACACCTGTGTAAAGGGGTAACGCCGGGCACATGCGGGAAACCTTTTTTTTTTTTTTAACTTTTATTTAGTTATAAACTTCAGGGTTACCCCTGATTTTCAGAGTATTACAATGGAACATAAGAGATATGGGAAAATTATAGTGTTGGGGGGCTATTTACAAAGTAGAGATAACATAAATTATTATCCAATAAGTCACCAGAACAACAAACTATAATGTTATGATCGGGGATAATTACTGTACGTGTTTAGAAACTTGTACCCGGCAGTTGTGATAAGAGGAGCCTGCTGGTCAGCGGCCCCGATAAGCCCCTGCCTCCCTCATTTGATTGGACTCCGTCATGGTAATCAGTTCAAAATTATTAAAATTCTACTACTAAAAAACCTTCTAAAACTTATTTCAATGTCAATTTTACCTGAAATAATGATGCACCATTATCGTTGTCTCGAATTCATCGATTGTATACGGTCTTCTCATAGCCGTGTTGCCATGATGAGCACATATAGGCCTAGAGCTATGGCGATCACAAAATATGGCATCTGTATCCACGTCCATGATAATTAATTCTAATTAACCGTTTTCGTCTACCGCACAGGTTTGAACTTTGGGAGTACAAAAATATGACATAGTTGCCTTTGCCTGTACTTGACAACAAGAAATGTGTTTGTTTTTAACTCGGACGAATCATCTATGCAGACAAAAAGTGTTTTTAATAGTGTGTGCGTCCATACAAAATATCTCAAGCTTAATATAATGGCTTAAGATAATGGCATTTCTTTCATTTGACTGGTGTGAAAAGTGCCCAGAATTCCTCAGTTAATACCTCTTTAGAAAATCGTCTTGGTTGAATTAAAAGAAATAACCATTTCAAGAGATTTTTTATTATTAAATCTTATACCTCCCCAAGGATCCTTCCTCGGTCTCTCACCATAAAACTGATCTTTCCAGGTGGTGAGATGAGTTTTCTCAAGCGTCTACTGAAGACGCCGGAGCGCCGCAACAGTAAGGGTGCGAAGGACCAGGACCCCGGGCTGGCGGGGGCGGCCGAGGGGGGTCGGAGGAGTCGCTCGGCCAGCTGTAGCTCGAGGAGCGACTCGCCCTCCCCCGCCCCGTCCCCGAGACACCGGCCCACCTCCTCCCCGACCGTCACCACCGTCGGCTTCCGCTCGCCCACCAACAGAAACGTTGCTCAAGTCCTCCCTGGGCTCCTCCTAGGTGGGTTTGCATATAAGTGTTGTGTTGTGTTGTGTTGGTATAAGGCAAACGAGGGACATTTTTAGTTGTGTTGAGACTTGTTCATGTTTTTGCCTTGTACATGCAAAAAGACGCGACCATCTCCAAACTTCCATTTCCATACACTACTGATATGTCGCGTGTATAATAGATCCAGAGAGAGCTGCCACCTTTATTACTCGCTCTGATAGATCTAAGCAGTCCGATGGACGCGATAATTTCGCCTATATATACATGTAATCATATTGAAAAACGAATCGAGGCGACGTCGCGTATATAGGCAGCACGCGCGTGCATGTGTGTGTGTGTGTGTGTGTGTGTGTTTGTGTGCGCGTGTGTGTGTGCGTGTGTGTGTGCGTGTGTGTCCCGGATGCTTTAATTGTTCGGCCAGGTGGCCCAGGTCGCCTCTCCCTGGCGTTCAAAAACTGACAATTTAAAAACATAGGCGAAAATATCTACTCAGCGGCAGATCCATGAACGTAATCTCTTGGGATTGTAGAAATAACATTACAGTGACATGTCCGGAAACTAGAAATTAGAGTAAGCATTCCATGAAGAAGTGTAACTGCTTCTAGTTAAGGTTATTTGTAGAACCTGCCCATCTAGTGTATAAAGGCCAGGCCAATTGGGGTTACGGGAACGTACTTTATTTTGAGTTAGAAATTATGATGTCGAAGATACACATATGCGGCAGATCGCCTTGTTTCGATCTTTGACAGTCTTCATCAGGATTTATTTTGAGTTGTACACATTTTTATTTGGTTCGCTGTAATAAAAATCCCGAATCTATAATTATATTAAGCGAAAATCTATATAATAAATCTTAAGAGCAATGATGTTAATTCTTTGACGTGAATTTATGATTCGCGAGTAAGTTATGCTTATTTTTGCTCTCGAAAATGTAAAGCCGCGAAAATATCTACGTTTAAAGTACTTTGCGGACAATTGGCATCACCACTGATATCCGCCTTGATACCCTGGAGTAGTCCCACCTGGGCACTCCAGGTAATCTAGGTTAAGCCTACCTATTCGTCCAGGTTCTACTTATGGGAACAGCATTAGATTCTTATAGAGTGCGAAACAAGAGGGTAGAACTTTTGGAGAAAAAACAAAATGAGGTCTCTTTTCAATCTTTGCATTCACGTCATTTTTACGACTGTTGGAGGATGTGTACAATGAAGAGAGAATTAATGATGATTCTCAAACCATGAAAAAAATAGATATTTTGATTAAATGTTTGTAATTCATGTAAGATCGGCAGGGCCAATCCAATTTTGAAGGGAACAAAGGATTAAGAGATCCTTTTTGGTAGGTTATTAACTTGGCCTTCCAATAGTCTTCACATTCAACCAATTGAAGAAGTGGATCTAGGGGGGCCCAGGGGGTACTTATCCCCCTCCCCCTCCACTGCTTCAGTGGAGACTTAAACTTGAGGAAAAGGGGAAAAACGTCGCACGTGTGCAACGTTTCAGTACTTAACCTATGTCCGCAATCGTGTATCCGTTCCTGAATAGTTGTTGCTGTGGGCATCCGAATTTAATGATAGGAAATATTGAACTAAATGTGACTCACCAGTGATGTGTATGATGGATAAAGATCGTTATAAAACAAAGACCATCAAACAATAAAGCGCCAGCTGTATACACATGCAAAGTAAAGTACGGACTGCGTTACTGACAACAAGAACTGGTTAAAATTGTTAGTGCCTACCATTCCATGGTGTTTACATTATGGTATCGGTTGCACCACCTTGTATGGGGCTCTTCCATTAAGTAGCCTATGTACGCACCAATGGTCCGAAATTTTGTCAAAGGGGGATAGGGGAGTCTGGTATTTTTTAAGATGTACGTAAATGGAAGGTCTCATACGGTGCATAATAGTATAGAAAATATTGAAACAGGAGATGAAAAGTTGCCATCTATATCAATGTGTTTGTGCAACTTGTACATGCTAGCTCAGAAGAAAATAAATCTGAATATCGCTAGAATGCTTTTCTGCACATTTAAGTGTACGTATTCGGCATTCCTGAGGGCGGTTTGCATACGATGCTTTTAAATTGTAAGACTGAATATTTTGATACATTCGTTAGTTGCGAATGCACCTTACAACAAATTTATTGGATAATGGGCCTTAAATGAGTAGCTCCCCTTAAAACTATTATGGGTAGAAGAAGAATGTGTATTTGGGATTACCTAGAGTCGTCACTAAGATGGTACAAATTGGTTAAAATTCAATAGAAAGGCATAGGTGATACTTCAGAAATGAAAGTTCCGCACAAATTATCCCATGGCCTTTCCTTCAAAGGCCCTTTAATAAAAGCTAAATCCCAGGATGATGGGATAATCTATAAGACTTTCAATGAATCATCCGGTGGTCCATTTACTTGCGAAATACGTTTAAGGCATTGCTTCTCCCTGGAGGATAGCCTGCCCACCCCAATGATGTATCAGCATGGGTTCTCAAGGGGATTGACCCCCTGGAGGAGGGTGATCTCAGGGGACCTGTCCAGTGGGGCTCCAGGTCTAGATAGGGGCTGAAGAACAGTATTAGAAGGATTATAGGTTCATGAGGTATTGGAGCCAAGGCATGGTCACAGTCTACTTTTGAATAGGTTATTTCAGGAAGAGTGAGTTTAAAAGGAAGTAGGATATAATGTTCTGAATAATATCATGGATGAGGAATCTAATAGTACAAGTCATAATGTAACTTTGAATATTACCCCAAACAATCAATGTATGACGATCCAAACATGTTAAATATAGCTTCACTTATGTAAGTGTCAACTTATCAATCTGGTAATAGTTTTTAATGATAGTGTACTATTAGAATGCATTGGAAATCAGGAATCTCCATTTTGGGGGTTGGGGTGGCCAAGATCCTTGAGGCCTTGGTACCACTCGTTGGCATTGTCACTGCATGGCCATGGGTTCGAGTCCCATGCAGTGCAGATAGAACATTTGGATGACCCCTGCACGGAATTGTGCCCAAATGGTCCGCAGGACAGCAATGGGAGACCAGACAGACTGTTTGAATTGCATCCTGTATAAATAAAATTGAGTTCGCATGCCAGCCAAAGGTGCGGGCAGGCGGGTTCATTGCTGCGCCCTACCACCCTTTTAATACACTACCCTATATTCTACTCCCCCACTCCACCTACAGGTAACTATAAGAGTTACCCTCACCAATCCCACAATCCCTCACTCCTATCCCATAATTCACTTCCTCCTTCTTCCTCAAACCTCCATTCCTCACACACCTCACAAATCCTACTCCTCCATCTTTATACAAAATCGGCGCTCATCGGCGCAAATAATCCCCACTATCGTCACCACTGGACTCCTACACACCGTCGGAGGATAACAACTGACAGCTGAGGCCTATAACATGCCGCCCAAGACCCGGGCACGCCAGGCAAAGGAACGGGCCGAACAGTCGATCAGGCAGGCCCTCATGGCGGACGAGCCGGAAATTACGTTCGGCTCTGCGTACGGGGAGTTGCAGGTCTCTGGCGGTTCAAGCGACATTGCCAGTACAATGGGTGAAATTGATAGCCGACTGCCCAGAGAAATGGACACTAGGGTGGACGAGCTGGAGGGGGAACTCGCTCACATACGGGGCGAGGTCCAGGGGATGAGTGAAAAAATGGACAGGCTGCTAAACACGCTGGCCCCGCCGGGGCCCCAGGTCAGCACACCGGTCACGAAGGAACAGTACCGGCCCCGCAGGCCGGCAGACTACCGCCAACAAGCTCGGGGCATCCCGGCACCGAGGGAACTCAAGCAGCAGAGGAGTGACTACGTGGACGCGGTCATGCTGAGGGAGAAGTTCAGCGTACCACAGGCCGAGGGTAAGGGAGCAATGTTACCTGATATTTACACAGACAGGGCCATCATGAAACCATACATGTATATTGTCCGTGAGGGGTGTCATACCCTAAAACAGAGGCTGGACGTTTGTTGCAGCCTGGGCCCCCTGGAGTACATTAACGCATTCGTGAAGCTCATACGAGATCAGGACGCATGCGGCGACAGGGACAGGGACGACATGCTCAGCCATCTCCAGGACGTGTCACACGACGCCATGGAGAGGCCCTGGGACAGCGTTCGTCGCTGGTCCCAGTATGTCTGGGACGCAGTTGAGAGGGCGGAGCTCACGTGGCAGGACCACCAGCTGATACAGAATCATCGCATTCGCATAGCAATGACCGGGGGGGGCAGGGCCATGTCGACAGCGAGCTCTCCGTCAGAGCACCGACAGGCAGGGCCCAGGAGGCCCGAGGTGGTATGTAGGGCCTTTAACCAGAGGGCCGGGTGCCGACACAGGGCCCACCATGAGGATGATCACATCCGCTACATGCACTGGTGTGCCTTTTGCGATTCACTCGGGAAGCAGTGCACGGGTCACAATGTGGTGGCGTGCGAGAGAAAACTGCAACAGGCCGCGGGGGGGGCGGGGTCACAATCGGCACACTTGCCGAACCCCCACCCCGCGGCCCCACAACGCCAGGCTGCGGAAGCCCCTTACTGGAGGCAGCACCAATACCAGGGGCTGCAGCTTAACGCACATCAGCCAAAAAACGCGTAGAGGGCGTGCCGGACGATATGGATACTGGCACGCCTGAACGCAGAGATCAAGACATTAAACCACGTGTAGTTGTTGACGGGCCGGGGGCTCAGCGGCCGTCACGGGTGGGTGAGCGCGGGGCAGCCGGGTCCGGTCGGGCCCCGCCCACGGCCCCCGTGCACTCGGTCAATGGGTCAAGTCAAGTACACAAGGACGGCGAGCCACATAAGGGCGCAGCACACGCAGCGGCCCCCACAACGGTAAGCCCTGATTTTGACAGAATACGGCGAAGCTGTGAGTCTAACCTTCCTTTTAAACAAGTAACTGATACACGCCCACAGGTGGTCGCCCAGTATAGGCGCGACCACTGGCCACATATGGTTCCAGGTCTGTGGGACATGGAATATGTGAGGATCTATGAGGCAGTGCGGGCCACGGGCCTGCCGAACGCCATGGGGGCACGAGTACAGGTCCCCACCACACTGAACGTACAGGAATGGGAGCGTATCATAACCCCTCAGCCGGGGGGGCCCCAGGTGGTCGAGTTCGTAAAGTTCGGCTTCCCGGTGGGATATGCGGGCCCGGTCTCCCCCACTACGGACATTAAAAATCACCCCAGCGCCGTTGAGCACCCCGAACACATCAGGGAGTTTATATGCAGGGAGTGGGAGGTGCACGGCGTCGGGGGACCATTTGAGGACCCCCCGTTCACTCCATGGTACCACAGCTCCCCTCTTATGTCCAGGCCCAAGGCGGGGGGCAACAAGAGGCGAATAATAACCGACATGACATTCCCGGACGAGCACTCCATCAACGCGTACGTCGTTAAGAATGGCGTCTTCGGGGTGGAGTGTACGCATACACTGCCAACCGTGGAAGCGCTGGCGGCCGACTTGGCGCATATGGGGCAGGGGGCATATATGTGTACCATAGATGTGGCCAGAGCTTACAAAAACTTTACGTCGGACCCCCTCGATTGGCCACTATTGTGCTTCACGTGGGATCAACAGGTCTTTTGTGATCTCTCGATGCCATTCGGGGCCCGGGCGTCTTCCCGACACATGCAGGCGGTGGCAGATTGTATTACCTCGCACCTCCGGGCGCAGGGGGTTAGATGTTACATGTACCTCGACGATCTGGTCATTATTGCCCACGACAGGCAGCGGGCACATCGTCATTACACTATGGCTCGCGACCTCCTGTCGGCGCTTGGCTTACCCGAGGCAGTCGACAAGGCCCAGCCAACATCCCAGCGCATTAAGTGGTTGGGAGTAAATATTGACAGCACCGACATGACCCTATCGATTTCAAAAGAAAAGGTCGCCGAAGTGCTCGACAGGGTCAGGATGGTGTACGACAGGCCCTACATCACAAAACAACAAATGCAGTCCCTTTTGGGCCACCTCCTATTCGTGGCGAAATGCGTCAGGCCGGCTCGTTCATTCATATCCCGCCTACTGGATGCACTGAGGGCGGCACAGGGGGCACGCATCTACATTGACCACGCGGTGAGGGATGACCTGGCCTGGTTCTTGGAGTTTTGCGAGGACTGGAACGGCGTGGCGGTCATCCCCCCGCCGGCCCCCTCCAAGGTCCTCTTGGTGGACGCATGTCTCAGTGGCATAGGGGGCACCGATGGCCGTCTGGCCTATGGCCAGCAGGTCGCTTCCGATAGCGACCCAGCGGCAGACATAACAGAATTGGAGGCGCTCAATGTGGTGGTCGCCCTCCATACGCTCGTGTCGGAGGCGGATAGGGGGACCCACATCAGGGTGCGCTGCGATAACCAGGCGGCGGTCGCAGCCCTTAACTCAGGAAGGGCATGCAATGGGGTGCTCCAGGACTGCGCTAGAGCGGTTTGGATGGTGGAGGCTGTTATGAACGTCCAGCTTTCATATGACCATATACCGGGAGGGGATAATGAGGTGGCAGATGCCCTCAGCCGAGCCCATAAGGGGGGGAAAGACTTGATCCAAGCAAATGCATTCTGTGAACATTATGCTCTTGTGTGTGTAGCCCCGTGTATGTACTACCCCATGCATCTCAAATGTCCCCTCCGTTCCAGATCCGGCCTTAGCGTGGCTCCTCCGGAAGGCGGCCGACAGACAAACGACGGCTCGGGCGAGGGGAACGCAGGCGAACCACCGGGAGGCCGTGGCAACGTACGTGGCGTTCATGGGGCACATCGATGTGGATCCAATGGCACCCCCGCCGGCGATGGTGTGCGCATACCTCGAGTACCTCGCCGTCCACACCCCCGCACCAGCCACGATCAAGAACAAGGTGTCCCAGGTGAGAGGGTTCCTTCGCCTAGCGGGAGTGAGCACTGCCCCTCTGGACCATATCAGGGTTACGCGGGCGATCGAGGGAATGGAGAGAGACAAGTCCTACATCCCGAGGGTAAAGCCCCCGCTCCCGGTCGCGGTCATGGTAACCGCGGTACGGGCGCTCCCGACAGACCCCGTCGGAGAGGCTGTCCGGGCAGCGGTGTTGGCAATATACTACGGGGTGTTGAGGCAATCAGAGATTGCCCCATACACCATGAAAGCATTCGACAGGTTGAGGCACCCGACACGAGGGGACCTCACCACGTACGACGACCACGCGGTGCTGGTCATAAAATGGGCCAAAAACCTCCAGAAAGTCGGACAATCCAAGACGGTGCTCTTGCCCCGGACGAACAGGCCCCTTCTGTGTCCGGTCACCGCCATCTGGGCCAATATCACGGCGGCTCCGACGCAGGGGCCGGAGGACCCCCTGCTTATGTTCCCAGACACCCGGGCACCCATCCCGGTGTCAATGGTAAAGAAACTGTGGGCCCGGGCCCTAGTGGCCACGGGGGGCCCGGTGCCCACCACGTCCCTCCACAGCATTCGCAAGACAGCGGCCACGCAGGCCCACAGGCACGGGTGCCCCGACCTCGACATCCAGCGCCATGGAGGCTGGAGGTCGAGCGTATTTCGGACGTATATAGACACCCAAACTGGCGCCGTCACGAACGCCCTGACCCAGGCGCTGGACATATGACTCTCTCATAGTTCAATCTTATCAACATTTTATATTTTTTATATAAACTCAATACATCCCTCCCTATCCCCCTCCCCCCCCTTCCATCCCTATATATCTAATATAATTCCTCATTGGCTGGTTTGGTGGTTATTATATTAATATTAATTATAAACAATTTTCAACTTATATATCATCAACTCATAAAATTTTCATATAATAAAAATTTTATTCCCCAACCACGCCTTCTCTCCTTCCTAACTTAAGGGCGGGGCAGTAATGGAGTTCGCATGCCAGCCAAAGGTGCGGGCAGGCGGGTTCATTGCTGCGCCCTACCACCCTTTTAATACACTACCCTATATTCTACTCCCCCACTCCACCTACAGGTAACTATAAGAGTTACCCTCACCAATCCCACAATCCCTCACTCCAATCCCATAATTCACTTCCTCCTTCTTCCTCAAACCTCCATTCCTCACACACCTCACAAATCCTACTCCTCCATCTTTATACAAAATCCCACCCACCCACTCCATAAACATTTTATCTTTATTATCTCTTTTATCTTACCACAATAGGTGGTTATTATATTAATATTAATTATAAACAATTTTCAACTTATATATCATCAACTCATAAAATTTTCATATAATAAAAATTTTATTCCCCAACCACGCCTTCTCTCCTTCCTAACTTAAGGGCGGGGCAGTAATGAAATAAATATATAAAAAATACCACCAGATAGTTGGGAAATCCCTCTGCACATAAGACCATGAATATGGAATTTCAATCGAAAGAAACTCGTTACGTTGGACTAAAATGCTACAATAACGCGTGTTTCTATATGTGGACTAAAATCTAATTATCGAGATCTATGCCCTTGTGCCCCTGGAGGCTTTTACTTCCATAAAGACATCAGCAGTTGCAGAAGCACAGCCAGAAATTCAGTTATCTGTGTCTGACAAACGATTCAACATGATCAAGAGCTGTACAGAGTCCCATGGCAGAATAAGCTAGATTTTTCAGCTGTATATGGCCAAGTGAGCCGCTGATTCATAAGCTGTGCCTAGCCAGGTCAGCTGGTCAGCTGGTGATTTATTGGCTATATATTATGGTCAAATCAGCTGCTGATCTATCAGCTGTGCCGTGCCAAGTGAGCTTGTCAGCTGGTAATTTATTAGGTGTATATGTCCGAGGTAGCTGGTAATTTATGAGCTGTATAACTATAAGGCCAAATCAGCTGGTGATTTTACCAGCTGTATACATGGCCAAATCATCTGGTGATTTATCAGTTTTATGTGGCAGGTCAGCTGGTGATTTATCAGCTGTACGGTAACTGCCTCCGTGGGCCCTCTAGTCCAATAGTCGTTCCCAATTCGCTGTGTATAATGTTTTCCATTCGGTCAATATGACGTTCCTGATATGAATTTCAACATCTCTATTTGACCAGGGGCCGTCTATTCTGAATTTCCCAATAGAGGATTAAAAAGCAGAGTCTGGTTGCTGGTAATGGTGCTCCAAACTACGCTTCATATATCACATGTTTTTGCCATTGGTTCAACTACACGCACATTTTAGAATGAATATATTTCCGATTGCAGCCTAACCATAATCAGTTATGAAAACGTATTAACATGGCAATTATATTCCACTTGCCTAAACCCCAAGAACCTTTCTACAATCATATCGGTGTGCATATGGACATCGTTATAATACAGTCTCAATTTAGTGATTTGGTATATAATTTGCATTGATGCCTTGCATGAACAAGTATGGAAGGAATGCAAAACGGGCAGAGATGGAATCATGAAAGGCCCACACAATAATGTGGAGTCAAGACTTGATATAACAATATCATACCTGTTTCCACGAAAAAAAACTTTACACCCGTACCTGGAACCCCAGGTAGTGTGGGCACTGGAGAAGGCCTCCATTGCATGCCAGGAGACTTGCGTGTCCTGCCCTAGGCTCCAGTAATCATAGTGGAAACGTCCTCGACTAGATGTTCACTGCGTTACAGAATTAATCAGGCGAAAGCCTTTCGTCATTGCTTCAGGACGGCGACAGTCGGAGGAAAAATACGCCACACCATCAAATCGGCCAAACAAGGCGTTGCATGGCCAAAAAGAACCGCCACTTAGTGGTCCCTTGTGCCTGGGGCTTTTGCGTGACGTGCTACAGGTGTTTTTAGTGTGTGTGTCAACTCATGTATTATGTATGGTCCATACTACTTAACCACGTATAGGCCGGTTGATTTATAACACGAGCTCATGCTTGTGATCATGGGAAATAGTCTCCATACATTGAGTGTTACTAGAGTATTTTTAAATGCTAGTACAATGCATAGGGTGCTGCTCCTTCCACTGCATGTAGGCAACAGTGTAGCTTTCGTATGCATTTAATTAAGAAGAAATGTTTGGAAATAGTCTATAAAGAAAAATAGTTTTCTACATAATCAGCTGATAATGATTTACATTCACATCGAATTAATTCGAATTTCTTTCGTACATTTGCTGTCTACCTTAATTGCGAGTATTTTTGCATAACTTTCAATGACATGACACTTCTCTCCCCAACAGGGACACAAGAAATTGCTCAGGACCTGCCCGCCTTGGAACGCTACAAAGTGACACATATCCTTAACGTGACAGAGGAGGTCAACTGTTCCTACCCGGCGCGATTCGCCTACAAACGGATCAGCATTGCCGACCGCCCATCCACCAACATCTCCCAGTACTTCGACGAGTGTTTCGACTACATCGACCAAGTGCGCAAGTCTGGAGGCTGCGTTCTGGTCCACTGCTATTACGGGGAGTCGCGCTCAGCAAGCATTGTGATTGGCTACCTGATCAAGACAGAGCGCATGCGCCACAGAGAGGCGTTGGAGTACTTACAGTTGCTGCGTCCGGGCGTTCAGCCCAATGCTGGGTTTGCCAAACAATTGGATGAGTTTGAACTGGAAACAAATAGAAGGGCGATTAATAGATAGAGCCAGTTTGGGGTCTGAGGGCTTATTTTTGTTAGTTAGGGGCATTTGAGGTACACTCCCCCCCACATGATCCTACATTGTATTTTTTTCATTGACCTTTTGAATGAAATTTACTATGTGTGAATAGAATGTTTCGTTCTTGCATTTCTAATTGCCGTTTATTTGCTATGTATTCTGAAAAAAAGAGTTTGTAATATTGATTCAAGATGAATGTAGACTAGAATGTTCAAAAGTTGCCTTGTTAGGGTATACATTTTTAATGATTATATTGATTTAGCCTCACTTATTAAAAGGGATGTGAAATGTGCCAGTAAAATAGGAAATTGGGGATCACAGAGGATATGAGGGGAATGAGTAATATGTGCCACGAGACCTTTTGGGGACCAATAGACAATGACCCCATTAAAAGAAAGGTCATAAGGATCCAACTGGAACCTTTGGAGCCCTTTCAAACTTCGACATTTTGGCCTACATTACCCAGGAGTTTGATCGTTCATCTTGTTCTCAACATGCACAAAAATGAGCCAGAGGTCAGATTTGGGCAAAGAGTATTGAATCCGGTCATGGTTTTATTATCCCGGTTTATCATATGGTGATGTATCAAAGACACTGCCTGGCACCTTTCCCCAAAAGATTAGCGGAAAACAGGGCCCTATTATCAGATTATCATAAGATGAGTTTCCAAGAAATATCTGCAAGCACTAGCCAGTCTTTACCATTCTATATCATATATAATCAGGTTTTCCTCAGAACGAAGCGACGGTCGACTGATTCCACGTCCAGCCATAAGTGGATCAAACTAATCAGGCCATTATCTTATAGCTTTAGCCTGATGCCCTGTACATATCTAAATGCTGACAAGGCAAGTTATAGTATCCGGAAAGGTGAGAGTCTATCGTAAACCAATATGTGTGTGTTCAAACGGTATTATAGATCAAGAGTTTGAGAAGGTGGTACTCAATTTGGGCTCTGTATTCTTGACAAACGCTTTCCAGGAAAAGGGTGTGGCTTCTTCAGCATTTATAAGTGTACAATAACCGCTCAATATTCATTATTTATACTGCACTGTATTATGCAAAAATGGCTTCAGGAATATTAACATTGTGCGGTGAAATCTTCCTATAGGTGTAGCGTTAGTGTTTTTTACGGTCAAATGCATGGGCAACTTTTGCTGATTTTCGTGCTTTTTCATGTTACGGCAAAGGAGATTTATACCTAGACAAGTCGTCATACTAAGCCAATGTTGCCTTCAAGTTTGTTTTATATAACACATTGGATATTGTACTTACTTCATCGATGCTCAAACATTTGTATTCTGTAAGAAGTATTTGTTCTTTGCATACGAGGCCAAATGGCCTAATTTTTTTCCATAATAGACATCCGTACTATTTATACAATTTTGCAAAAAGAATTATGAAAACAGCTCTATGATATAAGGTTTGCTTTCCCTTTGGTTTATGAAAGTAAATTCACTATTATTTGCACGGAATATGTGTCTTATGAATCACGTTTTGTTCATCCAAGAGGAAAGAAAATTCCCAAGAAATTATTTTCTGTTTATACGATTGGAAATTATGATTATTAAGTATAGTTTCCACTTATAGATCTAGTAATTTTACTTGAAGCCAAATATAATCTTATCTATATAAAGTCGAATGACATAATACATTTTTATGTGCACGTCCTTAAAATAAACAAAATTAATAGTGTACAACAGTGGAATAGGAAAGGTACTTTTGGATTTGCATGCCGCGGTCAATTACGTGTCGTTGAAATGTAAATATTTTATCTTTTACATATCCTGCAACAGATATTTCATGTACTACTGTTTTCATATTCTGCCTACGGTGTTCTACATTTCTATCTATGCCTCAACGCTCTAATATGCTTCAATGTTTATAAGATAAACATATAATACTCAGCTGTGAAAATTCTATGAAGTATTTGCACTCTATTTCATGTACTCTGCATAACATTTTGTACATAACTCCTCTCTTCCTCGCAAAGAAACTGTCTTGGCAACTGAACCATCTATACATGTATTTCAGGCTATGTAGCCACTATCTATAATTATGTAAAGTACGACTCCGTGAAACTGTAAACGCGTTTTCTCTTTCTCGTGATCAGATAGATGAATATGAAAATCATTTAGATGTCATAAGGATATCAGTCGATCGGTCCATGTACATTTGATTCTGCCTCTCAAAATGATTTTTTGAATGATTTGGAGAATAAGATTGTGACGTGTTGCAAAGCACCACTCGTAACAGCGAAGGGTGAGTCAACAGTGATTGCTGGCATTACCCAACCGCTATTAGGTTTTTTTTTGTAATAGAAACAAATCATAACTTTAAATAGTGATGTTTGAGCTGAAAATTCTACCTATGTAGATATCAACCTTCCCATCATAATGTTATAGCAAGTCACATAATTAAATTGATTAAGTAGAACAGCTGTTATTTCTATTTGAAAAACAGCAACATCCCATTAAAGTGATCTTAAAGGTATTGCTGTTACGATCGCTTGTTCTGCAACAGGTCACTGGTTGAATTGACGAAATGCGTTCCGCAGTATTGCCATGTTACTCTACATCATTGATTGCCATTTTCGTTTTTCTGGGCAACAGTGCATCTGTTTGACTTGGCATAGGCCTACATGACAGTATGCTTGTTGGTTCGATAATGCATCCACAAGGGGGAACCAATGTAAGGGACTCCACGAGGTATTTTCTGCCACTATACCTTTTCATTTGTGGTGGGACCCTAAACTACAGCGTAACGTTTTTCGTGCTCATCCAATTACAACTCTAAGACTCTAAAGAAAGGGACATGACGTTATGTTGGTCATCAGTTCACAATTTGACGTTTCGTAGGGCCTTTAAATCCAATTATTAAGATACAGGACTTATATAATCTGAATGATAATAATAGGTCCGTAAACTCCCATTTTCGAAATCTTAAATCCGCCCCTGTTTCCCTTATTATGGTTGAGCTGGCACTCGCCATTAATTTTTATCATCTGGTTGCATCCCTCCTACCTTTATAAACTTTTATTGGATTGCATACAAGATTATCACACAAGGCTCATGATGTCAGTATCATCTTTAAGCACGTTTCTTGTACTCATATGGACTGTGCAATGGTATATAGGTATAAAGAGGATTCTTCAACATAGCGCTGGAAAACTAGAGATTGATGAGTAATCGCCGCTGGATAACTAGAGATTGAAAGAAATCGCCGCTGGAAAACTGGAGATAAAGCAAGTGCTGGATGCTCAAAGTGCATGGCTTTTAAAGTACACCTGCACTCTGCTTGACCGGTATCGGCGCTTTATTAGTATTGGGGTTTAGTTGGTGACTTTAAGTTAGTATGTTCCAACATGTTGTCTCATGATGGTTTAAGACAACCCGTCCCCAGGCTTTTCCAGCCTTTAAAACAGCTTGCATATAATAATGATATCTATAATGCATTGCTCGAATGTACGTTGTATTCAATGGTCGATGTTTTATAACGCCAAAGAGGACTTGCGGGGGACGATATTACATGCCAAGTTAGCTATAACTGTGTTAACTAAATTATTTCAACTACCGTCTGTGTTAACTAGATTATTTCCTATTCTTCCATCATTGGTCAACTTCTTTGTGTATTCGCAGCACGCCATTTATTATGAATGTGGTGTAGTGATATGGGAAGTTCTTGATATACTGTTTCTCTTGTATCATCATGAATATCGTTGTAGCTGTGCTACAGGTATATCTAACCAACTGCAAAAGGCAATCGTTAAGCTGATGTAACTGCTGTTCTAATGCACGGAATCATGTATGATTATGCTAGAACTATATACTCGTCTTCCCTCTCTCTCTCTCTCCAACGTCAATTAATTTCAAATGCTTACATTGTACATCTGAACTATTGTATATTCATCTTCTCATTTTATCATATTTACCAATTATTCAGTTTCAATGGTGACATGATATACGCAGGCACGTGTCGTGTTAATGTATAGGGAAAAATGGGAACTTCTGAAGACTTCTGCGGACCCTTTGCATCAGATATGAAATAGTGAATATTTATTAATGTGGAAAATGAGTGTAGATCGTAAGGATTATCTGCAAATACAGCATATCTACAGTATCAGACATGTGTATGTCTGCCTCTGGAAGTCTGAATATCAAAATTATAAAAGCCATTAATATAGACCTTGACTTTGATGTACAAGTGTACCAAAGCACCAAGGTCCGAACTAGTCACTGTTTTGACGTCTGGAATTTGTATAGAGAAGGTATTAGGAAAAACTGAGATTTCATTTTCGGTGTCAATAATAAAAATGAATGTTTTACACTTAACGTAGAATGTAAAAGCTACTGTGATGACATAATTATTTTTTGTCATGATCTTCGTATAATGTTTTGGATCTGTTCCTATCTGTCATCACGGAGACAATTAGTTTTCCAATTAAACATACAGTTTTTCTGTAATGATTTTATGCTAATTAGTATTGAAAGACTTTAGTAAGAAACCGTAGATTGAGTTTCTGAGATTCCTTTTTATAATAGTTGTTTTCACAGTTGAACCGTTTAAGATAGGTTCTCTTTTTTGTAACAATTTTGTGCGACTTTTCATTATGTGAGGTATTTATATTATATTTTCACTATAACAATGCTTAGAGAAATTGTCCAAACGAAACGTCTATTTTTAACTGGCATTCCTACTGTTGTCACTTATGTGCCTTGATCGAAACCAACCTAGTGATATCACATTGCATCCTGGACGGTCTAGAGACACATAGGCAATGCAAGAAGGTGGAACGTCCTCTAATTTGTATGCTGAATATGCTCAAATAAAAGCCAGTTGATGCAAACCGTCATGGTGGTTTCCCAATGTAACAACCCATCGTGTCCATCAATGCTTTCTATTCCAGGCACTTGAGCTTATGATTATTACCAATGCTTTCATCAAATAAACGTCTACTCTTTCATCCTCCTACGCAAATAATATATTACCGACTTGTGTACATTGATATGCATAATAATTGCTCTTATTCAATGATATTCTTATTGGTTGCATTTTAATTGTACTAATTTCCCCCATTAAAAGAATGTAATACGATTTGCAATGTTCGGAAAATACCAAGAATGCTTTCGCAGCAATTGCAAGGCTTTTTTTTCAATTCTTGAGAAATAAACGTAAATATGTGCGAGCAAGAGATACTTGTTGTTATTCACTCATTTATTCTACACAATATACAAGTATATTGGAAAAGAACATTAAAAATCTTTTACATAACAACAGGCTGAAATTAAGGTTTGGTCACTGTAAGAAGTATATAACTTTGGTCAGTTGGGTCAGGCATAAGCCGATGGCCAACGCCACGTGAAGTATGGTTATATTTAAATGTTGTTTTATGTTCTTAGACCCTCATGAACTCCTAGGCCCAGCATACTGCATGGTATGCCGAGAAGCACTCCCTTATAGGCTTCGTAAAAATATTAATGCGAACATACATATTTCATTTTTTTAAGAAGCCATAGAGAACTATTTGTTTAGAAGTGAAAAGTTAGTATTATTGTGGTTAGTTTTTTGATATGCGACAGCATACCTTAGTGAAAATATAATGATTCTCATTTTTAAACCTAATTTCCTCTTTGAATGTGCTCACGTGAATAATACTAGGCCTGTTAGAAGACCTCACATAAAACATCAGCAGTTCTTAATATATGCACACACACACACACACACACACACACACACACACACACACAAACACACACACACACACACACACAAGCACTACTGATATTGCATATACATCACTCAAAAGCTAAAACGGACATCAGGGAGTAATCAATATATCAAGTTGCATAGGAATCGACTATGGCCAGTAGCAGATGGTCGGCAGTAGGCAGTAGATGTATGGGAATCGGAAGTTACGAGCTGGCCTGCACCTGTAATTGGCACCTGGTTACACCGGCCCCGTCGGCCTCCAGTGTGTGCATGAATATATCACTGCAACCCCTAGTTAATGAATAAAAGAACAGCGAATACGGCGCGACAACAGCCGCCGACTCCCGGACGTTACTCCGCATAGGATGGATGTGGACCCCCAAAATCTAGAGGGCGACATGGGCTTTTTTTGGGCTTAATGACATACGACATGGGATTTTAGGAGATAATGGCAGGGGACATTATGATCTCGTAAATTCAACAGGGCGACAAGGGGATTTCATAAAATAGACAGGCCGCCATAAATACTTCTTAAATTCGACAGGGCGGCATGGGGTCCCCCAATCTACACCCCCAATAGGACGTCGACGACAGCGCACCCTAGAGCCTATTCGCAGTCGTATATATATGTTTGGATAGACCAAATCGATTTGGACTTTCAAGAAGAAGGAACAGGGAGTGTCCAGGGACTGTTTGCGGGCCGGTCGTCCGGCGGGGCGAAGCAGCAGCCGTTGGTGCTGCGGAGAAGGGGGTGATTGCTAGGGTTTGGGGCCCCACACTGAAAAATTCTCGATATTCTCCACTTGAATGTGCTTGTGTCTGTGTCTGTGTATTTCACAATAATGCACACATAGGGAGGAATTATCATATGACGTATCCGGTTGCATAGGACAAATGTGGCGGTACAGGGTTCATGCAGTCCTACGAGGAAAACAATGCGTTGGCTGCCTCTTCCATGTGATATTATTGCCATGTCGGAACAATAGTTTACACCTTATAAAAACATTTTCCCTGCATTCCTTCCTAAACATCCTGACACCCAAATGTTCAACGAAAAAGAAAAAAATACCTATTCATTTATGTACAGCAATGCATGGCGCATTAACGCATATCCTTTATTTCTTTATCCTTCTCCATCTCTGAGTGCCCCCAGCCCCAACCCACAAACACACCACACCAACACACCAACACCCAACTCCAGGGTTTCGAGAGAGCGGGTGTCCAAGCCAGCAGTGCCCATTCCTTCCGCTCCAGTGCAAAGGATTAATCGCTCCTGCTGGTAAATTACCGCCGTTATCTAACCCGGTCCGGCCCCAACCCACCTCGGTAAAAAGGGCGGGTAATTCGGCGAGCAGCTCACAGGCAGCTGGTGGCCGTCTCAAGGGTGGGAGCTGCTCCTTAAGACATACGACCTAGGCCCATATTGCTCACTGTAGATACTACCGTAAACCCCCTATTTAAGCCGCACCTTAATTTAAGCCGCACCCTGACATTTTAGTTTTTCTTAGGGTATATTATGCCCTAAGAAAAACTAAAATATTATTTGAGCCTCAAAGTTGTTTACAATCATATTATAAGCCGCACCCTTAAAGTTGAGGCCTGATAGCCTCTCATTTGTTAAACTAAAAGTTATTTAGGCTGTCGCTTAAATAAATGGTTTTACGGTACTGCCATGGGTCTCAATGTGCGTCACACAGTCCCAGCCACACACACATTCTCACACAGAATTAGGCAGGTGCCCGCTTATTTATGCATACAGCATCCTCCTTTAGACTACTTCTACGGGTTTCCATTTACTTGAGACGCTCCTAGAATTAATTCATTGTTTCCTAAAAGCAAGTGCGTCAAATTGCTGTTGCTTTGAAAGGTTGTGTGTGTGTGGGGGGGGGGGGGGGGGTTTAGCTTATTTCGGAACATAGTCATAGATATGGTATTCGAGACATACTGGAATATCATTATAATCTAATATTCAGGAATTATTATTGAACGAGTCATTACTGATTACTGAAGGAAAAACATTTGGTTGTGTGAGGATTTCGTATTCAGCGGTTGGGTATAGTATACATTTGGCTTCAGGCTCTTGTCATTTCATATCGAAATCGATGCTATATTTGTCCAAAGTCTGGGACGTTTATGTTGACCTTTATGCTGTAAGCACTTGACATTATGAGGTGTTTGCCTAACATGACAGACAATGGCATATAACACGCAGCAATTTCATCTAGCAATTTCCCCATCCTTTTACAGAGATATCTATAAGTATCCTCAGCAACAGCCTTTGGCCATTGGTAGCGCCGTTGTAGACTCTAGATTAGCCAACTTTTGTCATTGTTTGTACTGCTAAAGGTCATTACAAGCAATTTTTGCTGATTCTTGATGAGTGCATATTTACTACCCTCTTTTGGTGTCAGAGGTGGCGCCCATGTAGAGTGGTTACGAAACCTTGGGCAATGTACTACAATATGATGCTACTTAGGGTCATGTCTGTGCATCCCAAAGACCATGTTCATCCATTCAAAGCTTCTTTGCAGAATCTCTAAACTAAAACCAACAGAACATAATCACGCATTTTTGAAGGAGAGGTACTTGGTTAAATCAGCTAATCTCTATTAGTCTAAACTGTCCATTCACTACCCTGTCGTTAGCCCCCTTCCCCCTCCCTCCCCTAAAATTGCAATTTGGTGGTCTGGGAACAGTATCCCGACTCTCTCACTTTCGAACCCCGGTATTGGTGCCAGCCACCAAAACCAACGCAGTTCGTAGGAAATTCGTTGTTGGAGATGTAGGTCTATTTGGTTGCAATCAGTCAGTCGATTGACTTGAACACTGTCCAATTACTAGGCCTTCGTTAGTCCTGGCGCTATTTGCTAGTGTGGGAATGGTAGGCCTCGCCCTAATCCCACTCCCATACCCCAGTACATGGTACCACCAACCAGAACCCTTCCCAGTCTGCAGGGACAGGTTAAATAACACGGCCAGGGGGGTATGCTGAACATGCACCGAGGTGCATGGGGTTAATTTGTCCTCAGACCATTCTGTATACCACCAATCCACCAATTGATCCAGGGACATTTTGTGTAGATAGGACGGGGCGTAGATTGTGTGCCTGTGCCGGGAGCGCAGTCGCTCACAAGCACACACTCGCACATAAACAGCAGAGTCAGAAAACAGATGTTTAAAAGAGGGACGCACCAATGCCGGTTTTAGATTTGGGGACTTAGGGCCCCGTGCCTCTTTTGGACCATCCGTGTGGTATTTGGCTTAAAGCCCATTATGACGATTTTATTCTGACCCCCCCCCCCCCCCCACCACCACCACTACCCAACTACAACTTCCTTGCATTCTGGAGTCCTGAGTTTGCCAATGGCTGGTTAAAGAGAAATAGCCCTAGGCCTACAGCTCTTGTTTCTTTTCCCACAAAAAGTGCTATCTACAAAAATGTTCCAAAATGCTATTCCTAACCTTTTTCAAACCAGGGAGGCTTATCTGACAATGAGTTCGTTTTGCCACCACAGTTGTCGTAATCCGGATCTGAGAACTCACATTTCACCTTCTATTTGATTACAGTGACTGGAGGGGATTTCCCCTTAGAGCGGATATGCCCCGAGAATTGCCCCCAATGCAACGTGGCTGGTCATTTCCCCCCTATTTTCGCCTGGCCGTCCGTTCCTGACACTCCGTGCGGCCATCTATCCCAGGGTTCCATGCATAGCGGAAGCCGCCGTGATGAACCAATCAGACGGCGCCGTCGCCCCCGGACCTATGGCGGCAGCCTCGCTTTGAGATTGGCCCCAGGAAGCTAACCCCCCTTCATGACAACTGACAAAAACGTTATAGAATTCTCCTCGCCCTTTATTGTTTGTGCTCGACCTTCCCCACAAAGGAGCAATAGGAAAAGTCAACACCATCTGAAGTTGTTTTGCTTTTCACATCGTTTCAGAGTTCAGATGGGTCACAAATGAAGCAGCTGCATGTGGAAAACAGCCTCTGGCCTGTCACATGGAACAAAAGGAATTTGCACTGTACAAACAGTGAAGTTGTATGATGACACAATATATCTCTTTACTACTATCCATATATCATAATCAGACCTATTACTAAATAGTTTGTAAAGAGGGATATGATATACATAGGCCATTTACGAGAGTTTTCAGTTCGAAAACAATGATACGTAGGTTATTTTTGAATCTAGAATAATTACATGATACCGCATGAAGACATCGTGTTACCATGTTATTCTCTGCAGTATGACCCTTTTGCCACCCTTTTGGACCCTTTTGCGCCATAACACCATGCCTATGAAGATTTGTAATTCAAAGCCTAGAAATCTTCTAAAAACGAAGATGTCATATTATAGAATTTCACTTAAATAATGGAAAAGCTGCTGTAATTATACTTACTGCACTTCCACATTCGGAAAAATCCTAAAAATGATGGCAACAGAAATGACCATGCAACCAGTTGGAAGTAAACTTGGAGTAATCCCGTCCTCATCATCCCAGTACACAGAGAGTGTCTGTGGGAGGCTGATGTGATCAGCACCCATCTGTGGGGGCCAGCTTACCAGTTCAAGTCCTGAATACGGCAATTTGCTCCACATGCCAGGCAAGGATTGGTGAGGTAACGTTAGGTCGACATTTAACAATGGGCCCTCGTAAATGTCCGCTGGTCACGGCACCTGTGCCACTTTATATAGTAGGCATATATAGGGTTCAGTGGGTGGGGTGTTCATGGGGTTAGATCTGCCACCCCCCTCCTCATCTTTTGGTGGAAAATTAAACTAAACAAAAGTGCAAAATGCAGTGTATGTGCATGAGGGTGGACACCGATTTAGTACCTGCCCCCTTTTCAGAAATCCTTGTTCAGTCCGTTATAAGTATGTTTTCCCAATCTATGGGAAAGCAGTGGGTGCATGAGTCATTTCTTCTAAAATAAATGGTCTTTTTATTTCTTTAATTGATGTACATTATGTTTGATAATTCATAGTGGATAATTATGGTTTACCACTGTGGAGAATGTATTTGTATGATTTGGCTCCCATCTCTCCTTTCTATAAAGGACATTTTCTTTTTTAATGCAAGATACGTTAAATCTAAATATTTGTGCTTAATAGTCAGGTTATATATGAAAGTACATTTTCTAAACTGGTAGAATCCTCTGTGATGCTCTCTAGCAGCATGGATTTGTAATCTGCCTAGATGCATTTTAGAAAGGAGGGCCTGACTGTATATTCTTAGAAAAAAACTTGGTTGTCTTCTGTATGTCTTGTGCTTGCCAAAAGGCTGGATGTCCCAGTTGAGAGAAAGTCCATTCTCTCCATCCAAAAATCAAGGTCAAAAGTCACATATTTATTTGGAATATGTTTATTCTATTCAATTTTATAAAAATCTAAAATAGAAAGGCTGATGTATAGGATATACACAATACTGGCCAGTTAATGGTTGAATGTTAGTTCATTTTCTAGCATTCAATTTTCACAGATGCTAAAATGATTTGTGCCTAAAGCCAACGATGTACGATGCAACAAAAGACCAACTGATTATTCAGTTTCGTCTATATCTGTAGACACGATCAAAAATCAAATCATGTAAACCAGTCCCAAACCTATCTCTAAGTAACCTGATCAGTTATATGAATAACCTATTAACCCAATCGGATTGATGCACATGGTTCTAGAAAAAGTAACAGTATAGCCTTTATATATGTATATGTAAAGCCATACACGTTTTTTATATATATCTTGAAGTTGTCCAATATATAATTATGTACACATGTTACATCCAACCTCAAATTTGTATGGAATATGCACTGTAAAATACTATAGACCTTGACCCCTTGTTAGACCGTAAAATGTAAATCTGCCCTAAAATGTAATTTAACGTAAATTGTAATCAAAATTGATGTAAAATGTAAATCTGACGCAAAATGTAACTGAAATTGACGTAAAATGTAATTATACTTCCTGCCTTAAATTGTAAAAATGTAAATACAGTCACGAATATTATTTAACAATCAGTGAATCCTCTCAAGGTCTTGGTTAGCCAGAGATTGTAAAATTCCAATGAATAAAATGCAATCTACTGTGAAAATTCACCAAATATAGGCTGGAAGAATTTGGTATCAAATTCAGAAGTAAACATATCAATAAATCAATTACTAAAAAACGTGTAGGTAAGTGAAACAACAAGCCCAGGCAATTATGTGACAAAACTTATTTATAATATGACCCAAAAAATGAAAAAGGGGCCCCTAGATACCTTGAGAGTTTAACACTGAATGAAGCAAATATCGCTGTTAATTTCCTACCACTAATCTTGAAGGAAGTTACATTTTATGTTGCTCTGTATCAGTTACATTTTACGTTAAATCATTACATTTTATGTGTATTCATAATTACATTTTACGTTAACATGGATTGAATTTTACGTTATAATTACATTTTACGTTGATTTACATTTTACGTCAGATTTACATTTTACGGTCTTACACCCCTCCCGCTTTATGCATACGTAATTAATGGACAATCCCTTTGTGAAAAGCCTTTCTGACGTAATGTTAAAGTAAATAGCATGTCATATAGCTTATTGCAGCTAGGATGCGAGCGACTGTTGGTATGAAGACGTCCAAGGTATTGACAACGATGTATTTTGTCAGCACTAGTTAACAACTAATCCTAGCCCCAGCCCTAACCTAACCCTACCCTTAGCCCCTAATTCCGAACCCTAGCCATGTTCCTAACCTTAACCCTGCCCCTAATCCCAAACCTACCCTAACAAGGATGTATTGGACGTACATTATGGACAGTGTCCATTGCGTCAACGCAGTCTTCTATTTTGCTTACACAGCGGCGACTATAGCGGCAAGAGGAATATGCCTCTCTCTTTTATTGACATTGCTTAATGTAAATTCCGTCCAAAATCCGTTAAGGAGCAACGACAAAATTCAAAAAGCGTGCCCCCAGCTTCCCTTTCAAACTGCTGGATCCTATACCCAAGGTTACACCTTTGTACTTTCTGCTACGGTATCGGGGAGGGTGACGTTTGTCGGTGCCTTGTCCTCCAGTAGAGGGCGACTGCTCTTATTGTCGTAGGTGTCCTCCAGTGGTTTGCCCGTCGTCTCATGCAGGAGGAAGATGGTTGGGATACTGACCGCCGCCAGTATGGAACACACGATGTAGGGGCCCAGCTTGTAGAGTCCACCCTGTGGAGGCAAGGCCAGATTGTTATCTCAATTCTCTCGAGAGTAATATTTTGAATGGACATAAACAGTTTTAAATGTATATCCTGAAAAGTAACTAAGAGAGGTAATGACGTTTGAAAATGAACAGCTCAAAAGCATTTCATTTTGGATTGGTATCTTGATAAATTATTATGTTTACTGAATTTCATATTATGCCATCAGATACTTTGGCTATTTAGCTTTAAATGTTAGGAGTGGCAATGTATCTTGCTACTTTAATCAGTTAATAAAAAATATCAAGTAATGTCCAAGTGCTGTACAACACTCCTAAACCATCATTGTCTATGTTTAATTGAACATCAACATTAATTTTAAGAAAAGCTAGGATAATTATATGGTTGTATGACATATTTCATAATGGTATTTTACAGGCTATAATGTCTGTGGTACTTAATTCCTCCAGAGAGAAGTGATATTAGGTTTGATAGTGATAATGGAACAAGGTGGGAACCCTTAACAAATTTGAGGGGATAGGGTTGTGAATGAGACTACATAACATAACTATCTAGTTCATTAGAATATCAACTTCTTCACTTTTTCTGACTAGGAATTATTTCGCACATACTACTTATATTTATCTCCTTTTTGTGTTAGTATGTGTAGGTTTTGGACGTGCATGTAATCATGTGAATTACTAAAATTACTTTCTCAAATAGGTGTCACTCTGGTAACAGTAAGCTTTAAAAGTATTGAATATGAAAGAAAAACCTCGAACGAAACAGACCATAACTTAAGTCTTTGACGCAGCAAGAATGCAAATCTGTACACTCAGATCTCAAAACATTACAAAAAATATCAGGAAAATGGCAACAGGTGCAACTGTGTACACTCAACTTTAGCCCACTGTACTGTAATATTAACCCAAGTGTCCATTGCCCGTTGGCCCGTTGCACAATAGAATTTCGTTGTTACGATCAAGTTAAGATAGCATAACGAACAGTTTCATTGTTATGAAAATTTTCATTGTTACAAAAACAGTAAAAAAAAACTGTTCCTAATGAATGAAATTGAATTCTGTAAATTAATATACAACGGAAAAAACTAGAAGAAAAATCAGTAAAAGTTACAGCTCTTTGAGGGCATTCTACATATAGAAAAAGATTGTGTCGAAAACGGTCGTTGTTACGATAAAAGTAACAACGATAGGTATCATTAAGAAAATTAATTTCGTTGTTACAAAACTCATTGTGCAACGGGCCACAGAATACACTACGTGTTGAGTCTCAACGCATCTGATTCGTGCTATTTTATCAACATGTTTGTAAAAAAACATGTGCCAATGCGACCCCAACATGTGCCAAAATATATAGTATAAAATACTTCACGTTGGTTCACGTTGGCACCCAATGCGGCCCAACGTGTAGTGTGATGTGCCCTTAATACAGCCCTAACGTGAATCATACACGTTGAATTATCTGAATTATTTTATCACTTTTCCATAAAATGGTCCATACACGTACTTATTGTTATAATGATTCAATAGGCCTAATGATTCTTTGAAAACACATTATTTCGTAAAACAAACTCACACCTAACAACAGATTATGTTGTTCAGTATGACAGAAATTATCTATTCAACACTAATCCCAACACCAAACCTTCAACCAAATGATACTATACAAAATCTTGATAATATAATCATAAACATGAAATCAGAGGCATATCTACCTTGTCCTCGACGATCGACTACAAAACAATATCTTCGATATTATACAAACTGAGCACTTCTATATCAAATTTAATATTGAATAAAGGCGATTGGTGTTTATGTCTTTACATTTACTGTTCGATAAAAGTTTACTATGGACGTATGTGTGACCTGACATGACATAGTATGTCATTTCTGCTCGTATAAATATTATATATATAGGAATAAAAATAAGTAGTTTTACCATATACACAAGAAGTGGTGCTAACATTCCACCAATTCGTCCGGCTATAGCTCCAGATCCCAAACCGACATTTCTGAAAAAGAATAGGAGTATGTTATCAAACTATTTTTTTTTATTAATTGTTTCACGTGTACAAAACACAAAGGAAACATTTACAGTGTCGGGAATCCACTCCATTACATAGTCAGATAATGCTCATTGTATACAACATGGTTACAACATAACAATATATTGTTACCTCTATACACATATAATTATCCCTTTAGACCCCAATCCGGCCGCATCCGGTGCATAGGGTGTACTCCCCAATCCGGCCGTAGACGCCCGGAAAAATGGGTGTTTTTCCTATGTTTTTCCATATTTTTCCAGGTAGAACAATTTAGAGGTATAAAAGCTACAAAAACGGCCAATATATCGTTTTAAAGCTGATTCAATACTCTATTATTTCTACCAACCATATTCCAGTAATTATAATTGTCAAGCAATTATTAACATTTGAACATTTTTAATTAAAGGAAAATTGAGGAAATCTGAAGGGAAATTCATGGAAATCCTGAGGAAATCAAACTATTTATGGACGCAATCTGTGGGGTCTAAAGGGATAACCATGATGAAGAACGGGCTGGCTGTCAATAGCTGATTACTAGAGATAATGCCTATACTATTGATATTTTCTATATTTCATGTTTTACGTATTCATGTATTAAGATTCAAAACTAAGTAGATAGCCGAACACTGCACTATTCACTAGTTCCACGGTATGTCGTAGATGTTTATGGTAAATGAAATTGTATAATCATATTGGTATATATTTGAGGGGACACCTGCATCTCACTGATATTCATTAGGTCACATGCTTCCTACATGTTAGTTTTGACGGGATTACATGTTTTCTAGCAGCCATTGGGTGCAGGTGGATCTCCTCCCCCTTGTATTTTTTCTTTTTATTATATTATTGTTTATTCAATTGTTTAATTATCAATGTTAAATAAAAGGGCCGACTAATCATTATTATTATCCTTATTCGACAAGAATGGCAATTTCCTTGTTGTTCTCCTGTTTTAATATATATGATGTGTTAGCCATAACCAGATAATATCATTGTGATATTCCTTTGGTTTCTTTCCAATATTTCTTTCCAATAATTGGATGAATATAATAGGCTAAAAGGGTGTTCATACTATCCAGCCGCCGTTCAGTACAAATCATCACGGTTTAGTCGGCATGTGGAAACCCTCTTTTACTTTTTACCTTTTGAAAATATTAAATTTGCTAACCTGATGACAGTCGGGAATATCTCAGCTGAGAGTATTTGGACGTTGTAGGTTCCTGCCAGACTGCTCGCTTTGCCAGTCAATGCAAGGCCTAATACGGCACTTGGATATGCTTCTTCATTACCTGTGAATTAAGCATCATATGATATACATGTATCATTAATTAAATAAGATCAAGGTAGCCATCTGAAAAGCCAGAATGATAATTATAATAATTATTATACATAACAAAAAGTGAAGTAATATACCAATAACGTCTTTATATATTATATGCTTACTCCCCCTCTCGATTCAACGATCGAATTTAACCGTCCATCCAAGAACGGCAAAAGTTGGCTTACTAAGTTTAGGTGAAACATTTTGAATTATGTGGCATTGTTGTAAAGGTCAAACGAGATTAACAAAAAGCCTTTTTTTTGCATTTGTCCTTAAGGATATCTTGTTTATTAATAATCAATATTAATTCCCTTACCTGTCACAATCACAATAACGATAGAAATGAGTGCTGCAACACTGACACAAAGGAATAATGTCATTGAAATCCTGCGGCCTATTCTGAAATAAGAAGTGTGTTTACTTTAATTTTAGCTATGTTATTTCTATTCAAAAAGGCTTCCTTATTCATGAGAACAATTATTTTAATGTGTCATATATGATAGATAAATCATTGTTTATCTAATCAATGGATTTTCATGTTCATGAACAAAAATGTGTTTCAGTAAACCCTGCCCAAATGTGATTACACCATTCAGGGAAGATACTATTACACATTCGAAATAAGATTAATTGGATGCGTAGCGGGGTCGTCAGCTGGTTGGGTGCCGAATACAATCACGGCAGACAAGTGCAGGATATTACAAGTCGAGCTAAAAGACTTAACCATTGTTTGATGAGAAGTGGTCTTTTAGTCGAAGTTTGCTTTGTGATGATGAGTCTTTTCATTTTGTGAAAAACCTAGAAGGTATTTAACAATAAAATTTGATTTATACTTTTAATTTGCTCGTTATATAATAATGTGGAATGGTCTTATCGGAACAGAATGGTGACATGATGTTACCTGTTGAGCAAAAGAAGAACAATGACCATAGCAGCGAGGTCAACGAATCCCCCCAAGAACATGTTGAGGTACCGGTCACCAGAAAGGTTCTTCAGGTTGAACGATAGCTCATAGTATGCCAAGAAGCAGGTAAACCTAAGGAAGAGTAATGTATAGTGTCAATATCTTTGTTTTATAGTTTCCGCATGACACGCCTTATTTGAGAAATAAGTACGAAATGTTAGTTGTAGGGTCAAAGCAATGCAATAACCTCTAACATTTTGATCCGAGTAGATGAACCTTTCCCATATGAATCATTCTTATGTTCGTTTATATTTGTGTCTGTATGATGATAAAGTCATATTTGTATGTTTCTGCGTGTGTGTGTCTGTGTGTGTTTGTACGTCTAGCTGTGTCTGTGTGTCTGTGCCTGTGTGTCAGCGTCTCTGTGTAAAATACTACAACTTGTATATGAAGACCTTACAATAGACGTATTCCCATATAGAAAATTTTAGAAACAAAACCTCACCAGAGCAGAGCCAAGATGATGGTTCTCTTGGCATAGATCCACCTCCTGAAGAGGTCGAGGTAGGTGTACTTCTTGAGCTCCTCTTGCTCTGCCTTGTCGGCGTCCGCAAACCGCCTGAGCAGCTCAGTTTTCGGCGGAGGGCGATTATTCTTCCTGGCGATGACCTCTAGGATTTTCTGGGCATCATCGTATCTCCTCTGCTGGACCAACCAACGAGGGCTTTCTGGGACAACACTGGAGAGGATAATCATTTGCACAGAGGTTTATTATAGGTGATACCTCCAGAACCTGCATTACCAAGGCAAGTGATGTTGATTCTATAACCAAGGCAAGTGATGGTGGTATCTGTGGGTAGTAGTGCCACTTTTCTACCATTAAACATGTACCTTACTGTATTGTTTTTCGTACCCTTGATTTGATAGTTACATACAATGCCAATATTTCACATTTATTGTCATTATAAGCTATTTAATTTAATACAGACTGATAAAGCCCCATACCCACTAGGCAATTTCACAAGTTGGCCGACCAAATGGCTGACTGGGGTTATAATGATATTAAACATGTTTGATATGGATCGGCCGTTTCCAAGTGAGCAACTCTGCCCACACAGAATCGGCTGCTAAATACGTATGTTGTCCGATTGGGAGTGGACGTAAAAATAGTCGGCAGACTAGTAACCGCTTCAATGGGTATAGAGTATAACTATAAATTCAACCCACATCCAGGTGATGAAGAACACTACCCCTGTAACTGTTGTGGCAGCCGTCAGATACCTCCAGTCTCTGATAAGGTAGCCCTGAATTTACAATAAAATGGCAGATTTGTTCAAGGTGTATTTGCTACCCTGACTTATTCTGAAATTTTACATTCAGTTAAACACAAATTAAGTAATGGTATACAGCAATGTTTAGTTTTATTCTATTTTCTTCTCTACTTGCTTGTTATATCATAACAATAATGATATAGTATAGTTGCTGTTTTTGATTAGATAAGTATAGTATGGTAACCTTGATGAATCTTATTTTCTTTCTAGATCATATATACATTTATATAGGCAGAACTTACAATTCCAGCCAACATCATGAGACCAACGGCCCAGAAACCAATCGTCCCACAAAGTATCCTCCACTGGTGTCCCACAAACTCCAGTGGGTACACACAGTTAATGACCATGTAGGCACCAAACCCTGCTCCCACCAAGAACCGACATACTGCGTACATCTGAAAGTAACAAGGAAAAGGTGGCGAAAACGATGCGATTATGGTCCGATTCTGAACCGATTTCGTAAATCGGTTTGATAAGTAAAGATTATTCCTATAAGTAATATAAATTATCACAAACTATTAATCAATTATTGTTAGGCCTATAGTTCAAAAGAAATGCAGGCCGATAATATGTTTTTAATTATTATGGATAGGAGATTGGCGCGTTGTCACATCTTGTAAGGATGGGTAAGCGTACAACTGACTAACCGATTCTGAGTACCAGTACTTTCGTAGTTGGTGATTTCTAAATCGTGAATAAAAATCTTCAAATCGAATACTGCCTTATGCTTACTGGAAAAAGCCATTGATCGATCAAGGTGTCCCTATTTGAATTTTGGGATGTGCATGGATATTCTTTGAATGTGCTACTTTATATCAGGGCATATCATTAAAGAACAATTTTTAGCATAATAGCTCAACAGATTTTTTTCAGATTGGCCCTGCCGTTAAGTCTTACAGCTGTGATAGACAAGAAGAGATTTAGGTGTGCAAAGTCAGGGCACTGTGTTTCAATATCCAATTATTAAAGGGAGCCAAAAGCAATGTTGGGTACAAAATTATTTAAATATATTCTATGGTTATAACCTAGGCCCATAGAAAGATATTGACTGTAAATACAGACTTAAACTACATCAAAACACACTAAAATTAGATCCTGGTCAATTTTGGTCAATTTTGGTGACCCATCAATTGATTTGTTTACAAACATTGTTGTCCTCCATCATAAATAGCCTGAGTATTATGGAATTCAAGTAAAGTTACAGTTAGTTATCATGATTTTTACTGTACCAATGGCCAATGATAGACTCTTAGAACCTGTTTTCTTTGGTTATTTGAGCTTATAAAATTGTGTCATATTATTTTGATATGACGTTGGTTTTGGCTCCCTTTATTGGTAAAGAAAGTACCATAATACTTAACCTTTCTACAAACAGTGAGCAAGTAAACCATACCTCAACATCAGTATAATGAAAATTATGTTGCAGTAAATGGACAAATATACAAAAGAAAATACAAGGCAAATACAAGGCAAATACAAGGCAAATACTTTTTAGCATGACGTCTCTATAAATTACCTAACAATCTTTAAACAAGATATACATCTGTTTTGAAATGTTACTTCCCCCAATCCCTTTCACCGGTATTGTCGTAGTTTTTCCTTTCCTTAGTTACGTTCCTTCAATGAGACCCGTGTGACGTCAACCTTTGAGGACTATCCATCAACACATAAAACATTTTCCATTGAATCCAAAAGCAGACTGAAACATAATACTATAATGACTGTTTATTATCAAAATAAAATTGTGTTTGACCACCTACCTGCCAGTTGACAGATGCCGCCGATATCATACCGGCCCCTATTTGGATGGCGAAGGAGAGGTAATACATACGTTTTCTCCCAAATGTGTCCGAGAGCTGACCAAAAATGGCCGCCCCCAGAAACACCCCTCCCATCTGAACCGACGAGATGAGGTCACTCAGGTAGTTTTTCTTGCATACCAAAGACCACTGAAATAAATAGATACATAGATTTGTATCAAATAAGTAAATGCAGTCAAATGAGGGGTTTGATGGTTTTATTTGCCCGTTGAAGGAAGATAAAATCCAACAGGATGTCAACCTTAGGTATAGTACTTTGATATCCAAAAGGATTAGTCAAATGATCATAGAGAAGTAGTCATAATAATTATAGGCAAATTATTGATATTCCGTGATTCTAAGACCTAATGATATGAGAGAAGAAGTGGGGGGCAGATCTACAACTACACCATGGCCTAAATGTTAACCAAACAATTTTGGTGGTCCATGCACCCAACTTGACAAGTGACAAATTTGCATTTTAATGATGTAGTACCAACCTCTTATCAGGGCCAAGTCTGTTTTTGTCCTAGACCTAAGTTTCATGGTCATGGTCATATGCTGGATTCAATAGTTAGTAGAATTTGCAACGTGTTGTCCCCTCCTGGTATTTGGCTATCTTTAACCATAGATAATAATATCAAAAGGCTTTAAATAAGTAACATAAGACTTACTTCACCAATAATAGAAGTGAAATCGTCATTAAACTCAAATTCCACGCACTTGCTGCCATTATTTTCACAACTTTCAAAATTGGTTAGATTCGCGTCCGTCCACATGGTAGCGTTCGCTTCGTTCTCAAAGCGTGCGCAGCGCCACTTCGGAATGTCTCCGATAAACACGGGAATTAACATACACATGGCACCGAACACGTCTGCAGAGGAGATGAGGATAAAAATCACCCTCTGCCAGTGTCCAAACGAACCCAGCGACTCGATGATGTCTTCGAATACCAGTGGTTGGTCCCCATCTGGAAGATAATTATAATAATGATAAATATATAGGGCGTACATTGCAGGCGTGGTAAAGGCTTATTGAAATGTATCATTATAATTATATTACATACATGTATGCATGCATGTAATGCAAATGTAGAAGTTTCTGACCCAGAGGATCCTGCAGAAATCTTTAACAAGTTCCCCTAAGTTTGAAAATCTCAGGATCCGCACGTTTTTAATCGGCAATCGGTGAACTTGATTAACTATATCCGAAACTACTATACCTACTGCCAGGCATGAATTTAGAGGCAGGGCGCACGCCGCCCGCCCCCTTTTTTGACCCAAATATTAAATGTTTTTAAAGTAAAAAATCATGCCCGGGGGAAACTTTTGCTATAGCACGCCCCCCTCTTCTTCTTTTTTAAATCAAATTCCTGGGTCCGCTCCTGCCTGTGCATTCTGTGCACATGGGGTTTGGCCTATATCGATAACCAGCCAGGACTGTTGATGCCTAACTCTGAACCCTCGATTTGTCTGTACCATAAACCTATTTCTCTTTTCCTTGAACTTGCAAGTTAGGTGGGAACGGACATAAAAGTATGGCCTAAAGACCTAGGTCACAGCACGATGCCAATGTTTCCCTCACCCGGAGACAGATCCTTTTTTGTTTCATGCCATATGGGAATAGGGGTCCATGTAAGATGATACTACAAAGAAACCTCGGTCACAAGTATCTGTTTGTGTGTCGCGGAACATACCCAAAGCCAGAATATGTACAGTGTTCTTTTTGAGTGACAAAAGTGAGCACTTTGTGACTTTTCTTTAGAATTTTGGGTTGGTTACCGTCATGCTACTGCATACTTTGAATGATATAATACAGTACCAACATAGACTATCTAGATATCTCATATATGTAAGACAAAGTTAATTTTGGAATTGATAGGCAACATGTTTGTGTATATCTTGAGGCATCACATGGTCTATCTGACAGTTTCCCACAACCACCATGTTATAGGCCCTACATGTGGTTCTTATTTCCCAAACCGGCTTCTTACCAATCATAAATCATCCAGATTGAGACACCATGAATTATCTTATGTCTAAGCATGTCTGTGTGTTTGCGTGCATATTTAACCCAAATAATTATCTAGCTCTAAAACAGATTATATCACATCCATGTGTTTCTGTATATGCTACTTTGAAGGGGCTACGCGATGCCTGTGATTAGTATGTGTTAATTCTAGCCTAAAGTTATTTTTTCCAAGTCCATCAAATTAGTTCTTGTCTAGACTCACAAGAATTGGGGATGAAGTCTTCCCCACTCTCATTTCCTGGGTCTCCGGTGTCTGTTCCGTTTTCATTGGCCTTCCCCATCTGAAAGTAACAAGTGTGCAAATTATTAAATAATAACGATATACCTTACATAATTTACAGTTTCTATCTTAATGCACTGAGGGAACCTTTCAGCTTCACCAGTGTCGAGACATTATTTTTTCAATGATGCAGCATAGGGCATCCATCCAAGAGATGACAACGCCCAGTATTTTCCCTAATACTTGCCAAATGTGACTCACCAAAGGAAAAGGATGCTCCAGGCAGAAATTTAACATTTAAGAGGATGGAATAAGCTTTCAAATGATACCAAAAATGTGAAATTGTGTTGATTTTTAAAAAAAAGTTCCAGGTTATAGAACATAGGAACGCCAATGTTCCTGAAAATGACAACAACATGAATTATTCAGTTGATAACAAAACATAGTTCTTGAAAAACATAAATGTCTATTTATAAAATATTATTGTAATCATAACTCTTGATCTAAAAATGGTATTGTTTATCTGTTTGAAGTTATATTTTTCAACATGATGTCACAAGTTTTTTGATAAATCACTAAAATAATTGTCTCCATGGCAACCAAATTACTATTGTTTGGTAAATTTTAGGAATAAAACATTCCATTGACATTCCAAATAAGGATATTTTGGAATGAAATATAATCAGTAGGTCAGCTGAATTGTACACAAAACGTTAGTCTAAGACAGTTTTAACACATTATTTTTTTCATTAAATTACTCATATCTCCTTAAATATTAGTCCTAGGGCATAGGAAAAATCCCCCTCAGAGCATCCTTTCCCCCTGTTGAGTCACAAATATCCACTCCTCATGCTTTTTTAATTACATGATATTGTCTTTGTGAATATGAATACAATATACTATCCGATGGTACTTACTTTTACAGCATATTAAGCATAGTGTGCTGGATTCTTATTGATCAAAGATGAGTTGTAAATAAATCATTACATAACGAATGGTAGAAAAATTTAAGTAATTATGGCCCACTTACGCAAAATGTATACAATAAAAACAAATTATAAAATGCCCCCTATAAAGGTTGGTTTCCAGCCTTCTTCCAAAAGGAATGTCACTTGTTTGTCCCTGTAACATAATAATTAACACGTGTATTCTCCCTTTGCCAATTGATGTAATACATTAAGAACACCATTAGAGGTACATTGGACAAGTAACATTCCCTGTAAAAGACACGTAGTCTTCCGGCCGAATCCCACCCAGGGTGACCATGCAGTGTTTCCTTGGGAAACATAGTATAATACCCGAAGGTCACAGATACTTGAAACTAGACTAGACACCTGTAGCAAACAGAAAAAATGCTGATTTGATGCAATGACCCAGTCAGCAGGTCAGGTGGCTAAACACTACTCTCCCATAATACAGACTATTGCATTTAACCTACTCTACTGTGCTATGCCTATACTAAATTTGTTGTGGAATAAAATTAGATTTAATGTTGAAGTTAAATATCACCCACCTCTACATTAAGACATTATTTTGGGGAAAGAGCAGTCAAGCTGCGAATTATCTTGGGATAATCTTATAAAGTGATTAGAAAAGACATCCCCCTATGTCGGTCAACAAAATTAGGAAATCATACAAACTCTCTTCATATCTGATCTTTGTTCCGTAGATAAAAAAAAATTGAACATCTGTATAATTATAAGTTTCAAGCGTCATCTAAGCATTTGTTAAATAAAGTATACATAACTATGTTTAAGTCTTTACCTTTTTATGCAATTTCCAAGTAGCCCAACGCTCAGATCCTTAACGTCCCACTGGGATGGAAATCAAATGTACGTAGATCTAGGTTAGTTGACTACTCTGGTATAGGTATATGTCACTTTTTATAACCTAGTGAACATATCTTTGAGTCAACGAAAGGTGTATGTTTGTCTCTTGTAGATGTCTATATCTATCTCCACATTGCATCTGTTTCCATGAGGTTCAAGGAGATGGTTTTACATAGACGCCCTACTCCTAACAGTAGGCCTGTTTGTCGTGTTTACTGGTTTGTACGTGGGCCTTGAATGGAGTTTTTGCAACACCCCCATCTCAAGTCCCCCCATCCCCATCCCGGTCTGTGGGGCTCTTGATGGGGTTCCCCATGTCATATGCCAATTCTATTCATAGTGCCTCTTTTATATCAAAATCCAAAGTAACTATTTAGACATTCTAATTCTGTTATTTCACCTATTACTTTATTTCTCAAAATAACCTATCCATGTCCCTAAACCATATGACAACAATCACGTCAATTCTAGCAAACATTTAGCATCCCCTATTGGTTTGAGAGGCGCAGACCGCTATCCCATCGTATACCTTTGTGACATATAAACCTTTCCCGGCTATTTTAGGATGGCAGATCAGGAGGGGACCTTGCCTTGTGTGTTGTATAGTCGGTGACCCGTGGCAAAATCCGAGATATTTGTACCTAATTATTGTCAAATACTCGATGTTGTGATAACTACTGCAGTTGCAGGTTATCAAAACAACAATGCTTTTTATGCGATGGGCCACCAGGAAATAGACTGTGACCACCTACTTATATATACCCAACTGGCCTGTTCCCCAATGACCGATTGTAACTAACAATGAAAACGTTAAGAATGCTAAGCATGCAAGGTTAACAGCGACGTTATTGTTATAACATTGTCGTGAAAACTTTTTAAAATTCTTTATCGTTGGATCAAATTTTGCAAATTGAAATTTATGATGGGACATTTTATGACTATAGCCTAATACAGAAAAAGAACAGCTCATTTACAACATTCTAAATAGGTTTTTATGTTTTTAAAGAAAAATGGGCCAACAATGATCAATTTTAAATGAACCAACAAATGTGATGAATAGTATGATCGGGAAAAAATGTAAAAGAAAACTCTCAAACTACACCAATCCCCAAACCTGCAATCAGACGGAGAATAATAATCTCCAATGATACAGTCAATGCACACAACAACTACACCTATCTGTCATTCTGAGGTCGTTACTTTTAAAAACTTGTTTGTGCATTCATTGATCGATCATTCGTCTGAAGAACCAAAGTAAAAAGTGTACTACTCTCTTCGGCCATCCCAACAGGGCACATCAAGTCTACATACAGTGGATTTCTCCATTGTTGACTCCGACTCCAGTATACTCTATACCGTAAAATACGACTGGTGTGTATTTTACAAATATTTGCAAGTTGTCGAAGCTCGAAGGTCCTATATTATGGTAACATCTGGCCATCAAATTCAAGGGTTAAGATATTGAGAAACACTGGACATTTATTTGGAATGAATTAAAACAAACTATTGTAAATTGAACCTTTACGGGATGTTGGATCGGTCAAACAGTACTTGCATGGGGCCCATTGTATGAGTACGATTAGAATTAAACATGAGGAAAAAAAGTTTTGTTTTTTGGGGATGCTATTTGACAAAGATGCCAGACCCCACTAGTCATTTTTCTGTTACTACAGCTCCCTTCTCGTACACTTCGTTATATATGAAGATTCTACAATTGACGCATTTGATTTTACAATATATCTTTATATTGTAAGAGACATAGCTAGGTCAAATAGGTAATAGTATCAAGGCCAAGGCCAAATACAACTACCAAAAAATGTAGCTGTTGATCCATACACAACTAAGCTGGCATGACAGGTATTCCGATGAGGGTATAGAGTGTCCACCCCTTTTTTGTATACATATTTTACCTTCTCCCTTTTCCCTTTTCCCTTTTTTCTTATTTTTTTTTCTTACCTCCCTGTTCCTTATTACACTATTTCATCCTTACATGGTCATACCCTAAGCCGTTTTCCCTTATCATGTCATAGTCAAGTTGCCCAATCTACCACCCTATTCCTATTTCGCTTTTTAAGTGTTATACCATTTGGTTCGTTTTCCCTTTTCCTTTTTTTGTATTTTTTCAAATTTTGACCTATTCCTTTTTTTCAATTTTCTCTTTTCACATGATTCCTCCCACCATTTAGTCACGCCCCCTAATTATCATAGGCCCGCCCCCTAATCACCTGGGTGCTTAATGAGTCAATTAATTTCAGCCAGTAGTCATACTAATGAGATAGGGGGCCTGATTTTGTGAGTAGGATAAGGAAAAGGGAAAATGGAGAAGGGAAGACGTAGGTAGCTTTGCATTTTGCAAACCCTTTTCCGTTTTCTCAATTTTGTAAAAAAAAAAAAAAAAAATGTTATAACCAGGAATAGGCTAAAGGGGGGCAGAAAATGACCACATTCCTGTATTCTCATAAAAATACGAAATATATAATTTTGTAGAATGAGGAATTGCAAATGGGTGATAGTGGACCATTATTGGTTATTTGGAAAAAGAAACAGGTGAATTAAAGGGTTGGCCGGACCATACCCTGACCTATTCCTCTGAAAGGCAAACGGGAAAAGTGTGCCAACAATACGATAAAACCAGGTTATATACTAGAAAAAAGAGGTTTTATGTAGTGAAGTACAGATTAAGGATGGGTAAAAGCATCATGAGAATGTATGATAAGGCGGACACAGGAGGATATATTATACTGGCTTAAGCAGCTGTTAAGGGAGTGGTTCACGCTGCCCAAATCGTAACCACAAATCGAGTTGCGACCTTAGATGCTTGTGTTTCTAAGCAAGGTTTTAAGTCAATTTCATAGCTTATTCTATTCGTATGCTCTTTGAGCAATTTGAAATAACTTACTCTAAAATTACACAAAATTAATGGTAAAATAAGGGTATGCTAGTGTGCACAACTTAGTGGATTTCCATAACTTCAATATCTCAACCTATAATTGGAATATTTAAAAATGGTTTGTATTGTCTGAAAGGTATAATCTTAAATTGATTTATTTTCATACTTCCCCCCTCTAGGACACCAATTCCTGTAATTGGTCACAACTGTTACGGAATGTTCTTTTTACTGTTGTATAGGTATGTAAGATCATTGTTTTTCCAGACAACTTATTATCTTGGTGAGGTCACTATTAACGTCAAATTGCCTATTAGAGCTCTGTTTTAAAACACATACACGTTATAGGTATTCCATAATTGCAGATAGGAACCCACTTAATTATGATAATTTCTGTGCGCACGTCCTGCAGGGCCGTCTCAACGTCTTGACTATGAAATGTCGGTTCAGGGGAGTCCTGAATTCGCTGTTTTTGCATTTCAAGTTTCTTATGAAACTAGCAAATACATTATCGCCTGCTCGTATTCTGGTGCATACCACTATCCTAACCTATTCCAAGTTTTATTTTATAATAATGTGATAAAAATAAACTAGGAGAGGATGGTGACTCCGAGCTGGTGATAAAAAATAAATTATGTGACCTGCTCTGCAATTAGTGGGGTCTGTTAACAACATTTTCGTTACGCGGCGGATAAAAGCACCAAATTTTGCATGAGGCACCTCTGAGGCATAACTATTGAATCTAGAAGGGGAGCCATCTTGAAATACCAAAATGAAATTTTGACAAATTTTCTATATTTTTAGCATTTGAAATTTAAGGTATTTAACCAAAACTTTTGACTAGCTTCAATTAGACCTATTATATAGATTCGAAAGGTAAATAATTGAATTCCCTATCCTACAATCTACTAATTTGGACAATAGCAATGTGTTTCTAGGCATTTCAGAAGCTGAGATATAAGATTATCTAAATAAAAGTCGGCCATTTTGGATTTTGGGCCCCCCTCCGGGTTATATTGATATTTCAAGGTGGCTCCCCTTTTAAATTCAATGAAGGAGTCCCAGGGGATCATCATTCCAAATGAAATCAAGAAATCTTGTAGCAAAAGAGTAAAGTCTATATGCTTTCTTTTGAATTATTTTGGAATCCAGTGGTCATTATCAAAGGTATGATGCTAACGAATTCAGCCATTTTGAAATTTGTGGTATTGTATTGGATGAATATCATAATTATTGAGCCCTCTAGGCTATTAACAACTGATATTGGAACCATTTCCCTGGCCTTATGCCTTAGTAGCTAAAAATCATAATACTTCTCAAAATTGGTCAGCCATCTTGGATTTTGGATTTCTGCATTGACTTGAAACATAAATAATTGAATTCCCTGACCAATAATCCCTCAATTTTGACACCAACCATGTCTCTTTAGTCTTTTTAGAAGCTGAGATATAAGCCTTTTTATAGTAAAAGTCGGCCATATTGTTTTTTTGGCCCCCACATCTGTCCTATTGATATTTCAACGTGGCTCCCCTTCCAGATTTGATAGTTATGCCTCAGAGGTGCCTCATACCAAATTTGGTGCTTTTATCCGCCGCGTAACGATTTCTCAAAAAAATGACCTTAACAGACCCCACTAAATGACAGAGATGATGAATGTTGAACTGGACTGACAACCAAAGAAATTTTATGCATCTCCACGCATCGACAGACTGCTCCAGAAAACAATCCCGCAGCTAAAAATTGATACATAAAAGTGTAAAAAGGATGCGTGAGGGATTCATGAAGGAATATGTCTGTAAAAAAAATGTATGAAGTATAAATATTTGAATAAAATACTTTATTATATCTATTAGAAACAAATAGCAATTCAATCAGAGTGCTTTGAACCCAAGAAAATGTCACGAATCTAAAATTTTGTTTTTTTTCGCCCTTTGATAGTTCAAGAATACCATCATTGTTAAAACTTAATTAATTGTCCTCCCATTAGAGTTTACATTAAATAAAAAGCTCTAAATCTTTGATAGGTCCATCAAAAATAGATAGAGAAAAAAATAGCCAAAAATGATCAAATTAGATCAGTTCTATCAAAAAATGAAATTTTGTGTATTTTGTAAAATAGCCATGGCAACAGGAATGTTGATGGAGCATCACGATAAAGATATACTATGAGTACTTGGGTTCCATGAAAATCAGGTCATTTGACAATTATTCTATGAATATAGATAGGCAAAATAGTAGAATGTCCCAGCTAGATTATGCAATACACTATAAATAGCTCACTTAGAACAAAATTGACAGTATTTGTTTGGTATCACAGTCTATGAAGATCATATTTCACTCTATATTAATTTTAACTGTTCAGAAGCCCACAGCTCAGCTTCTGATTATTTTAGAACTATTTACATTGCTAGAAAGCCCTAGGCTTGAGAAGAGACTAGACTTAAGAAGTTAATTCAAAAAAGTTCAAGGATGCCATCATTGTTGAACTTGTTAAGCTTTGTCTTCCTATTCGAGTTTACACTAAAAAAAAGGCTCTAAATCTGACTTGACCACTATCCTTTCTGTGTCACATCATAAACCTCTAGATATCATCTTTGACAATTATTTCATATATCGTTTTAGTCATCCCCTACAACTAGAACCTCCATACTCCTGAATATCTAATAAAAAGCATCAGGTTACCAAACTTGGTTACACTTAAGTATTGTGTGTCACAACAGTGCGTTAATACTAGTGTTACTTAGTATAAAGGTTGTATACATGGATGTGAATAGGGTATTACTAGCAGGGTCAAGTTAACAGATGGTGATGGCACCAAAGCACTACAATTAGGACAGTCTCTCCAAAACATTGGATGGTTGTTAGTGCCTGAGGCATACAGATCTGGGCCTATTCTATGTATGAGGAGGGTACTTCCTCTACAAGATACATGTATCTGTCTCTCGACCAAGTGTTGCCTCCAATTGTTATTCTGTAGACATATCTATGTGTGACACAACACACAGAAAGGATGCTCCGAGGTTGTTTTTTTTATCTTAAGCTCTTAGGCTGATATTAAGAGAGATATTGGTAGATTTGTTTTGAAAAAAAGGGATGATAATGTGTTAAACCAACTTTCTGTGTAGGATTCAATTAACCCATTCTTAACATTCCATGTAGTTTGAAAAACATTCTATTTGGATTGATAATGGAATGTTATTCCCCATATATCAGTATAATATTACCTAACATTGGATGTTTGGTTACCATGGACACAACAACATTTTGCGGATTTTGTAACCCATTTTGGAAAAAACATGACTTGATCACATTATGAGTCCAAACTAAAACTTTTCTAGATCAAATGTTATACACATAATTTCTTGTAGGGCTTTTTGTTAATTTATGGAGAAGATTTTATTTAATCATTAAATGTTTAAATAAAAATTCAATAACCAGACTTGTTGCCACTTTCAGGAAGACTGACAGTCCTGTAACTTGCTTGAAAATTATAATTTTGATGTGCTTGGTATCACCTGAAAGCTTAAAACTTCCTCTGTAATGCTTAATTTCCGCACGGAGCATCCTTTCTGTGTGGTGAGACACATGTTATTTACATACTACTGCTAAAAATGGATTTTTAGCTAGATAGTAATGAACAGTTACATTGATTTTGTGAAAAAAATATTATTTGAGCAATAGAGTTGGGTATTTTTCATAGAAATGTGTTGTAAAGCACATAACTAATTCCAATCTTCCAGTCCATACCAACTGAAAACTTTGATTCTCTTTTTTATAGTTCACCCATATGCCACTGCACAATATTGCATGATCTTCAGTGGTCATTATAGTAATATACGGTGAACATCGTGTGTTTATTCCTCCTGTTATCAGCTTTTTCCTCCTGGTTATATATCTCTGACACACTACCAAAATGATACATGTACATTTCAAAAGGAATGCATATCTACTAAAACTGTCAATGCAGGATCTGTGACTGTATTTTCTGCACCTGAAGACTGATATTGGCATATCATGTTAAATAGGTAAAAATGTGTAATGGGAACAGATCTATACTGTCTTATCGAAAAAAATATAAATTACAATCTATACAGATGCAAAAAGAACAAGCTCTAAATGTGTTTTGTGAAACAAGAGACGTTGCTAAATTTGAACAGAATCTTCACCTTAATACTTTTGGCCTGGACTTTATCAAAATGTGCCATCAGAGTAACTCCTCCCCGAAGAATGCCCGAAAAAGTGGTGATGGAAAGTATATTCAAAACAGCTGTCCCCCACTTAATAACCCCCCCCCCCCACCCCACCCTCTCTTTACATCTGGCACTTTTATAGCTTTCTGGATGTTTAGGAGGTATGTTTTTTCCTTTGCGAGGATATACACAATATTGCTAGTTAACCTTGCACAGGTTTTCCCACACACCATACATGGAAAACAACCAGTTGTTATTCAAACGCGAGTCAACAAGTTATATGGCAGAAATCGAACCAAACATGAGTATGTCAGTGCACTGACAAAATGCGGTTTTCATTTTAGAATTATGGAATATCTATGAAATCCCTGATGCATCTTTTTTTTTCTCGATAGTTTACCATAGACGTTTAGTGTTGATTTAGAATAATCTGGCCAGATTAATTGCAACCTGACTAATTAGACTTACTGTACAATGTCATTTTCTAATTATCCACGGTTATTGATAATTGAATTGCGGAAGTAGGGGAATTAGCTTAGAGGTCGAGTTCTCATCTACTCACCCTTATATCACATAATTATTCAGTTCCCAGTCTGGCTTTCTATCAGTGCCATGGATAGAAAACTGACATGCCTCATGCATCTTTGTCTAGAGTGGCCCACAACATAACACAGGCTGTGGGTGCTTAGGATAAAGGGGGGTTCACACAGGCCGTCAATATCCTTACAATATGTTCCCGATAACCATTGACGTAAGCCTTACGACAGTTCCAATGATTGACATAAGCCTTACGACAGTCCCAATGACCTTATCCGTCTGTGGTAACCCAATTTATCATAAGAATAACATTGTCTTAAGACTGTCGTAAGCCTTACGATGATTTATCGGGAGTACTTCTTAGGATATGGAAAATTTCTGACGTTTTTGAATTTGTTGTGAAAATCCTTAGGTCAAAATATTTAGTACAGTGGAATTAAGCTTAGGATAATGACTTCTCTTGTCGTAAGTGCTGTTGCCGGCCTGTGTAGCCCCCCCAGCCCCCACCCCACCCCACCCTGTCGGAATATTCTCATACAAATGTATTAGTCCAAGTTTTGGAACAGGGTGATCTGAGTCACGCCACTGATATAAGTTGATTGGTGTGTTAGTGTTTTGGCTCGTTGTTAAAGTGGGTAATTACAGTTGTATAATGGGCAGTGGGGGTGGACAGGCATACCTACAATGCCGACCTTGCCACAATTTACCCTGGTCTCAGTGCAGATACCACTGCCCGAAATTGGACCTTTTTAGACCTTTAATTTCGTAAATAGGGTCATTGAGATTCATTAAAGGCTTAGGAAATGTCACCTTTCCAATACATTTGCAAGATCTTTAATGAATTTGTAAAGGTCACCTGAAAAAAGTTGTGGAAAGGTCTTGTAAAGCTGATCTTTCAATTACCTTTAGCACACCTCAATGACCCCATTTACAGAAACTTAAAGGTCTTAAAGGTCTTTTTTCGTGCAGTACTCGGCCATTAGAATAGCCAGCTACTTGTAAATGTCAATAATTGAAAATGTTGGGATTCAATAACCCTCCTTTTAGGGCTTAAGCTTGTTCCCAAAGTAGTGTTTGCAGTCTAAAACACCAGGGCAGCGCCACCCTAATGAGAAAGGTGTATACTTTGAAAACCCAACTGATTTACTTGGAACCCCATTTATAGTTGGCTGGGGCGTGGCGACAACTAGTGGTGGGAGGGTTTTCAAAGTAAGGGGAAAACCCTTGAGGCTAAATGTGGATCAAAGTTTATGTAATTACCTCATGATTGAGAGGATTTATTCGATCGATTAATGAATAGAAAAACTAAAGACCTGTCTGGAACGTCACAATAAACTAGGTATGTTCATGGAAAAACATAATTGTCTTATAAATTGATACTGGTACAGAGAAATAATGTCTATCCTGTTTATTGCACCATGAAGTTGACTAGTAAACGTATATTTCATACTTGACTATTGTTTCAGTGATAGTTAACTTGAAAAGCTTGCACAGATATCGATAGTTTTATCAAAGAAAGTAGAGTGCGTCAATTCAGCGTAACTTTATTAGAATATTTACAAGTACAAGTTGGTAAAATATATTTCTAGTTCAGCTTTTTTCATAAGACGGGTACATGTTGAAGTCAAAATGAAAACCCAATTGTTACTAGAAAATACGTTTATGTTTGTCATTGATTTGGAGAAGTTTTGAATACAAAGAAGATCAAAGTTATCATAAGCCTAAAATTATGAGACTGACTTAATCACCTAAAACAAATGGACTTTTCCAGGGCAGATATAGGCCACCACAAAAGTAAGGACTGTGCTTGCGGCTATTGCACATTTCCCAGTTGAATATCATACTTTATATGACTTAGTAGGACTCTTAACACAATTAATTACTAAGTACTTTTAGAATCGTACAAGAACAAAATGACTATTCAATGCGGTTCACATCGTCCTGCATTTCATACTTAGCAAGTCTGGAGCAAAATCCAGTATTTCTGAGAGGCAAACGGCCCAGCCCAAGTTTTCGTAACTGATAAAGCTAATGCATTACTCATCATGAGACAATAGTTAAAACACAATGATAACTGACTGATTATCCTGATGAAATAATTATGAACAAAAATATCTAGATATATGGACACGAATTCCCATGATATATTTCCCTTTTATACTTTTGCATTTATACAAAAAGCACCTGGCACAGTTTGTGCCCCTATACTTAAAAGAAAGGTTTAGGTACTAACTAAAGTCAAGTCCCACACTTCTCTGCACCATACTACAAGCTCTAGAGAAAGATTTTGTGTTATTGTAATGTAAGAGCTTGCTCCACTCCTATGAAGTTCATCAAGAAGAAAGAAGTTGATATATTCACAAACATTCTTTTATGTTATGTTGCTTATCTATTTTTTGATACATTAAACTACTTAATCACTATTATGTACAACTACATAACCAACTTACCAAGCGCAATTTATCTCTCATGTCGTACATATCCACTCTATGGAATGTCAATATAAGTCAAGCCTATCGAAAAAGTACTTGTATCTCCAATTCTTTTGTTGAGCATACTTGGACATACATTTCTCCCTTTTTTCTCCACTAAAACACGCTTAGACGTAATTCATGAAACAAGCACATAACAAGAACTAATTGCTTAATACCAAACTCAGCGTAGCAGTCACAAGATTCATAATATTAATGTTCTGATTTTCATATGAAATGTGCACTGATATATGCAATGATATCGTTCTCTTGAGATCTTTACATTGGTATTTTGTCTATAAAGTATCACTTTATTTCGTCCAGTGCCTCGTCCAGGACGTCGTCCAGTCCCTCGTCATCGTCAATCCTTAAACTGATCTCCTCCTGAAGAGCAATGGGAGTTAAGAAAAAAGATAATTAAAAAGGAATATATGTTTTTTTTATTTCACTTTATTTATAATTATACTTTTCTGACTGCCAAGGTAAATTGGACATCGTTTTTACTAAATTTTCATGATTTGCCAAAATATATAATCATAAAATTATCACTTTAGAGTGAGTTTATTATACCTACCGAGACCTCCTCCATGATGTACTTGAGCTTGTTCATCAGCTCGCCGAATGGAGGTCTGGCCTCGGGATCAGAATCCCAACATTTCTTCATTAGGTCATACCTGTCCGAGAAAAAATAACAAAGGGCAAAACAATGAGTAAAAACCTTACGTCTCTCAGGCACCACCTTTCAAGCATTACTTTTGTTAACTTTCACAATGATTTTAAAAACATATCAAGCAGGTTAGACTTATCAAGTATTGAGCTGGATATTATCACATAATACTAATAATACAGTCATTCACATAAAAGCTTCCCCATAATATTGGTTTTCTCCCTGTATGATACGTAGATGCGGGTTTAGGGGTGCGTGCCATCATCCCCCACCCCCCACATCCCCACCTCTAATTTAGCCTAAACGAAATGTTAGAAGGAGCGCCCGGTTATTTTACAATAGCGCCCCCGCCCCCGATCCGTCAATGTTTAGGGCAATCTTCTATTGAATTTAGATCAAAATTAATCTAAGAAAAACTATAACTTACACATCATCGTCGCAATTTTCGGGTGGTGGCATCCTGTAGCCACTGTCTACCATAGTGGGGATGTCTTTGGTGGGTAGGTCCGGGTAGGGCTGGCCTCCTAGAGACATGATCTCCCACATCAAGATGCCAAAAGACCATCTAGAAGACAACAGTTTGTTATGTATGAATGTATGTATGAATATATGTATGTATGTATGTATGTATGTATGTATGTATGTATGTGTATGTGTATGTGAGAGCGGGTGTGTTTGTAGTATGTGTGTGCCGTTTTTGCTGTGCAGCTGTTTCATAGTATCATATGATAGCCATATTATAATATAGTTACATTTAAATGAAAACAAAAGGAAAAATCACAAGTTGTGATAAACTGGGCACGTAATGCATATTGCTGGAATATCTTACATTAACATCTTTAGGACCGTAAATACATAGCTGCTATTCACCTTAGATCCCCATGTAATTCAACGTGTAAAAAATGTTGTTTCTATTGCAGGTTACTTTTACTATTTCTGTTGTCATAAAGTACTTACACATCCGACTCGTGGTTAAACAACCCCTCCTGCAGCGATTCAGGGGCCATCCAGCGTACCGGCAGATTCTACAATAATAGTAAGCATTCAGATGACTTGCTGGTATGTCTTGTATGATACAACTAATGCATTAATAAACGATGAGGCAGTGAGCCTCCATTCATTCAATGGTGAACTGGAGAATTTATTAAATCAGTTGTACATGATGAGATTTACATGGAAATTAGAAAGTACGTGTGTCATCCTGAAGCCCCTAGGTTGACGACCGAATTCATTCACTACAGAAAGCCCTTGAGCTTCATATGAATGAATTGTTGTGAAGAATTCATACATAGAACAGGTCATGGGAGCATGAGGCAATCGCTATTGGCCTGGTTTGCACATACTATCAAGGGCTTTAGCCTGAGACATAGGTGTGTGCAAACTAGTACAATAGCAATTGCTGAGTGAGAATGCTATTTATACTTGATTTATTCTATATCAATTACACAAAAACTGCTGAAAATGGTTACTGACAACACCAAGTTGGCATCAGCATTCAAAGTCAGGCATTATTGTCCTTTGGGGCAACAACAGATCTTTTATTCATCCTATTTTCAGAGGGCAGGACAATACTGAATGTATAGGGGTTCGAATCCTAATACATGTATAGAATAATGGTACCTACCTTTACATTCCTTAATGTGGGATTAAGTCCTGACACCTTACAGGAGAAATCCTTGGTAACCATTATGTGTCTGGCCATTAACTCTTTATGGACGATCTGGATTCAAACATAATACACTGTCTCAATGTAATGGCACGCAGTATATGACAATGACACTATAATTTACTTTAAATGCAATGACAATCTAATGATAATGTTATCTACAATCATAAGTTCATTTCAGTGTAACTCATTTAGTCTACAAAAATCACCTTTTTGGTAACGAGGTATTGCATTCCTTGCGCGATCTCTGCACAGAAGTTTATCAACATGGTTCTGCTGAGAGTCAACAGGGAATAAGTTGCTTCACTTTCTGGCATTCCATTTCGCCGGAGGAAGTTGCGAAGGTTTCCATTGACAGCAAACTCAAAAGCAGCAAAGAACTGGTCTGTTGAGGAAAATTAATTCAAAATATCAGTTGATTATGCTTTGGAATATATCAAATTCATTAGTAGTAGTTAGTTAAATGCAAGATACAACGTCTTGTGTGTTAATCTTGGTGGGAGGACAGACAGAATTAATCAGTAACCCGGCGATAGGTTTATGGTGTCTTCTAGTCACATGCAGCTGTTAGCTAACCCAAAGGCGTTTTTGTGGTTTATAAATCATATCAAGTATAAAAAGTGTTAAAACACAAAGACACCGTCTATTAGTGTCAGCAAAAGATATGCATTATACATATTTTTGCTTTTCTCAATAGAATGTTTTTTAATGTTATCATATATATCATATTGTCGTCATGAGGTTCATGTAAATTCATCTTTTCTACCGTCAAACGATATTCATTATTGTCAAACAAAATGTTGATAATGTTGCTTACCTCCCACCGCACATAGGCCGTAGAATTGAATGATGTTCGGATGTGGGTCTAGTTTATTGTATAGCTCCAACTGGGCCATTAGTCCACTCCGCTCGGCGTCAGTGGCATCGTCTAAAAGTATTGGAACAATGTATTGCCTTTAGAATAAGAGATTGTGGCACAATTTAGCTACAATTGTCTTTCGTGAAAACACTAATAGTATCTTTCAGTTTGATGGTTTCATTGAAATGACTGTTGACAAAAAAGAAATTTACTGTTGGATAGGTGTTATAAAGATCATGGTACAAACATGTTGCAATTGGGGGAACTAAATCAAAGCATTATGGTTTGACTTGTAATGCCTTCTATTTACATAGGATGCCATCATCGCCCTTCGCAGACTAGCCTCACAATGTGCATACTAGGCTGTATGCTGCACTGCATGAGGTCTGACATTAAGGGAATCAACATTTTGTTTATAGAGCTATTAAAGTACATTCAGGGTAATTAAAAGGTCACCTGTACTTTTACATGACTTTTACTAGAGTCTTTCTGGTGACGTAATTATTATGGAAAGTTCACATTTCCAAGATCTCTCCATGCCTTAATGCACCCATTTACAAACTCAAAGGTCAGTAAAGGTCTATTTCCACGCAGTATTGACAGATAAAAAAAACAACCATAATGCGTATTGTGAGACTAGTTTGTAAGCTGTATGGCGTGTTTACCTTTGAGTGTTTTAAAAGCTACATCGATCCTCCTCTTTCCCCTCTGGATCTTTCCGGGCAGGATGTCCCCAAACCTGCCCTCCCCCAAGGGGTTGGTTATCACCTGGATGTCCGTCTCGCGAATCCTCTCTATTCCATCATATTTTGTCTCCTGGGCCTACAAAATATGTTTTGATCTTTAACGTACAGCACTTGCTTTTGAGTGCTATCACAGATTTATCGACCCATAGTAACCATCAGTGTCGCACAATGACTTTCATAACAAGGAATGCATTCATAATACCAAAAGCGTTCCTTGTGCACTTTGAATGTTGTTTCGCCATTTTCCCCCATCTAGAATGTTGGAAGTGAACTGTACTCTTTACAGTTTTTAAACCTACAGTTTACAGAATTCAATTTGATCAAGTAGAAAAAAGATATAAGTGTTTCACAACAATGACGTTGTAAACCACATGTGCAATGTAAACCACATGTGCTTAAAGTGATCGTTAAAGTTGTCGTGGTTACAATAGGTCATTAGGGAGGTTAAGCAACCCCAACGCATCACCTAACGTAAACGTAACGTATATCTTATCTTAGCTACTATCACATGATCATAACATGTTTCATCATGGATTTATTGTTATTGATTGGTAATTACAAGATGTCAATTCAAATTTCAGAATCCATTTAGATGTAGTCCTACTGAAGGCCTCAAAGTTTAGGGATACGTTGACGTATCGAAATACGCCGGTATTGCTTAACCTCCCTATTGTGCAACGAGCCTGAACCCCCCCCCCCCCCCTTTTTTTTTTTTTTTTTTTTTGGGGGGGGGGGATACCTAAACTAGGCAAAGAGAGAAAAATGCCACGTGTGAACGAATGCAGGCCAATCTAATACTTATAGCCTATATGCTGACCACCCCCCTCCACACACACACCTTTCTGTAATCTTGGATCTGCCCCTGTAATCAGTAAATTGCCCTATACACTATCTTTGGCATGGTCTTGAGGGTCGTCAAACAATAATGATCCTTATCCTTTGCACCCAAATAACTTATAATACCTCTACGGTGTCATTGTGTACCATGCAGTCTTCCTTGAATAATCTTCTTCAAAAGGAGTTGATCAAATTGAGGATCCTGGGGGTCAGATTCTTTCCATTCCCTTGGGTGGAGACCAAAACGATATAATTGATATAATCATGTTGGGATTTCCCTTTTGACATCATTTATCCGTGTGTAACTAGTCTAGCCATAAGGTAATCAGTCCTCTTAGCAGTAGCTTAAATAAACATTCCTTTGCAGTGTTACATGCATCAGATGATTGCCCTTAAAAAGACACAAAAATGTCCATCCGTGAAATTGATCGAATTTTTGAAAGGGTTATCCTAACTTATGTATACCGATAAGATAATGCATTATTGCTTGACACCCTAAGATTAAATTGCTGGTGCTTCAAAATCGTATAGATAAGTTCTAAAATCTAATATAATGTTTTTTTAATCATTTGCTACATTTCCCACAAAGAACAAGAATAAGACAATTAATGTTATATACTTTATCAGTTTATTTCAACATAATTACATAGAACTTAAAATGATTGTATTGCATGCAATGTATATTACACTATTGATGATTAATTGTATGGAAATGAATAATTCTTTCAGACTATTGAAATCAATCATCATTCGACCAAAACCTTTCAAATATTCGTCAATTTCACGTTAGAAAGGAATAACAACAGAGAAAAAGCTATAAACGTTTATCTTAAGGCAAAATAGTATGAAAATCAGTAAACTTATCATATAGATGCCAAAAAGCCGCATGTAAACACGTCACAAAAATCAAAAGCTGGTACGATGTCTTAAAGATGTATTGTACAGTATGTATGTACAATTATGTACTTAAATAAAGTCATGCTTTGCTTCTTATCTATGCATTTCAATAACAAAGAGTAAGATAAACTAACTAACACCTATTCACCATTGCCCTACCTATTTCCTTGTACTATTGATTATCCGCAGGCTAACTTAAAGTGTACTGTGGGGAAGAAATTCATTTCCCTCCTCAGCACTTATCATGTTATCGTGACCAAAGGTTAGCAATGACTATTTTCTTTTGTGTATTTAAAATGAATCTGAAACTGGTGAGAATATATTTTCATAAGATGTTTTGGTATAGCCAATGTATGATTCATTGATATCACTAGTAACGATGATATTATTTACACTATATGTTAGCCTGCAGAAGCACCTGTACTAAATAAAGAAAAAGGGGAGAACCATCGGTTCAGATGTTATGGAAATTTATCAACAGCGCATTGGTTATGCCAAACCAACATCACAGTTTTACATAAAAAAAAGGAGTTATGATAACGTCCTACCTAACATCCAGATGACTGATAACAATTGTGAAAATACTAAGTGTCATGAGTGATAGCTCTGAAGTAATGTACTTGTATCAGCAATGTATAGCTGCACATTAAATTAAAGAAAAAACATTAGGTCTATGTTGATATAGTCCTGCCTCCTCTATCCTAATTTTGTTCTTGAAATGAACTTTTTTGGGGAAAAAAAAGAGCCACTAAGGTTCAATACATGTCATACAGATAAATACCACCATTTAAAGATTTTCCCAAGTTAAACTGTTTACTTGTGTCCATAAAAACATTGTCAACAGCCTTTTCAGATATTTCAACATCTAGAAGTATTATAGAAGTGATTATGTTTCTAGTCTTATTGGTATACTTCCATCCTGCTTAAAGACTTATAACTTTATCTTATCTTACCCTTAACTGACCTATAACTAACACAATCATGGACAAACATAGTACCTGCCTTGTATGGACAGTGTATGATGATATACCGTAGGTCTTTATGCAGTCAGGAAGGCAGGGTAAGGGGATAGAGGAGCGATATGATAGTATATTGGGACCTGTGGGCTGGGCTGCCGGATGATATGGTTCTACCACTGATAAGGCCGTCAAGTGAACTGGTCAGGGTATTGGTATCGCCGATAAGAAAGGTATATGTGGGCAGTAGTCCAGTGTGGAACATGACTATTGGCTGTGTTTATGAAGGCCCATCCCAGAACAGTATACAGATAGTAAGCAATGCTGCCATATTTGTCATACCTAAACACAATAGTGTATGACTCGGATATGACTTTCTGTGTAGAGACTTGTGTACCTGTTGGTCATGATTGTTCACAGTGATGTTATGATAAAATTAATGTACAACCTTACCCTGAAATAATAATTAACCCTTTGATGCTGCTGGTTTGGGGGTAACAATACGTTTCTCGTTACTACGAAATTTTACAAAACTGAAAATTTGGTTATTTTTCCATGGTCTGCTTTGGGGTCATACAAATGGGTGTCTATGGCTGGAATATGGTATAACAGATTAGTATTATTAAACTATTAATCAGCCACAACTCCAATTTCCACACTTGCCATATCAAATCCTTCGTTGTCAGCCGCGCTGTCCCTCCCGCCGTACGTAACGTGCCTCTTCTTGGAACGGAGGATAATTCCGAAGAGAACAATGGCGAAGATAATAGCTATGACCAGAAGCATTGCCAACATGACCACGACTGAGTCGTGTCCATCGCCCATCTCTGAAATAGATAATATTTAATTGCTAGGCACATTTCAATAGATTAATTCATTATAATAATCTATATAGACATACGCTTTCTAGGTGTACTTCTCTATTATTTTACGTTTCTTTTAAATATTTGCTCTGGGAAAAACAATATAGAAATAATTATGTCTTACGAATAACAATATATTCCACAGTATAAGTCAGAGGACTCTCACAAGAGCCAAAACAATATCATAGAAATATTTATATGTATCTTGAAATACATCTTTCTGAAATATCCGACATTTATAAACAAGAACCGATGGATATCTCCTTCATTAGAATGTGGAGACTTATTTTCTTTACCAGCTGTTTACAGAAGTGCACTGAAAACCGTAAGGGTATTTCTGATGAAAATAAAATAGTCATAAAAAAGCAAACGCGAACTTTTCCCTCATTTTCCAGTCGAGAAAATAAATATAACCAAAAAAAATAGCAGCTTACGTATATTACAGCCAGGGCCACCTTTTCCTGGGGGACAGCCAGATGCGCACACCCCACTCCTACTGTCACAGACCTCCGAGGTGTCCAAACACATGCAGAAGAACTCACAACCTGGTGGCCCAAAGCGTCCGCTGTCACAAGCTAAAGATAAACAGAAGAATTAGCTGTAATTTTACCTGATAATGACAGTGAAAGTTCAATATACTTGTACTGAAACGTAAATCAAACTTCTTTAAAAATACTGTATCGTTTGATATATTATTTCAAGTAGCTATTATAGGTAACATATTAAAGGAAGCCAAAATCAATGTTGGGTCAAAATTTGGCAAATTCTATCAACTATTGAAATATATTCCATGGCCATAACCTAGGCCTGTGGTAAAATACAGACTGTCAATAAAGACTTAAACTACATCAAAATACAATAAAAAGTTGTCCCTGGTCGATTTTGGTGACCCACCAAAATTGCTTTGTTTACAAACATTGCTGACACCAGGCATAAATGAAATTGGTATTATCAAATTCACATAAAATTATTGTAAGTTATCATGACTTGTACTGTACCAATGGCTTAAGTTAGACTCTTGGAATGTATTGTCATAGCTATTTAGTTGAGTTTGCAAATTTTTGTTCTATTTTGACACACCATTGCTTTTGGCTCGCTTTAAGAAGCATTGTCTACATTTCCTGTATCAATTGATTTGGGAGTTTAACTTAATTTGGGACTTATTTACCATTATATTTAGGACTAAGTTGGTTTGGTGTGTATAAGATATGACCCGTATTTCAATAGTAAAAATGGTGTCTCATTGTGAGAAACAGGATCAACGCACAGCAGAAACATTGAGCGTTCCACTCTAAAACGAACAGAGAGTATTTAATTTTTGATTGGTTAACCCCTTCAACCCTGCATTCCTGAGAAAATCAAATGAAAATTCCTCTTAAAGTAAAAGTTGTCAGCTTTTAATAGCTGCAAACTGTTTTCTGATATTCCTGTTCGAACCTGAGATATCTCTTTTTGAAGCTACATACTTCATATTATGCTAGGAAACCCTTCAATCTATATTCCTTCAATATCTCAATGTATTTGCAGCTTGAACTCAACCATACTAAAACATGAAATTAAGTCATTTAAACATTAGAAATGTTGAAAATGCAATAACTTGACATAGTTTTGTTTATTTTAGTAAATGTTTGCGGTATTTAAAAGATAAAGACATCTTCTAAAGAAATCATGAATCATATTATTTTCAATATCTTTATTCTTTTATCTGTAACCATGGTAACCTGGCAACCTTCCAAATACTAAGATTTTCCCTGAAAAATCGTTCCACTGCAAATTTCCCATAATGCAATAGTTACTAAAACTATTTCATTTGTCATAAAACCATTGAAATCTCTGAGAAATGCTATTTAAGTAAGATTTTTTCATAAAACAGCATAAAAGCCTAGTTTTTTCACCATAATTTCATAAATAATAGAATTATGGGGCTGATTTCGAGATATGGCCAAATCTGGCCAAAATTTGCCATAATGGCCTGCATTGGCCATAAGATTCTGATAGAACTAAATGAGATAATGTGATGAAACAAATTGTAGGAAAATCCCTAGAACTCGAGGAATGGAATAGTCTTTCCCTTAAAGCTGTAGGTCAAATATCTGTTTTGCAATCAACTAATAACCATAAAAATTGACCCATATGCATGGGCAATACCAGTGTTGAGGCCAAATATGGCCTTATGGGGTGGAAGGGGTTAAGCATAAAATGATTGAGAAATGAAGGCGCTACGTTCTACCCAATCTTACGAGGCATTTCTGTTGTTGCGTCTTCCGTAGAAGATCTGGGACCTTCTGAAGTAGCGCCAAGAGAAGGATCAGTCTGATTACTCGAAGACGTTTCTGGAGCTAGGGTAGTTTCTGGAGCTTGGGTAGTTTCCAAAACAGGGGTAGTCTCTGGAACTTGGGTAGTTTCTACAACAGGGGTAGTCTCTGGAGTTGGGGTAGTTCCTGGAGCTTGTGTACTATCTGGATCTGGGGTAGTCTCTGGGGTAGTTTCTGGAGCTGCGGTAGTTTCTGGAGCTGCGGTAGTTTCTGGAGCTGCGGTAGTTTCTGGAGCTGCGGTAGTTTCTGGAGCTGCGGTAGTTTCTGGAGCTGCGGTAGTTTCTGGAGCTGCGGTAGTTTCTGGAGCTGCGGTAGTTTCTGGAGCTGCGGTAGTTTCTGGAGCTGCGGTAGTTTCTGGAGCTGCGGTAGTTTCTGGAGCTGCGGTAGTTTCTGGAGCTGCGGTAGTTTCTGGAGCTGCGGTAGTTTCTGGAGCTTGGGAAGTCTGAGCAACAGTAGAAGTCTCAGTTGCAGTGGTCACCTCTGCAGTTGATTCTTGTGTTGGTCCAAGTGACGTAGCTCCTAAAGTTGTACCGTCCACCGATCCTAACGTAGTTGATGCCCCTGATGTAACTCCAGATATCACCAATAACTGTTGTAAGAAAGAAAACAGACAACCATCTTTAATTCTGTACAATGGTCGTATCATAACTTTGAAGAATATTCTTTACAACATGAATAATATAATATGATGGTCCACTGATTTCAGAATATACTCTGTCTCTACACCGGTCGTTCTGCTACAATTGGGATATTTTACTCAAATGGCTGATGAACTATGATTTATAAATAGTAGATATTTTGCATCAAACCGCGATAAATTTTAAATTGCTGTTCCTTCTTATGCACAATAATGTAAGTATAATACGTCAATTTTAAGATGTGGGGTTCCCCTTGTTAGTTCTATGGACCTAAACCAACTTAACTAAAGCTGAAAGACCAATTGCAAAGCACCATGATTTTAGGTGGAAAGCGGTTATACTGGTTAGTGAACAAGTATTAATGTGGACAGTTCATTTAACCATTCTGAATTTCCAACTTTAATAGATTTTGATAGTTCAGGTACATTCAAAGCTTATACTTTGAGAGATTTGAGGCAATTTACCATTCATTTTAGCACCTTCTTTTTCGGAATCACTTCACTCAATCAACCAGTAGTTTTGGAACACAAGAATTCGTTTCTACTTTAATAGCCACGATATAAGACATGCGTACACTACTTAACAATAATGGGACGCTCAAATTATCGCAGCACATTGCCTACACACAGTTATACACATCAATTTACTGATTACATTTGAGTGGTTTCCCACTGAAGTCATGAAAATATTACAATTCGTACTGTATTCTGTATTAAGTATTGACTCTAATCCGTTACTATAACAATCTTGCTAATGATATCCAGAAACAGGGACCACAAAACACGGTTTTATTTGCAGAGATACTGTTATTTCAATTTATGAAATATTTTGAGGGACATTACATTTTAGTAATATAAGCTTTTACCTTGATTGTTATGCCACTATCGACCGCACAAGGCAATCGAACATTTCAAAATGGGCATAAGATAAGCATGGTAAGTATATGAAAAAGAAACTTATTAACACCTACCGTTGCCAGAAGCAGGAGTGACTTTCCACAGCTTCCAGGTAATAAATTAACAGTAAACCATTTCATATTGTTTATATTATAGTATCTCACATATCCAATGGTTGCGTTAGCGGGGTCTCCATCTCATCGGTCCTGGTTCGGGTCCGTTTCTTATATTAAAATGTATGACTATTGATCACTGCTGAGACAGTCTCAGGGATTGCTACCAGTAGGTGTGATACTAGAATAAGAGCTGTAAGGAGGGGACAGCTAGGTAATGATCGGTACGTGGGTCATTGAGATACACCTCCTGGTTGGTAGTACCTGCCGTTACCTGAGATCAAAGTTCTACTGATTTGCTCCATTTGACCCAGTTAGATAACATCCTGATAAGGCCAATCTGATGGCCTACCACTTCACAGTCTAATCAATATTTAGGCGGGCCCTATGTGACTTATACTCTGCATATCTTGTTTAGGGAATTATATATGATCCCATATGGAATGTGTGCTTAATTTTAGGAAAATGTGTATTGATTTCATACACTTACAGGGGTCTGTACGGTCCAAGTGGGTGGAGAGTACATGTAAGTTTTGATTACAAGAGCTTAGGTCACTGAACTTCATCGATTGTTATTTGATATAAAAATTATTTAGTTTCATTATTCTAAAAAAGGTTAATGGTTTGAAACATAGCGAGCTTATGGTAATTGCTTTATTTGTATATCATATACCTATAATAATGATAATATTAGAAGTATTTACTGTCATAATTATTTACCCCTATTCTTTAAACAAGGAAGGTACAAAATGAGTTTAAACATGGGATAGAATATAGTAGACTTTATTATTCTAATACATTACGCTATGATCCACATATATATAATTCTCACAATACTAAGATACCGTCATAAAAGAACGGAATAATGTCAACTAATATTTTACCTGTACACATGGTTTGATCCATTACATATCATGAGGATATCGAAATACATACATCAAAATACATATTTCATTACAAAAGCGACCATGATGATGAAAGCAGATGTCAACAAACTCGTTCTAGATTCTATGAGTCAATAATGTTAACGACACACTTTCAACGTTGATGAAATAAATTCCATATTGGACCCTTCGATACACATGCATATAAAAGTAGAAAAATATGGTTTGGGCAAGAAACGTCATGTTTGTATCATAGTTCAGTCAACTTGCCTTAATATCATAGTTCAGTCAACTTGCCTTGATGCTGCTCATCACTGTCATAGATATCATTCTCTACTATTTCTAAGCCACTATGAGGTTTCCTCTCTTGTTTCCCTTCACCCTCCTCCCTTTCTGATTTGTCCCCATCCTTCTTGCCTCTTCTCAGTGAAGCAACGGGAAAAGCAGCCCCGCCATTACTACCACCATTAAGGGCGGGTTCTCCAGGGTCTGGGGTTGCGTGCCCATTCTCTTTCTTTGCCTTACCCCTCCCAGCCTTAATGGCGGCCATCTTTGCCTCCAGGGCAGACCTGCGCACATGGGGCTTTGGGGCCGGATGAGGCTTGTGCCTACGGATAACAACCCCTCTTTTGCTGGAGGCACTGGAGTCCCTGTGACCACCTCCTCCCCCTGCCCCCACTCCTCCTGGGTCACCTCCTCCAGGGTCCAGGGTGGTCGTCACCTCTGGGCTGACCCTGCTGCGGGAGCTGCTCTGCCTCCAGGGTCGGGTGAGCTTTTTCTTCAGGGACCCCACCAGGGTGTGAACGGTGACGTTCTCATATGTGTTGTTCACACTGGAGGAGTACCTCCTCTCGGGCTCTGGGTTCATGGTGGCGTACACCTCATCGTAATTGGGCTGTTCCTCCTGTGTTTCCTCCTCCTGGGTGGGGTGGTGGTTGGGGTGGTGTTTGCGTCGTTTGTCCACCTGGGCGTACTTGTGGATGTCAGGGCTGGGCGTAGGTGTGACGTCACATTCTGGTAGTGTGTCGTCATATGTGTCGTCATAGATGTCAATCTCAGCGTCCTGACTACTGACGTCATGGTCTTGGTTGGATTTTACTTCATGTGGTGGGTCGTAGCTTTCACTATTTCTCTGCCTGCATTTAAAAAAAGGAAATATTAATGACTTTTGTTTGGAGCCTGTGCAGACATGGAAAATGTCAAAAACAGATGTATGAACTTGAACTCATCCAAACAGAAAACGAATACATATATAAACATGAATATCAATAAATAAAACAAATGTATAACTAATGTGTTGGAAGATGATTGAAACGCAACAGAAGCCAAATCTTTACTGTTGACTTCCCAGCCAGCTTACGACATAACAGAAACGTTCTGCAGCCATACGTTTTTAGTCACTTTCTCACATATAAAGATGGCACATAACAAATTAACACTATTATAACATTAATTTTCTTGGTGAGGTTAGGACAAAACCAAAACAGAACATTATAAGAACTTTCTGTTTGGGTTGTAGAATGTAACCAGGACGTTGTAATAACGTCACAATGCAATGTCATGGCAGAACATTGCAGCGATGTAATTGGGAGTCATCAAAAGAATATAACAAGAACCAAATACAGAACCATCCAGAATGTTGCTGCAACATCATAATAACATCGCATCCTTGGCTGAGTTGTTAAAAATATTTTTTGAGAAAGTTGTATGCAACACAGCTCGTTGGGATACTGGCACATAATCAATATTGAATGCTTGTATTAAATATATAGTCCAGTCAGTCATCATAATGTTCGGTTATTTATTTAATATCAATTTTATTCAAGATAAGTTTGTTACTCAGTTGTCATCAGGATATCGAAACGCATATAGGCCTAATTATTTCATTCCAGTTGCAAGCAAATTCATTCACACGTCAGTGCGTCGACGCCTCGATGTTATCTAGCTAATGCATGTTTATAAATATACCTATCCCTCTCTCAGCCAAGTTCAAGTAAGAGACACTGTTGACGTTCAAGGGCTCACCTGTCTCGACAGATAATGCAGAAGAGGCATAGCAGGACAAGTACGATTCCAATCCCAACACCAACTCCTATACCGGCTTTCGTATCTGAAGATAAACGGCGTCATAAGTGAACTCAGACAGTGAGGCATGTACAGAATCTTTCTCAACACTTCTTGCACGGATGTACATTAAATAAAGTATATGTACTCTTAATGATAAGATTGAGTGGCGGACATCTCAACAAAATCCAAAGATAAAGTTAGGTAGATATTGCCTACTTTATATCCAATACAAAAATATGTTTCGACTAAAAATATTACTTACTTCTTAAATGATTCTTTTTAGCTATGTTTTCGGCCCAGTTTTCATCAATGCCTGAAAATAAAGTACTAAATAAGTTACAATTATTTTTATGCATGTTCAGGATTATGAATTAGCGACAGTAACTCGATTATTAAAATTGCTCTATTAGGGGCTGAAGGATGCTGATAAGATGATTAGATATGCAATATTAATTTTGTTGGATTTTTATCTTTAAAAAGTAGTTTAACAACAGAGCTAAGAGTCTTAAAATGTAACAGTCTTCTACAGATAATAGAAAACGCTTGAGGAAACGGTAAGACTGAAAATCTGCAGATAATTATCAGTAAGAGGAATGCGATAAGGAAATAAATATAATTTCCCATAAAGGGCCTAATAGTCATTGGTGTACTTACTATGACGCAAATACGAGACAACAATAGGGGGGGACCCTGCACTGACCAAGTGGTTCTTTGGGTTCAATTCCGGGTCAGTGCTTGGTTCACTAAGGGATGAGGTACAGTAAAAATGATTTCCAGGTTTTGATCCCCTGCTGTTTGCCCACCCTGTGACCTTCATCTCATAGATTTGATCACCAAACACAGAATTTGTCCCAACTGGTTTTCACCATGAAAATGACCCTGGCTGTCAGTACAGCGTAAAACACCCAACGCTCACTCACTATGGCGCAAATACGTGTGTACACTAAAATCTTAAAATGCCACCAAATTATAGGATAAAACATGTACTTCAATAAGGAATCGAGGCCCTCAGTTTTGGAGCTAGCTAGCTACAAGTCTTACCATAAACACAGACATAAGCATTCAAGTAGGAGCATGATGCGTTTCTCCGCTGCCAGATGGCACCATCTGCTCCCGTTGGTTTGAATAACTCCAGGCAGCTTCCAGTTGAGGTTGGTTCAGCGACCCTTGTGTTGTTATCCTTTGGTACTTCTTTGGACAAAAGAAACAGACAAGCTTAGTTCACATGAAAAAAGTATTTCTTTTCCTTTGGATTTATAATGAGGTGGGTTTTTGTATACAATGACCTAGGCACTGGTGCCAAGTAGAACAGAGATAGTGTTTTTATTTATGCACCATCAACAGGCAGCTGGTAATGGTTATCAGGCACAAAACATGAATATTATCTTGTTATGCAGGCCATACAGGGATATATACCATCTCACTTTATTTAGGATTTTCTTTCATTAAATTGTCAATTTCATTCCAGCTTAGTGGTGGCGGTTGGATGCAGAAATCATTGATATAAATAGGCCTTCATGTAGGATACTTATTGTATTGCTTTAATTCACATTCGATTGGGGTAAAATTGAGGTAACATTTTGCTAATGCCTAGTCTGCATTATCAAAGAAATGGTCTCAATTCAAAACAGGATGCATAAGATATGTATAAGATGCATAATATATACATGTAGATATACATGTAAATGACAATTTGCTTTTAGCTCAAAGGAAAGGCTGGCCAAATAATATGTACTTTTGAATCAATGAAATGTACTTTTTTGAAAAAATAAAATATTCAAAAAGCAAGGTTTTTTTTTTTTTTTTTTTTTTTAAAGCAAGAGATACCGTTAAATAGTGTTTTTTCGGATCGTGGATTTATCATAATAATTATTTTACCATTTGTGATCCACACATAGTTGAAGACCCCTAGTCCGTCCAGCTGCCAACTTAAAAACTCCAGCTCTGCCCCGCTCTCCGCCGGCGCCCACAGACTACCGTTACGCACCCTACAGTCGTTCTGGGCTGCCTCCCAGGGGGTGACACTGGTGACCACCTCATAGCACTGAGACCCAAAGGTCCGCCGGGGGAAGGTGGATGAGGGACAGGCGTCGAGAGGAACGGCTAGAAAGAGAATATTTAGAGGCAAATTAGTTTGATTTGGTTAGGATATCATTGATTGGCAGTCTCAGATTTTGTTTGCATTGTTGTTTATTTTAATGTTCAAATGCTGTTTATTTTTGTTTGTAGGCTAATGCTCCACCCGATGGGTATATTTTTTATTTAATGCATTGCCAAGCATTGCACTAAATGTTTGTTTAAGTATATCTCTTTAGCAACAATGATGGATAGGCCTAGTTGCTGTTTGAAATCAAGTCTTGGTATTAAGATATGGGCCTACTGTATAGGCCCTATAGATTATTATACCCTTATAATTTACCCAATGAATGGATGTAAACTACTTTCAGAATGTTTGTAAACATCTAAAGATTTCTACTACAGATTTATAAATGTATACTATGATACCATTCCAATGTGAGGCAGGTCACCTTGCAAGTATATATAATAAGTGGCGATCAAACATAATTCTAGATTTGTTCAAGGATACCGTAGCTACTACTACTACATATATAATGGTGAAACCACTGGCAAAACCTTTTTCCTCCTTTAAAGAGGGCCTCGATCACAGAGGAGGATGTTCAAGGTAGGCAAAGGAGAGTGCATCCGAAGTAGAAAAAGGTTGTGATATTCCATCAGGGGGAGATCCAGTAAAAACTCTTCACATCCAAATAAAAAGCTCCCTTGTCGTATAATCTAAGGACGATGCACAAAAAGGTGAATGTCGGGTCCCCCATTCCCCCACCTCACCTGACCCACTTTAGATACGCCAGTTTTTGTGGCCGTCGTTTTACAAAGCAAACTGGTAACGCATGAAGCAACACCATAAAAGATTTTCTTTTAAAAAAAGTCTTCCGTACAACAAGGTCATATTTGGACTAAACCAGTTCTTCTCTCCAACGTTAAACGCCATAAGCAATTATGAATTTCCTAAGTAAAAATTAAGTTTTCCATGCGATGGACACTCACAGCAGGCGGGTTGTTGCCCTGTCCACTGGCCGCCCGTCCCACACGTCCTGTGCTGGGGCCCGATGAGGTCATACCCCTTATGACAGTAATAGGTGGCCTTTGTCTCAGGGGTCAGGTAAGGTGAGGAGTAATGAAGACGGCCACCTGAAACGTCGGGTAGGGCTGAACAGCTCACTGTAGTAATAAAACATAAATGTTTGGTAGATACGTACTGATCAATGTGTTCCCATGTTTGTGGTTATGCATAAATGAATGCACGATTATGTGTGTGTATGGTTGTATGTGTAATATGATTATAATGATAATTATGTGTATATGCATATGTGGGGAATGTATACATATATAATATCATGTCCATATATTTTTGTATTTTCTAATTTATGTCAGTATACGGAGGTACGGTCGGATGGATGGATAAAACATATTGGAAGAACATATTTTATGTAACCTCCTTCACTGATTTTCTCTTAAAGCGGTCCTAGTTTGTTTGAATACATTACCATCCCAATCCCTTTGTATTTTTTCCGTTGTGACACGTATAACACAAACACAAACATAAATCACCACTTACCACAAATACATTCAAACTCAATAGTCAGGTAGGCTGACACGACCCCGGCACAGTCTTCTCCAGGCCTCTCCTGTGGGACATGGAGGGTGCACTCACTCCTACCATGACACATCTCCCAGATAAAGGAGGCATTGGTTCTGCAGTCATCTTCTTTGACCATACAGTCTCCATTAGGTGACTGGACATGTCCAAAACTGGCCTGCTCTATCCTGAGCACACATCCAGAGGTAGTCGGACAGGTCAAAGTTATGACGCCTTTTGTGCAGTTTGATACTTTGGCTGCATCTAGGGAAAAAGGAAATAAAATGTGATGTATTTTATATTGGTTTTGCATCTGCTTAGTTTTGAGCTTTATATAATTGTTCGTTCCAAGAGCAAAATAAAGCAAGACGAATGGGAAATGTAGATGATTTTCTCAAAGAAAAATGTTTTAACTATCATTTGAAATAAGAATATGGTATTAAGGATGGGGGGATGGCATGATCACAAGTAGACATTCTTTGCACTCTTTTATTTTCTACTATGAACCCTTAGTTTTAAATGTTTAAGTCCCGCCTAGGCAAAATAGTTGCAAATCCCTTCACAAATTCAAAATTGACAAGCAATATTTACGCAAATATTATAGGTGACCTCCTTTAAAGATTTTGCAGATAACCTCCCCTGGGGGTTTACCAAATAAATACCCTGGTAAATCTCTGAAGGAGGTAACTGTTCTTCAACAAGTTATCCAAGTAATCAGCACTGATAGTACAAGTGCATGACCTTGTAAAGAAGGTATAACCAACCGTTGATAGGGCCCAAGATGGGTTCTCAACCCAAGGTGCATCAGACCACCAGGGATATCAGCCTTAGGCCAGGGTCTACAGGGCCTCAAAGGGCTGGTATTCCTGACATACAAACCCCACCATCAATAATGTTATTGTTACATGCCATATTAGTAAGTATAACAGACTGACTAAAAGAGAATGGTCGCAGTTTGCCCCAGATTCCTAAGTAGAATTACGGACCCATATCTCTAGTGGAAAAGGGGTTTTCTGTTATTTTACCCCCTAAACTATAAAACTTACGGAAAATAATAGAGAATATTTCTAAGTGTACGGAATTGTTGTGAAAGTATAAAATGATATCAAAATTCCGTAAATATAAAGAATTTATAGGGCTTTATGGAAAAAGTGTCCCTAAGTATCCCTTTTTACCTAAAATAATATGGAAATGGACCAAAAATATGGGAAAAAGAACCAGGAGGGTCAGAGGTGCTGTAACTTACTATCATAGTTGTCTAAAATAGTTTTCCAAACACACATTATTCAAAAACGTAACGTTCTATACTGGCAGCCCGTACTTTTGGGCCACTTTCGGCCACCGAAAGTTCAATATCGGCGGCCGAAAGTACAATATCGGTAACAATTACTAAATTGGCAGGAAAAATTTACCAACACGTCTGTAAATTTTATTACATCGGTGCTGCAGAAAGTATATCGTCAGTGCGTCGGCAGTGCACTTTCGGTATGTGGAATACGGTCTTAAGTTGGTAAAGACACAATTCACTGGCCTCAAAACAAGAAAAAGCTTCTAGCATGCATCCATAACTTACAACGAAATATCTACTGTTATTTATAATGCTGTTCAATTCCTATCTTATTCAAAATACAATATTCTTTTTTACCATGATTATATACTTCAGAAGACTTTTGAAACGTATCAGATTGTTTTTAATGATTAATGTACATCTAAAATTCTGGGGAAATTGGGCAGTTCTTGTGTAGGGTCATAGTTGTAAACCACCTACCCGTATATGGTCATGCATCATGACACACAACTTCTGACTTGATAAAAGTACTGCTGTGCCCCTCAATACTTCTCTTCTCATGCCAACATATATACCTACCTCCAGACACTTACTGATATGTAAGATCGATCAAAATCCATCTACTTTTTCACTTCAAGGTTTGAAAAAATGAATCCACATATGGATACGGTAAGGATATTATCGAATTTAACTTCTATTTCTTATGATGTTTAGCATGTACTTGGAGGAGGAATCATTTTTCTGTGTATAGGATATAGGATGCTGTCAAATACCAACTAGTAACCGGAGTATTACAGTACTGTCTTTACTAATGTAGATAGTATCACCAGTAAATATGATCCTAAGATTTGATGATAATTGAGAAGGTAACTATAATCAACCCACAGAATAAACTAGGTAAAAGACATAGAAAAGACTAAAAGTGTTGCGATAAGGGAAAATTAATGATAAAATTTATATACCAGGTAACTTGTCAATAATAGGAGGAGAGTCAATTTCTCTTCAGACAAGATAATTAAAGAGGGACCATCACCCAGAGTTTAGAATTTTCCTCAAGAATGTATTACAACTATTACAAAACCTTGTCACCCTACAAAAGGCTAATTAAGATTGGAAAAGAAGGAAATCATTTTACCACCAGACATCTTTTTGTTAGATCTAATCACTATCCAAAATTTTCAAAGGATCCCTCATACAAGTCTCTTTCTTGCAATTATTGTACAAGTAGGAAGGATTGCATAATAATTATGTGTGTGCACCCTACCAAATAATATATACCATAAAGCCCCTAATTAATTTTAAGCAACACCCTGATGTAACCTGCACCCCAACTTTTGGTTTTATCTTTGAGCAATTTTTTCATATCATTTCCATGTATGCCATTGAATTCAAGGTTGTGTAAATCCCTAACTTAAGCCCCACCCTGAAAATGGAGGGCAGATAGGCTCTTATTTCACAAACTAATCCTTATTTAAGCCTTGGCTTATATTAGGGGTTTTACAGTAGTGTTTATTATGCTGAAGTTACTTTGAAATAATTCTCAGGCAATATTTATATGATTTGATGAAACTGTCTAATAACTACTGGAAACAATTTGTCAAGCATGTCTATATGACTTGTTTTCCTCTGTCACTTGAGTCTATTCTAATCCTACATTCTTTATTGTAATTTGTAATCAATCCTGACTGACTGAAAATGCAGGAACATTTGCGGTCTCAAAAAGTTTGATTTCATTTGAAAAATAAATTTCATAATATGAGTCCCTGTGCAAGTCTAATGCCCTGGATGATTATGTGTGCATAAAGATAAACTACCACAGTGTCAGGACATGTGTATTTAGTAAGCTTACCCAGCAAACAGGACACATGCATAACCCAGTTTGACACGTGTTAAACCTTTAGACCCCAATCCGGCCCTTTCCGCCCGATGGTGTGCCCCCTGATCCTGCCGTAGCCGCCCGGAAAAATGGCCGTTTTTCCATTATTTTTCCACATTTTTCCAAGGAGAACACTTTCATGAATATTTAACGTACATAATTGACCAATATATCGTTTAAAAACTGATTAAATTTCCTATCTAAAGCTACAAGTACCATTTCAATATTTTTCATTAATAGGGTAGGGGTGGTCTTCGAAGTTTCTAAAGTACAAGGAATTTAGGGAATTCTGGAGGGAAATCCAGGGAAATCCCGGGGAAATCTGGCAATTCAGGTAACCATCCTGTGGGGTCTAAAGGGTTAAATTGGTGTATTATTGGTGTGTTTGGAAAATCTGAGTAATGTTAGCACTTTGCCATGTTTTACCATGAGTTTTCACATAGTAACGCACCTGTTTAATTTTTTTATTCAAATCAATTTATATTTATGAAAAATGGTCAATTCAGCTATGCTACATATAATTTGATATTATCATGACTGTATTAATATTTTTAGATTATGGTGTAATTCTTGTGACATTCTGGTGTAGGGATAATCCCCATGTAAAATATGTATATTTCACGAGTTTGAACACGTGTTATTTCAATGTAATACTGGTGTTGTGAAAAACACAGTGAAATATCTGGGAAAAGCCCATTACCTAGAACACCAGTTTTAGATATATATAAACTCACAGAAGAACCTGTATTTTACATAGGTCCTACACGAGTTTTACCTAAGTTTCACTGGTCAGCCTGCTTAATAAACCCTGAGAAAATCTTGAGTTTTCACTAGCTTTACATAATTATGTTAATCCCGGTCCAAACTGGTGAAACAGACTTCTGTAAGATATGATAAATCAAGATTAATGTCTGCTATTATAACTTAAATTATAGCACATCTTTTAGATACAAAATTCCAAGATATCCTCTAGATATCAATGTTCTCTAGAACTCAAATACATACACCAAAACTGTTCCAGTATCCAAATTCTCAGTGGCTCAGTGGTAAGGTACTGGCAGTGTGCATGAGAGGTCCCCAGTTCGATCCCCATACGTTTTTTTAAACAGTTAAGATCAAACCACAAGTTTTACATGTGAAATCTCGTGTCAAAATCTCGTGTCAAAATCTCGTTGGGAACACCAGAAATGGGGTCCACAGAATCCCGAGTAGAACTCGTGTTTAAAACACGAGTTTTGCCTCCTGGATCACGAGCTGGAAACGTCCAGAACACGAATCTTTGTTACCTGGGTAATATTGATAGGGAGATTTTTTTGTCTACAAGTTTGTTCGTTTCTGGCTCCTTACATGCAAAAAAAGCTTTAATTCAACTCAGTAAAGTGATTAACAATATCTCAAACTTTTGACCTACATAAGTGACCTAGATAGGTCATGGGTCACTTACATGTAATAGAAAGGTTGGAGAATTTGATTTTAGTCTTTTGTATAGACTGACATGCTTCACAGCACTGTTATTGTAAATTGTGCCTCAAAAAGACATTTTTGATGATTTAAATTGTATTTTCCAACTTTTTTTCTTAAAACATGAATAACTTGATTTGCCCAAGACTTACAGCTTGGCACCTGACAGATTTGAAATCAGAAGATTCTGGAGATAAACAATCAACTAAAAAACATTGTATAGACGCCAAGTCAAGGTTAAGCCCAAAAATGGGGTTTGGCCAATAGACTATTTTCTAAACCCTGTGATACTTTTCTATATGGAGACATACAACGTTGTGATGAAAGTCACTCATAGAATACCAAAATTTAGAAATAAAAGTTTGTATGCTCATTCTCTTTGATAAAACCCACTTTGGTGCCATCAGCAAAGGTGGGTATAGAGAAATGTCTAGTTATCTAGTCACCAGACATCACGGCACCAGGGTTTGTTAAGTCACCAGGCAATTAGACTACATAGTCGCAGCCGACTTTTGAAATATTGGTTGCCCCGTGGGGACCAGCCTTACATTTTATTAGCAACTCATGAAGCTATATAGTGTCCTCTATTATTTGCTACAAATTTCTCTTGTTATACCTTTATTAATTATAATTGCTGTATTTTTCTCTGGTCAAGCAAAGGTTCGATATTCATTAGGGGGAAAGTGGGTTGTATCGCGCATCAAATGTGCGTTACAATAACAGCAGTTATTGACAGACAATTCAATCAACTATAAGATATAATTATGCTATACCAAGAGGAAAAAAGCAGATTTAAAAATAGTGACTTAATTCTATGGTAGCATAAAGCCCGTATTAACCCATGTTAAATTTTTGATTTATGATTATGACAACTGTTAATTATCAATGTTTATTGGAAAAAACATTAAGTTGATCCTATTTTCCAAATCAATATTTGAAAATGAACTTGCCGTGGTGCTTGATGATTGAGAAAAAAGGGAATTCTGAGTAGAAGTCTGATTTTTTGTGATTTGATTTTTGACATAATTGATAATAACAACATTTTCCTCTGGTTAATATCAAATATTTATTTGACAGTTCATGTTTGGAAAATGAAATGAAGAGATATTTAACGTATCAGACAAAACTATAAAAAATTGATTCAAGCCAGAAATTAATGAAAATATAATAATTTGAGTTCTATATATACAGCTTGCAGTCCACTATGTGATACAACAACAGTAAATGAACGACATCATCATGAGGGAAAAATACATATTTTCAGAATTTCACAGAATTTCTTTATAGATAGTGGAATAATGTCTCATCAAACTCATTGATTTGTTGTCACAAAGTACACAAATTATAGGCAGAATGATAAAAATATTGAATAAGATTCATACTGGGTATTTAATTCATTATTCCAAGGGAATAATCTATCCAGGTATTGCGTTGGCTGCCACATACAATACTGCACATGTCCCATTTTGAATTTTAACAATCAGATCAATATTAATCTATTTATATGCATTTAAGTGCATGTGTCCCATATAACACACATGCACGATTATAACACACATTGAATTCTGAGTTTTTATTTACTAGTGATATAGTACCTTTGATTGCATAATGGGTCATTCTCCGGGTTAAAATATCTAAGATATAAACGTAAGTAATTAATATCCAAGAGGGGGCAACTTTATGATCATTATTCTTTTTAATAATATTATTTTGATTTGAAAATAATGCCTTGTATTCCCTTTGTAACATACATAACCAAGCTTAAACATACAGAACCAAGCTTTTTTTGACAAATAATATTAGAAGGATAATTTTGCTAACAGAAAAAATTCAAAATAGTTGTTCCTGTCTGGAAAAAATGTATATCAAATTTCTGACAAGTGTGTACTGCAACATAATATTATGCATCAAAATTCCTAAAACCTTGGTCCTGTAAGTTACAAGCATTGTAACCTACATAACCAAGCTTTTTCTGGTATAAATGTGGTTATATTCTTGCACTATTTGACTTAAATATTCATATTGTGGAGCAGCAATATTCCCTTGATCTAAGGGAAAGCAAAACAATAAGTATCAAGATTATTTTTCTTACAAAACCAACTGATTTAGTAAAAGCTTGGTTCTGTATGTTACTAAGCTTGGTTCTGTACGTTACTTACGTTAATATTTGTAATACTTTTGTTTATAGAAAGCACATTTAATGGAATATTGAACCGATTTCCCCCCCATATGTACCCTACATTTAAAGCTTTTCTTGTGATATATTTCCATAATGAAATTTAATGTTTTGATTAAAGGAGAGGGATGCAAAGCTTAATTCTGTACGTTACATAATTGGTTTGATTAAAATTTCAAATAATTCTCAATTTTTGTCTGGATGAAAAGAAGCACTAACCCTGTATTCAAATAATTACATATATGCTGGGGTTATAAAAGACACAGTTTGAGCAGGCTGGATCTACATCAAAGTTATCAGAATGACATTTGTATGCAAAATAAGTAAAATTTGAAAATAATTTACCATGGGATTTTCTGGTCCTTTTCTACATTTGTTTTTATATTTCCAACATTTTTCTGACTACAATGTCATAAAGGCAAAACCATACGTTTTCTGAATTTCCAATGCCTAAACTCTATGTAGCTCATCTATAGACTGAATAAATATCAAAAGTATGTCCTACAGTGAGCTCTAACTTTATTTTATGCTTTTTTCATCAATTGAGGAGATTTTCGAGAATGGCCCTATAAACCCTAGAGTCTGATTTTTAAGAATAGCTGTAACCACAATGGCTGTGACAGTAAAGGTTTTGCAGAAGGAAGGGATCAAGGGAAAAATCTTGGGATTCTGGCACCCCCAGCCCCAACCCACCTTTTCTGTTGGATAATTGAACTACAAAACAAATGGAAAATGCCACCTGTAGGCCTTAGAACAATGCTACAAAGACAGGTGTAACACTAATTCCTGTTAAAGGGTACCCCATTTTCTTATCTCCTTATTTTTCCTTATTTTACCTCTTAATAGCAAGAAGTGCTGTTGAGGCCCATAAACAGCGAAGTTGTAGACCAGAAAACAGAGGATGAAACAGAGAAAATGTTAAAGTGCTCGCTCCGGTATGGTCTGGAGGATGCTCCTGTCTGGTACATCACTGTATTTTTGGGTTTCCAGGTAGAGTTACAATAATTTGGAATCTATACACTGGCATTCAATACAGCAATTTTGTTTTACAACTATGACATATCAGCAACAATTCTTCAAAGTTATTGGGTACACAGAACAATTTATTTCATATTTGTACTGTGAATAAAGATAAAATGAATCAGGTGCAGATATAATATTATATGTGTACTATGTTTGTAAAATAACATGTTGATATGTATAACTACATGATTCTTTTTTATTTCTTAGGTTTAGGGGCCTTCCATATATATATATGCACATTTCTGGATGTAAAAACTTTGCCAAATTTTAAAAACTAAATGCGAATTATGAGTTTGATTTGAAAAACATTTCATAGTAAGAACAAAAGATAGGTATATCTAAATAAATGGCGTGAAAATGGCATGCATTTCTTCCGATTCAGCACACATTTTTACACACTTTCTGTTCTATTTTAACCCTTTAGACCCCAATCCGGCCGCATCTGCCCGAGGGTGTATTCCCCAATCCTGCCGTAGCTGCCCGGAAATATGGCCGTTTTTCCATAATTTTTCCATATTTTTCCAGAGAGAACACTTTCATCAGTTTTCAACATACAAAATCAACCAATATATCGTTTTGAAGCTGATTAAATTTCCTATCCAATGCCACAAATCATATTTCAATAATGTTCACTAATGGGGTAGGGTGGCTCTTTGAACTTCCTCAAGTACAAGGAATTTAGGGAATTCTGGAGGGAAATCCACGGAAATCATGGGGAAATCAAGCAATTCAGGTATCTATCATGTGGGGTCTAAAGGGTTAACATAAAAAGAGTATTCTGTGGTAGATATGTTATATAACTGTTGATGCTTTTGAAGTCCTAGAGTAGGGTGGTACCTGTAGTAAGCATATTATTTGGGCATGATGGAAAACTCAAAGATTTTGTTGTTAACTAGAGTGGGTGACATGCTTTAGGCTCACACTGTTATTATCGAATTATTGTTTCCAGCATTATGTAACAATGTTGGGTGTCATGATCTCCCTACCAGTGATTCTTGCTCCAGCCCTCTGTATCCAAAATGATGAAGTGGCAAAGACACTGCTTCTGAACACCATGTTGTTTGTATCAGGTATAGCCACGCTTCTACAGGCAGGCTTTGGCACAAGGTACATACTTCTTTCTCCAAGATTAAATATAACTCACTTGTGAAAAAACTAATGTATTCTTAATACAGTAAATTAGTTAAAAGGTAACTTAACCCTAAGCTTTAACTCTAAATTAGGGCTATGTATTCTGTTAACCATTTAGGAATCAGACATATGTAGAGGAGTAATGCCCTATTGATTTTTTCTTTATTTATGCAGATTACCCATAGTACAAGGCGCCAGTTTTAGCATGATTGCTCCAATATTTGCCATGATGTCAATGGACCAGTGGAAATGTCCGGGTTATACAGGTAATCTTTTCTAAAGGGGGAGGGCACATTCCAATTGTGACATTTCTTGGTAGTTCGGGGTTTCCAATTTCTCCGATTTCTACGGTGAAGGGATGTGGGGGTTATTTTGGTCTCAAGCCGAACGAAGAGTTCGAGCAGGAAACCGATGTGTAAGATCAAGAGTCGTGCCTCACACATGAGGGGGAGCGAGCGAGTCGATCAGGAAATGGGTATTCTTAGAGGGAGGGTGGTGTGTGCCGGTCTGTCATGCCTGGAGTGTTCCGGACATCAGGAGCAGGTGGACTGGGGGTTCAAGTGGAAAAGAGAAGGGAGGTGATGGTAGAAGGATGGATTCTGGCCTACTGTCCGATCTGATCTTCCGTGGGGGTCGGACCGACACTTGCCTAGTGGTTGGAAGCATTGGGCCAAGTGGGTCACATCTTCGTCCCGGCGGTCACGGGTTGGCCACTTACGATTTTGGGCTTCCGTACCTGCCGGTCTTCCGTTCCGAGGTCAATCTTCAGGCCAATCCGGGCTTCCGGGCCATCTTTCGGTCTTTCGGTCCCTGTTCTCTCGTTCAAATTTAGGTACTAAACTTAGACCAAATTACTTGAGTTCACTTGGCTAATTAACTGCTATCTTATCATACCGTCGACTTAAACCCTTTCGAGGGTCATAATCCTGGAAGAAGACATGTGTGAACACAAGGAGTACCAAGATGGAACTGTTTATTTCAGGCCTCACCATCCCCTTTTATACTCAATCACTAGACTCTGATTGGTCACTTCAGATCACGTGACTATCCTGACTTCATATCCGGTTTACAATATATTCTCGTACTTTCGTACTTTCGGGATTTCCCAATACACTTCTTCATATCTTACTGTTTACCACATTATTTCGATACTTGGTTACTTTTCTAATTTATTCAGATGACTGGACATTCATCACACCATCAACATACTCCTAGCTAGGACAAAAGTGGATCATTATGGTCAAATTTAAATCATTGTTTTAGTAATAGATTGATTTCTGGATACGATGCCTGAACATGAGAAAGCTAAGCAGTTACCATCTAATCACTAGAGAATGGGGCTACAAAAGATTCAGATAAAGATTTAGATTATTCAGCAATTGTCCTATCTGTGTGTTCATAGCCATAACCATGAACATAATTTGTATAAATTGATTTCTATCATTGAATTATAACTTTAAGTTGTCTATCAGGCCTATTAATATCCTTATAGCCTTACGACCAAGTGCTTTTATCAATGGGACAAATGCAACATCTCCATTCGAAACACCAGAGCACACAGAAATGTGGAACTCTCGATTGAGAGAGGTAAGCCTAAAATGTTGAAAGTTATATGAAACAGCTCGTGAGAATGAGAATTTTTTAGATGTTTAGGTGTCAATTTGGTTGCTTAAAATGTTGAACTGTTACACATGTATGTATCATGTGAGGCTCAGGAATAACTCTCAAGTGTATTCTCTTCAAATGCATAGTATTGATGTCAATTCATATCAATTGACTTGAAACAAGAATGATCTTTTTAAAGAGTCAGAATAAACTAACTTGTAGAATTTTTTTTCAGATTCAGGGAGCAATTATGGTTTCCTCATTGGTGCAGGTTTTCCTGGGGTTATCTGGCCTGATGGGATCTCTACTCTACTACATTGGACCTCTCTCAATAGCACCATCATTATCTCTTATTGGTCTAGCCTTCTTTAAAGAAGTTGGTGATTTCTGTGCGACACACTGGGGTATTTCAATGTTGTAAGTTGAAGTTAAAAATCAATATCAAAGAGACCAATTATTTGAACTGCACATGCACTGCATTCTGTATTGAAATAGTTCTAGTTATAATATTATAATGCTCATACTGATTTTGTTAGATTGCATACTAGTGGACAAGACAACTTGTCAATTATATCATAAAATGGATATTAATCATACAATAGATTTCATGGAAGCAATCAACCTTATCCTTCCCCAACCTAATCCATGTAGCATTTGACAACTTTATGTAATGAAAAAAGGAAATTGAAAGCAGTCGAGCAGTTTTCTCTCAAAACAACATCTAAAATTAGTTTAAAATTGACAATAGTAAACATGACTATAGAAAGACTTTTCACATATTTCTGGTGACTAGGAGTGTGGCCCTGATGATTGTCTTCTCGCAGTACCTAAGGACAGACATACCTCTTTGCACCTATTCAAAAGCGGATGGATGCCATAGGACCAAGTACCCTCTGTTTGACATGTTTCCTGTGAGTAGGAAGCTCTAACTAGATGATTAACAATGACTTATCAATTGATGCTGCAGATGGACTCTTGATAAAGGGCTGTCCGTTATCATTAGAATTAGAGGAGAATAAGAACTTTCGTATGATAAAGTACTCTACAATCTGACTGTTCAACAAAATCATTTTCCATATAGGCTATGGTTGTATAATATACCCTTATATAAGAGGACTGTGAACTAGAGCAATTTTTTCCGGCATTATAGGTTATTTTCACCATTGCCTTGGCTTGGGGGTTTTGTGCCATCCTCACAGCATCTGGGGTCTTCCCAGAGGACCCTACTGAGCCCACTTATGCTGCAAGAGCTGATGCCAAGCTGAGAGGAATAAGTGATTCACATTGGTTCAGGTTACCCTATCCATGTAAGCAGAGAAACTTGATACATTTACACAATTTAATTTAAACAGATGACCTTTTCAAGACAAGCTCTCTTACTAAAGGCTGTATGCCACTATGTGGCATTTCACTTGCATTGAGCAAGGAGCGCAAGGAACACAAGCATTTCTAGAAACGCATCGTTGAATATAGAAATTACTTATGTTTATACTTGTGTTCAGGGAATGCAAGTATGAACACAAGCAAATATTTATGTAGATATCAATGGAGTACTTGTGTTCTGATATCAACATGTTGGTATCTGAACACAAATGGGCTTGCATCAGTACCTGAATATGAATGCAAGTGTTACTGAATGCATAGTGGAATATAGCCTTTATAGTCATGCCCATGAACCCATTGTAAGTGCATGTGAAGCACTAACACCTATGGCATATAATATTGATGACATGTGCAAATAGTGTCCCACAGTGTGCCACTCTGAACACATATGATATAGATAATCCACTTGCAGCAAAATCTAATGATCTTGACAGTGGATAGAACATACTAGAAAAACATGTGTTTTAATGTTCCGGTAGATATAATTCTGCATCTAACATGATAGCTTGAACCCATTCACAAACAAGTTAGCAAATCTTCAGTAAAACATATATGTCAAATGTAAACTTATCTCATCCCTTTACTTTTAATACCATAGGTCAGTGGGGTCTTCCAACAGTTTCAGCCTATGGTGTCTGCGGAATGCTGGCAGGGGTAATGGCTGGAATACTTGAGTCTATTGGGGATTATTATGCATGTGCCAAGGTACTTGGAGAGCCAACACCCCCAGTACATGCAATAAACAGAGGTAATATTTTGCATATAATGTAACTCATATATTAATTATTTCCTGAAAAAAGACTTAGAAAATATAGAAAATGAAATGCTAGTCTAAATGACAAAGCGATTAAGGTTAGCATCATTTTAAAAGAAGATGGATAGAAGGCAAACAAAGCATTAGGAATTTTATCAAATTAATTATAGAATAGAAATACATCTTCGCAGATGGTTCAGGCCTAATTTGAAACATATTTCTTTTAACAGAATTGATGGATAACATATTAATCATGTTTACATAATATGTTTTTTTCACTTAGGGGTCATTTAAGCAAATTCAACCTTTTGCAGGTATATGTTTTGAGGGTATTGGATGTGTGTTGGCTGGTCTCTGGGGATGTGGAGCAGGAACGACCTCTTACACAGAAAATATTAGTGTTATTGCTGTTACAAAGGTAAGATCATGCCTGAACTGGAGTCTTAGAGCAGAGTGCCTCCTTCCCCAAATATATTAGCAGGAATACCAGTACCCCAATGCACATAATGAGAAATGCCCTTATGATATTGCATGAGAAAATGTAAGAAATTATTTCTTCACACAGGACAGATGAATTTGATTTGTTCTCTATAATCAATATAAAGCTAACACGTTAAGAAAACGAAGACAATGAAGTAAATTAAAGTCATATCAAAGTATCATTTACTAATAAATGATGATATAATGTTCATTGTTATAATTACTTTATAATTATTAATAGATATGAACTGAAATGTAATGAATGATAGAGTCTGATTGATATATTTGAATAAGGTTATTATTCCTTTGTTCATGTTCATTTATAGCTCGAATTAGATCACCTTACATTAGTATTCTTATATTATATATATACTGAGATTATGATCAATATGCAGTTCTATGATAATAGGATAGGTTCAAATATTTATTTGCTTTAGGTTGGAAGTCGTCGTGTGATTTTTGTAGCAGCCCTGTTTATGATATTTCTATCAACTTTTGGTAAATTTGGAGCAATCTTTATCGGCATTCCTGACCCCATCATTGGTGGGATATCTGTCGTTCTATTTGGTAAGTGAAGTCAGATATATCTATAACTGATTATTAATGGATGGCCTGCTGGTGGTATAGTACACTTAGCTGATTACACAAAAAAATGGCATAACGATCTGCGATAGAAACCCCTTATTTCTTTCTTAGTGCGTTAGTACTCTATATGCCATATATCATAGGTAATATCTTCTAAATCTTCTTAAGTATTATGTTTTATAGTTGTCAAATCTGTCTTTCTGCAAAATGCAACAGTGATTGTTAAGGATTTGAGAAGCAAATATTGTTTACTATACTCAAACAGAAATGAAATGAGAAACATTTTCTTTTCAAACCTGCCTAAAGATCCTCGGAAAGCATACCTACAATGCGGTATCTCCCTCACTCTAGATGCTTATGGACCAATAAGTTTGACCAAAATGGCATTTTTTTTTGCATTTAATTTAAGACACAGTACAAGCCCGTATCCAGGGGGGGTGACGTGGGGTGCGCATCACCCCCCCAAGCTAGGCCAGGTCCACTTTCAGAGATGTCTGTCTTATCCTTTATGACTCTCTGATGAGCATGCTATATTTCCCTCTTTTTCCCGATTTCTGGAATTTTGTCAGTTCAGTACAAAAATGAAATTTATATTTTCCTAACCAAAGTCATGAATTTTGCTTTTCAAATAATCCCTATATCTTTTCTAACCCATGCAAACCATAGATAATTTACGTTTTTTGGTAATTATATTCAAACCTTTGAGCCCCATACCCACTAGGCAATTTTACCAGTGATGGGAGACGGGCAACTGGCAGAATCACTGGTAAAATCTTCACTGATTCAGATCACCTGTCAGTATGTAATATTGAAATGTGCATGTTTGATCTGAATCGCTGTTAAAATCAGCCGACTCTACTAGTAGAGCTTTTTACCTCTAGGAAGTCCGTTTTTTTTAGAAATGGTCACCCCCCCATGAAAAGTTCTGGATACGGGCCTGCAGTATGCCAGTAGGACACACATAGTACCAGAAAAAATGGGGAAAATGTTACCTTTCAGATGACAGATGCTAACATACATTACTTAGTTATTGGGAAAGATTATTTCTCATTTCCTATTAATCCCTGAGATGCCATTAGATTAAAAAAGAATCAAGAAAATTTGAGAGGCTCATCATGTAGTTGATATGCATTTTTCCTTTTACTGAATTCAGGATTTGGCTCCTGGACTATAACTCTGTACATAGGGCCTATTAATTTGCTATAATATAACATGATTACTGAGAGGAGAATAATACACCACTTAAAATTGAGGAAGAAAGCCTCACACTCATACACAACATAAAATCAAAGTCACATAATCTATTGCTTTGCTTAGTCGGTGAATATCCTATTCTATCCTCTGAATCAAAGTCCATTTGTCATTGCTTGTTACACAGTAAACCATCAGATCTGTTTTAAAACAGGTTTGGTAGTGTCCATTGGCATGTCTAACTTACAGTATGTTGACATGTCCTCATCACGAAACCTCTTTATTGTGGGAATTTCGTTTTTCTTTGGAATACTTCTTCCTTTCTGGATACAAAACCACCCAGAAGCGATTAAGACAGGTAGTTATATGTAGAATCTTTCATCATTCGTAGAAACACGTAGGATAATATTCATTTTAACTATGTGTCACCAGCCGAAGGGAAAGGGTACTCCGAGGTTCCTATATTCGCTTTCCTAAACCTAATATTTAAGGAGATATGAGTAGATTTATGAAAAATAGTGATAATTTTGTCTTAAACCAACTTTTTGTGTAGAATTCATTTATCATACCTAAAACATTCCATCATGATGGAATATTTTCATTTACATATTTGGAATGTTGATGGAACATTTTGATGTGGCAAATTCACTTAATTCATTCTACTCGGTTACCTTGGAAACTAAAATACATGAGATTTTCAGGTTTCAACATTGAAAACAGAATACATTTCTGGTTAAAAAATAATGAATAAAAGTGTGTTTTTGAATATTATGATAATTTATACAAAATCTCAATAAATACAAGAAAATTAAGCCTTTTCTCATTTTCTGGTATCCTGACAGTGTTATGTTTAAGGGCCCATAACGTCCTTGATAATAATCAGATTTGGACATGCTTGATATCATTTGAAAGCTAAGAACCTGCTCTACAACATTGGTTCATAGGAAATCCTGCACGGAGCACCCTTTCCCCTCGTTGGGTCACATGTATCTTACGGTTTCGTTCCTGTTTGGGGCCTTCCATTTAGTACGTACGCAAATGTCCATGAATCTCAGACCCCCCTATCCCCCTGGGGCAAAAATACACATTAGATTTGTACAAGAACGTATCAAAATTTAAAAAAATGTCAGACCCCCCTCCCCCCTTGATGCATACGTACTTAATGGAAGGCCCCTATGGCATCAGTCTACCTGCCTGGCCATATATCTTATCATTGTTTATTCATTTTTAGCCCTTAGTAACCCTTTCTGTTTAATGAAAATTCCCCATGACCTTAAGCATGATCAGTGTTAAATGCGCCTTGGTGTTTTTCCATAGGTGCAGGACAATTAGACCAAATCATATATGTGTTACTGGGCACGAGTATGTTTGTAGGAGGTGTCCTGGGATTCTTCTTTGATAATACACTACCAGGTAAGCCACTTTCACATTGGCAAAAATAGTTGAAGTACTAATTCCAGTATATAGACCTTGTGCAGGCAGCCAGTGGCCACGTGTATAGGATTCATTGTACATGCCGGTGTAAAGCCTGGTCCCCACATGGCAACTAAGCCCCGGTGATGAATGTTAGTCACTTGGTGATTAACAAATTAGTCACTGAGTGATTAACCAGTCACCAGTGGAAAAAAAGGGAAAAGCCAAGTTGGCATGTGACCACCATCAATCTGCTGGCAATTAGAGGATACATTAGTCCCCTACCCCGACAAGTAATTGCACTAATCGCCAGCAACCTGGAGGAAATAATTTTCAAACATGTCCAATATTTCAGCAACAAACCAATTGTTCAGTTGCCAGACATCATAGAGCCACTAATTAGTTAATTATTGGACTACTGACTAACCTTAGTCACCGGTGAATAAATTAATTTGAGTCGCTCTGTGGGGAACAGGCTTTAGGACCATGCAAACTGGTATGCCTGTACATGTTTGTATGTACCTGTGTATACAAGCTTGCTCATATTGTGTGGACGTAGTCCCTTTTTTCATCAATCTGTAATTTGAAGACTGTATTTTAATCAGCTTTGTCCCCAAACCCCCTTTTTTCTTACTTCTAGATTCATTCAGCCATAGCCACTGAAAAAATTACCATTATTTCCATTATTTTTTGGAAATGCTTTATTAAGTTTTCAACATACAAAAACGGCAAATATGATATATAAATGATATTATCATTTAAAAGCTTATTTAATTCCCTATTCAATACTTCAACCCATGTGTTTATAATTCTTATTGCCATTTGTGGGTGAGCATTTGAAATTCCTCAATTATTGGACATTTAGGGAATTCCTGAGGGAAAACCAGGGAAATCCTGGGGAAATACATCAATTCATAGTCACAACCTGTGGGGTCTAAAGGTTAATAAATATATTATTATGTTGCCCAGAAATATTTTTGGGATAACATTGTTTGGGATCCATAAATATCAATTTTGGCAAATATATCTTAGGTTTGTTTTTTCAAAAAGATAAAATAGGTGGTTATGATTTTTTCGCAGCCATTTTCTATATGGGTTAGAAACATTATTAATTTGAATAGAAAGCGTCATCTCTAACTATTCTAGATGAATTTTGAGAACATTTACCAAAATTATGTGTTATATGATTATTATTTTTTTATTAATATGTATTTTTGGGAACATTCACGCATTTGCATCTAATGATTATTCATGTAGTTCAAGCTGCCATTAGCCTTTCATGTTCTCCACAATTCTTTTTTTTTTGTTATTTATCAATTTATTTGTTATTAATTATTCATATTAATAAAAGGGCCAACATTTACAAATTCCTGATTCAGCAATTACAAGGCATTTACTACTTCGTTTTGCTAATTCAAATTTATCCACTTATCATCTTTTTGACTAATCATTAGTTTGTTTAGCTATCCACCTACTTGCCTAGTAACAGCACAAGGATATCTCTCATACCTGGTTACTTTATGAGATGTTCTCAGGGGAATGTTAGGAGCCGGGACGAGCGGGTGGCACTTCCATGGTTTCCCTGCTGTAGATATTCATACCCCTGACAGATCTTAGCCCAGTTGTGCCCGGTATCTCAGGACGAGGTACACGAGACTCATCTGGGTCCGCTGCGAAGTCACAGGGGATGAAATAGGGCGAGTAGTCATAGTGTTCTCAGAAACGTGCCCTGCGCTCGGGGGCTGACGGTGGTGTGGACCGTGCGCCACAGGGGTCCTTGGCCCTAGAAGGAACTGGAGGTGGGAGCTGGCATTGCAGTTCGGTTTGGGCCAGGATTCGGGGTATCATGCTAGACATTTAGCAGCCTTGTCCGGTCGACCACTCTAGGCTCTGAACAGGGACCATGCCCAAAAAGTAAAAGGGTGGTAGCATGTAGGCCAATCTCCCATGGTATCGTCCCTAATGTCGGTTCCAGGCTGAACTCATCGTCTTCTGTCGCTTCGTACCCATTCTCGGACATACGAGTTCATCCCTCAAGTCTACCCCTATTTCTTTTAAGTCCAACTTCCCCTTTTTGGTCTAACTTCGACTTATTCATATATCGCAGACCCCTGTCTCTAGCTGCTCTAGTCTTCTAAGCCTTTTCATGGTCCATTCCCAGGAAGAATAAAGGTGTGAACCAGAGACCTTGTATGTATATATAGGATATATCGAGACTGGAAAGCCAGGGGGAAACCTGTTATGTGCTACAGGCCTGCCACCTAGGTGCTGGTTGGACTAGATTTGGGTTGACCATTATGTCCATGGTAAAAATAGCCAGTGTGGTGCCACTTGCTATTCCAAAAGTACATTGGTACTGACCAAACCTTGGTCATAGTTGATCCAACCAGCCACTAGGGGAATGGGCACATAGGCCCAAAGAGAAGCTTTCCAGTCTCTATATATCCTATATATACATACAAGGTCTCTGGTGTGAACACAGTGAATACCAAGATGGGACTGTTTATTCTCGTGAAATCACCCTCTTATATAGCCACAATCTGGCTTCTGATTGGCTAAACAACATCACATGGTCACTTTGACCTCTTGCCAGGGTCACTTCCGGTCATTAAATCTCATGCATTACAGACTTCGTGTACTTTGTGCTTTGTGATTCTTGTTCATTTTGTATAACTTGTACATGCATTTTTGTGTCATTTGTGCAACTCGTGATGCACAATCTTGTGTTATTCGTGGAACTCATGATAAACAATCTCGTGTATTTCGTGATTACCATTTGACTTTGCCTATGATTTTTCTGTAACAACATCTACTTGGCTTTTACTCTTTTATAATTAAGTCACAAGAACTCGTGCCAAGACACTGAATTGATTACTATAATTCATCACACATACATGATATCCTTTATTTCCTGGTTGCAACTGAGTATTTAGAATTCTTAAATCTAGAATTGTATATACTGAAAAAGATGCATAACTATGCTTAGGCTTCTTAAGTGAAGTGTAAGATTTTCTAAAAGCTTTGTTGCCTAGCAACAACCTATTACAAATTTATAGTGGCTTAACAACCATTCCCCATGATCCTTTAATTTCACATTAAGTAAGTTTCAGAAATATATTTATCTGTATGCAAAAGGTTTTTTAACTATGACACACAGCACAGTGTATGACAGTGTATGTACAGTGTACATGTTTTTAGAAGGAGTGAGCACACTGCTTGGTATATATGTATGAAGTATCCTATTGGAAAGAAAAGAATGTTATTACTGTGAAAACCGGGCTTGCTTCTTTTTGCAGACAGAAAAGGAAAACACTGTTTTCTTATGTTCATGTAATAAATCTTTGTTAAAGAATGTTTTGCTCTCTGGTTGAAGTTAGTGCTTTAGGAAAATCTCCTTGACTGATAAAAATGCTGTAAAATAAGGTCAGGACTCTAAGTAGCACGCAAGTTCTTTTACTTATATTAAGGATGTATAATACTTGCAAAGAGCCAAGACATGGTAAATTGAGAAAAGGTATGTTTTGGCAATATCTACCTTTGGAATATCTTAGATAATAAAACAAAAGTACAAAGAAATTAGATGATACGGTAATCAATTTTCTAAGTTTACGTACTTTTCATACAAAGTCTCTTCCTATGATCTTTAGACATCTGCAGCATTCTAAAACTAGGTAAGACTACAATATAATTATGTATTCTTAAGAATTCATAAGAAGTTAATTTCTCTCCGAAGAAAGTCTTTCAGAGTTGATTTGATATAGTAGAAACTCTCTGATGCAACCACCTTAGGGTTTGGGCTAAAAGTAGTCTTTAAGTGAAGTCGTCGCCTTAGTGAAGGGGTAGAGAAAGAGCACTTATCATCGGCAGAGGTGTGGGGAGGTCAGAGGTGACCAGTAGGACTTCTTACAAAGGGCTGAGGCCGGCAGAGGCGTGGAGAGGTAGGGGGTGACTGGGAGGACTTCTCATAAAGGGCTGAGGCCAGCAGGGGTGTGAAGTAAAACCAAACATGAAATAGAGGAAAATATTCCGTTCTGACCAAAAAGTGGTCTTTAACTGGGGTGGTCTCCTTAGTGAAGTGGTCGTTAAGTGGGTCTCTACTATATTTGTCTTAGCGAATTATTTAACATACAGAACCAAACTTCAAGTTTACCTCACCTAATCCAGACATGTTGTTATATCACTGAACTAAACTGAAAGAATAGCATACTATATTGGCTATGTCTAGTAGAAAATTATTTTCAATCTGCCACTTAATGTACCTGCTATGAAAAATAATACTGTAAATCGTAGCTAGAGCCAGTGAAAATAAATTTTCATAGTGCCATGATCATCATTATTTAAATGATTCACATGCAAAATTTCATATGATATAAGTTATTATGTTCAACCTAATTCAAAGGATAAAAATAGTTCCTTTGTTATCTTCGCTCAATGGATATATTCATCATATATTCTTAACCCTTTAGACATCAATCCGGCCATGGCCGCCCAAGGGTGTACTCCCTGATCTAGCTATGGCCGCCCGGTAAAATGGCCATTTTTCCCTTATTTTCCATATTTTTCCAAGGAAAACGCTCTGAAAATTGTTCAGGGTACAGAAATAGCAAATCTATCGTTTAAAATCTGATTTAATTCTCAATTCCATGCTTCAAACCAGATTCCTCTAATCTTGATATTTTAGAGTGGCTAAACCTTTAAACTTTCTCAATTAACACAAATTTAAGGGATATCTCAGGGAAATCCATCGAAATCCTCTTGAAATCGAGCAATTCATCCTCGTAATCAGTGGGGTTAGTTGGGGCTTAGATCATAGAAATAGCTAGAGTAAAATGGGACATAGAATAGGACACAAGATCTGTCTGGTGATTTGTATGACCTTTTTTAAGTGAGCGTGACCATGTTATGGTTGGGTGATTAGGTTTTTATAAGTAAGAGGCCTGAGCAGATTTAGGCTGTTGATATATCTCCATTGTATAATTGCTAAATGAATATGCTATATTCTAACTTCATAATTGATTGACAACAATACAGGCATATCTCGGCTTATAAGACATTCAAAAAATGATCTCACATTAAGTTAGATCCATGTCAGCATATTCTAGTCTCATAGGATAAATATGCTTTTTAATTTCCCACTATTCCTTTCCAAATTATTTATTCTATCAGTTTATATTTCATGATATTTTTGGAAAAGGATATAAAAAAAATCTGAAAGGGTCTAGACAACATTCTCTCTTTTATTTTGCATTGCGTTCAAATTTTTTCATATAATAATAGTTGATTGAAGAGAATCTTGCCTTTCAGTAACTATCTTTTGATGTGGATTAGGAGGACCTTGAAACTCCTTGTGACCCCAATACAATCAATCAGCCTGACATACTCACTATTCTCTATTGGATAAAAAAAAAACAAGGAGGCTTTAGGAAAAATCATTCGACAATACACAATATCTCAAAATTTAATAATGATATTTACACTAACATAAATAATAATCTTATTACTACAGCTATCTTTGTCGACCTGTCAAAGGCATTTGATATGGTAAATCATCAAATTTTGATATCTAATTTATCCAAAATGGGAATAAAAAACTCTGTATTAAACCTTTTGCGAAATTAATTAAATAAGCATTTTCAACTAACAACTGTTAATGGTTTAGTTTCAACTGATAGGGAAATAACATGCGGTGTCCCGCAGGGTTCTATACTGGGACCCACCCTTTTCTTGGTTTATGTTAATGATATAGCATCAAGCCTAATATCGGCCAGTTACCATTTGTATGCTGATGATACGGTTTTATATTTATTTTCAAAACATGATGATAACATTAAAATACTTCAGCCTGATTTGGATAATTTCAATACATGGTGTAATCGAAATAAATTGACTGTAAATGCCAAGAAAACAAAGGTTATAGTCTTCGGCCAGCGTGCAAGAGTGAACAAAGCAGTCGGACATAATCTTACATTAAATGGTATTTTATTATCTAAAGTAATAAATGACAAATATTTGGGTGTTTATCCAGATTCAACTCTGAATTTCTCTAATCATATACATGAATTAGTTAAATCTGTGTCACATAAAACATCTATGCTGTGGAAATTACCAAGATACATAAACTTTGGTACTTGTCTGAAGGTGAATAAATCTATGATTTTATCAGTATTGGATTATGGCAGCATTATATATGAAGGAACTACACAAGAGTTGTTGTATAAACTCCAGAAATGTCAAAATATGGCCATGCGTGCTTGTATATATATGATGGGGAACGACATTCCATTAATGAACTTCACCAGTTGCGTAAAAAAGATACATTACCTGTTAAAAGAAAAAACACTTATATGTTTATATGTACAAACAACAGGCAGATATGGATATTATTAATACTAGACAAGTAAGAACTCGTGCACATGATGCAGTTCTATACTTAACATTGAAGCCAAAAAGTTAAAAAGTTAAAAAGTTAAAAAGAGTGTATATTATCGAGGTTCCACTGCTTGGAATGCATTGAACCCTATATACAGAAATATAGAAACCTATACTAAATTTAAATGGTATATAGATAATTATGATGTATAGCTTGTGCCTTTTATATGGTCAAAAATTGTCTACAACAATGTTCACCTTAATAGTTAGTTAAATGTATGTTACAATAATGTAATATGTAATATTTTGAGTTAGGTACTACTGCCCCTATTACTGAGAAAAGTCAAATGCATAACCGAACTACTGTATATTTTCTTCCACAATCTTTTGATTGTGTATCTAGTTATGTTAACTATTTATCTAATGATGTTTTTTATATTTATTTGGATATGTGAATATGTAAATGTTCGTCGCTGGAAATCAGAGAATACTAGTTGTACAAGCTAACTGTATTTCCAGGATAAATAAAAGAATCCAAAAAAAAAAAATCCAAAAAATCCAACTACATTCATGAGGGATACGTTGAATATGTATGATGCTTACTCCTCTGACAGAGGGATACGATCATCAATCTGACAGAATTGTCAAGACCTTGTTCTCACTGTGATATGACCTTAGATGTTGATACGGTGTAAAACCCCAATAACGAACCAACCAACATTCATGAGGGCATGATTAGATATTCTCAAATTATGAAAAATACTAATTTGAAATTGATCAATAAAATGATTTCCAGACCATTCTCGTTCCATGATGACAGGCCTATAATTATGATGTCATCTCATAACATCTATAGTCATCAAAGAAACAGGTTATTGTCTAAGTATGAAGATTATCCTGCACAATCCTATCTATTTTTCTGTTACAAAAATACAAATTTTAAACAGGTTATGAATTATATTGTTAATCTAGGTTCATGTGATAATTGAAGAATTAACCCATTACTGTATTATATTATCCCCCTACAGGTACTGATGAGGAGCGGGGAATCAGTGCATGGAGGGCCAACCTGCGAAGGAAAGGGGTGTCAGCCCAATGTTACGACCTGCCTTTCTTTATGGGACTCATAAGGGCTTCCAAATGGACTCGTCATGTACCTATCAGCCCAACCTTCTCAGGAAATACAATTGGTGGCTATATCAAAACTTGTAGAGGGAAAGACAGGACCACAACATCCTCGGACGCTTGATTTGATGCAGCATGTTGTGGAATGGTATAGATGTAGAACAACTTTTTTATAAAAGAAAGAGATTAATTATATTTCAACTGTTTCCTGACCGTCAATGGTAAAATGGTAAGATGTATTACGATGGTAATAGTATCAGGCTTTAATTCTAAATGATTTGAAGTTGATTTAATGTTTTTCAACAATTTAAAAAGTATTTGAGTAGAAACAAGTTAAGTGTGCGTTTCCAGCGACTTTCATCACAACTATGTATCATATATAATTTTAATGACGCAAAAGCATAATTTGTATGACGAAAAAATGTGAAATAATGCTTAAATCGTCCCCAAAATCTCGTATAATTACCTAATTATTCAATAAAATATCAATATAATTGTCATAAATCACTGGAATAGTTCTTGAATTGATTTCTTTGCATTTTGGAAATGCTGTGTACATGAACTAGGGACCAATGAATCAGTTGTATAGTTTCATTAAATATTTTATAGATTAGGATATTAAATTTGTGTTCTTTATGACATCATGAGTATGTTAAGAAATAGACACAAAATGCGGGAAATTAGATAAATACTAGCCATAGATGGTTATACACTTGTACAGAAATAGAAGGTATATAAACATAATTTTGGTACAGGAATGCAGTATGATTGTAAAAACCACATTGACATTACTGTATTATGTTATATTCACCATTTAGAGTTACACTGTACTTTTATTTGGTATAGTACAAGGAATGTAAAATAAGTTATAATTGGTCACCATTTTGATGCAAAAACCTTGGAAGATAATTTTCTAATTTTCACATTTTGCATGTTCCTCTGAGCTGCTTAGCTCGGGTAAATATTGATTGGTTTGCATAACAATGTTGATATTTGTATCAAAAGATTGGGAAAAACATAAGGAACACTTAGAATGTCATTTAAACATATGATGAATAAACATTAGCTGCATTACCATTAAGTTACTTTGGTTTTGTCATGTTATGTTTTCCTGTGCCAAAGGACGCTCTGTTGAATGGAAATCTTCACCCTAACTATCGATTTGTTCAGGCCTATCTATCAAGTGGAATGCTCCCTCACAATATTCACGAGTTTATGAATGTTCTAAAATTGGACAAGTCAGTGAGAAAGTGCTGAACAGTATAACAGCTGGATATATGCTGAATGTGTGGCTAAGGAGGCTATGCTGTCTTGTGAGCAAGCAATCAAGAGGAACAAGCTGAATATGCCCAGGGGGAGGGCATAACCATTGTGAGTGATCCCAGGCATGGATGTGGGAAAAATGCCAAGGATACAGATGTAGAATGTATAGGCCATAGATCACACAAGGTTTTATGCAATAGCCATGTGACAATAGCTCATGATCCTTGAATCCAACGTCATGAGGTACTTGCCCCCACAAAAAAAGATTTATCAACAACTGGATACCAAAAACGTCCAATTGTCTATCAATGCTTATGACAGTAATGCATCAATTGATAAGTACATTAAAGAAAGCAGGCCAGGAGTTCTAAATCAGAATGACACCTTGCATGTTGGGGTATATATATGAAAAGAGCAATAAGCAATATAACAAAGGGTGCACAGTACAAACATGGCATTACATTGTACCAGGAACTCCAGGACAAATCAAGTTCCATTGTCACACATAGGCAGGGGCAATGCGTAATTATGAGAACAATGTCCAAGTCCTAAGGGATTCCTTTAACAATATCACAAACCAGTACAGAAATTATCATGTTAATTATCACTCTATGTCGAGGTGAAAAACTGATTGAAATTATGAACCCAGCAAAATGATCTTGGTTGACCCAATAGCCATTAATCTGCTCACAGAGGTCATTCAGTCATCTGCTGTGTACAAACGGGCAGCAGCCTTTGTAAAGGCATTAGATACTTGTTATGCTGAAAACTTCAACAATGTTTTAATTTGTTCCTTGATAAATGCACTGTGTTTAGGAATATCCAGTATGAAATGAGAACAAATTTGACTATTTGCCACTTGAATGAGAATAGCCATAGGCCCTACACAACCACATCCTCCCTTGGTAATTAGCGAAGTTAATTCCTGAAATTGCTAATTTCGCTAATACTCCAAAAATCAAGGTTTTCCCAGGTCTAGTTAGCGACAATTAATGATTACAAGGTGAAGAGGAGCTCTGGGAAGTACAGTACAGTGGTAGGAGCAGACTGGAAGGGAAAGGGAGGTGTAAGACCGAATTCTACTCAGCTGGTCAACCAACAGCTGGAGAAATGCACCTTGGGTTTTCACTAAAGAGAATAAAGTGGTAGCATGTTGACGTAATGCCCCGTATCTCATTCCCCATTCCTATCGTGTTGATATTTCTAAGCCTGTGCTGGACAATATTAGTATAGCTTCGTCTGCCATCTAATTTTTGTAGTCTAAGTCCGATCCTAGAGGCTGACTAGCCTAACTATACTATTTAGGCATGCTGCATTATTCTTCAACATTAGCTGTTTCCTCATTCCCTAACCCCTAAAAGAGTGGGATACAAGTAAGTTGATGTTGACATGCTGAGAACCAAGAAGCAACTGTTTATTCAGTAGTTGTGATACCTTTTTACGTCACTTCCAGTGTCATATTTCTCATTCTCAATACACGTGATCTTGTGCATCTCAGCAAACACACAACGTAAATACAAACTTGCAATTTTGTTGTAAATAATGGTTATGTTATAAAATTAAGTTTATACTAATAACGTTGCCACAACATAAGGGTGCAACATTGTGCTGCAACATGCACACCACATTACAAAACTATGCTCTTACAACGTCATTTTCACAATGTTGTGACAACTATACATTCACAACGTTGTCACAACGTTGTAAAACAATATAAAATTAATACTACATATAGGTTGAATAAAATGCGAAAAATTGTCTGAATCAAAGGATATTGTTTATGTTAAAAATGTTTTCAAATTGTGGTGTTAGGAAAGACATTTAGATGAAAGCTCATGTTAAACACTTTTTTGTTGGTGTGCATGGTACAGGCCATTCAGCATTGAGAGACGTAAGTTGCACATGCAACAGGACATTAACCTGACATGATCAAAAATATATGATCATTATGTTGGTTTTTAGATGCAACATGCGATCTGAAATCAAAACTGTGGGATCAGTTATAAAAAATAACTTGATTTTGATTTATTTCCATAGTCTTTATAACAGAATGTTTTTTCATCATGTTTGACATGTTTAGGGAAGAGGAAGAGGAATGTATCTATACAAGTGTATTGCCTGATTTGAATCAGATTCTGAACTTTGAATATGTCATCATTGAAAAAAACATTAATGGTGTATAAATAGTATAAATGGTTATATTACAACGTTGTAAAGGTTATGAAAGGTTGTAGCAACATTGTAGCAACGTGAAATTGTTTGCTGGGATGCTGCTTACTCTCGTGCCACATTACAAATGCTCATTTTTAAAGAGAACCTTAACAACTTCATAGAATTACTTGGGTAATCACAGATAATTATACATTCATCAGTGTTTAGCGAACAACTTATAATTATGAGAATATAATAGCATTAGCTGATCCCTAAAAGCTTATACCCTGAGCTTTATTGGTCTTTAAACATTCATACTTCTTGATTTACCACAATAGACATGATCGTTGCCTAGCATGGTTCTTTTAGCCTTTGGCACTCTAAATTCTAAGTTTCATGATTCGATCCTGCCTAAGCAAAATAGTTGCAAATCCCTTCACAAATTCAAAAATGACAAGCAATATTTATGCAAATATTATGAGTGACCTCCTTTAAAGATTTTGCAGATAACCTCCACTGGGGGTTTACCAAATAAATACCCTGGTAAATCTCTGAAGGAGGTAACTGTTCTTCAACAAGTATGATAAGTAACGTTGCTTATCCTAGTTATCAGCACTGATAGTACAAGTGCATGACCTTGTAAAGAAGGTATAACCAATCGTTGATGGGGCCCAAGATGGGTCCTCAACCTAAGGTGTATCAGGCCACCAGGGATATCAGACTTAGGTCAGGGTCGACAGGGCCTCAAAGGGCTGGTATTCCTGACATACAGACGATTGATGAAACCATCGAGGACTCCCTCAATGGTTGGATATCTATTTACCAAACCCTGGCACAAAATTGGAATGAAATAATACCCCAGGGTAAAATAATAATACATTTCAGGTTGAAACCTCACCATCAATAATGTTACTGTTACATGTCATATTAGAAAGTATAACAGACTGACTAAAAGAGAATGGTCATAACTTGGTCAGAATGAGGTGTTTGGTATATTTGAGGAGACGTTAATAGGCCAAGCCTATAGATGTTGGGCAGATGACGTCACACGTCACAAAAATGTGATGGGCGCCATATTGGTGATCAATTTAGAATTGTTATTATTCAAAATCAGCAATCTCCAGATCACATTTTCACTTCCAATTCATCTAAGACAAGCTCACTAAAGCATCAATAGCAATTATTGTAAGTCAGAAATTGATTATTATGGATAAAGTCCATAAGCACATGGCCATGATCACCACGTGGTGATCACCAAATGGTGGTCACGTGACCATGTCTGCACAAGGTCTATATTGAACAATAGGGAACTGGCTAGTGGGAAGTTAGCAGTCTGTTATACTGATACTAAATAAGATGGTAAAGACGCAATTAACTGCCCCCAAAACAAGAAAAAGCTTCTGGCATGCCTCCATAACTTACAATGAAATATCAACGGTTATTTTATAATGCTGTTCAATGCCTATCTTATTCAAAACACAATATTCTTTTTCACCATGATTATAATACTTCAAAAGACTTTTGAAACATATCAGTTTTTTTTAAATTAATGTACATTTAAAATTCTGGGGAAATTGGGCAGTTCTTATTGCATTTGTGTGGGTCTCATTTGTAAACCACCTACCCGTATATGGTCATGCATCATGACACACATTTGACGTGATAAAAGTACTGCTGTCCCCCTCCATACTCCTCTTCTCCTGCCAACTTATTTACCTACCTCCAGATACTTACTGACAAGTAAGAACTATAGATATCCTTCTACTTTTTTCACTTCAAGGTTTGAAAATATGAATCCACATACAGATACGGTAAGGATATTATCAAATTTAACTTCTATTGCTTAAGATGTTTAGCGTGTATTTGGAGAGGGAATCATTTGTGTGTGCATAATATATAAGTTGCTGTCAAATACCGACTAGTAACAGAAGTATTACAATACTGTCTTTACTAATGTAGGTAGTATCATGCTGTCCCATGCCCGAGGTATCTCCAGATCAATACTTAATTTTGAGCAGACGTTTCAGACAGAGTTAACCACTAACCCAGCAAACAAAATTACGTTGCCACAACGTTGTGACAACGTATGGTTTTCGTTGTGACCACGTTGTAAATCTTTGTTGCTACAACGTAAAAATGTAGACTCCCAGATACGTTGCTACAATGTTGTAAACAACGTTGTGAAACACCAAACTGGCACCTTTGGACAACGTTGTAGATGTGACGTTGTCACAACGTTAGAGATAATCATTGCAACTACGTAATATTGTAGACTCCCAGTTACGTTGCTACAACGTTGTACTCACACTTATAGAACTATCAAACATAAGTTTTATTTGAAAGAATAACACAACACAAATTTTATTCAGCAAATCATTTTTCCGGTAGTCACAGGTACAGCATGTTCTTCTGTAGATATGTACCTGAAAAATAATGTGAAATTAATTAAAGTACATGTATTTCTGATATAAGTAAAATGGTATGGCCTGTGAAGCTGGACTGGGGCTAATTGATATTCCGGGCTAATTGATATTCCCCGTCATTTTAGTGTTGTATCTGACCCCTCCGGTCAGGCCTAGACATCTCTAACTAGGATGAGAGTCATCTTGTAATGAGTCAGGTTTAACATGTCTCAGCACGGCCACCCCCTCACCTGCCCATCCCCTTCAAAGTCCAGGGCGGCATAGTTGCTCACAAGATGTTATAATGTCTCACCTAATGATGCCCTCTCCCCCACTCCACTGCCGTACCCTCCCAGAAGGCCTATTTGAGAGCTTTAGCAACCTCAATGCATTTTGAATGAGAGTAGGCTCACTCATAATAATATATTACAATCGCATCCATAGACTTAAGAAAATAACCTGAAAGATTGGGAAAACATAATTCTTTAAGATGTGGCGATGTCACTTTAAAATCCCTGCCCCCACCTCCTACTCCTCAAGACCCTGCAATTTTACGCTGGACACTATGCCAGGCTCAGAGAATCAACCACTAGTTATATATTATTGGCTTTAGCAAAGAAAAATAAAGAAAAACATTCTCATTAGGTCTATTAGTACAGTATTCTAAGAGATGATAATACGTATGCTTATAAATATAGGAGATATGAATTCATGCATTATGGACATAATAATAATTATAATGGCATGAATACTCAAACAGACTTACCTCTGATTTATGTTCATGCCCAGGTCCTGCATGCACCTCTGAAAGTGAGATGTCCACTGGCCTGTAGGACTGGTTGTAGTTGCACCTCTTGCCCACCTGGCTGTGGTTGTCATGGGTACAGGCTAGCTATGTAGGTCAGCTTGCTCACACCTGCACACCTGTAGTCAGCATAACATCCACAACGTTGCTACAACGTTGTTACAACGCTGCAAAATTACGTTGTAATGACTAGTGAATACAACGTGCTTACAACGTCCTATTAGGTGGTTGTATTCACGTTGCATCACAATGTTGAACTAAAACGTTGCAGCAACGTTGTATGTATGTTATCTCACAACATTACCAAACTGCAACCAAAAGCCAACGTTGTATGTACGTTGTGTGTTTGCTTGGAAGACAGTTAGAGGTGAAAAGCCAAAGAGCAACTTTAATCATGGTCCTAAATACAGAATATAATGGCAGCAGGTTTCCTGCTCACCCATACAATTGTCAATAATTGTCATTCATGGAATAATTGTTTAGGAATTACGGCCCTCTAGACAATACATTTTCCATTAATTATGACAAAAATAAAACAATGACATTAGACCAATTTGATATAATTCTATAATGAATTGACTGTTTACATAATTGTCTGAATAACAAGAGTGATGTTTTATATGCTTATACTAAGGGTAACATAAGCTTAATGCGATGTTTACTTCATCCAGTCCCATATAATATATAGAATGGGGGTCATCAATCCACTCACTGTTTTCAGTTTTGAGAAGGTAAAAACATTTTCTACATTACCTGTGAAAAAATGTTCTTTTCATTTTTTATATTCTTTTTACCGTAACCATGGTAACAAGCTAACCCAAATTATGCACAGAAATTCTGCTAAAAACGTTCCATTTTGATTTTCCCATGATGCATTGCTTATGAAAATTTTGATTTTTCAGTAAATGTCATGAGAATCTTTAGAAAATTTCATGTAAGTCAAAAATTTTCACAAAATAACTTAAAAAATAGTTTTTCCCCCATATATTTCATGATTAATGTAACAAAGAGCCAATTTCTGCCAGATACTGCCAGATTTGGCCCAAATTGAGCATAATGGCCTACATTGTACGTAAGATTACGAAGGAACTAAATATCGTAGAATGATAAAACAAAGAGTAGAAGAATCCCTGGGACTTCAGAAACATTATAAAACATAACTTTTAGCTGCATGTTAAGTGATTGTTTCATAATATGAACAGAACTCCAGAACTAGCGGCCACAGGATGGCCAAAAATGTCATTAGGTACCTTTTCCCAAATATGCTCCCAAATTGTATTTTCACATACTTACTGTGCGCGATATAAGCCTGTTTTTAACAATTCAATAAAATTTGATTTTTATTTTTGCAAAATTTAACCCCTTCCACCCCATAAGGCCATATTTGGCCACCACATGGCTGTTACCCATAAATTGGAACCTAATGTTATGGTTATTTTCTAATTGCAAAATGAGTATTTAACCTACAGTCAAAAGGTAAATATCAAAATATTCCTGATGTTCCAAGGAATCTCCAGCTTTTTATATTATCCTTCAAAGATAATTAGTTCTTTTAGAACACATATTTAAGTACAGGACATCCTGGCCAATTTAGGGCAAATTTGGCAAAACCTCGAAATCACCCTCTCAATTGCAATAATTAAGGAATTATATGGAAAAATAAATTCGTATGTAATTTCTTGTGAAAACTTGACTTATACGAAAATTGACTTCAATGGCATTTACAGAAATAACCAAATTATCCTGAATGAGGCATTATGGGAAATTTGCAATGGAATTCTTTTTCTGGGAAATTCTGTATTTAAGAAAGGTCGTTATGTTACCATAGTTACCGAAAAAAGAATATTAAGGGTCAATAGAACATTTGTCATGGATAATGTAGAAAGTATCTTTGATCACCTAATACTTCAAACAGGTAGAGGAATAACCCTCTGAATCAAAAGTTATTGCATTTCTATCATTTTCTATAATTAGATATGCCTTCTTTTCCTTACTAAATATGGTTAAGTTAAAGTTGCCGTGACATGGAGAGTAATATGATAATCAGGACTGGGGTGTGTGAGGTAGGGCACTTCATACAACCATATCTTAGCTTCTAAAAGGAATATTTTCAAAAGGTTTGCAGCATTTGAGGGTCACTCTCCTGAAAAGTGCGCAGTTCCCTAAAATTTTAGGTCAAAAATAAGATACTGCTGATAGAATTTATTTTTTCATTTTCCTTTTATAGAGTATCTCGGCAATCTTATTCTAGAAAAAGGGAATTCCCATCGTTTTTCAATTTCTCATATTTTTCATTTTTAGTTATGGACTTTAAAATTTTGGTTATGCTGTACGTTCAGAACCAAGGTTGTCAATCTTATCATTAAAGTGCTAGGATATTCATAAAGTATGAATAATTCTCTTTTTTGAACTTTTTTTATGCATTTTCATATGTTTTCCAAGCATATGGAACAATAATTTTAATAAAAAGAATTATTCTTATACTTCAAATTGTACTTTAATTTTTCAATCATTTTGATAACTTATCATTTTTCAAAGTTTTGGGTCAAATTTTGGCTTAACATAGCTTTAAAATAATCAAATTTATAGAAATTTGCAGTATGGCCATCTAGTTTTATTCTTTTAGATCTTATGCAAATGATTTAAAGGAAAGTGTACTAGTTGAAGGTATATTCTAAGTGTTATGGAGTTAAACATAAAAAAAGCTTGGTTCTGAACGTACATATCTTGGTTCTGAACGTACATATCTTGGTTCTGAACGTACATACCTTGGTTCTGAACGTACATGCATATCTAGATTTGATTGTACATATCTTGCTTCTTAAAGCAACATTTTATTACAAAGTATACATTTCTTTTTATGAGAACACTCTAGAAAAAAATCCTGCAAGGTAAAATAAGAATTTACACATTGGGGCATGGATATACCACAGATAATTCGGAAAAACCATAAACGTACGTTCAGAACCAAGGTATGTACGTTCAGAACCAAGGTATGTACGTTCAGAACCAAGGTATGTACATTCAGAACCAAGCTTATTTATCATGTGGGCCAATTTGGAAATGAAATAAGGTAAGATATCAACTTAAACAGTGTGGCATAGGGTACCTAAGTCACAAAAATTTGAATATTGTCTCAGAAATGTGGCTATGTCTTTAAGGGCTGTGTAGAGAAAAAAGCTTGGTTCTGAACGTACATACCTTGGTTCTGAACGTACATACCTTGGTTCTGAACGTACATACCTTGGTTCTGAACGTACATACCTTGGTTCTGAACGTACAAACCTTGGTTCTGAACGTACATATGTTGGTCACATTTAAGATAAGTTCTCTTGACATTGTAATATTTCTGACCAAAGTACTTGACTATGATCTGAATAGAGCATTCAAGAATCAAAGGTCTATTTTATGAGTATTATTCTTCATACTATGGTATTTCATTAACTGTGAATGTACGTTCAGAACCAAGCTTTGTACGTTCAGAACCAAGCTTTGTACGTTCAGAACCAAGCTTTGTACGTTCAGAACCAAGCTTTGTACGTTCAGAACCAAGGTTTCCACCAATGAAAGTGGCATATAAAGACAGAAAATGAATATCATGTGGAAATATGTGATAAGGTATATCATTTCTGGATGGCTTGCAAAGGAAAACATTCAGAGTTTCATCTTATATCATCTCTGAGAATAGAAAGAGAAAAAAGCTTGGTTCTGAACGTACATATATGTACGTTCAGAACCAAGCTTTGTACGTTCAGAACCAAGCTTTTTCCTTTATTTTCCACTATTTATATAGGAATAATTTGGTGTATGATGACATAATATCCTCCGGTAGGGTTTTTCTTACATCTCTAAATAAGCGTGAACAAATATATGCATATTTTATGGGGGAAAAACTTTAAAATGTTAAAACCTTGGTTCTGAACGTACATTTTAACTTTTTTGGCATGCCCAATAAAAATAAACAAAGTTTTATTTCTAGTATACTTCTTTTTTTCCTATGATTTTCACTTAGGGCTGAGTAATACATCATTATGGTATTTTTCATGCTAGTAACTCAAAATTTATATAATCCTATTTTATATGTACTTTTTTGTTCTTCAAAGCTTGGTTCTGAACGTACATTTGTGAATTTGAAAAAACTAAGAACTTCAATAAAAATCAGAAAATCATTAAATCAGAGGGAAATATTGTTTTATTCAGTTTGCCTAAACTCAAATTACCTCTCAAACGAATATTGTAGTTCAAAAACTCAAATTCTGGTGTTTATTGAATAAAATGAGATGAAAAAAAACTCTTACCTCTCAATTTTTGGCTATTTCCTTCAATTTAGGGTTAAATTTCTAAAAATCTGAAAAAATTGATTAACTTTAATATTGATTTTCTCAGATTTATAAGTCTTTTCAGTGTGTTGAGGCTAAAATATGTAAAAATTTAAATTAATTTAAGATTCCACAGTCATCTGAAGAAAAAAAACACTGATTTTGCCAATTGAGGAAATTTCTGGAGAGTGACCCTTGAAAGCTAACTTTCTCATGTCTACAGATATGTTCTGCCTCATGTTCTTAGGAATAGAGGGTTGAAGGGGTTAATAAGATAAGATATCCCCTGTCTTCTCACATCGTATCAACTTGACCATGGATGTTATCAATTAAAGGTATCAACGTATTTAGACCCATAATTAACATTTAACTTATTTTTCATTTAAAAATCATTATAATTTATATTTTCTGACTATTTTAAAAGAAATGAGCGATATAAAACATATGATCTGCGTGATATAATCCTGATATGCATTATATAACACACACAAAAATAGATTATTACATTTTGACTCCCTACTCATAAAGGGTTAATTGTAGAAAATGCCAAACACCCCCGGCAGAGAGAATGTAGTTCCATATTAAAAAGGCAGAATTGAAGGTCATCTCTGAAAAACTAATAAATTAAAGACAAAATATGGGCTTGAAAATATATATTTATCAATATTTCTGTGAAATCGAAATATTATTTCATGGAAATTGATGATATGTCATTTTATAAATGGTTGTCTTAACTTTCAAACATAATGTAAAATGTTTTAATTGAAATTAACAGCGTATATAAGTACTTTGAGCCTCCAAAAAGATATTTTTTATGAGGTTTTTAGTTTTACCTTTAACTTATCTTTATTTTAGATATGATGCACAATACTAGGCATGATAAATGCGCGATACTAGCCTGACATGCGCGATATTAGGCCTACAATAGGCATATTATACTATGTGTCCCTAGGCAATACTGGTTAACGCCAGAAGCAAATAAATATTATCAATAATTACCCATCATATTGCTCTAGTGCAAAAATTGCTGGATGCAAGGGATATACTTGATTAGATGAGATATAATGCGCGATATACCCCCATTTTACCCTACTAGTTAAGTACATAAACCATCACAATAGCCAGTTAAGTAAATACAGTTATAACCACTAGCTATAGCTATATAATGACATTATAAAATATAACTGCATTATAACACAAAGTATTTCTTATTTTGTAGAATATATCTAATGCTTAACCCCCCTCAGAATACATAATGCTGCGATAGTTATACTCATTGGTCACAATCCTGCTGTGTCCCACTTCCCAAGCCATATATCAAAACAGTATCTGATAGCTCCACACTCTGTAACTATACACACTTCAAGTGAAACGATACAATCAAAACATAACATTATATGGAATACCTCATTATCTCACCATTCAAAATGTCCCAAAATATTTATTCAAAATGCCCCACAATGTACCCTGATGTTATGTGATGATGAATTACAGTAATCAATTCAATGTCGCGACACGAGCTCATGCAGTTTAATTATAAAGGTTAAAACCAAGTAAATGCTGCTATGTCAAATTATAGTAAAAGTCAAATGTTAGTGCATAATCACAAATTACACAAATTACAGGAGATTGTGTGTCACGAGCTGTAAGAGTGACACGAAATGCATGTATGAGTTACACGAAGCACAAAGCAGGAAGTGCACGAAGTCTGTAATGCATGAGATTTTAATGACCAGAAATGACCCTGGCAAGAGGTCAAAGTGACCATGTGATGTTGGTTAATCAATTAGGAGCCAGATTGTGGTTATATTAAAGAGTGATTTCACAAGAATAAACAGTCCCATCTAGGTACTCACTGTGTTCATATCTCCTTTCTTCCAAGGAATGGACCACAAAAAGGTTTAGAAGAGCAGAAAAGCTAGAGATAAGGGTCCTCGAGATAGGAATAGACAGAAGTTAGGCCAAAAAGGGGAAGTTAGAAGAAATAGGGGTAGATACACGGGACAAACTCGGATTTATGAGAATGGGGACGAACCGACCAGAAACACGAGTTCAGACTAACACAGATTATAGGGATGAGAACATGGGAGATCGGCCTACACGCTACCACCCTTTTATTTTTTGGGGCATGATCCCCGTCCTGACCATTGGCCATTCGTGGCTGTTGGACGTCTCGCACAAAAACCCAAGCCCAAGCCCAAGCTGAACCACAACACCTTCCCTCGCTCCAATCCTTCCAAGACCAAAAACCCCAGTGACCCATGAGCCCCATGAGCCATATTCAAACCACAGTCAACCCCAATGTGTGGGGCACATTTCTGAGAACCCTATGACCAGTCAACCGCCTCATACTCGGTGATTTTGCAGTGGACCCACATGAGTGCCCGTGTGACTCGTCCTACTCAAGCTCTCAAGATATTGAGCACAACCGGGCTGAGATCAGTCAGAGTACGAATACCTTAAGCAGGGAAACCGTGGAAGAGCCACTCACTCGTCCTGGCTCTTAACCAAGAACATCACAGTTACAACGCATAAATATTATGATCCTAAGATTTGATGATAATTGAGAAGGTAACTATAATTATCCCATAGAATTTACTAGGTAAAGGACAAGGGAAAAAGTGTTGCGATAAGAGCAAATTACTGATAAAATTTATGTACCAGGTAACGTGTTAATAAAAGGAGGAGCATAAGTTTCTCTTCAGACTAGATAGGTACAGACCAAGCCAATGAAATGACGTTCTATTAACGTTGCAGCAACGTTCTGGATTGATTCTTGTTACATTACGCTGTTAGGTCACAGCAACGTTCTTTTGATGACTCTCAATTACGCCACTGCAACCAACTGTTGCGAAGTTACATTATAACATTGTGACAATGTTCTTGTGATGTTATTTTTTAGTCTAATATTCTGATCTCACTTGATAAGAATGTCACAATATGTTCTGTTTAGGTGTGCTTGAGACCTAACCTTATGAGATGGTGACGGTAACATTTTGTTCAGGCAAGGTTAAGACCTGATGGAGTCAGAATGTTACAATAACATTCCGTTCAGGTGAGGTTGGGACCTCCCTTGGTCAAAAATCACAACAACTTTCTGTTTAAGTAAGGTTTGGGCCTCACCTAATCAGAACATCACAATGATGTTCTATTCTAATCTGATCTTGACCTAACCTCACCAGAACATTATGATAACATTCTGTTTTAGTTAGGTCTCAACCTCCCAAAAAACTAATGAAACAGATACATTATATTTGTGACCCGATCTGATATAATGAGGCAGATGTCACCGAGATACAAATTTAAGTTAGTTAGATATGTTGTTCAGCTCAAAAAGAGCTTCATTTTGATAGCAAGATTGTGTTTGTAGGACAATTAGGGGCGAAGTTAGGGTTTTCCCTATACGCGGTAGGCTGGAAACTTGATTCTGAGATAAACGCGGTTAACGTTGTTATGTGCGGTTTTCATTACACCCGGTCGGAATTCCTTGGATACCACTAGAAGTTTATGTCCCGTCAACTTGAGACTTGGAATATACATTCTAGACTAGTTGAACAACAAAATACTCTGAAATCATTCTTTAGAAATGGAAACTTTAATCGTGCCGGCTTTGTAAAGATAGAGTACAATTCCAGTAAATCTGCATCTGAAAATGAAAAACTTAAGCTAGAGGGCAAGCTCAAACAGTCACTATACCTGTTCTAGAAGGCTGAAGGCACAATGACTTGTAAAGAGTCTATGGGAATGTCCAAGTGTATTTCAGCCTGTTTTGCCATAAAATAATAAGTGTCATAATTCCAGGTAAGTTGAATAAAAGTTCCATAAAAGTTGAAACATCATAAAACGTCTTTGTCATAAGACTGGGAGTCTAAAACAACCCCAAAGGCACAAAAGTACCAATTAAATAAAGATTAGAACTATATACAGGTATAATTATTCTGATCTATGATTCTCGCTGCTAGAGGATGTAGACCAACCACGGTCCCGCCCCCGACATTGGCTGCATTTACGTTTGGGCGGGGGAGTGACCTCTGGAGAAGTGTCTAAGTCTGAGTCTGTGTCCATTTCACGTTGCATTTGGGCTGCTGACTCTGTGTCTGAGTCCTCTGAGCCCAAGTCCGGGGTTTGCTCGCAACCCCAACCTCGACTCCGACTTGACCCCGACCTCGCCCTCACCCCTGCCCTCGCCCTCGTCCCCGACCTCACCCCCTTCCTCTACCACGTCCCCGTCCTGGTGTCTCCTCCTCCTCCTCCTCCCCTGCATCTCCACTTCCACCTGCTCCTGAGGGCCCTGCACCTGCATCTGGTGATGGGTCCCGCCACCTCGGTGCCTCTGCTGCAGGCTCAGGTTCCGTGGGCATGGGGCATAACGTCTTTGGTCTCCTCCGTGCAGAAGTATCTGATGTTTTTGAAGAGGTACCACTGCCGACGAATGGGAAGCCCAGGGGAAGGTGTGATTGGTGGTGGGACCTTTGGGACAGCTCCAGGGTCCACAGTGAGCACATCCACTTCTTCCGGCTCAAAGTCAATGTACTGTCAGACGGTTACCTTCCCGGGGCTGTTTGATGAAAGGATAGATAAAGTGGTGATACTGCCTGATCCCTTTTATTGGCCAGGTGAACGGGATCAGGAAGGCTTGTCAGTTATAACAAAAGACACCTTCTGACCCACACAGCTGAGGGATGTTGACTTCTTTTTGGGTGCTGTCCTGGACTGTCTTGGCCAGATCAGCAAAGCAGGACACCTCAGCACGGCAGAACCGCTGCTTGAGGAGACCTTCTGATTGGTCTATTCCCGTCCAAATTCAAAATCCAACGATGCGATTGGCTAGAGGAGGTTCCGCGCTTTCCGGCGGTACCAAAAGTTCTTGGGTTATCGGCTCCTAAAAGCGGCTCACAAGTCGGCAAATTTGATCAAATTTGGCATCTCAGGAGCCTTTTGTTATAACTCACTAAAGCAGGAGAACGACTTTGGTAGCCATTCTAACACACTTAGAATTTTAATTTCATCAAAATATTTTGGGAAATGATAGTCCTGATATAAAAGATTAACCCTTTCCTGACGCCAGGTATATTGATGAATGGTGCCATTTGGCGCCAGGTTTGTGCCCAATGTAGTCCTATATGATGCCAGTTGCATTTATGCAACATATATTTAAACATTATGTTACCTGATATAAAGAAATCCTGGCCAAAATGAACAGATATCATAAAGTAAATACAATATGCATATTTCTACACATATAAAACGAAATATTTTTGAGTTTTGAAAATTATATAGGTTTAATGGTGACTTTAAGATATCTAATAATTGTTGCATAAATGCAACGGGCGTCTTTACTGTGGTGTTGCATTTATGCAACTGGCGTCAAGAGCATGGTGATGTATTTATGGCATCATGAAAGGGTTAAGAAAATACAAAAATGTTATTTTTGATGGTAAGGCCAATTTCTGACTTCAGAGGCCCATATATCTCAGTTTGACCGCATGTGACTTGCGACTCATTTTGTCGGATTGGGTCACATTTGATAAACCCTTTAGACCCCATGTATTGCAATCATGAATTGCTTGATTTCCCCAGGATTTCCATGGATTTCCTTCTGGAATTCCCTAAATGTCTTTGAGTTGAATATGTTCAAAGAATGACCCATCCCGTTTGACAAATGTTATGGCAATGGGGTCTGTAGCAATGGAAAGGAAATTCAATCAGCTTTCAAATGATACATTAACAATTTTTGTACGTTGAAAATTCATAAAACTGTTCTTTTTTGTAATAATTTGGAAAATTATGGAAAATTTCCGTTTTTTCGGGCGGCTACGGCCGGATTGGGGAAACTACCCACGGGCGGCTATGGCCGGATTGGGGTCTAAAGGGTTAAGTAACAGACAAACCAAAAAACCATGGTTGCATAACATGACCATTACCTCGCACCTTGGCTGGGGAGGGACGATCACCCAGAATTTAGAATTTTCCTCAAGTATGTATCATCAATTATCTTGACATGCAAATCAGTGTAATCAGGACCAGCTCTGCAAATCTTGGGCCTATTAACATACACTTTTACAGATCTATCTTCAGCATTTACACAGAAAATGACCAAAACTGATAAAATAAGCCAAAATTTGACTAAAAATCTAATTTTGTGTAGTTTTATATGAAACTTTTCTAAATTTTCTAAATTTTTACATTTATGGAATGTTTATCAAACGTCAAAACTATTCAAAGCTTTTGGTTTCCGTGGAAACCAGGTCATGTGACATTTATTCTAGAATTAGTAAAACCTTATAGTAGGACTTTCAAGCTACATTATGCAAAAACAGATTGTAGATATCAGTTTATGGCAACAGCTTGAAACTAGTCATGGTGTGGAATCAAATACCGACATATATGAACACGTTACCAGGGGCCACCTCACTCTCAGGCAATGGGTGGCTGTGCAATACAAATGAAAAGTACTAAAACTGTGTTTGAAGAGTAATATCCGGGAAATCAGTGAAGCATGATGGTGCCGTCTGCTCAGCATGGTCCCATTGATTTCAATCGAGAATGAAAGTGCACACACAGGACTAAGAATCTACACGTTGAGATTTACTAAAAAAATGATATGTGATTACATATCAAAATGATAATACGCAACAAGTTATTTAAAATTAGGCATATTCACAAACAGGAATTATTTGTATTACAAGGCTGTCTACGGAGTATTTACATTAGATCATTCTGCAATGTTGTTATATCTTGCCACGCCTGTTAGTCGTAAGTTTGCAACGATACAAGATAAGGTAACGACGCTATTTTGCAGCCATTTCCCCAACCTGGTTATTTTCATTAGAAAAAAATTGAGAGTATTTTGTTTGCATCATAATTGATGCAGTATATGTCTAACTCTTTCTAATTCTGTTGCTACCATTTATATCATAATTTCAATTGATTAAAGGTGTCTAACCATATTGTGTTCAGAAGCTCACAGCTCAGCTACCACTCAGATCATTTAAGAGCTGTTTACATTTTTAGAAAGCCTGAGCCTTGTTCTGCATTCATCATTATGTCAAGCAGCCCCAAAATTGCAGAGCAGATCACGTATCTCAAAAGTCTACAGATGCCTCTCAGGTTAACGGGCCCAGCGCTGCTGTCAGGCGTAACCTCATGGCATCGTCAAAGGACTCAGGGGAGAATCCTGAGTCTATCGATAGCAGGAACGCCAGGGAAGCAGAGGCCATCGCCTTCTGCCTCAATGACAGCCGGGGCAAAGCCCAAGGGGGCCAGTTCATTTGCACCTGTACTGCCTTGTCCGCTTACAAGTCTCCGTTTTTGTGGCTCCCGGAAACCGTCCCGAGAGCTTGGAGGCGCAGCATCAGTCTGATTGTGTTGGTGGTCGGTCATGACCACAATTCTGAGAGGACCCCCCGAACACTGAATCTGATAAATTCCCTGACTCATCGTGCCCCGGATCCTCTCTCTTGGTCACCTCGGCCTTGACTGCTGACTCGCCCAGCTCCATTTCAGTGGAGACGTCCAGGTCAGGACTGGATATGTGTATCATCCCCGGTCCAGTTTTGGACTTTAACTTCTCAATGACGATGACTGGTTCTCCCCTTTTTCGGGCTCCCAGTAAATCTCAGAGTGGAACTTCCTGTACTCAGTCGGAGTAGATTCGATTCCGCTGCCCGAGTCTTTGGCGTGTCGGGAAATTGTCTAACATCCCTCATGTGTTTCATTCCTTGGGGTGTGGAGAGTGGCTGGCTGCAAACCATCTTTTGCATGGGCGATCACGACGCAGCTCTCCGTTGAGTGGGTTCTGAGAATTGCAGCTGTGACAACAGTGAAGACCCATACCTATTTTGCTCCTTGGGTTCCCTTTGGCGTGCCGGACATATTTGACTGTCTCTATCCGGCCAGTCAGTCGTAGTCCCTGATGTTCCGCCAGTCCAAACATAAACCGGCCAAAGTAAAGAGCCACACGCTCTGCCATCCAACACATCTATCTCCCAGTCAGACCTGGCGTAGTGATGCGCCCTGAACGAACCCGCCCTTAAGAGAGTTCCCTTTATGTATCCGGGATATCTTGGATGACAGGATTCATATATGATGGACTGCCGGTGAATGTACATTATAGTAAACTGTGCATCTCCGTAAGGCTCCATATCCTCAGGCAATGTGGTGGGTCTTGGTCTTGGTGTCTCAGGTTCTGACAGTGCCCCCTCTCCCACGCTGCTTGACTCCGCTATAACCAAAGACCTCTCGCTTTGGGCAGAAACGCTCCGGCCAGACTCCGACTGGTCTGCGCTAGTCACCTTCTTAACCCTTTTCATTTTCCGCTTCCTTGAGGGCTCTCCCATGGCCACTTCCTGGGGCAGTGGTCATTTAAATGCAAAAGAGAGTGCCTTCCTCCTTAGTTTTTACTCGCTGATCATCTGAAGAACTGGTGACCTCCACCACATCTGCTCCTGTTGTTATCGAGACGGGGCGGGTTTCAAGCCAGATGGCCGTTTACTGGCATGGCCTTTCCCCGCTGCTCCCCTGTCTCTCCAAGCCTGGCCACCACACTCTTTACAATCACGGTCATCTCTTCCTTTGTAAGCGGGGGCTTCGGGTTGCGGACGGCTCGACTGGCACTCCTGGGTGACTCCGTTGCCACTGTCATCATAGGCGTGCTGTGTCCTTTCCCTACTTGTCTCGGGGATCAACACAGCTCCAGTTTTTCAGCCAACGGTCCTTTTCCTTCACTGACATCGGCTCCCCCAGCTGGGGCCCCAGCTGCCGAGGCCTTGCCGGACGTGGCATGGGTTGCCCCTCGTCCCTCCGTTACTGAATCGTCTGACTCTTGTTCCAGGTAGTGGGGTATAGAGATTCTTCGTACCGGAGCGTTCTCCGCGTTCAGTTCCACGGCTTTGTCAGGAGGGAGGTACCCCTCCGGGCGGCGAATGTCAAAGTCCTGGATCAGTAGCCTTCCTCGTGCTGCCACCTCATCACCCAGCACATAAGCCACTCGGGGCCGGTTCACCTTTTGCTCCAGTTCAAAAGCTGCCATGTATTCCTTTCACAACAGGGAATCCTGTATCCCAGGTCCATTGCCCAACAACAACTCGTGACAGGCCGCCATGTGGCTCCTCCAGTCGTGATATGCAGAGTAAGCTCAACTGTTTGAACACACCCGGCACATGTAGCACTTCCTTTGGGCCCTCTCATGCTGGTTCCGGGTGTGTTTCAGCAAGTCCTTGTAGTCCTTGCCACACTGCACGCATCATCCTGCTCAATCTCCCATTTTTTCAGTTTTCCCGTTTTTGCCTCAGTGTTATGCTGCTCATCTTTCCTATTCTGCTCTATGTCTTCAGCTCGTCTATTGCGTGATGATGAACCTTGATCCACAGACTAAAGGGACCTGCTCCGGTGAGAACTCTGCCTTTTATACTCGCCGCAGGCGGAACTGGGTGTGGCCTGTGCCATTGTCCCCTAGCGACTAGCTCATGAATTACCCAATGGTGGCGCCCCCTACAACTTTTTTCTGGACCCGGCACTGTCCACCGTCCCGCCCGCAGACACCTCACAGTCTTCGCCGCTTGTAGTGCCCCGTTGGCATTTTCCTTTCATCTAGGCCTTATCTCATCCATCGGACGCCCCCAGTCTTTTCATCTCATCGCCTTGGTGCCTTCAGCCCTAGTCCCTTATTGCAGGACCTACTCGTGCCTCCACACAGAGGCCAGACGTGGTTGTCTATGCCAGCATCGCCCATCCTCCCTTTGATACTTCTTCCAACAACAATCTTTAACAGATTCGGGACAAGACTTGAAATAGCAATGTTGGCATATCTTGCATCGTTGCTAGATCTTGCACCACAGGTGTATTGTTATCTTGCATCATTTTAGACAAAATAGAAATAACTAGTTTGATGCGTTTTGCCGAGTTTTGAAAAATATGAGAGTAAAAAGAATGGTATAATTTGAATAGAATTTGATGATTAGAAAGATTTTTACCGTATGGTTATTCAAAAAACCTTGATTATGTGTTTCTGACCAATAAGGTTACAGTATTTGTACCACATGATGTGAATAATTGTAAAAATATTGAAATAAATCATCTAAATCTTTGTTGCCGAATTCTATCGAAGTTATGCAAATAAAGAATAGTATGATTTGAATGAAATTTGATAATTAGACAGATTTTTACTGAACAGATTTTTTAAAATCTTTGTTTAAGCATTTTTGACCAATAGGATTACAATAATTGTACCATATGACATAAACAACATGCAAACAAGATGATGCATTTTTCTGCTGACTCATTACTCATTTTTGTGCATTTTTGAATGCATTCTTTGTATCTAAGTCATAATCATGAAATATTTGTGGGCAAAAATCATGTATCTTAGTCTTTTTAAATCAGTAAAGTGTTTTATGTGTTGATACAGTCATAGACACATTTATTAAACAAATATGATGGCAAATATGCACTGTTGCAATATCTTGCATCATTGCATAATGCTGCACCAGTGCAAGAATAGCAGGCCGTCCCTAACCTGTCGATCAACACTATAGTGAGAGTTGTATATCACTCCATCATGTGCAAAGAGCAAGAGCCTTGTGGGACATCATTGGAGACTATTAATTTATCTGATATAATTGAATTTGCTTTAGTGACCTGCTCCAGGACAGTAAATAGTTATTAAACCAGTCTAAGGCTACTGAAGTTACACCACTGAATATGAGCTTCTCTAATAATTTTCGGTGTGAAACCATGTTAAAAGCCTTACACATATTGATAAATATACATCCAATTGCATGTTTTTTATCCTTTTGTTCATATGCACACTTGGTCAAAGTCATGACCGATTGCTTGTCGATTTCTGGTCAAGCAAAGGTTCAATATTCATTTTTGTAAGACATTGAGTTTTTATTTACTAGTGATATAGTACCTTTGATTGCAAAATAAACCTTAAAGTCTATTTTTTATAAATAGCTGTAACCACAATGGCTGTGACAGTAAAGGTTTTGCAGAAAGTAGGGGTCAAGGGGAAAATCTTGGGATTCTTGCACCCCCAGCCCCAGCCCACCCTTTCTTTTGGAAATCCAGAATGAATGGACAATGCCACCTGCAGGCCTTAGAACAGTTCTACAAAGATAGGTGTTACACTAATTTCTGTTAAAAGGTACCCCTTATTCTTGAAATTCATGTATTTCCTTATTTTACCTCTTAATAGCAAGAAATGCTGTTGAGGCCCATAAACAGCCAAGTTGTAGACCAGAAAACAGAGGATGAAACAGAGGAAATGTCAAAGTGCTTGCTCCGGTATGGTCTGGAGGATGTTCCTGCCTGGTACATCACTGTCTTTTTGGGTTTCCAGGTAGAGTCATAATTATTTGGAATCTATACACTGGCATTTAATACGGCAATTTCATTTCAACTATGACATATCAGCAGCAATTCTTGTGATTGATTACACAGAACAAATTATTTCATATTTGTACTGTGAATAAAGATAAAATGAATCAGTTGCAGATATAATATTACATGTGTACTTATGTTTGTAAAAAAAAAAAAAGTTGATATGTATAACTGTATTTGTTTTACTTCTCAGGTTTAGGGGCCTTCCATTTAGTACATATGCACATTTTCAAAAATCTCAGACTCCCTCACCCCACCCCCCCTAGGGCAAAAATACTCATTGGATATGTACTAAAACGTAAGCACGTTTTCAAAAAATCAACATACATAATGGAAGGCCCCTTAGGACTAACATGAGTTGAATAACATTTCTTAAGCTTCTATTCCAACTGCATCCTCCTGTTGTTTATTTTCCTGCAGTTCATTCATAAATCTGCTGGTACCTCAAATGAGACCTAATTTACAGGTTCGTGACAGGAGAGATCTTAGCAACGATGGCTTCCCTTGCATCATTGCTAAATCTTCAGCTCTGCAGGCTACTTGTTTTATGTAATGACAATGAAAACTGGTGTCTGCCAATGTTTACACAGGATAAATAAAAAAAGTGGGGGGTGCATTCGGTCCGATATATGGGGGGGGGGGTGCATTCGGTCTGGTATGTTGACCCTGGATCAATTTTGGAACTTGGCCTAACAGCTCCAGTCCAATTGCCCCAGCCTCCGATATATCACCCTCACACTCCATAACCCTTTGGACCCCACATAATGAATTGCTTGATTTCCCCAGGATTTCCATGGATTCCCCCCTGGAATTCCCTAAATCTCTTTTCATTGAATATATTCAAAGGATGACCCTCCCTTTCAAATAACGCTATAGCAATGGGGTATGTAGGACTGAAAATGAAATTCAATCAGTTTTCAAATCAAACGTATTTTTGTACGTTGAAAATTCATAAAACTGTTCTCTTTGAAATATTTTGGAAAAATTATGGAAAAAATTTCGTATTTCCAGGCAGCTACAGCCTGAGTGGGGAACCCACAGGCGGCTACAGCTGGATTGGGGTCTAAAGGGATAACCATGTTTTCTTATTATAATTTTGCAACTATTGACTAACTTTTTAATCAAATACAAAGTATAAACTTTTGCCAAATTTTAAAAACTGAATGTGAATTATGATTTAAAAAAAATTAGATTCGCCCTCAAACCAAAATAAATTGATTATGTAGGTTGAAAAAAGTGGTCTTTTACCAATACAGTGGTGACCCCCAGTGGGTCTCACCATTACTATTTTACTCACTACCTGCCACCTCCATAAGGGAGTGGACCCAACCGTGGACACCCCTCAGCCAATAAGCAAACAGGGATTGGGAGAGTCTATTCTGGCATAACAACCATGCTAAACAAACCCTTGACAACAAGGCCCCTCCTGGTATAACCAAATAGGATATACTATTCACTTCAGCAGTCGCACCGGTCAACAAGCCACGTCTACCACACATACTCCATGAATGTGAATTATGAGTTTGATAGTAAGAGCAAAAGATAGGTTTATCGAAATTAATGGCATGAAAATGGTATACATTTACTCTGATTCAGCACATGTTTTTACACACTTTAGAATAAATCTGTTCTATTTGTAACATAAAACTGGTATTCTTTGGTAGTTATGTTATATCTTACCATTTCATCAATTCCAAAATTGATATATGTTTTTAAAAGCAAGTGGATATTATCTTATTATTAGGTAATGTAATGTGCATTGTCATTTCTTGCATGATGCAGAATGGTGGAATTACATTTCATCCCTAGCCTGAATTATTGAATTCAAACTAACACATTAAAACACCAAATTTTAATCCCCTCTTTGATTACTACATTTCTTGTTAAATATGTTTAATTTTCCATAATCATTACTGTTAATGTTTTTGAAGTACTAGAGTAGGGAGGTACCTGTAGTAAGCATGATAGTGAGCATGATAGAAAACTCAAAGTTTTTGTCTTCAATTAGAGTGGTTGGCATGCTTTAGGCTCACACTGTTATTATTGAATTATTGTTCCCAGCATTATGTGACAATGTTGGGTGGCATGATCTCCCTACCAGTGATTCTTGCTCCAGCCTTCTGTATCCAAAATGACGAAGTGGCAAAGACACTACTCCTGAACACCATGCTGTTTGTGTCAGGTTTAGCCACGCTTCTACAGGCAGGGTTTGGCACAAGGTACATACTTCTTTCTCCAGGATTAAATATAACTCACTTGTGAAATAACTAATGTAATCTTAATACAGCAAATATTCTAAAAGGTAACTGAACCCTAATCTTTAGCTCTAAGTTAGGGCTATGTATTCCAATAACCATTTAGGAATCAGCCATATGTAGAGGAGTAATGCCCTATTGATTTTCTTTATTCATACAGATTACCCATAGTACAAGGCGCTAGTTTTACCGTGATTGCTCCAATATTTGCCATGATGTCAATGGACCAGTGGAAATGTCCAGGCTATACAGGTAATCTTTTCTAAAGGGGGATGGCACATTCACAAACAAACTAGCTAGGAGAAAGGTGGATCGTTTTGCACAAATTTAAATCATTATTTTAACAATAGATTGATTTCTGGATACAGAGTGGTATGGCGTCTAGCAGGTAGGCCATGTGCCTGTTGAGCTCCAAGAGTTTGGTGATATTATTTGGTGTTATCCTAATCACTAGGTGTTGATTTAAATAAAAGGGACTTTCGGTTGTGATCCCCATTCGTAAACATACCATTGAAGGTCGGCAGATATCCGTCATTCTGGTTGGCTTCTGAAATCTACAGGTGCGGGACGAGGTATTTCGGAAATGCAGTGAGTTACGTAAATACGATGATTACAGGCAGGTCTGGCTAAATGCAGATGAACCCGACCTCAGACACTGGTAGTTACCAGCCAATGAACCTTCCCCAACCTGTGAAATCCCCACTCCCCCCACCCAGGTGCAAAAGAAAGGCAACCAGTCTACCCGCTCCTACATGCTTGTTTGAGAAATTTGCACGTGCAGATTGTAATGTTAAGATAATGTCAATATCATCTCGTATTACCATTAGTGGACCTACTGCATATATGAGTAATTTTTACTCAAGTCCCTTTGAGTAAGATGATGTTATGTATAGATTCGTCAAGCAGGGATACGGGCATATTCGGGCCCTATTCCATGGTGAAATCGAAATTGTGCATAAGATAATGGAATGTGAGGACCCCTATGCTCTCAGACTCATGTCTAATCAATTTAAAAGCTCACCTGAATTGCTAGCTATCTGCAAGGAATGGTTGTATCTGTTGGCATTATCCAAATTCACTCAAAATCCTGAGTTGATGGATTCCCTCCTTGCTGCCTACTCAAACTTGCTCACTGAGGCAAATAACGACCCAGAATGGGCTGGGGGAGCCTTTTGGCAACAAATTATATGAAACTGGCGGATTCAAAGGTGAAAATTGGTTTGGTAAAATCTTAAGTTGTATATGAGATGAAGAGCTTCATAAGAGAAATGCTCTTCTTGCTGATCATAGGTCTGGTCTTACGAACACCCCCCAATTCCAGGAGGGTGGCTTGGGTATATCCACATGAATGAATTGGTCATTGGTTGTAGTTATTTTGACCTGTGCACTGTGTTACTGTATGTGGTGAAGTATTCTATTACTATTGATTATCTTTGCAGTAACTTTGCAACTGTACATGTATTGTACCATAGAACTGTACGATTGTATCATAAGTGGTATCATGGAGTGTGAATAGGGGGGAATAGGTAGGGGATTTGAGCCATATATCAATCAATATATTGACAACGATGTCTTTGTTGACTGACACCCTGGTGCCCGCGTCTCGATTGTCGCTAAGCCTTCACAAAGTTCACTCCCTAAATAACCACAACATTGAATCTGCCTATATTTCTGTAGGTGTTAATGACCTGACTGAGTTTGACCGTGTTAGTTGTATGTGTACGCTTGTGTATGATACTCCGGTGGAACTAACCTATCATTTGACGTCCCAATACATGATATGATATGCTATATACAAAATTTGTTCCCTGATATACCTTTAATTTTGGTTTCAATGTATGGACTGCACTCACCATTTGAACGGTGGTGCATGGACGATGCGATTGCTATCATCAATGAAGAAATTATCAAATTGAACCAGGAGAACAAGGTTTACACACCTCACATTTCAAATATAGTGCATAGATGGGACAGCGAAAAGAAAACACGCAAACATTTTTACCAAAGTTTAACTAAGATGTTATTGGGACATGATGAGATATGTCTCAAATTTAGACCCAGGAGCTCAGGGTAAAAACATGCATATATCTGTCACTGTTAGGCAGCTATACCATTTAAAATTAAGTTTAATCCCCTGCCCTGTGAGGCACTATGGGGACTGAGGTTATTCACCTGGCGGCATTTAGATTTTAACACCAATGGGAAATTCTTTCTTAACATTACTTGTTTGATTCAATTTATACTATGTGATTGGCTGGTCATTTACATTATGTTATTTTTTCACTTATGATGGTTAGCGACAAATTTAAATATGAAAATGCTTCTGATATTGCCCAAGTCAAAGGATGTATATTTGTGCGTAAGAATTGCAGTAGTTTGTATCCCAAAATTGATGTAATCTGGAATAATTTTGGGTGGCTGCATCCAAAATTTTCTTCCCAATTAATTAGCATTAAACATAAAATTATATTTAGATCTGACAGGGAAACTCTACTAGCAAATGGTAAAATTAAATAAAGGTGGAGGAGTAGCCATGTTTATTTATTCCAGTTGGGCTGAGTACACATATGTTGATACTGTAGGCAGTTGTTCAAACGAAGACATTGGTAATGTCATTAGAGGTGAAAGGGGCATCTCTTTACATATTTTTTTCCAGTGGGGGGTTGATTAAATACATATTATGTATTTAATCAACCCCCCCATCTGATTTATTAGGTGAACTAGACTGGACGCTCTGTAATGATTTTGATGATGTTGTACTGACGCGGATGGTCAGTCCATGCTCGGTAAGCTTAGCATAGTGTTTACATCAGCACACGCCTTAGCTTTAACTCCTTGTCAAAGGTCTTGGAGTAAAGAGGAGTCTAGGTGATGACGTATATTGTAACATCATACTTAAGGGCTTTCTTGCCGGCATTCAGTCAGAGCAAGCTGAGCACTGTTATGAGTAAAACATCCTGGAAAGGTTGAGTTCTAGAAGCTCAGTGCTGGAATTTGATAGTAGCTGATAGACTGTTTAGTTGGTGGGAGCGTTGACTGAGTGTGATTGAGTGGATTCCATCCTTGGAGCTGTTCATTGTCAATTAAGATCTTGTTATGGAAGTACAATAACACAGGAATAAATAAAGAACATCCTTTTACACGAGTGATATGTCTTACATATCACAGGAACTATTATTATGTATTGGATGACAGCAGCCGAACGCGGAGGAGACTGCGATAGGAGCTAGTTATTATCCATAGATGAAACAATTACTAAAAGTAAACCTAACATTAACGGATAATTAACCTACTATAGTTCAATTTTGATGACCTATGGCTTTTTATCGAAGATGCATACCGATGTATTAAATAGGTTTTGCCCTGTCCATTCTTTTTGTGTTAGAAAGACCAATCCGGTATGGATCAATGATGAAATTTTAAATTTGATTAGGGAATGAAATTCTTTTGTTCATTTGTATCATCGCGATCCATCCCCATTACTACTGCGAAGACTTACAGACTAGGATAAATGTATTAATCAAGAATGTATAAGGCTGACGATATTAAGATGACTTTAATTGAAAATAAGAATAATCCAAAAATATTTTGTGTGATTTGAATGTTCTTATTAAAGGTGAAAAGGATTCTGACACCCTTTTTCAAGATGGCTACTCCCAGCGGCAGATCAGAGTGTTTGTTTACTTTGACCAAATTGAAACATCTGATTACTAACAAATACAGGATTGACACTGTAATTCTGGCACAGTTACAGCATTATGATACCTATATGATATATCTGAACAAGTCTGACAGCCCAGAGGTAGGTTGAGACTTAGAATTTCGAGTTGGTTTGCAAAGCTACTAGGTACGACGTTCGCCGACGGCCACACTAATCACTCATTAGCCACACCCCCTCATTATCATAGCCCCTCCCCACTCCTGAATCCAGTCTGAAAGTTAGTTCCAGTCTCTGCCACTAGATGGCAGCTCTGCTCCACTCACTCTCCACAGTCACCCCTGGCAACAGCACTTTTTTCCCACCAGGTGTCTCCCTCAGTCAGTTTCTGTTTGTCAGTCACTGTCAGTCTAATGCTTATTAATGCTGATTTTATGCATGAGGCCATGAATAATTAAGTAAGGGGAGGAGCTACCGAGGAGGGTGTGCCCATTTGAAAACAAAATTAACAACAACAAAAAATTGAATATTGAAAATTAGAAAATTGAAAATTGCAACAAGGAGTAGGGAAGAAGGTTGAAATTCGAAGTGGGGAGTTCAGGCAGAATTGAATGAGTGGCGAAGAAGTCTGAAATTCGAAGAGGGGGAATTCGGACACAATTGAATGTTAGTATTTATAAGTAGTTTTGAGCAGAATTGAGATGCAGATGGATGGTTGGAAACAGTTTTGGGAAAGGAAATGGGGAGTGAACGGACAAATACGATAGTGCAAGGTATGCCCAACCCGTTTTCAGAATTTGAAATTTGAAAAAAAAAAATTGAAAAAAGTCCAAGGGACGTGTTTGGCCGCTCTATACCCTTACCGGGTATAAAGCGTCCATTCAATTTTTGACCATTTTTTGGCGTTTTTCAAATTTCAAATTTTTATTTTCAGGCCTCCCTCCCCCCTTTTTCTATTCTCAAATATTCAAACGTCACCAATGAGAAATTTATACACTCCTTTACCCTTCTTTCAAATCTATTCCAGACTTAGCACATTTAAAGTTCATCCCTTCTATGCTCAATAATTCATTTTTATAATTATCTTGCCCATTTTTTGTTAAGTCAATTTTCTATTTTTTTTTTATTTTCTCAAAGTTCATTTTTCCCCCTTAAACAACAACAGCTTTGCCGTTCTTCAAAACTATTCAGTGCCCATTACTTTTAATTTCATTTATCACTCCTTCTATGGTCAATATTTCAGTTTTCATCTCTCATATTTGTTCCCTTATTCCCCTTACTAATTTCCATTTTCCATGTCAAGGTATACATTTCCCTTCCCCCAATCTTGGTAAAACAACAGAATGTATCTCCTCCTATTTTTCATTTTAACACCTACTTTCAGTTTTCAAATTTCAAATTCCTTTTTTTTCAAAATGTATTCTTCTAAATTTTTGCAACATACAATAAACCATATCTCATTATTTGTAACCAGTCCCTAATCCTGTTCCTTCCCCTTTTTCCCAAATTCTGTTCACATCTTACCTCTATACACTGATTCAAACAGCTAATACCTTTTACTTCAATACACGATATTCAAAATGACACAACTTCAATACATTCCTTTTTCCCTTTTTTCAATTTCACTTCTTAACCTTTTATTCAAATATTTTTCAATTTTCAATTTTTTGAAATTCTGTTTACCATCTCTGAGCCCTACCCATGATTTAAATACTCTAAGGGATCTAAGGGAGGGCCAGATGGGCTCCCCCCTCCCCTGTTTGTGGGCAGATCCTGTCGGCGGGGGGGGGTCTATTTCCCCCTTCACACCTTCACACCTTCACACCTTCACCAGGAACCTATGGTCGCACCTCCATGTTTCAAATGCGATGCGCAACGCCCATTTACACTGGCACGATGCCCATTCACGCTGACACAACGTCCATTCACCCTTACCCAATGCCCATTGGTGATGACTACAGTGTTTAGAAGTCATTGTGGAAGGGCACCAAGTCATGGCACATGGGCACCAAGTCATGGCACATGGGCACCAAGTCATGGCACATGGGTGCCAAATCATGGCACATGGGTGCCAAATCATGGTACATGGGCACCAAGTCATGGCACATGGGCACCAATGCAAGTCATGGCACATGGGCACCAAATCATGGTACATGGGTGCCAAGTCATCACACATGGTCGGCCCACGGCCCATGCGCAATGACGGAAATCATCATGTGTGGGGTGCCGACACCTCAACAATCATCATGTGTGGGGTGCCATTGTGTCAGTGCGAGTGGAGAGTGTAGGTTTGCAGTCATCATGCGTGGTACCATGGAGGCCCCCACCTCCCCTGTATATTCATGTTTGTGCCCCCCCCCCCCCCAATGCGCTTCCTATCCCAATATTTTGTCTTGCATTTCTTATTGAAAGATTCTTATGTTGGTATTAATCATAGCTTTGCAAAATCCTCAATACAATGCATAAGTGTGTGATAGAACAACAGCAGGCTGTTGATTCTCATGTATATGACTATAATTTAAGCCTTTAACATAGCGATTTCTAAAAGTAAACGTAAAAAATTAGCAGCAACGTACCTCAAGTTAGATCTAAACATGAGTTCATATAGGTCACAGGGCATTCACAAACAAATAATTTTTTTGAATCCATCTTTTTGCTCATAGCACCTAGAGATATCTCTTTGAGTTTCTTAAGATGTATAACATGTGTGGTTGTTGTTATATCACACATTAGGTGTGCAATACAATCCACATTCCCCCTAGTCTAGAAATAGATTTCAACATATATGATACAATATGAGATAAATTGAAAGAATTGAAAGAATGCTATAGTAAATGAAAACTTGAAAATAGGTCCATGAAAAAAATGGAATAAAGGATTTGGCCGTGTTTGGCCACTTTTTACCCTGATCTGTAGATTTCCAAAATCCTGGACAGTTGGTACTGTGGTTCCCATTCCCAAGACTGGAAAATTGAATAATATTAATATTGGCAGCCAATTAGTATTTTACCGTTGCCTGGTAAATTCCTTGAGAGACTTTTACATCGACAACTATTATAAAGAAAATTGAAATAAAAAAAATGCCTGAACATGAGTTAGCTAAGCAGTTACCATGACTGTTAAGATGCTATCCTACAAAAGATGCTATCCAACAAAATTTTGATAGCATCACCACAAGCTGCTAAGCTACAAAAATGCTACTAAATGACAAAAGTTTTGTCACTTAGTATCTGCCAAAGATGCTAAGCTACAAAACAGCTACTAAGTTGCAAAATCTGTCTTTCAGACACTATGTATCTTACAAAATACACTATCCAATAAAATTTGGTCACATATGTTAAGCCCTTAAGTCACAGAGAGGCATTAAGTCTTTAAGGACTTAACAACATAGCACCTTTTTGTAGGATAGCATCACCACAAGCTGCCAAACTACAAAAACACTGCTAAGTGACAAAAATTGTGATAGTTGTAAGTATTAATTAAAGAACCAAGTGACAAAAAGGCATTATTTGACAAAATAAGAATCGTTTTCACTTAGTGTCACCCTTAAGGCACTAAGTGACAAAAACGTTAGTAATTTGTCAATGATTTCATTTACTAATCAATTGCTTATCAATTACTTATTCATTTCTGATTTATTAATCAGTTATTTCCAACTATTGTTTACTTGTTAATAAAATAATCAATTAGTTAATATTTATTTATCAAGTATTATTATAGTTATCTTTTATTCAGTTTTGATCTTTTAAATTTTTAAATTATTTCTGATATTCTTTATTGATTGCTTTTCATTAATTAATCATCATTTATTATTACTTAGTGCCTTAAGGGTGACACTAAGTGAAAAAATATTCTAATTTTGTCATTTTGTGCCTTTTCACCACTTAGTGCCACAACACTACAAAAGACGCTATCCAACAAAATTTTGTCACTTAGCTTGATGCCAAGTAACAAAATTGCTTTTAAGTGACAAAAGTTAGGCCTATAATTACTATCTTTATAGTTTACCAGTCCAACACAATGTTTTCCCCACTCTCCACGCTTCCAAATAACTTACTGGTGGGTCTTCTTATTATAGTAAGTTAGATCTAGAGTAACTTGTTTTTCCCACTTGAAAAAAACCCATCAGTATTAAAACCATAAACCATGTCCCACCAAAATGACGTCACATTATGACATCACTTAGATCTACTCAGAACGTCACTTATGTCGCTTAATGATGAATATAAACTTTTTGTTAGAGAGCATCCTCTTGTAGGATAGCAGCATGACCTGAACGCTATCCAACAAACAGGTTTGATTGGATATTAATATCCTTGTAGCCTTACGACCAAGCGCTTCTGTCAATGGGACAAATGCAACAACTCCATTTGAAACACCAGAGCACACAGAAATGTGGAACTCTCGATTGAGAGAGGTAAGCCTAACATGTTGAAAATTATATAAAACAGTTCATGAGAGGTGCTATCAATACAATTAGCACCATCAGATTTAAACGTTTACATAAGTACATCCGAAAAACACTTATCAAATGAGAATTGTTTATGTTTAAGTGTCAAAAGGAATTTTGTTGATTAAAATATTGAACTTTTAAAAATGTATGTATCATGTTAGGCTTGGGAATAACTCTCAAGTGAATTCTCTTTAAATGCATTGTATTTAAGTCAAAATATGTTAATTGATTTCAAAGAAGAATGATCTTCTAAAGAATCAGAATAAACCAACTTGGAGAAATTTATTTTCAGATTCAAGGAGCAATTATGGTTTCCTCATTGGTCCAGGTTTTCTTGGGGTTATCTGGCCTGATGGGATCTCTACTTTACTACATTGGACCTCTCTCTATAGCACCAACATTATCTCTTATTGGTCTAGCCTTCTTTAAAGAAGTCGGTGATTTCTGTGCAACACACTGGGGAATTTCAATATTGTAAGTTGAAGTTAAAATCAATATCAAAGAGACCCATTATTTGAACTGCGCACACACTGCATTCTGTATTAAAATAGATCTAGTCATAATAATTATAATGATCATACTGATGTTTGTTAGTGCATACTAGTGGATAAGACAACTTGTCAATTATATCATAGAATAGATATTAACAATTGTATCCTTCCCCAGCCTAGTCCATATAGCATTTGACAACTTTATGTAATGAAAAAAGGAAATTGAAAGCAGTCAAGCAGTTTTCTCTTAAATAATGTCTAAGATTGGTTTAGAATTGGGAACAGTAACCATGACTATAGAAAGACTTTACACATATTTCTGGTGACTAGGAGTGTGGCCCTGATGATTGTCTTCTCACAGTACCTAAGGACAGACATACCTATTTGCACTTATTCAAAAGCGGATGGATGCCATAGGACCAAGTACCCCCTGTTTGACATGTTTCCTGTGAGTAGTAAGCTCTAACTAGATGATTAACAATGACTTATCAATTGATGCTGCAGATGGACCTTATTCTCTTGATAAAGGGCTGTCTGTTATCATTAGAATTAGAGGAGAATAGTAACTTCAGTATGATAAAGTATTCTACAATCTGACTGTTCAACAAAGTTATTTACCAATAATTCTCTTACAACAGTCTACTTTATGTAGGTGCATATTGATTTTTATTGGAATGAAAGTATGATTTATTTAATATGAACTATTATCCCTATCTTCCTTTCATATGTTGGTTATTTGATAGGGCCTAATATAGTGGGACTTTGAACTAGATCCATTTTGTCGGCATTGTAGGTCATTTTCACCATTGCCTTGGCCTGGGGATTTTGTGCCATTCTCACAGCTTCTGGGGTCTTCACAGAGGACCCTGCTGAACCCTCTTATGCTGCGAGAGCTGATTCCAAGCTGAGAGCAATCAGTGATTCACACTGGTTCAGGTTACCTTATCCATGTAAGCAGAGAAACTTGCTACATTTACACAATTCAATTTAAACAGTAGGCCTATTCAAGACTAGCGAATGCACCCACAGACATTCTCTCTTATCAAAGGCTATGTATCATTATACTTGAGTTGAGCAATGAACGCAAGGAAATGGAAGCATTTCTACAAATGCATTGTGGAATATACAATTTGCTTTATGTTTATACTGGCATTCAGGGAATGCAAGTATGAACGCAAGCAAATTTTTATGTAGATTTCAATGGAGTGCTTTTGTTCAGATACCAACATGTTGGTATCTGAACACAATTACGCTTGTGTCAGTGCCTGAATGTGAACGCAAGTGTAACTGAATGCATAGTGGAATATGGCCTTTATAGTTATGCCAACAAAGTGCATGTGAAGCACTAACATCTATGGCGTGTAATATTGATAACATGTGCAAATAGTGTTTTACAGTGTTCCACTCTGAACACAGTCGATATAACTCTAGGATAGTTCACTTTCAGCAAAACCTAATGGTTTTGACAGTGGATAGAACATACTAGAAAAAACATGCATTTTTTATGTTCCAGTAGATGATAATTTTGCACCTAACAATCGTAATAGCTTGAACCCATTCACAAAGAAGTTAGCAAAAGTTTCAGTAAAACATATATGTGAAATGTAAAATTATCTCATCTCTTTACTTCTAATACCATAGGTCAGTGGGGTCTTCCAATAGTTTCAGCATACGGTGTCTGCGGAATGCTGGCAGGGGTAATGGCTGGAATAATTGAATCTATTGGGGATTATTATGCATGTGCCAAGTTACTAGGAGAGCCAACACCCCCAGTACATGCAATAAACAGAGGTAATATTGCATATAATGTTTCTCATATATTTATGCTTCCCTGAAAAAAGGCATAGAAAATATAGAAAATGAAATGCTAGTCTAAATGATAAAGGAATTCAGGTTAGCAGCATTGCAGAAGAATATGGATGGAAGGCAAATGAAGTATGAGGAATTATATCAAATTATTTACAGAACAGAAATACACCTTCACAGATGGTTCATATGAGCAACATGTTTCTTTTAACACGATTAATGAATAACATATCAGTCATGTTTATATTTATATGATTTTTTCAGTTGGGGTTATTAAAACAAATTAAATCTTTTGTAGGTATATGTTTTGAAGGTATAGGATGTGTGTTGGCTGGTCTCTGGGGTAGCGGGGCAGGAACAACCTCTTACACAGAGAATATTAGTGTTATTGCTGTTACAAAGGTAAGATCATGCCTGAACTCGAGTCTTAGAGCAAAGTGCCTCCTTTCCCAACTATAGAAACAATTTATTAGAATACCAGTAACCTAACACACATATTGGGAAATGCCCTTATGAGAATTACATGAGAAAATGCAAGAAATTGTTTCTTCGCACAGGACAGATGAATTTGATTTGTTCTCTAATCAATATAAAGCTAACATGTTAAGAAATCTTGATATGAAAACAATGAAGTAAATTAAAGTCATATCAAGGTAGCGTTTACAAATAAATGATAATATAATGTTCATTGTTATAACTACTTTATAATTATGAATAAATCGGAACTGAAATGTAATAAAGGATAGTGTCTGATTGATATATTTGAATTGGGTTATCATGGTCAATATGCAGTTCTATTATAATAGGATAGGTTCAAATATTTATTTGCTTTTAGGTTGGTAGTCGTCGTGTGATTTTTGTGGCAGCCCTGTTTATGATCGTTCTATCAACTTTTGGCAAATTTGGAGCAATCTTTATTAGCATTCCTGACCCCATCATTGGTGGGATATCTGTCATTCTATTTGGTAAGTGAAGTCAGATATATCTATAACTTAATATTGTCGGCTGGCCTGCTTGTGGAGATTTATGGTATAGTTTACCTAGCTGATTAAACTAAAAACTGGTCGTAACGATCTACCTTATATTTCAGGAGCCAAAATGAAAATAATTTTCTGCCAAATATGGTAATCCCCCTGAATATCATCTATGCTCACCTTAGAGACCATGAATCAAGATTTTTCTGATAAACTTGAGCATGCAAACACTTTCTAGGATAGAAACCCCTTATTCCTTTCTTAGTGTGTCATATAGAGTCAGTGTGGGTAATTCTGTCCAGGAGGGTAATTCCGTCCGTTCTTTAGATAACCTTAATAAAGTACCTTTAGCTTAAAAGATTACCTTTAAGGACAATAGCGCCATTATAGAAGTAGTGTTGAGATTTGTTTAAAACTTTACACAGTGAAAGTTATACCTATATAGACACAAAAAGTGCAAAAAAAAAATTCACACAAAAAAATCTGAAGGTGAAATTTGCTCTAAAACCTAATTTCACATGCATAAAGATGCAGGCTATCATTTCCAGTCAAAAAAGAACAGGGGGTCACCATACTAATTTGGCCAGCAGAGATGAATATCTATTTAAAAAACAAAAAATGGCTTAAAATGGCTATTTATTTGTTTTTCTATAAATTCACTAACATAATTATCTTAAAGGTATTTTTAAAATTCCATACTATTCCTGAGACCCTAACAATAATTTGGATGCATAATATGCTTTTATACGACTTATATTAAAAGAGTGACGGAAGAAAATGTAATTTTTGTTGCAAATTTCGTTTTTCAGCATTTGCGAAGTTTTCTCAAAATAAGTCATGTTGGCCCATTCTAGCTTGAAAAACTATTCCTTTTAGCCAATTTTCTATTCCATTTTTGAATTCTACATATATATTAGTGAGTGTTTCTGCAAAATATGATCAATATTGAAGAACTTTCATTTTTTGGATATCTGGAAAATGGCGTCATTGTCCTTAAAGTGTTTTTCATAGTAATTCTATATCATTTTTACTTTTTGTAAATACTATAATGAGATCCTGCAGCAAAGCAGAATCCCAAAGTTGATTAGTTAGAAATATCAAGGTCATTTCATGCTATGCAAATCCTCTTCAGCGGCCACTTTGTTTTTATTAGATATTATTCGTATAGGTCAATCTAAAGTGCTTCCCACACCTATAAATTTACTTTTCAATGAGTTTCAATGATTAGATTATTCATCTGTTGTTGTAGAATATAAAATCTAAAAGTTATTCTAAATTTGATGGAAATTAATTATTTTTCAGGCATTTTTGGTAAGTGGACATAATTACCCTCAATAAATTCAGTGACCACAGACCAAGGAGGGTAACTCCTTCCATAGTAAAATTAATGTCTACTACAAGATATGCTTAAGTGCTTCTGTTTATTACTACAAGAATTATATTAACTTGATGTGCCAAATGCTTACAATATGGGGAAAACATCATCTTTAAATTACTGGACATTTCTTAACATCATTTCACTCTTTACATGTGCCATTTAACCCTCTGGAGACCTATGATGAGAGGGATGGTTTTTTTTAGATAAAAGAATCAAATCACAGTAGCGCTACCCCTAATTACAAATGACAATCTTATCGAATTGTTCTGTTGAGCATTATCATGCCTTTTCTTGACAATTAAGTAGTAAACTGATTTAACAATTCTTTTGATGAAACCATTTAGACAAATTTGTTTTCCCAAAGTTTAATTTTTAAAAAGACATTTATAGAAGATGTTTCAGAAATTTTTTAACACCAAACAGTTTTGACAAATGTTCTGAATGTATGATACGTTCTATAAAGCATCTATATTGTATTTGCTAATACCTGTTTATATGGGGTCACCAAAACAAAGTTGGTGAGAAATGCTTATAATATTTCTGGAAATGAATTAATTATGTTCTGATTCTTTTCATAGATTAACTTATTTAAATATATATATGTACCTTCATAACTCATATTATCAGAAACTCTTCTAATTGCAAAGTCTGAAATCATTTTGATATCAACTATGGATCCCATAAAGCCCTCGGCCTAACAGTCTTGGGCATAACTGGGGCCTGTTGTCAATATGATCTGTCCACATATTCCTGGCAGTTGTTCTCATTACATTCTCCATTATAAAGAGAAAATAGATAATTCCTATAATTAGAAACATGGCCCTCAATCTTTACATGGGACAGACTGGCCAGCTTCTTTATCATGCAAGTTGCTGAGTAGACCTCAAACTCCAACACATCATCATCATCATGCTGGACAGAATTACCCTCCCGATGGACGGAGATACCCTCCCAACATACACTATTTCAAGTACTTGTCATGTTAACAAAAAACGATAAAAACACCTCTATCTTTCTTTGAATTGTCCGAGGGGCCCTAGGGCAATACAGACCAAAAGTGGCTCTATCATAGGTAATTGTCTTCTAAATTTCTAAGTATTATGTTTTATAGTTGGACATCAAATGTGTCTTTCTGCAAAATGCACCAGTAATTGGTAAGGATTTGAGGAGCAAAATAATACCATTTACCATAATAAAACAGAAATGAGAAACATTTTCTTTTCGAACCTGCCTAAAGATCTCCCGAAAGCATACCTACAACTTGGTATCTCCCAAGCTATAGATGCTTATGGACCAATAAGTTTGATCAAAATGAGTTTTTTTGCATTCAATTTAACCCTTTACACCCCAATTCGGCCATGGCCGCCCAAGGGTGTACTCCTCAATCTTGCCGTGGCAGCCTGGAAAAACGACCATTTTTCCATTTTTCCCCAAATGGGACAGTTTCTTAAGTATTCAACATATAAAGTCAGCCAATATATCATTTTAAAGCTGATTCAATTTCCTAATTAATGTTACAAACCATATTTCTATAATTAGGATTGATAAGTTAGGGTCTGCCTTCGAAGGTTCTTTATTGCAAGAAATTAAGGGAATTCCTAAGGGAAATCCTGGGGGAAAAGAGTACCATATAAAAAGGGAAAATGTTACCTTTGAGATCACAGATGCTAACATAACTTACTTAGTTATTGGGAAAGATTACTTCTCATTTCCTGTTAATCCCTGAGATGCCCTTAGATGAAAAAAGAATCCAGAAAATTTGGAAGGCTCATCATGTAGTTGACGTGCTTTCTTCCTTTTACTGAATTTGGCTCCTTGACTATATTTCTGTACATAGGGCATATTTGTTATAATTTAACATGATTACTGAGAGGAGAATAATACACTAATTAAAATTGAGGAAGAAAGCCTCACACTCATACACAACATAAGATCAAAGTGACAAAATCTATTGCTTTGCTTATTCTATGAATATTCTATTCTGTCCTCTGAATCAAAATCCATTGGTCATTGCTTGTTACTCATTTAATCATCAGATTTGTTTCAAAACAGGTTTGATATCGTCCATTGGCATGTCTAACTTGCAGTATGTTGACATGTCCTCATCACGAAACCTCTTTATTGTGGGAATTTCATTCTTCTTTGGAATACTTCTTCCTTTCTGGCTACAAAACCACCCAGAAGCAATTAAAACGGGTAGTTATACATACAATTTTTGATCACCCATAGAAACATGTAATATGTTATTGGATAATATTCATTTTAACTATGTATCTTATGGTTTTGTTCCTGTATAGCATCAGTCTACCTGTCTGGTCATATATCTTACCATTGTTTACTCATTTTAGCCCTTAGTAACCCTTTCAGTTTAATGAGAATTCCCCATGACCTTAAGCATTTAGTGTTAAATGCCCCTTGGTGTTTTTCCTTAGGTGCAGGACAATTAGACCAAATTATAAATGTGTTACTGGGAACGAGTATGTTTGTAGGAGGCGTCCTGGGATTCTTCTTTGATAATACACTACCAGGTAGGCCACTTTCACATTAGCAAAGAAAGTTGAAGTACTAATTCCAGTGTATAGACCTTGTGCAGGAAGCCAATGGCTGTGTGTATAGGATTCTTTGTATATGCCGGAGTGAAAACTGGTCCCAACATAGCAACCCTGCTGATGAATGTTAGTCCCCTAGCCTGGCAATTAACTGCACTGATCACCACAAACCTGGAGGAAATATCAAACATGTCCAATATTTCGCCAGCAAACCATGGCAACTAGTTGTTTAGTTGCCAGACATCATAGAGCCACTATTTAGTTAATTGCCAGCCTACTAACTAACCTTGGTTGCTGGCAAATAAACTAGTTTTAGTTGCCCTGTGGGGAACAGGCTTTAATACCTCGCCAACTCGTATGCCTGTACATGTTTGTATGTACCCATGTATACAAGCTTGCTTATGTTGTATGGATGTAGTCCCTTTTTTCATCAATTTGTAATTTGGAAACTGTATTTTTATCGGTGCTTTACCCCCAAAGACCTTTTTTTCTTATTTCTAGATTCATTCGGCCGGAGCTACCCGGAAAAATGACAATTTTTCCTTATTTTTTTTTCCATATTTTTCCAACATTTTACTATATTTTGTTGAATCTTGAAAAAAGTTGTAGAACACTGTGAAAACGGTAATGAAAAATTGTGCATCACTAAGCACAAAACAGCTCTCACACTTGGCTCACTGAATAGGATAATATTCACAGAATATATTCTTGAGCTTACTTTAATGATATTAAATGTCTCTATAGTGACACTACAGTCACAGCTTTCCTGTACTGGAAACTGTACTTTAACACACTACATGTGTAAAATAAATGTTTTTCTATGAAATATCATACCAAAATTACCGTGGGCATATATTTGGCCCTTATAAGAGTCAGTAGTGAGAAATCTTAATTTACAGTGACATAAATCCTACATAGGTCTGGATTGTCTGATTTCTTTATTTTCTTCCTACATTTCAGCAATAGTCCTTTCCATGTGGTGTTGTCATTTCCCTCCAAAGCCTATCTCACCCACATTAGACTTTCTAATATAGGAACACTAATTATCATAATAGGTATAGTTGAACATCCTTTTCAAAAACAAGATTTCCCATGTAGCAAAATAAAAAAAAGTATCTAATACTTCTCAAATAACACAGAATTCAGACAAGTGAGAACACCCATCATGCACAGCCAAACATGGCAAACTGAAAGCATGGATTATCAAAATACAGGGGAAACACTACCTGAAAACTACTTTTATAGTGTCATCTTGGACAGAGGATAGTCTTGATACACTGTGGAGGTAGGTTCAACCCAAAAAGTTGATTGGCAAAGTTGTAATTCACTCATTTCACTCACTATTGCTCAGCGACGTGATTGCCAATACAATTCTTACTGCCATTGGTGGGTAAATATTTGAAATTCCTCAATTGATGGACATTTAAGGGAATTCCTGAGGGAAATCCATAGAAATCCTGGGGAAAAACAGCAATTCATAGTTGCAACCTGAAGGGCAAATATATAATTATGTTGCCCAGAAATGTTTTTGGCATAACATTGTTTCAAATCAATGAATATCAATTTTGGCATATATATATTATGTTTGTTTTTTCAGAAAGTTAAAATATTTTTTGCATAATGTTAACATTGTTTCGAATCCATGAATATCAATTTTGGCATATATATCTTAGGTTTGTTTTTTAAAAAGTTAAAATAGGTGGTTATGATTTTTGGCAGCCATTTTCTATATTGGTTAGAAACATTACCAATTTGCATAGAAAGCATCATCTCTAACTATTCTAGATGAATTTTGAGACAATTAACCAAAATTATTTGCTTAGCTATCCACCTACTTGCCTAGCAACAGCACAAGGATATCCTTCATACATGGTTGCATACATGATATCCTTCATTTCTTGGCTGCAACTGGATGTTTAGAATTCTAAAATCTTCTAGAATCGTATATACTTAAAATTATGCATAATTATGCTTAGGCTTCATAAGTGAAGTGTGAAAGGCTTTTGTTGCCTATCAACAGCCTATTACAAAATAAAGTGGCTTAGCAACCATTCCCCATGATCCTTTAAATACACATAAATTTAGTTTCAGAAATATATATGTCTGTATGTAAAAGGTTTTTTAACTATGACACACAGCACATTGTATGACAGTGTATGTACAGTGTACATGTATTTAGAAGGAGCACACTGCTTGGCATATGTTTGAAGTTACATATTGGAAAGAAAAGAATGACATTACTGTGAAAATCGGACTAGCTTCTTTTTACAGACAGAAAAGGAAAATACTGTTTCCTTATGTTCATGTGATAAATCATTGTTAAAGAATGTTTTGCTCTCTGGTTGAAGTGAGTGCCCCGTTTGACAACTCAATTATTAAGATTAAATGGAAATATTTTCATCTTATAAGAAACTATAATTTCTAGGCCATTTTTTGGAAATCTCCATGAATGATAAAAACACTGTAAAATAAGGTCAGGACTTTAAAGGAAAACTTGCACATAAATTCACTAAATGCTATTTTTTATGTAATTGACGTGAGTTAAGTATTCTAAAAATATGAAAAAGTAAAAATATGAAAAAGTCGAATTCTAAGGGAATTATTCAGGAAAGGAATTTAATTTTGCGAATTCCCTGAATGCTGGGGCTGCTCAGTACTCCCCTTGCTACGTCACAGCCTTGGGAATTCCTTCCAAGTTATTTGGGGATTCCCTGTTTAATGAGTGGTTTTAGATTGATATATTTTTCAATTTCTTATGAATTTCATTGGGCCACATATATCTTATTTGAGATGGAAAGCATAACCCTTGTTACAAATTCTACAGGGATGGGGATTCCCTTATTAGAGCAATTGGGATTCCCCAATAACTCCCCTTGCTACGTCACAAATTAGGTGATTTCCCTTAAAAAATGAAATGAAATACAGTTTTTTAAATGTCCCATAACTGTGTATTAAATAGGAATTTTCCTTCGATTTTGCTTATATTGATAGTGCAAGTTGTAAATAAAGTGCTGAATTGAGTTCATTGAAATATTATTATGCTGCATTTATGTGCAAGCTTTCCTTTAAGTAGCAAGCAAGTTCTTTTACCTATATTAAGGCTCAATAATACCTGCACAGAGCCAAGACATGGTAATGCACTGAAGTCAAAGTGCAATTTATATTCTTTTATATTGTAAAGCTCTCAGCTTAGACAAGAGCACACTGCTTGGCACTTTGTAACTTTAAAAAAATCAAAATCAATAGAAAAAAATATGCAATGATAGAATTTGAAAATGCAATGATCATTGTGATGCAAAAGTTGTGTTCTTTTAGTACAAAATATTTTTGAATTTAGCAAACTCCTGATTTTTTGAGTATTTTTATTCATGTACAAATATTGATTGTGAAATTTTTATTTATGAAATTGTCAAAATGGAAAATGTCATGTAATTCATGTTAAATGCAGAATTTCTTAATTTTTGTTTCTTTTCTTTTGTTTATTTAGAAGTATTATATCATGTGTATCTTGGATGTTATTCATGTATAAATTCAATATTTAGAAAATATACTTTTTCATAATTGCCTGTTATTACAGGATGTCCCATATTTACAGGACGTCCCTTTTTCTGTAGTATCCCCAACCTGATAAATATGCTTTTTAATTTCCCACTATTTCCTTCCAAAACATTTATGCTATCAATTTATATTTCATGATCTTATCTTATGGGGATAAACTATCTGAAAGAGTCTAGACGACATCCTTTCTTTTAATATGTCATGCATTTACATTTTTTTTATTATCATAATGGTTGATTGAAGAAAATCTTGCCTTTCAGTAATGATTATGAGGTGGAGTAGGGGGCACTTGAAATGCCTCAGCTTGGGACCCTAATACAAATAATCAGTCTGACATTCAACTACTGTCATGGGGGCATGATTGGATATTCTCAAATTGTGAAAAATACTAATTTGAAATTGATCAATAATATGGGCACCAGTCCATTTTTTATCCATGATGATAGGCCTATATGACGTCATCTGCATAACATCTATAGTCATCAAAGAAACAGGTTATTGTCTAAGGATGAAGATTATCCTGCACAATCCTATCTATTTTTTTGTTACAAAAACACCAATTTTTAACAGGCTATGAAGTAAATGCATGTAGTTAATATAGGTTTTTATTTTCTAAATTCAATTTTTATTCACACTAACATGTAATAAACATGTAAGAGATTATCAGCTTTGAACAAAGTTGGTTTTCATAACCCGCCTGATATACAATTTATTAAAGAATTAAAGAATTCAACCATTACCATATATATTATCCCCTATAGGTACTGATGAAGAGCGGGGAATCAGTGCATGGAGGGCCAACCTGCGAAGGAAAGGGGTGTCAGCCCAATGTTACGACCTGCCTTTCTTTATGGGATTGATAAGGGCTTCCAAATGGGCTCGTCATGTACCAATCAGCCCAACCTTCTCAGGAAATACCATTGGTGGCTATATCAAAATGTGTAGAGGGAAAGACAGGACCACAACATCCTTGGAAGCTTGATTTGATGCAGCATTTTGTGGAATGGATAGATGTAGAACTACTTTATTTTTAGAAAAGAAAGAAATTAATTATATTTTAAGGTTGCTTGTGAACTGTGTCATTGATATATCTTCACTGTTCAACTAATCTTCTGGAATCCCCCATTTCATGAAACAGCTCCCCCTATGGTACCTTCCCTGGGAAAATCGTCCAATCAACTTGTCACTGAACATCTGGAATTTGTCACTCTTTCTTTCCCAGCAGTAAAGGCCATGCATGAAATTAGATGGGTGGCACAAAACTGGTTTGGTAACCAAAGAGTGGTATCCATTAGATGGTAGAGGCAACATGGGTTTCTAGGGAAGGTCAACATTTGAATGAGCTGGAGGCCATGACCAGTAAAATATTTCTAAGAAAAAGGTCACAGGAGAAATACAGTGCTACCTCTCTAAGATGGCCAATCAAACTTCTTTGCTTATGATACAGCAGTATGTTCAACTGGCCCAACAACATATTTGCAGCTTGTAAAAACACATGGATATTAGAATGTCATTTAAACATAATTATGATGAATAAACGTTAGCAACATTATCATTAGGTTACTTTGTTTTTCAGTCCTTATGGGTATCATTAAGAGAATTTTGATATTACATGTATCTTTCAAAAGTGAAGTTTTATTACCCGGATCGCACAGAGATCCATCACACTTTAATAAATGGTCCTTGAAAAATGCAGAGAACTTAGCATACTATGATCATCTCTGTGTGAAAAGAGAATGCATTTCGATGTTTCATCAATCAGCTTGGAGAGTATATTTTACTATTATGATTTTTGGGTAAGGGATTGAAGGGGGGAAGACAAAGAGGTGAAAAGAGATAGGGCAAAGCTAGGTCATGGCTCATTTATAGCTACATCATAGCTATATCATAGTAGGTCATACCTTGGTCACAGCTATCTCACAGCTAGGTCATAGCTAGCTCACAATTAGTTCATAGCTAACTCATACCCTCATTTCCTCATAGCTAGCTCATAATTAGGTCATAGCTAGCTCATGGCTAGCTCATAGCTAGCTAATAGCTAGCTCTTAGCTAACTCATAGCATGGCCATAGCTCAGTCCTAGCAATTCATAGCTAGTTCACAGGTTGTTCATAGCTTGCTCATATAAATCCACTGAAGACATGGCTACTGAATAATAGAGATGTAACATGTTATTGGGCAATTCCCAAATGGGATGTTATTTATTATTATGGCATAACTTCCCAATTATAATGGGAAACTCCTGCTTTAAAAGAAGAAAGAAATTACACAAGGACCGGCTGGGTGCTGACAGGTGACTGGCACTGAGTCCTTGCCTGTTTTAGTCTGGTGGAGGGGGTTGGCACCTAGTGTGTACCCAATGTACTACTTCCCTACTAGCCAGGTGTCAGCACCGCCTATCTTGGTATGTTTATACTTTAATATACTGTCTCTCTATTATAACCATAAAAACAGAAAGAAATCAGTGTTGTTACGTCTATTATACAGGGACGTCTGTATTCTGTTACACTTGGATTATGTCCTGCTGTTTTCAAGGCCAAGTAATTGTAAACTCTATGTTTCTCATCCGATACCTCCTTTCCATAATGCAAGTTCTTTTGATTTATTGAAAATCATGGCGATATTACCTGGGCCCATATCTTCAATGAATCATAACTAATTTAGTGATCAGGGAAATTTTGATAAGCATCTCACGATTAAAAGTCATGTCTATTATGAATAAATCTTACAGCTAATAACTCCTCATTGAGACTATTTTGCAATAACACCATTAATTTTGGTATAAGTCAAAGTTGGTGATCTTGAGACCCTGATCAAAATTTCCCTGATTAGCCTAATTAGTTACAAAGATATAGGCCCTGGTTGATTAAAATTTCTGAACAAACAAAAAAATTAAGAATGAAAACACAAATCTGTAACACTTTAAAGTTTTTTTGTTCGCCCTTTTCCTCCTTGCTTGGCAGTAAAAGACAGTAGTTAGTTTGGTCTATACAACATTCAGTCTGCTGGAAAACAATCTGTTGATCAAGAAATATTAATGTTCCTCTCTACTAAGGATTCTATAACCGTACTTATTGTGCAATCTGCTCAGCACAATGACCTATGTAGAAGTACATTAGAAAGAACAGCTTGGTATTACATGGACATGCTTGTGCTGTTATGTTTTCCTGTACTCACCCCCACAAAAAAGACACCTGGATACTAAAAATGTCAAAGTGTCTATCCATGCTTATGACAGTAATGCATCAATTGATAAGTACATTAAAGAAAGCAGGCCAGAAGTTCTTAATCAGAATGACACCTTGCAAGTAAAAAGGAATATATGAAAAGAGCAATAAGCAATATAACAAAGGATATACAGTACAACCATGGTGTTACAAGGTACTGGGAACACCAGGACAAATCAAGTTCCATTGTCGCATATAGGCAGGGGTAATGCGTAATTGTGAGAACAATGCCCAAGTACTAACGGATTCCATGAACAATATCACAAACCAGTACAGGAATTATCATGTTAATTATCACTCTATGTCGAGGTGAAAAACTGTTTGAAATTATGAACCCAGCAAAATGATCTTGGTTGACCCATTGGCCATTTCTCTGCTTACAGAGGTCATTGGATACTTGTCATGCTGAAAGCATCAACAATGTTTTAATTTGTTCCTTGATAAAAGCATTGTGTTTAGGAATATCCAGTATGAAATGAGAACAAATTTGACAGTTTGCCACTGGAATGAGAATAGCCATAGGCCCTACACAAGCACATCCTCCCTTGGTCTGACAAACCCCTCCTCCAGACCAGCCGTGAAAAAGAACTATAAACCTGCTACATATCCATAATAAACAACGAATATTCAATCATTGGTTAAGCAAGATATTTACAGAAAAGGAATAGGGTGACAGGGAACTTGGGGGTCAGAGTTAAATCCTTAAATCCTTAAATCACATATGCATGTGTTTTGCTGCATAATTCAGGGTTCAAGGGTTTAAGATATACATATAACGTTAGCAATTATCATATAATTAGGTTGATTGACCTCAACTCATTGGAGTCACAAACATATAGTCTTAAACAGTTATAGATTTAGTATTTAGTTTTAGTGAGAGGGATTTATGAAATAGTAAAAGACATTGTGTTTATTAGGCTTCATAGATGCAATTATAGCATTGATACCAGAATTCCGCCACATTTTTAACCTCTCCATATTCAATGCTACCTTCCCAGATCAGTGGAAAATGGCCTCAGTCACACGAATACCCAAAACAGGAAACCCATGGGGGCCTTCCATTAAGTACGTATGCAGCAAGGGGGGACGGGGGGTCTGAGATTTTTTTAAATTTGCATGCCTTCCTGTACCATTCCATTGCGTACTTTATATTAGTCCAAGGGGGGTGGGAGGGGGTCTTAAATTTAGAAAAATTTGGGCACATACTAAATGGAAGGCCCCTAGCAATTTAGCAAATTATAAACCAATATCCCTCTTTCGACTCACTGGCAAGGTTCTTGAATGCCCATCTTGATGGAGAGGAAATCCTCATAGATTCACAACATGGGATCCTCCAGAACAAAGCACTGAGATGTATCTTGAACTCTAACCTAAGGGAAGGGACATCAACAACTGAGTTACATGAAACAATCAAAATACATAAACTGAAAATAAGACGGAAAATACATCTTGCACAACCCTACTTCAGAATCTCACGCATCCCAAATTTGAAAAAATGGAAAACCAGATCATCGGGATGGAAACCCGCAGTAGCAAGAAAAAACTCATTGACATCAGAAAACCTAACAGCAAATGGTGTAGGAAAAGCATCACCTACCTAGAAGCCAAACTCTGGAACTCATTATCTCTGAACATACAAAAGCAAACCGGCCCTAAACTATTCAAAAAGTCAATATTATCACTTTACAAATCGCAAGCAAGGACACATAATGCTGACAATATGCCCCCGTAAGAGATTAGACTAGAATTACTTGATAAGTTACTATAGACTTCGTTACCATCCCCATTAACCCCCCCTCCCCCTCCCCTCATTAATCATCAATCTGTATTATCCTATGTTCGGAAATTATATTTCAGATTGTTTTTCTGATGAATACATTCACATCACAAACCACTGACTTCCAGAATTAGGACCCAGAATAAATTTTCTAGTCAAATTGTAAACCACAGTTTTCTACGCAATGTAACGCTTATTCAGTTTTTTCAGTCTGATTCTTGGTTCATGTATCAATTATCAAACCAGCAAAGTGTAAGGCTGGCAGCTACTGAAAGATCGGCTCATCGTAACCAAAGGGCTGTACGACAAAAGCAAATAAACCTGATCGGGAAAAAAACTGATTAAGACCTTAACAATACCGTAGCAGCACCTAGTCAAACAGCATCATATTTGTGCTTTACTGCAGTGTATCAACATCATGCTGGAAATAAATTAACTTTTCGTAGATCATATTTGTTTTTAATTTACTGCTCTATTGATGTGATATTTTGACATATCCATCCCACCAAGGCTCTTTTGATAACTCTTGTTTATCAGAGCTCCTATATAAGAAAGGAAATTCAAAAATGATTTCTCTGTCTAAACATGTACAACTCACATGTGTTGGCATGTCAGACCAGTTAACATTTTACAAATCTAGGCTATCTAGGTACGTGATATTTGACAGGGAACGTGGGGGTCAGAGGATATTCCGTACGCAAAGACGCTTGTGTGCCAAGCATATATAGGATACACAACTGGATAGAAGAGTGGAAATGGGAAAAGTTGGCATTCTGTTACATTGATACTAAATAGGTTGGCAACGACTTCCCTATTCCCCAATACAAGAAATGCCTACAAGCGTGCATCAACAACTTAAAACATTGTCGTCTTAGTAGATAGAAAACTATGATTTCTTTTGTCTCTTTAAGAATGGTTAAACGTTTTAAATAGAACCCAATCCAGCCATAGCCATAGATTAAAGACAGCATTTCCATATTAAAGGCATAACTGCCAGAGTTAGGCCTGAATTGGAGATAATTGGTTATATTGTATATACAGTTGCAAACGACCTATACATTGTAGAATGATGAAATAGAGAGTAGAAGAATCCCTGGGACTTCAGAAACATTATAAAACACAACATGCGGTTATAATTATGCCAAATAATCATTCTATAATTAGAACACAACCTCAAAATTGCTGGCCATTAGGTGGCCCAATAAGCCAATAGATATCTTTTCCCAAATACACTCCCATCATAAGGTATTCCTGTCATGGTACTTTATATTTTTGCAATTGAAAATATGGACAAAATTATCATATGAAAGCCAGTGTAACTGCCTATCCTATTCAAAATACAATTCTTTTTCAACGTGATTTCAGATTATTTTTGAAATATATCAGATTTTCATAGTGAATGGAAATAAATGGAAACATCTGGGCACTTTTCATTATGTGTTGGGTCTTATTTGTAAACTACCTACCCTTATATATGGACATGCATCATGACACACATAACTTTTGACCTGATAACATAAGTACTGCTGCCCCCTCCATACTTCTCTTCTCCTGCCAAACAGATATATCCAGCTCTAGATACTAACTGATATATAAGAACGATCAATATCTTTCTACTTTTTTCACTTCAAGATTTGAAAAAATGATCCCACATACAGATACGGTAAGGATATTATCGAATTCAACTTACATTTCTTAAGCTGTTTAGCGTGTGTATTTGGAGGGGGAATGCGTTTGTGTGAACATAGGTTACAGGCTGATGCTAGATACCAACTAGTAACTGGAGTATAACAATAATTATGGTCTTTACCAAGGTAGGTAGTATCTTGCATAAATATGATTCAAAGATTTGATGATAATTGAGAAGGTTACTATAATCACCCCAAAGAATTAGCTAGGTAAAGACCAAGGAAAAATACAAAAGGTATTGCACTAAGAGAAAATTACTGATAAAATTGATATACCAGGTAACTTGTCAATAATAGGAGCAGAGTTAATTTCTCTGCAAGTAGATACAGGGGGACCATCATCTAGAGTTTAGAATTTCCTCAAGAATTTAATACAACAATTATCTGGACTTGCAAATCATTGTATCTCAAAAGTCCACATTGGTTTATCGGTTGTTTGAACACTTGGGTTTGTGTGACTGTTTAATCTAAGTATTATCTCTCTGGTCAAGCAAAGGTTTGATATTCAGCTGCAGGGGTGGACGCCAATTTTACATTAGAAAAATAGTATTTGCCCCCTCCCCCCCCCCCCCAAAAAAAAAGGGGGTGGAGGGCGCACACTGTAAATAGCTGTAAAAGGGGATAATCTGGGGATTCCAACACCCCCAGCACTACCTAACAGGTTGGGGCTACGACGGGAAAAACGGGACGTCCCGTTTTTTCAGGACGCAACCCTTTAAATCCTTTAAAAATATTCTATCATTATTTTTTCAATTTTGAAATATGACTCTTTATGACAACTGATTATTTGGTTAAATTAAAGTCGAAGTCCATCTTTAGAATAATGGTTTTAATGGTTTTTTAAAGTATGCCTGAAAAAACGGTACGTCCTGTAAAAACGGATCACAAAAGCGTCCCGTTTTTTCAGGACGGGCTGTTTTCTTGGTATGATTTTTGTAACTTTAAAAAGATAAAAATCAATAGAAAAAAAATGCAACGATAGAATTTGAAAATGCAATGATCATTTTGATGGAAAAGATGTGTACTTTCATTACAAATAATTTTCTAATTTAGCAACCTCCTCATTTTCTGAGCATTTTTATTTATGTAAAAATATTGATTGTGAAATTATTATTTACATATTTTTCAAAATGGAAAGTGTTATCAAATTCATGGTAAATGCAGAATTTCATAATTTTTGCAGTTTGCATATGTAGAAGTATTAAATCATGTTTGTCTTGTGTAATATTCACATATAATTTCTTCTAAACTAATTAGATAATGCACTTTTTCATAACTGCCTGTTATTACAGGACGTCCTGTTTTTACAGGACGTCCCGTTTTTCAGTTGTATCCCCAACCTGCCTAACCCCTTCTGTTGGATAACTGAGCTACAAAACGAATGGAAAATACCACCTGCATGCCTTTGCACAATTCTACTAAAACAGGTCTTACACTAATTCCTGTTAAAAGGTACCACTTTTTCTTGAATGTATTTTTGTATTTTACCTCTTAATAGCAAGAAGTGATTTTGAGGCCCATAGACTGCCAAGATGTAGACCAGAAAACAGAGGATGAAACAGAGAAAACGTCAAAGTGCCCGCTCCGGTATGGTTTGGAGGATGCTCCTGCCTGGTACATCACTGTGTTTTTGGGTTTCCAGGTAAAGTCACAATTATTTGGAATGTATATGCTGGCATTCAACATGGCATTTAGTTTTACAACCATGACATATTAGCCGTTTGGAGGATGTAGGAGCTCTTCGTTTTCAACATGACATATAAGCAAATATTCTTCAAAGTGATTCATTATATCTTTATATATCATAAAGATATAATGAATCAAGTGTACATATATTTATGTATAATTTGATATGATAATGATTCTTTTCTTAGGTTTAAGAGTAACATGAATTGAATAACATTTCTTGAGCTTCATACCCAACTGCATCCACCTGTTGTTCATTTTTCTGCAGTTCATCCATAAATCTGCTGATACCTCAAACGAGACCTAATTTACCCTAGCACTCAACCATATAAAGGATGACCAAGGGATCAAGTGAAATCTAATTCACACTAACACAAAAACATTGAATTATAATATCCTCTTTAGTGCTACCTTTTTTCTTAGATAGGTTTACTCTTCCATGTTACTGTTAATGCTTTTGAAGTTCTAGAGTAGGTAGCTACCTGTTATAAGCATATTATTGGGTATGATGGAAAACTAAATGTTTTTGTTGGTAGTTAGAGTGATTGGCGTACTTTAAGCTCATACTGTTATAATTGAATTATTGTTTCCAGCATTATGTGACAATGTTGGGCGGCATGATCTCCCTACCAGTGATTCTTGCACCAGCCTTCTGTATCCAAAATGATGAAGTGGCAAAGACACTACTCCTGAACACTATGCTATTTGTATCAGGTTTAGCCACGCTTCTACAGGCAGGTTTTGGCACAAGGTACATACTTCTTTCTCCAGGGTTAAATATAACTCACTTGTGAAAAAAGACTACTGTGTTCTTAATACAGCCAATTACTCAAGAAGTAACTTAACTCTAAGTTTTAACTCTAAGTAAGGACTATGTATTCTGTTATCCATTTAAGTATCAACCATATGTAAAGGAGTAATGCCCTATTAATTTTGTCTTTATTTATTCAGATTACCAATAATACAAGGCGCCAGTTTTTCTGTGATTGCTCCAATATTTGCCATCATGTCAATGGACCAGTGGAAATGTCCGGATTATACAGGTAACCTTTGTTATTCTAAACGGGGTAGGGTGCATTCCCATTGCAATACCAACTAGCTAGGGGAAAGGTGGATCATTTTGCAAAATCATCATTATCATTATTCAAGCACCAGCTTGATTTCTGGATACAATGCCTGAACATCAGAAAGCTAAGCACTTGCCAACTAATCACACAAAAATGGCACAACAAAATGTTTAGATAAAGATTTAGATTCATATATATAATCATGTACATGATTTGTATAAATCAATTTCTATTATTCAATTGTATTTTTAAGTTATCTGCCAGGCCTATCAATATCTTTATAGCTTCACGGCCAGGTGTTTTTATCAATGGGACAAATCCATATGACACACCAGAGCACACAGAAATGTGGAACTCTCGATTGAGAGAGGTAAGCCAAAACTATTAAAAGTAATATGAAACAGTTTGTGAGAGGTGGAATCAATACAATTAGGGCCTGCAAACTTCCAAATAAACACATCCTCAAAATGCTTATCAAATGAGAATTTTTTAGATGTTCAAGTGTCAACAGGAATTTGGTTGATTAAAATGTTGAACTATTTAAATTGTATGTATCATGATAGGCTTGGGAATAACTCAAGTGCATTCTCTTAAAATGCATCATATCAATCTCAAATTATATCATTTGATTTCAAATAAAATATTCAAAAAAAAACCTTTAAATAAATGTGTTTTTATTTCAGATTCAGGGAGCAATTATGGTTTCCTCATTGGTGCAGGTTTTCCTGGGGCTATCTGGCCTGATGGGATCTCTACTCTACTACATTGGCCCTCTCTCGATAGCACCAACATTATCTCTTATTGGTCTAGCCTTCTTTAAAGAAGTTGGTGATTTCTGTGCAACACACTGGGGAATTTCAATATTGTAAGTTGAAGTTAGAAATCAATATCAAAGAGAACAAATATTTGAATTGCACACACACTGCATTCTGCATTGAAATAGTTCTAGTCATATATATTCAGACTGATGTTTGTTAGATTGCATACTATTCATCAAGACAAATGGTCAATTATATCATAGAATTGATATCAGGCCTAATTATACAATAGATATTGTGGAAGCAATCAATTGTATCCTTCCTCGGCTTAATCCATGTAGCATTTGACAACTTTATGAACTGTTTCTTTTTTTGCTCAAGATTGTTAACCCTTTCACAGTAAATATATCATTCTACAGTAAATAGTTACTGAGATATTGCCCCAAATATGAAAACTAGTCTAAAAGGTGCCTAAAAAATTTCCTCGAGATTCTTTTGCTAGATTTCATTTTTACATAATTCTGAAGAAAACATTCAAAATGCTGGTACTGTGCCCGATGAAGGGGTAATATGGCAAGTCCAATATCCATATAATTACATATTCTATTTTCTATTTTCTACATAAATATGTTAATCAAATATATCAAATGCAATAAAAATTAAATAAGTACACCAGAAATTAAAATAACTTTCAATTTCCTATTTTCTTTCATGCTGATAGTTTATATTTAATAATAATGCCTTGAAATTGAAAAATAAACAAAACAGGAAAACAGACAATTGAACCCAGTCTTAATATGCAAATTAGGTACTGCCCACCTCATTAATATTCATTTTCGCTGGTTTCGCGCCACCACTCTCCACTCTCCAAGCATAACGGGTACATGTAGAGTTTTCTAATGGGAGATTGATGCTCTGTTGGGAGAGTGATGCCCTGCTTGGAGAGTGATACCTGCCAATCATGTATGCTCATTTGCATATTAAAACTGGGTTCAATTGTCTGTTTTTCTGTTTTGTGCATTTTTCAATTCCATGACATAAGTCTTAAATGTAAAGTATTGGTATGAAAGAAAATAGGAAATTGCAAGTAATTATAAGTTCACTTGTAGTATTTTCATTTAAATACCACTTGATATATTTGTTTAATATATTTATGTAGAAAATAGGGAATAGAAAATGTTGTTATATGAATATTGGACTTGCCACATTACCTCTTCATCCTGTGCCAAGTGGCAAATCTTGTCTTTGTTTGCAATATCTGCACTATTAATCTATTTGTGGGTTTCCATGGCAACCAACATTTGGTAAAATATCAATTCTAAAATTATATTTCAAAGGAAACACGACAAATTAATCTTGATTCCACAAAAAACAATTTGCAATTATCATGAATGAAACCATGAGTCATGACTTTTTCAAAATCAAATAATTTTAAACAAATTAACAATTTTACATAATTTGGGAAAGTTATGTTATCTCTGGTTCTAGCTGGAATTTTTGGAAAATTCTTTCACATACAGGTACCTTAATATCCCTTCTTTAAAGGTCATTTCTATTAAAATTTACTATAAAGCCACTTTAGTGCCTTCCCGCAGTGAAAGGGTTAAATTGACATGGAAATCAATAGTCTACTTATTTATGTTGTATCATAGATATACCTTGCATAGCTATGTAATATGAAAAAGTAAGGAAATTGAAAGGCATCAAGGAGTTTTCTCTCAAAACAATGTCTAAGAATAGTTTAGAAGTGACAACAGGAACCATGATCATAGAAAGATTGCTCATCTTTCTGCTGTCTAGGAGTGTGGCGCTGATGATTGTCTTCTCGCAGTACCTAAGGACAGACATACCTCTTTGCACTTATTCCAAAGCAGATGGATGCCATAGGACCAAGTACCCTCTGTTTGACATGTTTCCTGTGAGTAGTAAGCTCTAAGAAGATGATTAGCGATGACCTATCGATTGATGCTGCAGATGGACCTTTTTCTCTTGATAAAGGGCTGTCCATTATCATGAGAATTAGTGTAGTATAGGAACAACATTATGACAATGTAATCTACAATCTGACTGTCCAACAAAATCATTAAATTTTTGCCAATAATTCTCTTAACAAAAGTCTACTTTATGAAGGCGCAAATTGATTTTGATGAATTTAAAGTACAAGTTATATCCCTATCATTCTTTCATATAGACTATGGCTATATAATAGGGCCTTATATAAGAGGACTGTGAACTAGATCCATGCATTTTTTTCGGCATTGTAGGTTATTTTCACCATTGCCTTGGCCTGGGGGTTTTGTGCCATCCTCACAGCATCTGGGGTCTTCCCAGAGGACCCTGCTGAGCCCAATTATGCTGCAAGAGCTGATGCCAAGATGAGGGCAATCAGTGATTCACACTGGTTCAGGTTACCCTATCCATGTAAGCAAAGAAACTTGCTACTTTCACACAATTCAATATGAACATAAAACCTACGAAAGGCATTTTTTCAAGCAAATATCTTCTTTTCCTTATAGTTCATGTCACAAACTCATGGAGAGTGGAGTGTATGTAAAACATGTAATATTAAGACAAAGACTGAAATGTTTTTATATTTTTATAAAGCTGCTTTTTGGGAATGGTATCAAAATAATAAAATCTTAGTGACCCACTAAGAAAACAGTCATTACAGGATAATCCACTTACATCCAATAGGCCTAGTGATGATATTGCATAGAAAGTACAACATAGAAGAAACATATTTTTATATTCCAGTAGATGATAGTTCTGCATCTAATAATTGTAATACCTTGAACTCACAATGGAGATAGTTACATTATCACTTAAATATACCAAAGATTTAATGTTAACCTAATTCTTTCCCTTTCCTCCTAAAACCATAGGTCAATGGGGCCTTCCAACAGTTTCAGCCTATGGTGTCTGCGGAATGCTGGCAGGGATAATGGCAGGAATAATTGAATCTATTGGGGATTATTATGCATGTGCCAAGTTACTAGGAGAGCCAACACCCCCAGTACATGCAATAAACAGAGGTAATATTTCACAGGTTTCTTATATGTCAGCTTGTCTAAAGAAGACAAAGAAGAAAATGTAGGAAATGGAATGCTAGCCTAAATTATAAAGCAATTCAGGTTATCAGTATCATGGAGAAAAACAGAAGGAAGGCAAACTAGCCCTTATAAATTACATCATAATAACTCCCAGTACAGCATTACAAAGTGGTGCATGATTGACTCCTAAAATAATTAAGAGTTAACATTATTTATATATAACATGAATACTTTCTGCATGATGTATTCCCTAAGAAGATCATTTAAGCAAACCCCAATCTCTTTCAGGAATATTCATTGAGGGTATTGGATGTGTGTTGTCTGGCCTCTGGGGTAGTGGAGCAGGAACAACCTCTTATACAGAAAATATTAGTGTTATTGCTGTTACAAAGGTAATATCATACCTGAACTTAACCCATTAGACCCCACTAACTACGAGGATGAAAATTATATCGTTTAAAAGCTTATTTAATTCCCTATCCAATGCTTCAAACTGCATGTTTATAATGCCTATTGATAGGAATTGGTTAGTCCTTGAACTACATCAATTGAAAGGAATTTAGGGAATTCTGGAGGGAAATCCATGGAAAGCTAGGGGAAATCAAGCAATTTACTAATGCAAACGGCGGGGTCTAAAGGGTTAAATAAAAGTGTATAGTGCCTGCCCAAATGTAGATAAATTTGGTAGAAACCAATAACGTATCACACTTCATGGGAAATGCCCTTATGAGAAGCTCATAAGAAAATTCAATAGTCATATCAGAATATAGTTTCCTGATAAATGGTAATATGATATTCATTGATAAATAATTACCCTGATATCATAGAAATTGAATAAAGGATAGTGTCTTATTTATTATACTTGATAGGGCATGGCATTGCTTTGTGCATTTTCGCTTAAAGCTTTTAGTTTCTTGTATCAAGCTTATGATCAAAATGCAATTCTATGATAATAGAATAGGTATGAAATGATTATTTGCTTTAGGTTGGTAGTCGTCGTGTGATTTTTGTGGCAGCCCTGTTTATGATAGTTCTATCAAGTCTGGGTAAATTTGGAGCAATCTTTATCAGTATTCCTGACCCCATCATTGGTGGGATATCTGTCATTCTGTTTGGTAAGTGAAGTCACATATATCTATAATTGATTATTATCAGATGGCCCACTTGTGCAGATCTATTTTATAGTGTATCTAGTTGATAATGAACCAATGGTCATAACAATCTGCCTAATAGCTCGGGAGCCAGATGTAAACATGATTATCTGCCAAACATGGAAATCCCCCTAAATATCATCTATGCTCATCCTTGCGACCATTAATCAAGATGTTTCTAATAAACTTGAGTATGCAAACAGTATCTAATTACGACTTATAGAAACCCATATATCATAAATAAATATCTTCTAAATTTCTTAGTATTATGTGTTAAAGTAATCAAATATAATTGGAAAGGATTGAATAAGCAAAAAAAGAAGGATTGACATGAGACAAGATTTCTTTTCAAAAGTGCCTAATGATCCTCAGAGAGCACACCTACAACGTGGTAACTGTCAAGTTATAGATATCTATGGTCCAATGATTTTGACCAAAACAACAGTTTTTCTGCATTCACTTATAATTAAAGACAGAGTTACCACTAGGACACACTTAGTGCCAAAAAGAGGGGAAAAGGCTACCTCTCACATGACAGATGCTAACATACCATGCGCAGTTCTTTGGAAAGAAAGAAATAAGATTATTATCTCATTTCCCATTTATTGTATACATACAAATTGTATGATTAGAGAGTGTTTGTTCTAAAAAAATCCTTGATTTAAGACCCCTTGGATGCGTGTAGATGAAAAATAAATTAAGAAAATCTTGGAGGCTCATCATGTAGTTGACATGTTACTTTTTCTTTTTACTGAATTCAGGATTTGGCTCCTGAACTATAATTGCATGTGTAATGATATAACAAGATTGATAACTGAGAGGAGAGTAATACACCACTTAAACTTAAGGAAGAAAACCTCACACTCAGACACAAGATGAGATCAAAGTCAGACAATCCATTTCTTGACTAATACTATCACTTTTCTATTCTTTATCCTACAATTTAATGACTAATTGACATTGCTGATTAATCACTTAACTATTGTACATAATTATTTCTTTGAAAACAGGTTTGGTAGGGTCCATTGGCATGTCTAACTTGCAGTATGTTGACATGTCCTCGTCAAGAAACCTCTTTATTGTGGGTATCTCCTTCTTCTTTGGAATACTTCTTCCTTTCTGGCTACAAAACCACCCGGGAGCAATTAAAACAGGTAGGAAAGTTCTGCATAGAACTTCGTGAATTCACTAAAAGGCATTAACTCGTACATTATGATATACAAATATCTTCATCTTAACCATTATCTTGTCATAATAACTTATTTTGTTCCTGTATGGTGTCAGCCTACCCGTCAGGTCAAATAATTATCTAACCTTTTTTCATTATAAGGTCCTTAACCCTTTCACGGAGGGAAGCCACTAAAGTGGCTTTATGGTAAATTCCCATAGGAATGCCCATTAAAGAGGAAGTGTTAAGCTCCCAGACAGTGAAAGACAGTGGTAAAATAAGACTGTGAATACTATATTAAAATACATAAAAACTTGTCTCCAGTCAATTTTGGTGACCCACCAAAATTGGTTTGTTTACAAACATTGCTGCCTTCAGGCATAAATGACATGAGTATCATGGAATTCATGTAAATCTATAGTTACCTATCATGATTTTAAACTGTACAAATGGATGAAGTTAGACTTTAAGAATGTATTTTCATAGGTTTTTTTTAGCTATTGTCATATTTTGACACAATATTTCTGTTTACTCCCTTTGATTTACTAACCGTTTTTATTTAATGAGAATGCCTGCATGATTGATAGACCTTGGTGTTTTTTTCCTAGGTGCAGAGCAATTGGACCAAATAATAAATGTGTTACTGGGCACCAGTATGTTTGTAGGGGGTGTCCTTGGATTCTTCTTTGACAATACACTACCAGGTGGGTATGATGTACTTTAACATATTGGTAAAGAAAGTTGAGGTGTTCATCCCAGCATATCAACCTTACGAAGAAGTGGTAACTAAGTGGTATCTAACTTATCAAACTACCATTCCATGTGCTCATTTTAGGTAAGATTGGAATGAATATACGTAGATGCCCTCAAATTCTTAAAATAACTATGTGAAATTGAACACAATAATGGTTCTCAATCCACTCTAGTCCACGACAATAGGTGATGTCACCTGCATAATGTCTATAGTCATCAAAGAAACAGGTTATTGAAGATTCATCCTATCTATTTTTCTGTTACAAAAACACACAATTTTTAAACAGGTTATGAATCAAGGGCATAATATTGTTAATCTAGGTTCATGAAATAATTGCAGAATTCACGCTTTACAATATACATCACTCCCCCTATAGGTACTGAGGAGGAGCGGGGAATAAGTGCATGGAGGGCCAACCTGAGAAGGAAAGGGGTGTCAGCCCAATGTTATGACCTGCCGTTCTTCATGAGACTGATAAATGCTTCCAAATGGACTCGTCATGTACCTATCAGCCCTAGCTTCTCTGGGAACAGCATCGGCGACCATATCAAAACATGCAGAGGGAAAGATGGGACTGCTACATCCTCAGAAGCTTGATTTAATTGTGGCATTTTGTGGAATGGTATAGATATAAGCTGCAAGCTAGGGTTCCATTCAGACCTGTATGCTAAGACAAGATTTGAGGCACACAGACTGCTTCCACTTATACTTTTGTTGTGCAAATCTAACCATGATACAGGCCTATACCCCCTATTTGTCGTTCACATGTATTCACATGCAATACTTTGTTATCGCTGAATTGAATTCCTTCTCAGGAAATGTTATCAGTTTAAGCTTTGACCCTTCAATATCATAATACTTCATTCTTGATATGTGGAAAACATAACGTTAGTATAATTCGTTCGTACCAATTGGTCTCATAATAATAAGACATCAGTCATAGGGAAGTGGTATCTGGCATAGGATAGTGGTTATTAGCAATATTGTAACTCCAGGTAGCGCCACAAACTTATGGTACGACGCAACTGTGAATATTCGGTTTATGCATTAATTACAACAATATTTGTCTCATCAATATACATGAGCAAACAGTTCTAGATAAGTTTCGTATTTTCCTTCACTTTAAGACATGTTTTAAGTATTCATAGGAAACAAACCCTAAGTTTATCCCAAGAAAACCATGTATAATTAATACAAGTTTGGATCTGGATCACCGGAGCTTTTAAGCCTGAGAATCTTACAGAAACACTTGCGAAACTTGGAAAATGGAGTCCACAAAATTCCATGATAAGCAAACAAAATTATCTCCTTCCATTATAGGCCTACATCTGTATACAGAACATTGTATTTTGACATTGCAAAAAGGACATGAGTGCAATTGGCCCTAGGTATATATGCAATTACGGAATTACTATTTAGAAGCACCTAAACTAATTTCAAAAACGGAAATGTATCTATAAACCAAACAATCCGATGAAAAGAAAAGGCAGCCAGCGGCCATTTCCCGCCTGCACCTCTTTGAATAGCCTACTTCGGGAGTAGGCATGACCCCTGGCGGACATAACCTAACCTGCAACCGGAAGTGAACATAATGGGAAGACCATCAGGATGCCTTGGAGAGATTTGCAAACCAGAAATGGAAACTCGTGCAACGTTCAGAGAAACTGCCCTCGGTTGTGGTGTTTTTCTATCTGTTTTTCCTCGTGACTTGGGTGAATAGAGTAGCCTCGGGTTCATTGGTGTACATTTGAGACATATGCATACTAATTTGAGAAGAGTAGATCTATCTATGTTTGGCTGATTTTGTTCTTTTAGCAAGATTGAAATAAACTCAAGCGCTTAAGGTGTTTTCAGAATTCGGTTTCTTATCAACACAATATTCTTTGTCTCTTCTGTCCCATGGAGTGTTATTATTGTCCTATAAAATAATGATTTTCGTACCTAATCATGCAAAATGGGGGGGGGGCAATGTCCTGCGTTGAACTTAAGAAATGGTCATGTCGCCTGCCATTATGGCTTGGGCCTAATTCTCCTTTTCTCCCATGTCGAATTTAAGAAAAGGCCATGTCCCCTCATGCTAGCTTTTTAAAGCTTATGTCACATATCAACCCCCATAAAATTGATTTATCTTGGTTTGTCCTTAATCGAAAAGCCTTTAGGATATGCGGTAACTTTAACAGAATATCCTTGCAAACAATTATCATTGGGCTATGATTATTAATATTAGTGTGACGATATCAAGTCTTCCTAATCAATTAATCTATATGAAATGAATAAAACGTTTTGAATAAATAACTAGGAAATAAAAACACAACTTACCTAGAACGTTAGTCAGAGCTAATATGAGCACAAATGTTTGTAATCCATCCATCCATGAAGATGTGCTGTCACCCCTGTTATTGTAACTGAATCTGCATCCCTGCAATAAACCTACACAAATAGGTCATTAGCACACTATTGTTCTAATGACCTCTCAACAATTGTTATGACATGTATGTCCGTCCAATGTTGTTTTCCTCATCCATTTACGCTTCAGATGTAGGCCTATGTAAAGAACAACTCTAATATTCCGCTGTATCTATCTGGTTGTCAACTGATTATGATGTATCCTTGTCCTACGAGAGGCGTGAACTTTTTCAGTTATGCTCCCATATAAGCAGTCAATTTAAAGCAGACCCACACCAGGCAACTAGCAAACAGTCCTAGTCATATAGGTGTGTCCTCTGGACGTACATATTTCCACTATGACTTTCTAAGTAACCACAGACACTTGTCACAACTTGTGAATGATGTCCCAAGGATATGTTCGTAAAGGTACGTTGCTCTTTCCGCATAAACATCTTTCAGGTAAGAGAAGATGCAGTGACAATAACCAAAGCGTCACTTCTATGTCCATGACATTTTTATGAACGCACCCACTGAGCGTGATGGCGGAACCGGTAGTTGCCGCAGGGCATGCTGGTCCTGACTCAGACAGAAGGTTGGACACGAGGGACACTTGCCGAGGGCTTTTTAGTCAATCTCAAAGCACAGCCAGATCATATTTCAAGCATGCAAGGGATAAGTAAGCTTATACCTGAAACTAAACTCTGGTTGGAGAGTGTGGGGTTGATTAGCATAATGTGACCCTGGGCAGAAGACCAAGTTTTTATGAGTTTTTTTTAGCAGGTTTTGCTAACAAAGTATACACTGACTGTAAAAAGACATTGGTATGTCACTGGGATATTAATGGGATATAAAGTATCCCGTCCTATGGAAATATCAAATTGCACAATAATTGTAATTAAAAGAACATAAACTAATTGCAGTTGCATAAAGCCTTAAAGTTAGGCCCATTGGCCCTTATAAAGCTATAGGCTGAAATGTAAATTCTATTAACCCTTTAGACCCCAATCCGGCCATGGCCGTCCGAGGGTGTGCCCCCCGATCCGTATTTTTCCATATTTTTCCATATTTTTCCAAAAGAGAACAGCCTAAATAGTTTTTAGTGTACAGAAATGGCAAATATATTGTTTAAAAGCTTATTTTATTCCCTATTCCATGCATCAAACCAGAATTCAATAATTCTAATACCAAAGGGTGGATAACCCTTTGAACTTTATCAATTGAAACAAATTCAAAGGGATTTCTGAGGGAAACCCCGGGAAATCCCGGGGAAATCTAGCAATTCATCCTCCTAATCGACGGGGTCTAAAGGGTTAATCAGTCAAATGGGAGATTGTATGTTATTTCATTCGTTCCTATTATACTTTCTTGCATGCTTCTTTTGCGGCTTTGTAGTAATAGGGAACAGGGACGGCCCCTTGAAACTCATGATGGAATGATCGAAGGCATCCAATTGTAACACTTTTCAGTGTGCCTGGGTTGTTTGGGGTCAAAGGGATCTTTCAAGGAACCCTTTTATAGAGGAAAGGATTGTTTGGCCTACTTTGTTTCTTTAGGCCTATATGGAAGTGTCACTTAGGTAATGTAAAGACCCTCAGCGCCACCCCCAAACATGATTTTATAACTGCAAATGGTCCAACCCTTCCCTTTCTCGGACCCCAGCTATGCCCTTGCAATACCTCATTTCTGTTGTTATACGTTTCTGTTTGTTTTGGATATGCGTATACATACATCTCCAAATAATAATTATGTATTCCTATTGTAAGAGGATAATTGGTTTGTTAACTAAACGACTAAAAGACGCACCACACCTTTAGTCTAAAAGGTGTATTCAGCCTGGAACCTGCAGGTTTCATTTGAATGCAAATCCGTGGAGATCATACAGCCTCAGACTCATAAACATAAGTTTAAAATGATTTAAAGGGCGAAGGACGCCGTATCACACAGTCGCAAACTCATAGGAACAAATAACTTTAAATGTTTAAAACGGCGCAGGATGCCGTATGTCATTAAAAGCATTTTAGTGAGGAGGTCCAGAAAACGTGTGTATTATACACCTGCAGGAGACACTTTTTGTATTGAATTGTACCAATTCATTATTATTTTCTTTTGCTACATCATATTGGCTAAGCTGCCTGTTTCCTTTACTATATTGTCTTAAAGTAAGTATCATTCATTTGACATTTCCTTGAGTTGTCAATCAACAAATGTGTAGGACCTATGCAAAACTTGCATGGCCATGTACTTGTAGGGGACTTTGTACCTACACTCATCCGTACCTCAACCATCCGCCCTCCATCGATAACGATAAGCCAGAGTATAGGTATAGGTCATTGCCAAAGTGTTTAGACTTGGTCATTAAGTTAACGCATGCATGAGCCAAGAATTGTTCTCTTATTACGTGGTGTTATAGGATTTTACTACTTTACAACAGGAAGCAGTTATTCACCTACAGAAGCACTTCTTATTTCACCTAATACGAACCGGAGGTAAGTGAATGACTATACATGCAAATGCGAAGTATGGGTGTAAAATAGATGGCTTTCTCTCATTCTACATGTTTCTATTTAGGCCTAGACACTTGGGCCGCCATCTCTCCAAAATGTACTTTCCCTTCAAAAGCAAATCATAATTACAGCATCATTTTCTTCCTGAAGATATTGCGTGTTTTGTTTATAAGTAATGTAATAATCTTAGTTACATTGTAATTGGGTGATAATATGGGCCTACGTCAGATACAAATTTGGTTCATGACGCTATGGCCGTATGGGTATATTGACATACTTTCGTATCAATCAAGTGGATTATCTATTACTCCACATGACCTCGGTCAGCAGGGGCCATATCTTTGTATACCTGATTTCTGTGATTAGGCTAATTTGGTGAAATCTGATTAAGTGTCACATTAATATCTATTGTGTTTTTAAATCAGGGTAACTACATTTCACAATCCCTTTTCAATGCTATTTTAAAATGCCATCACTTTTTTGGGTGACAAGACAGAATCAGGTATTATGAGACACAATACTAAAATCAGTGATGAAGATATGGGCCCGATGTGAAACTATGAACCCCAAATATACCTGCTTCATTACCTTATTCTTTCTCGAAGAGAAATAAATAGCACCATATTATTAATATTTCATAGCCTACTGAAAACGTAATCGACATTTTCTATAGTTGAAAATATCATGCAGAACAACACGCTATAGGGGTGTTGATGGGGGGTCCCGATGTCGCATGTCGAATTTAAGAAATGGCCCCCTGTCGCTATATTTTGAATTTTCATGTCGATTTTTAGAATTATCCATGTCCCGTGTCGAATTTCAGAAATAACCATGTATGTCATGTCACTTATTATTTTCTTCATGTCACTAAGCCTCATATCTCATGTCGAATTTAAGAAATTGCCATGTCGCCCTGTCGATTTTAGGGGTCTATACCCATCGCTCGACATGGATTTTGAATTAAAGAAAAACTGATTTTAGACATGCTATTGTTCATGTTTATAATAGATTGCATAGATGAGACATAAGCAGATCTCGCATACATAGGATAGACCTCATGGCACCTTCTGTAATTATTTACATCCATGTATGTTTCATATATGCCTATGTAACATTTCTTTTTCTTTAAAAGAGTAAGTAAAAACAATCAATTTTGTTAGAGAATGACTCATAGGACTAGCATATAGGCTAATTGCTTATCTTTTCTCCAAAGATCAAATGTCAGTAGCCCTAGCATATTGAGCTATTCACAATAATATTGGAGTTATACTACACCAACTGGACCTTAATAATTATTATACTAAAATAAATCACACTTTCCTTTCAGATCGATCCAAAATGCTGTATAATATCCCCAACATAACTCAGGCTGGAGGCAGTTGACAATTAGCAGGGAGCTCATACCTGAAAATCCCTGGACAATTCTTTTACAAAAGTGGTATCATCTGCCAGAAGGACCTCTAGCGTCCCTGGATAATAATTACAAAAGTGGATGTTATTCATCTTAACCACCCTGGATAATACCAAAGGGGTGGTCTTCATTTTACCAATCCTGGATTAATATCCCTGGATAACATAAAAGGGGCATCATTTACCATAACAACCTTGGATTGATATCCGCAACATCCTACAAAAGGGTGTCCCTCATTATAACAATCTGGAGTAATAAAGGAGCTCCCAAAGACTACATATAACCGCTAAGATGGGTTACAACAGCTACCTCCACGTGTGTCTGACAGAGACTTGCTCCATCTACCGGCTGGGCATATCCCGTCTGGGGGTGTGTCATGTGGTAGACGGGTTAATAAGTGTTCTGATTGGGGCCGGACTCATGTGGCTGAATCAGGGTACTATCTGGTCGGGCATTGGCGTCTGGACAGGGCTACCGGTAGGTGTCATATATGTTGTATCTTTATTTAAGCCATCATCGTTTGTTGTGTCTTCAATACATCATGCCATCGGTATCATTAGACTTAGTGAAGTGCCTATGAAGCACTGGATATTTCTCAATTGCAGATCAATACAAGAGGTTGAATGAATAGGTCTATGATTTCTAGCAATGTTGAACACATGAAATCATTTTATATAGAAGAATTGTCACTGTAATCTTTCTCAAAATATAGTTATGAATGGTGAATGCTTTAGGCTGAACTCTTAGGCTTTTTTAAAAATGTATTAATGTTGGATATGTTTTACCGCTTTTCTGTACAATCATATATTATGTAGAGTATTGTGATTTTAGACGCGCAACTGTCACATTGCTATAATCTGTGTTATATATTGAGATAGATCAATAACTCGATTATTAAATTGTCTATCTTCCAGGTTATGATTACCGGTGTAGTGTGCCTTTTCTCTCGTCAAAGAAAAAGCAGAGGCAAGGTAATTGAAGGATACACATGTTACACATGTTACCCATGATATGCTTTGTAATTGCATCCTTAGTAATTCCAATAACTAGTTACAGTTAAAAGTTGCAGATAATTTTCTATACAATATTTAAAGAAAGCATTCAGCATTTCTTCCACACTGTTAAAACAAGTGTTTAGAACCTAAACATTTTCCTAAACACTTCGGTGCATCCAGTTTTGGAACACTTTATTTCCCTAAACATGTTTAGAATTATCGGTGTTTAGGGTTAAGTGTTTAGAAATGTGTGATGTTTAGCTGTTTAACCATGAAGTGTTTAGGTCCTCAAGGTGTTTAGAATCAAAATGCTTATGATTTTTTTTATGTTTAGCTGCTAAGTGTTTAGAAAACTATGATGTTTAGGTGTTTATCTATGAAGCATTTAGGTCTTCAAGATGTTCAGGGTTAGGTGTTAAGTTAAACAGTAATATACCGTAATATGTACAGTGTACTTTCATTCTTAAGGATGAAAACCATTTTAAATTTAACAATAATATACCGTAGTGTGTAAAAAAAAACCATAGATCTTACATGTAAAACACTGCTACGGTACTATGCCATTCAGTTTACACCAGATGTAATGTTAACAGCATTGAAAGTTTTATTTTTCCTGTAATCACACTACAGGATCATTGAGCCAATAACCACATATGTCCTTCCTTCTTGGTTTAGCCTTGCATGGATTGTTTGATTGTTGGAGGTAAAACCTTTAGGGGTATAGCTGATAAAGTTCTTGTACTAAAAAGGTGTCTACATGTTAATCTTACTAAAAAGGTGTTTTAAAACATTTTGTAAATGTTTTAGGGGTGTTCTGGTTGGTTGACAGTACCTAGAATAGCAGGCCAATGAAGTGATTATCTTAATGACGCTACAAAAACTTAAAAATCTAACATTTTTAATCACAAAGTTCCAAATTCCTAAGTGTATGAAAAACACTATTTTACTAATCATGGCCAAAAATATGGAGGGCATGTGGCAAACCACTTATAGTACAACTACTTCATAGTAGTATTTTGGTAACTTCAGTGGCCGAGATTTGAACCCGGGGCCCCTCACATATGAAGCCTATGCTCTACCACTGAGCTATGGAGGCCTGTAGGTAGACACAGCCCAGCTTTGCTACTTAACTGAATACGTAGGGGTATGAGAGTACTGAACTATTGTCTGTCACACCAACATGATGTTGAATACCTGTATAGTAGTACTGATCCTACTCATTGGTGCTGACTATGCCAGTGTGCACTGCATGCAGTCCAAGTTAGCTCAGTTGGTTAGGCTTCTACCTTGAATGTAAAGAATGTGGGTTCTAATCCCAAAGTGTCCATTTTTCTTTTTCATAGCATACAATTGATATTATGTGTTTAGATTCTAAACATATCCCATTCAAAACATGGTTAGAGGTTACAAGTGTTTAGCTTTTAAACACAACTAATGTTATGCGCTTAGATTATAAACATAGTTAACCCACACATGTTTAGAAGTTACAAGTGTTTAGGTTTTAAACAGATATGGTTTAGTGTATTTAGATTTTAAACATGTTTATGCCCTTAACACATTTAAGTTCTAAACACCATTTTAACAGTGCATCTGCATATATCTGTAAATTTGATACCTCAATTCCTAAATTACCCATATATATGAATAGCCCCTATTTTGTAGGAGCATATTTATGGGATGCTGTGCCCAATGATATTAATTCAAAATTAGACAAGGCTGAATAGGAAATTATGAGCTGGTTGCAACAATACATTGAATGAACTTTCTGATTCTGAATTTTAACTTAGGTATTTTTCTCATTTATAAATGTATGTGACCTATGTAGTCTCTCTACGTAAGTTAGCACTTAACTTAGTGTAGTTACTGTATAGGTACTGTAACTATTTCTGTTTGTATTTACATGGAAGATCATCTGTGGTGAATGTACTTTAATTACCTTCCTAATATTAAAGAAGCGTTGCTTCCAATCTTCACCAAGCTCCACCTGTGCAATATCTGCCATTGGCACAAAGTGAGTGAGGGCCAGAGGCAGAGTGCCAGTTGATATAAATGCTGGTAAATATTAAAAAAAACAAAAACAAATCAAGCTGCGACTATATCAACCGAGGGCTGCAATGGTGGAAGTCAATGTACAATGCATGTTTTCAAGTTCTTCCCAAAGACTTTTCAAGGTGTCTTCATACATTTTCTTCACATTTCAGTTCTCAGGTCTTACCCTAATGTGCCTCTTAGCCATGGCCGTCTCAGGATTTCTATTTGCAACCTCAGCCTATAATATTGACCGGGTCATTGTGTATACCGGTAACATCACTATCGGGTTTCCAAGTTACAAATTAGAAGATGATGTGAGTACCGGAAGTTCTATTGATTATGATAATAATGTTCGTCATGTATTAGTGATTACATAGAAACAGTCCACCCTGTTAAATGACTGTATGCCTATTGCCACTTGTGACTATTCTGCATGACTGCCAGTATAGGCCGGGGAAATAGATCCAACATGTGTGATCAAACTAAATGCACATGTAGGCAAAATACTCCTCTTGCTTATGAATAGAAATATAGAATAATATCAATACATGCATATATCCGTTATTGCGTTTTTCGTTATCTACGTCTCATCTAAAGACGTTTAATTGTTTTGATTCAGTTAAGTGGTTGCGAAATAGCTGCTCCTCAACCCAATCCCCTAACTTATGTAATTATGATTTTATATTAAGAAATTATTAATATTCCTATTCTTCTTGTCTTTTATCCTTTTAGTCACCACTGCTGATATGCAACTCATTGTTGCTGTTCTTTAGCTTATTTGAGTTTGTCGTCTCAATTTGGTCTGCGGCCATATCGGTTGGAATGGTATGCATGTGCTGCCACCTTGGAAGGGTAAGTCTTTGTTTCTTTACTGTTTCCCTGGATAACGCTATCATTAGCTGGTTAGACGCGAGTAACATGTAAATCCCTTGAAATAAACATCAGTTTTATTTTTTGATACATAGGAAGATTGAATCCAGAAAAATGAAAAATATTATCATTTAATAAGTTGGCCTACAACCTCACAGCCCATCAATTGGTGATAAATAGCGATGCCCAAAAGGCGGGCCATAAAAATAAAAGATAAAAAGAACATGTGTACGAATTAATACCCCAAAAAATCCGAATGTTTTTCAACACTAACTTTAACCAATCTGTTCCTGAACAGGACCGCGTGTTCACGATCCCTTACGAAGGCATGGACAACGAAGGACCCCACGGCCCGGACATAGTGCCCCACGACCGTCCCACCACCGCCATCAACACCACCACCCAGCGCCAGCCCTCCTCCTCGGCCTTCATGGAGGAGCTCGACGACTCCGGCCTCCCCCACTTCCCGGGTCCCGACCTCGTCCAGCCGCCCAGGAGGGGTGGGCTGCTTTCACAGGGCGCCCGGAGCAGGCATGGGGCCCCTGCCTCCTCCACGGCGCCTCCAGTGTTACAGATAGACATGGAGATGGAGTGGGATGAGATGACTATGCCCGGAGGGGAGGAGGTGGTGGACACGGCGGATTTTGTTAATCCTCAGGGTATAGGGGGGAAACTGCCTGGAGGACGCTGGTGATTTTTTTTTCCCAAAAATAATGTGCATCATGTGTGCATAATGTGCATTATGTGTGCGCATTGTGCATTTCGTATATCTAACATGTACATAACGTCAGATGTACGCTGCATTGTAAATAGGCTATATTGTGTTTCAATGGAATGTGCTGTTCGAGGATAGTACGATGCAACAATGGACTACACAAGTTGTTCAACTAGAAGACGTATTCAGTTCAACGTATACCAGAGGTGCTAATCATAATATGTCATTAGCATGTATAAATGACATACATACTGTCCCGGCACCAATATGGACTACACATATGGAGGTCGTATGGAGATGTGGCACAATCGCATATAAAAACGGCATGTATAAGTTATGACAGAGTTGTATATATATGAGACATTGTTATCAAAGTACAACATTCATAAGAAAGAAAAATATAGGTTCTCGTTACGTTTATTGTATAGAAATAATATAACACGACAAACCACGATATTAGAAATATACTTTTTGTCTTATATGAAAATAGTAATGTCGCCAAAAGTGCACTTCAATAGCGACCTTGCGACACAAAATTCCATCTATATAACAGATATAGGTCTCACATAAATATCCCAAATATGGGGGTTAGCCAAGTATGATGTATGTATATGATATGTAAATAATATTGCTTTTCACGAAAAGATTGTGTGTTTCAATAAGTAATTGAAATAAACTTTGTACAAAAAATACTCATTTGTTCATTTCAACGTTGTTACATAGTATAATATTGTTTCGCCTCAAATATAACAGAAATTCTATTAAAGTTAGGGTGTTTGTAGCGACCTTTGATATCACTCAGGCAGAGTTGGGGCCATCAAGGAATGACCTTCTCCTTGGCGAGGTCCTGCTTAGCGACCGGAGGGAGGCGAAGAGACCCCCGTCATAACTCCTGCTAGCGTTTTCCCTGATAAGCTGGTGGTTTTTCAACCGCATCGCCAGGACTGATTTGTGCAGGGGTGACTTGAAAAACAAGAGACGGGAAAATATGCATATCTTTCCAAAGGATTTTGTTCTGGGATGTATGAATTAAGAAGGGGGTAGGACAAAAGATTTAAAGGCAAAGAAATATAGCCTACATTATGACATTTGAATTGCAGATGACTGGCTATTATACATGTATCATAATTGCAACAACAAAAAAGAAGAAAGATATTGAAATAGAATGTACTATATGTATTTTGAATAGTTCCTGTGGCTAGAATTAACGTTGTTATTATCATGTAACAAAATATAAGATTTGTATATACCGTATAAACGGTAATACCTCATTTAATGAAAATATCTAGCCTTCTAACTTCAAATCAAATTGTATTGCTAATAACATTTCGGGATTGGTTCTTACCAATTTCTTTTCCCTGAGCTTTTCTTCAATATAGCTGATGGCCTTGCTGCGGTCTTTGGGTTCTGCTTTAATGAGATGAATAACGCTTTTCTGAGCAGTTGGAGACCCTCCCTCCTCTTCGGGAGTAACATATCCTGGCCTTGGAGAAGTCTGTGGGGTGCAGTACTTGGAGTCAGAATCACTGCTGGAACTACTGCTGGAACTCACTAAAGCAGTACCAGAGTAGGGCAAAAAGCAGATATTGAGATTGCCATGGGTTGTATTCTCAGAGTCAGACAATGAATGGGCAGCCACTTTGTCTTCTCTTGCAGTTTGTGAGTGGCTCCAAGAATGGGCAGCCACTGGATTGATTTGTGTTACATTCTTTGTTTCAGGCAAACATTGGGCATCAGCATTGCAATACAATGCATTAACATTTTCAAAGTCTGGCAACAAATGGGCAGGTTCTTCTACTTCAGTAGCCAACTCAAGGTTCTGCACTCTATCGCCACCTAAGGGATCCTGCATCCAAATGCCACTGATGTCTGTAAAAGTGCCAATATCTGTGGCATTGAGGAAAAAATCTGTCTGCTCTTCATCCTTCCCTTTGATATGACTATGAGTATTGTCGTTTTGGTCTCCAGCTGGATGAGCCAATGTGGCAGGGGTTTGGGCCATGTTCAAAGTCCTCTTGACCCTCTTAAAGATGTTCATCTCAGCAGGAACATTACTATTTCCAATGGAATGGCCATTTGTGGGTGTCTCATAACACTCTGTGGTAACACTGTTTAACCCAATATTTTCTGAAAGTGATCGAAGTCCGCCATTCCGACAAGTAAAGCTGCAGTGCCTCAATGGAGGTCGGCACTCCTTCTTCAAGAACATCAATTCTGTTCAAAAAGTAATGTAATAGTGTGATGAAATGTAACCTCATACAACTGCTCCAGCATATTTACATGGTGAACTTATCCAGAATGAAGAATTTGGATCCCATAATTTAATTTTGTTTCATATTTAACGTTTCTTGATCTATATCTTCAATAAGATTGTATATTATTATAGTGTTAAGTTGCAATGCTGATGCCAAGAAGTTGTATAATCTAAAGATCCATTCATTTTGCTAAATTGAAAAAAATAGTTATTTAATTACCATAACATAAGAGCTAGCCATAAAAATTATACCCACTCTCTTTTCTCTTTCCGCGCATTTTCCACACAAATGATGCTGATGTAACGATAATTGAAATGCCCATGACTAAAAGTGGTTCAAGTTCTTTGGCCTGATGAAACACTTCCTGCAGCAGAGCATATTCCTTTTCACCCAGGTGCCTGCCATTAAGAGTGATATCCCCATTTTCAAAGCGACTCATAATCCAATACATTTTTTCAGATGGTTTTTCATCCAACGTATCAGCAGAGGTGTAGATGAAGCGATATCTGAAGTTTAATCGAAATCATCGAGTAAGAACAAATATTTAACTTTGTAAATAACTTTGTTCAAAAAATTAAACAAATAGATCAAGATAAACAGAGTCTAGCTTAAAATAAGTTTAAGTATTTGTGACCGAGCTCTACCGATATCCTCAATTTAGCCATTTACCCTACACTAACATTTTTTTAAAATGAAATCTTTTAATTCCCACAAAGTATTAAGTATGTGGTATGGTGGCCAAATATGACAATAGGTACCTTTTCCCAAATACACTCATAAATTATGATTTTAGAGGGGCCGTCCATAAATGACATCATGCTATTTTTGACCATTATTGACCCCCCTCCCCCCTTGTCACATTTTGTCATGCAGTCCCTGACCCCCCCCCCCCCCCCCCCACCCACCCACCTCTTCTAGAAATGACATCATATCAAGTGCGCCCCCCCCCCCCCCCCCCTCAAATTGCAGAAACAGTATAGGCCTATATTTATGCAAGGGTGGACAAAACAGAGGCCCAGGGCCCCAAAAACCTTTCAAATCTGGCCAGGCTCCTTGATTTTCTTGCATGAGAGCCATACCTGAACTGAAAATAGAAACTTCAGCATTCAATATCCTTATCCAATGTACAATTTTGCTCTGAAATTCTTTAAATTGAATTTTTTTCAACATGATGTCATGCACCATATGATAGAGCCCCGTCCCCCCCCCCCCCCCCCCCCCCCCCCCTTTTCAATTTGTCATGCTTGGTCATGAAAGCATGACTGATGAAACCCCCCTCCTCCCCCCCCCCCTGCTGCATGACGTAATTTATGGACGGCCCCAGATCTAACTTGCAAGTGTGAATAAACCTACAATTTTAAAACTTTGGAAAAAATTTACCCGGGTCAATAACGTTATTGCAAATCTCGTGAGAATGCACCACCACCTATGCACTTCCACAATGGTTGAGTGAAAGAAAAGAATCAAACTTCAAAGTGAAGACTGCTTTATGGCAGTTTTCAAAAAGGGGGTCAGCATAAAGGCTAAAGTTGTGCTAAAACAGCATGCATTTGTGTTGCATGTTCCCCTCTTCTTGCAGTTAAAGGGTCCACCAAAAGGAGGGGGGGGGGTCATCATCATCATCACCCCCCCCCCCCCACCAACTTCAGGGACGGATCCAGGAATGGGGGGGGGGGGGGCAAAAATATGAATGTACGGGGGAGGGGGGCCCCCTCATAAACATGATTTAACGGGTGGGGGGGGGGGGGGGGGGGGGGCAAGGCCCGTCCGCCCGCCCCCTGGGCCTGGATCCGCTCCTGGGCCTGCACTTGACTTGGCTTGGGTTAGGCATATTCAGACCCCTTTACAGTTTGCCTACACTACAGACATATTTTGCTATTGAATGTGAAGAAATTGCGTTGATAATAAACAATGTGATATTGGCATTATTGCTATGCTACCCACCCGCTGTGAAGTTCCTGGCTGACAAACGGTGTATCAGTTGGTGCTGGAAACTGGAGAAAACTAAGAGGCAGAATGACGGCGACAAGTCGTAGGGCTGAACTGACAAGCATCACACATTCTGTGGATCGTCACTATCGTAGAAACAAACTGAAATTTGTGGAGTGTGAATCTGTGATTGCTGTCTTCCCACGACGACATGAGTCTCCTCCCATCGACGTGCTCGATTTGTTATGACAGAATACGTCACCTTGGAAAAGGGTCTCCATGGTGTGTTTGGCACTAGTAACTGACGAGATTTTCCGAGAATCATAACAAATTGACATAAAACTTGGTTAGATCTACCGTTCTACACCACAGATTTTGCACAAAGTAGTTTCCTGATGTTAACCGGGCGGGAAAAACTTTTGTTTATTTTCAGAGGGCGCTGTCACCAACTTCGACGCGCCACCTGCGGGACAAATCGGTAACTGAGGGAATCCCCAAAATGGGGAAACACCCTCCGTAAACATGGCAGGGGACACCCGCCAGCAGCAGGAAGTAACCTTTAAAATTCTTGTCTTAGGCGACGCTTCTGTGGGTAAAACATCTCTGATCCATGTTTTCTGTGATGGCGCGTTGGCCAAGAAGCACATGCCGACAGTTGGTAAGTATTTGACTACTTTGACACTTGTTTTTCGCAAGGACAATCCACCGACTCCGAAGATCCACACCACACTCCACAGTCACAGACTCGTCTTCTCTTAGTTACTCAGACTCAAGAGTCATAGAAAGTGATAGTGGCTTCAGGCGGCTCTTGTTAGGAGCTGTTTGTGTGCCTGTGGTATGCTTTAAAGTTCACAAAAGTGATAAAATAGACTAGTCATTTTTATCACTTTTAACACTCAGTTTTGAAAATGATGCAAGTATCTATACCTGTATTAGATTCGTAGTCTACCAAAATTGTTGGTCAAACTCTGTCTGACTATGAGACTAGAAACGTGCAGAGAAGACAGATCTAGATCTAGATATAGATCTATTATGCAGATGTCAATTGATAATTTTCTGTAAGTGTAATTTGCAATCAATCATTGATTTGAGACCTGACGATCAATGGGGCACTGAAGAGATTTTCATACTGTGTCAAGGCTAGAAATATTAACGTATTACAGATGTAATGATTTGAGAGTTAGATGACTTGAAACTGGGTTTATTCAGTGTAAACATCTCACACGATCGGGAAGGACGCCATGAGGTCCATAGTTCTAGTATTTGACATCCGGGGGAGCTGCGGTGCGTTTCCCGCGTCGATTACGACATTACATTCCTCCCAACCTTGATATTAAAGTTATCTTTAAAATTATTCAAGATAGTGTGGTTGGAGGTGTTATCTTAGTGTTATACAATAATAGGCTCTTGAAATATCTCTTAGTTCTACTCTGAACTTACTTTGTGAAGTGTAAAAATATTTGATCTTATTGATCTTCCTCTGAGAATTTTACTGAGTCAATAAAATATATATCTATCTTAGATTTCTATCAGAGTCTTTTTTTTTTTTTTTTTTTGAGTCTTTGGGTCTTCGTTTCATAGTCTTTGAATATTCTCAGTCTTTAGTTCACTACTTGAGATATATGAAATAGAACATGGTATAAGATAAGTAAATCAGGGTCAGTGTTCATCTTTGGCCAGTTGTCGTCTGTCAGTGCTGCTCTCACAGACTTCAGCGTTTCGTCAGTTTCTGACTAAGACTTCGTTGGTTTATGACTGAGACGCCTTTTTTTTTTTTTCCTTGGCCGAGCAGATGTTCGCGATGAGGCTTTTCCGTAAATTTTGAGCGGTGGTTTGTGGTCCGTTACCACGTAGACTGGTGCACCGAAGATATAGACGTTGAAGTGTTCACACGCCCATACTACAGCCAGGGCTTCACGCTCCGTCTGACTGTAGCGTTGCTCAACTGACGACAGCGCTTTACTTGCGTAGGTGATGACTTTCTGTCCGTCAGGATGCTTCTGAGTGAGTATCGCACCTAGTCCTACTGGGCTCGCGTCGACGTAGATCGTAGTTATTTTATTTGGGTCGAAGTAGGCTAGTGCGCGAGAGTCGATGAGTCGTTCTTTGAGAGTGGAGAGTGCGTCATCCTGCTCTTTCATCCAGATCCACTCCTGTGATTGGTGGTTGAGTCTGCGCGATGGTTCGGTGAGTGTCGCGTAGTCGCGTTGACACAGTGCAGTAAAGAGTGCAGTGGGTTTGACGTTTTTGTCGATGTGTAGTTGAAGTTGCACGCCTTTGAGTTTCCCAATTCCGGTGAAGATGTCGCGGAGTTCCTGACAAGTCTGGCTGGGTGTAGGACTCGCAGTGCTGATCTCGGATATTACTGCGTCACGGTTGATCTTGATCAGGTTCAGGGTCTCCGCAGTGGAACGTGATAGGAGCGCGCGTTCATCGCCTTTGGTAGCGTAAACGTTCGCGATATCGTGAGCGTACTTGCTTCTCAGTGTTGCGTGGAACATGCCTACCAGGGGTATAGGCGGTCGATCCTTGCCGTATGGGTACAGGGTAGTGTCGGCTGGTTGAAGTGTTGGCGTAGGGTGAAGAGTATGGTACGTGTTTTCACCGATAATATTTACTGGGGTGCCCGTGTCTCCTAACATCGCTACTGGGTTGTCGTTAAGTTCGACCATGAACATGGGTTTTGGCGTGTGCGTTGACTTCACGGAGTAGAGTGGGACGGTTTTACGTTCTTCGTGTATTGAGAAGAGATATTTGTCCTCGTGCGCTTGGTAGTTTTCGACGCTATAGACGTTATCATGATGCGGTTGGGCCTGAGTCTGCGATGCCGGCTGAGGGTCTGCGTCATACTGTTCGTCCTGCTCCACGTTGTTGACGTTGCGACGTCCTCGACCTCGGTAACCACGGCCACGATTCTCGAGTCTCGGTGGTGGAGCTCCGCCTCGGCATTTTTTCGCGTAATGCCCTACTGTACCGCACTGTCGACACTCGGCGTTGAAGGCTGGACACTTCGGTCGTCCTCCGTCGTGAGGGTAGGGTCCGCCGCAGTGGTCGCATTCGGTAGTAGAGTTGTGCGTCCACGTCCACAATATCCTCCGTTAGTGAAGTTACGTCCTCGTGACGTACCGCGTTGTTGGCCGCCACGTTGAGTGTTGCCGCGTTGAGTGTTGCCGTGTTGAGTGTTGTAGTGTGAGTTGAACGGCTGATTACTGTAATTTCCACGGCCTCATTGTATAGCGTTGACTTCCTTCTTTTCAATGTCCATAGCGTAGCTGATCGCCTTTTCCATTGCCTTGCCCTGTTTGACGAGTTGATCCAGAGTGATGGTCATATCGGACAGTGCCTTCGTCCGGAGTTTTGACGATCTGCATTTTTGGATGATCTGTGACTTTAACTCGGAGTCAGTGTCAGCGAAGTCACGTTGCGGCGAGTTTCTTGAGTCGGGTCACGTACTGATCGAGATTTTCGTCCTGGAGTTGCGTTGCCTCGCGGAAGTTGAACCTTTCATACTCGACTTGGACTTTAGGCGTGTAGAGCTCATTTAGGGCTTCGAGTGAGCGTACGTAGATGTCACGTGGATTCTCCGCTTCGGGTGCTGGGACGGTTAGCGTCTGGAAGTCGTCATACACTGCCTCACCTGCATAGTCTAAGAGTAGTGCGAGTTTGCGTGGAGCGTTGGTGATATCATGTGCTAGGGCCCTATTTTCAAACCGTTGTACATATTTCCTCCACCTTGGGGCAATATTAGATGTGTCGGTGGTGTCAAAGATGGGGAATGCTGTCAGTGCTAAAGCCATTTTTGTGAGCCCTTAATTATAGTTTTTAGTATTGTAGCTTATGGGAAGGGATCACTCAATCAGTCATGTCTTTTGTAGGTATTTGGGCTTTGATCTGATTGCCCGGTTACACAATCTTACATACAAGTAGCTACAGGCCTTTGTCCACCGGCTGCATTTGTAAGCAAGGACAATTAGTGTGCATCAAGTGTTATTGAGTGGGCAGGCCAGCTGTCCTGGGCAGCTGTACACTCATTGGTCAACCTGATTAACCAATAGGACTCCCTCCTATACCACCGTCCGTGCGCCCAACCAACCATGACCACTCCACCCCCACCCCCCACCTCTCCTCCTTCCCATACCCGGCCTTGCATACACTGACTGCCGGCCAGCCGGCCGGCAGCCTAGACCCTGGCTTACCTCCTCGCCCTACCCGGCCGGTACCCCCCCCCCCCCCCCCACCCCACCTCTCCTCCTCCCCCTACCCGGCCTCACATACCGCCCCGGCCGGAACTGATGTCATTTGCGCGGAGAAACCCCTCCAGACACTGGTCCTGGACCCTAACAGAGCCATGAGGACCGGCAGTCAGGTGATGTAACCACTCAAGTGGTCGCACTGCCACCAGTGAGGCCCTGACTGGGGTGTTGGGGTTGGGGGGGGGAGAGGGCCGACGTTTGTTCAGTGGCTTGGGTCATTGAGTGAACTGGCCTCTGGGGGGAGGTGTTAAGGGCGAACATCGATCGTTCCAACGATCAGAACTTTGATAGTCATTTGCTTCTTGTTATTCGTCAGAGTAGGGTAAATGAGCGTAGCAGTTGAGTAGAGTTGAGTGTAGGGTTCTGCTAACACACTCAAATAGGCTTTAAACACACTGGTAGTACTGTTCTGGGTTGTCACACACTGTCACTATGCACACAGCACTGAGCCTTGAAAACACACACTTGACATAACTTCTGGCAGTTAGGGTAGTCACACACAGTTCATAGGGTAGTATACTGCCACTTTGACACAAGCAGGTGGGTAGATGGACATAGATTCATCACTTTCTGAGATTAGAACAGGCAGCTCTGTGTTTACTTTCTGGTGATCTCCCAAATCCCTCTATTATCGCCCAGGGATGACTGTCATTTTCTAGAAAGGGAGAGGCTTATGAGCGCCTGGGATATCACTAAACCTGTCAGTGTGTTCATTTCCATTAATCCTCGTCGCCATTGTAATGATTTGAGAGTTAGATGACTTGAAACTGGGTTTATTCAGTGTAAACATCTCTCACGATCGGGAAGGACGCCATGAGGTCCGTAGTTCTAGTATTTGACATCCGGGGGAGCTGCGGTGCGTTTCCCGCGTCGATTATGACATTACAACAGAGTTTTAATGCTGGCTGAATTTTCAAAATGTTGGGAATAAGAAACATCTTCAATGTGAGTACTTCTGATATTGCAGCAAACATCAAAAGCCTAGAGTAGAAAAATGCTCCAAGGGCAAGGATGCCCAGGGGTTTTCCTTAACTATTTTGCCCACTAGTCCAGCGGGCTAGTGGTCCAATCTTTGCACTAGCCCATATCGAAGTTTCACTTGCCCATATAAAGATACCATTACATTTTTTTCCCCAAATTTTCACTAGTCCACCGGGCTAGTTGCTAACAAATATTACTAGCCCAACAGGATTTTTACTAGTACCCGGTACTAGTAACTCTTTGTTAAGGAAAATCCCTGGAAGGAAGATCAGTTCTTAACTCTCAGCCAATTCCCTCTAATAGATTCTATAACACAATGTAAACTATCCTGTCACCTTGGCCAAGAACCCTCTGTGCAAGTTTATAAAAAGGGTGAAGACATTAGATCTATCGATGAAGGATATAGACAATTCTCCCTACCACGGATAGCTGATTTACAGTATTTTAAGCACCTGCAAGTTAATTTTGACTAATTTTGTCGACAAAAACATGGGAAAATCTATAGAAAATCTCAAAATATTTGCTCTATATCCATATATATAATCAACGAATTTTCAAACCACCTTAAAAATAATAGACACATATGGATATAAAATGAAAAGATAGTTGATATTCATCTCTATCCTGTTAAACAACAAATAATGCCATGACGATTGAACATTTCTATACTTAAGCCTTGTGATTTGTCGACATATTACCCATGATGCACCTTGATCTAGGCTAGCCTGCAGGTAAACCAAAGGAAATATGCTATCCGTGGTAGGGAGAATTGAAGAACGCACAATTTAAATTATAGTAGAGAACATGATGCAATGCACTACCTTAATTTTATTATCATAAAACATGTACACCTGTAGCATTATATTCTCTATTTTGTAAAACTGACTTGTAAAAGTCAGTCTACTTTTGAACTTTGAATATAAGCCCTTTGACCACCCTCCCCTAATGCTTCTGACATCCATTGGACTGTCCCCACTGGGGGCTTTATAATTGAGGTTTGATACATCGGATCTGGTATTGGAGGTAAGACGGATCTCGAATTTTATTTTGAATTGTAAAAGACTTAAAACAAAGAGGGACATCCCCGTTTTTCTTTGGAAAGAATAAGTCGTGTTAGTCACTATAATAATGTATTGACTTTAGCAGCTAGTTCTGCTCGATGTCCTTGGACAGATTTTATTAAGAAATATAAAAGAAATGCACGGAAGTGAGAATGAAAGTGTCTCACCATTAATAGATAGTTCTCGCCGTTGTCAGCAGTTTTATTAGCCCTGCAAACCCATCTCCTCCATCTATCACAAAAACGAGTCTGTTTCGTATATATTATTAGTAAGTGGTGCGACCGACAGGATATGACAATTGGTCATGATGGAAATTCAGTAAAATAGCATGTCATAAGAAGATATGAATAACATCTTTTTTGTCACTTTCCCATGTTCACATAACCGGGTCCTATATTTGTATTCACTGTTTAGGCTGATTAGTCACCAGACAAGATGTTGTAAGCACCAATTCAGCTTGTAACAAACCTAGTGATGCCACTGCAAAAAAGCATAAGAGAGGAATTAGTAGATGTAAATACTGCTTGTTAGGAGACATTAAAAGCTTATCTTAGAGCGCTTAGCCTTATCATTTATGAAAATATGGGCCCTAATGGATATTATCAATATTTTATAAGAGAACTGTACTAATAATTTCTCTTGATAAGAAACTCATCATACTAAGGACAATAAAAAATCGTTTCCATGTCGCGAATTATCTATAGATGAGCAGGGATGCAAGGACACATACATTTTGTTCTACTTCTAGGTAGATTAGGTAGATAAGAGCCAAAGGCATTACGGTAGATGATGAGATAGTGCCTTTATCATATTAAGTATTACTCACATGCCCGGGACAGGTAACGCAAAAGTGTAAAGAACTAGACATTTACACTAAAACACGCAACAATATTATGCTTACTTACGTCTTTTTTTCATAGAATAATACGCATAAATTTGAACTGTATAGCTGTTCGTAACATTTCTGTAGCTTTACGTTTCCGTAACCTTACATGTTATTTTACTTCTCTTTGGTTTTACTTGTGAAATTAATGTAATCGTACTTGCCCTGGGAATCCAGTGCAGTCCGTCTAGTTCCACCCCAGGGACAACGTCTTCCAAATTTAATATTCACCTATCATATTGAATCACAATCACATATTCATATGCAATCATAAGAGCTATATCACTTAATTTCACTTTTCTTTTAGCCATGGACTGCAGAGATCGTATCGTTATGGTAGACGGATGGAGGATCAGACTCAAATTATGGTATGTCATACATTATAGATACCTAAAATCTTGAATAATAACTCCCGTATATATATTATATATACCAACACGGATACTTTTCTGACCCTAAAACCAACCAGTAGAATAAGATGCATAGCGTTATTCTTATTCTTTTATCCCGTGCTGAGAATCATAATTACGAAAATGTAATGACCAGATATTTATTTTTCCACATAATCATTTCCCAAGACTTAAAGTTATGAATGGAAAATGATAAATCGAAGTCACTTATCAATGGAAATCGATAAAAATCGAGAGGATATTAAAGAAATGTTAAACTGTTATCAGGCATCTATACTTTTCTTCACTTCAGGGACACTGCTGGCCAGGAGCGTTTCCGAACGCTGACAACTGCTTATTATAGAGGAGCACATGTAAGTACTACGATGCCATCTAAAACCTTTGTTTTACTATGTATCAGTATGGCGACAGGTTTATGAATAAATCGCTTAAAGCCTTATATATATTATAGACGCAATAGGTTGAACGGGTAAGTGTAATAATGCAGGGACCATACATATAATAATCGGATACATGTATAATGATGTAGAATCTATTTGTATGAGGTGCTTTGATACCACGTTGCAAAAGATACCAATGCGTTAAATCGATAAAAAGATGGGTAGCTTTAATCAAGCATAGCCTGCATTTTAGAACTACTAGTTTGTGAAAGTTTTGAAACCTCCTTTTTTTGGAAATCTCCGAATTCTTTCATGTGTAACCATTTAATTAATTTGTATATTTTCCAGGGCATCATGCTTGTATACGATATCAGCAAAGAAGACACGTTCAATAATTTGGATTATTGGTTACAGAATTTACATATGGTAAGAATGCATGTCACAGACTTATTGTACAATCGACCAGCACTATTTTATCACTTTGTTATAGCATAAACTTTTTTTTATATGAGACTAGGCTTAATGAAAGCGGGGATACTTTTGTCATGCTGCAGTATTAGAAGGATGGTCCTTTGATCATAGAGATACATAAGATAGAGAGGAAACACTGCCTGGGCTGACTTAGCCATGTCTCTCTCGGTAGTCATATGCAAATTAGCACCTGATAAGGGGTGGGAAGGGTGGACTGCACTCAGGACACTATTCATATGGCAGAAAGTGCAGAAGTACGCGTAAATGTATAAGCTATAACTCTTATATATTATTTTTCGCCCCGCGACATTAAATAGATAAAATCGTAATCATTCGTACCAAGTCGCATCAGGCGAAATCTTAAATGGATGTGTGTCAGTTTTGCCCGACACGACGGCTACCTACCAATGACATACACAGTGTTTTTTAATAGACACCAGTAACAAGCGTATCAACTCGCCATTCGCCTGTGCCAGTCACACTATGATCAGATTCAACATTTTGAATATTTTTTGCGGGAACCAGCGCATCTCCCGAAGAGTGCGCGCGCACCCGGACGTCCGGTTTATCGTGCGCTATTCCCGCCACTCTGCAGCGAATAACCCTCAGCGCAAACTGATAGCTTCCCAACAGTACAGGGAAGGCTAACAGAGCTACATCAGGCCCTGTCCGTGCATTGTTAGGCTACACACATCCGCTGACGATGTAAGCCTAAGTAACGACGTGACGGCCGGAGATGTGTTTCGTGACGTACGTACGTCGCCGATTTGGCGCCACTTCATGGTTTGTTCATCTGTCGAAACCAGATTAAAAAACCTTGCCAAATCCCGCGAGGAGCTAACCCTAAGGCTAAGGTCAGTGGTTGTTCGAGGTGACAGTTGGGGGGCGGATGGATAAGGTTTGATACTTTGAATTCACAAAGCCTGGTAGCCAAATGGATTGACAGGCCCGTCGCGTATTCGGACCGTCGATTCGGCCCCCACCGCTGACGGCATCAAAGGCAACACCTCCCGTCAGTTTTCACGCCCCGAGCTGTGCGAATTTCCCGTGAAGCGTCAACTCAGCACAGCCCCGTCCACCCCTCCAATCCCGGCACCAATCCCGGCCTTATCAACGCCATCTCTCCCTCCCCCACACCCCAACACGGTCCCGCTCCCAACCTTATCATCGCCATCTACCCCCACCCCGGCTCCCTTTCCCCGACCGCAACGATGGTTCAGTGTTTACTCAGTACTCGACCACAATTAACAGATCGCGGGAGAGGGCTTACAGACCAAAAGTCTGGATGATAATATTCAGACCAAACGCATGAATAGTGGAGGATTTACGCATTATGGTGCATTCAGGTGTAAAAGGTGGGTACATATCATTTTTCGAGCAATTGAAATTGGCCTAGGCTAGAGGCTGTCTTATTTTTTGTCAGATTTCATTTGGGCACTATCACATGCCCTCTGATTCTGAAAAAATATTATTTAGAGTTAGACCTTATCCAGCCAATCAAAATGCAAATCATGTAAATATCTATGTTCTCCTATCTCTCGGGGTCCTAGATATGATATAGATTGATTGTTTTAGGCCTGGGCATGTTTGCAATTCACATATTTTTTAGACCATATGAAAGATAGGTTGAAAAAATGACACTGGGGTCTGGGCTGACTGGGGCATGCATTTTCACAAGCAGTCTGAAAAAAAAAGAAATTTAAGCCTTATCAGCCCTACCATTTATGTTCTCATATTTCTCAGGTTCATATGTAGTATGGTTTGATGATTTTAGGCCTGGACATGTTTGCAAGAATATTTTATAGATGGTATGAAAAAGTGACCAGCCTCTGACAGATGGGCACTGTCAATGTATCATGCAGGATCTGAAAAAAAACTATTTAGGCCTTATCCAGCCTATCAAATAAAAATCATGTATAGGCCTATATCTATGTTCTCATAGACCTCTCTGGCGCTTCATATCGTATGGTTTCATCATTTTAGGCCTGCACATGTTTTCAATTTGAAAACAAAATCAGACTGAAAAAAAATGGTTTGATGATTTTAGGCCTGGACACTTTCGAAATTTAATACGTTCAGACTGTCAACACAGACTATGTTTCACAACATAAATTATTCAGAGATTAAATGATTTGTGAATTTTTCATTTTTTCAGACCTACCACCAAAATATTCTCACATTTTTTTCTCTGATAGAAATAAAGTCTAATACCCGCAGTCATCTTTTTTTCTTTTTTTTTAATAAAGGCTATATTTGGATAAAGGCTATACCGTGATCTTGTTTTAACTCTAACATGAAAAAGGAACGTTATTATGGAATGCAATAGACATTTTTCAATGATATTTCATGAATATTCATGCAGTCTGCAGAGAAAATGGGCTTTAGAGTTCATATCTTTTGGGAACATGGGGCATTAGGTGGATCCTTAAAAAGTTGATATTTTCTGAATTAATGGATAGAAGACAGATTTTTCAACAAAATGCGTAATCTACCAAACCATGATATTATAGATATTAGTTTAAAGGGATATATAATCATTTTAATATCAGAAGCCTATATTTTCAGTCTTATTACGAAAAACTTTATCGCATATTAACAATCACTATAAGTTTTAAACGGCTACTCCTATAACGTATCATTTCAATGGGCGAAATTCTCGTTTTCCTTTGAACGAAATCAATCATTCGATAATTTCAATACTCTTCAGTCTTGTATATGTCTATGCTTTGATATAGCAATCGACGTTCAGTGAGACTAAATTTGGTTGAATTTGACATTATGTGGCAGTCACAGGAACAAATAACCATCGACGAAAACTAAAGATTAATGCACTGACAAACTATTGGGTTTATAAGTTTTTATAGTCTTCTTTTTTCAATGTGGTAATTTAATTGAACTTCATGTCATAGTTAATGAATACCTGGTTTCTTATTCTTAGATGGCGCCCGATGTCTTAGGCAAGGTTGTTGTTGGAAACAAAATGGACAAAGCCAAGGACCGGGCGGTGCCGATAGAAAGGGCTCAGAGGGTGAGCAAAGAAAATTATATGAAATTCTATAATCTTTACAAAAAGAATTGTCAAATGCATTATAATAGAATTGTTGCCTTTGTAAATAAAAAAAAAGAAAAAGAAAAAGATTTTTTTTTAGAAAAGTACACAATTTAAGTAAAGACAATACTGGATTTTTACCCTGTATCACCTTTGTACAGCTAACAGTAATTTCAATTCCTACCGACAGCAAATATAATTTCGTATCGTACTATATATAATGTCTATGTACAAATAATACATTACTGTAAAACTCATTGTCCTTCTTCCAACAGCTTGCTGAGGCAAGAGGGGTCAATTTCGTCGAAACAAGTACAAAAACAACCGAAAATGTAGAAAAGGCATTTCAGTTACTGACAGATAGTACATTACGAGGCTTTCTAGAAAAAAGGGTAAGGCAATTATATTACTTTTTTATCTGCAAATCCTAATTTTGGATTGAACAATGTGTCTAAGTATATGTGTCAAAGTAATCTTAACTACCGTAAAATCTCTAATTTAAGCCACGGCTTAAATTAGGGTTAGTCTCAGAAATTAGATCTAATAACACCTCTCAACTTTAAGGGCGCGGCTTAAATTAGGGTTTTATACAACCTTGAATACAATGGCACCTCTGAAAAAAATATGATGAAAAAATGTCCAGAGAAGAAGTCTAAAGTCAGGGTGCGGCTTAAATTAGGGTTCGGCTTAAATTAGGGTTTTTACGGTACATTATGAAATACGTACATGCACGCTGCAGGGTGGCCACTGCACAGGGAATATTCTCTATCAGGTAATTTGCAAATTTTGCTAAAACACTTAGAATTTTGTTGACGAGGTCGCTGACATCCTGATTTTCAAGATGTAAGACATCTAACTTTTTGTCGAAGTTTTTACAGATTTATTTGGTATAAGTATGTATTAAGGTTTGAACAATGATGGAAAAAAACATGGGATACTTTACTGCGGAACGGGAATTTTTAAAATGATATTTGAGTGGCCTCTAAGAAACTGTTTCTCCCTTGTTATTATTTTTCCATCGGCTCTGCACTTTCCCTTTTCTTTGTTTTTTTAGTAAATGTTTTAGGTTAGTAAACTCTATAAATATGAATGTATTTTAGGTTGAAATCTTATACAAATATGTATGCATTATAACTAGCTTCAACTACTGAATTGAAATTGAAAAAGAAAATTTTTCTATAGATTATAAGAACAAACTTTTGATGTCCACTATTTTCTATTTCTTGTATTGCACTGAAACATATTTTCTTTACCTTATTCTGATATTTTACAGATACGAAAACCAAGAAAAGAACTGGATCACCCTAAGTCATTACACATCGATTCACCCCGAGCCAAACAGAAGAAAAAGTGTGCTTGCTGAGTGCAGTTTTTTTCCTGCCGCCATGAAGCTACAGAGGACTAGATCTCAAGTTTGGAACCCGCAGCAACTTTAGAATCAAAAATGGCCAATTTTGTTTCCCTGTATCCCTTAATCCGAAGCAAGTTTCATATACATTTCTATATATGAAGTAATTTTGTGCCCATCTATATTGGGGTCGAATACACGAGGCCACTGTTACTGCGTCTAAGAATTTCTTTATAAACTGTATAAATATAACTTCTTCATAAAAACTAATATTTACGTATTGATAGATATGATATAAATTTAACAATTCTTTTCTTGATTGAAAATGGTTATCATTAAAAGAAAGACTTTGGAAGAAAAGTGATAGGTTTAATCATTAGAAAGTACACCCACATATAAAGCCTTAAAGATTATTGGGAACATGTTACTATTGTACGAATAGTTGAAGAGGGCGTCAAATGATGAAGCAATGAAGAATAACTTGCATAACTTGTTGCGTCTATATAGACAACTGAAGCTGGATAGAATAGTGCATGAATACATATTGCCCTGAATATACGGTAATCAGAAGCATAATTAGAACTGGTTTTACAGAAAAGTTGAATGTTGTTTGTACTCGGTCGTTCTGCACTTAGAGCAGCTGGTTCATCCATTCATACGTTGTATAAACCCATATATATGTATATTTACTTACATGTGTGTGTATATATAACTAAAGATTATTATTGAAGAACTCTATTTAGTAGAGTGAACCATATTGCGTTATTGTGTGAGGGAGTGTGTCTTATTATAGAAAGTGACAGTACACCTGAAGTACTTTTAAAAAGTTTGAAGTAGTGGTCTACTCTTGCAGTTTATTTGTGTAAAAGTTTCCTTTTATGGGATTCATTAATGGCACTTCATTTTATGCAGATTTTTTTTAATGATATTAGACATGTATTCAGCTGACCAATTTACATTTGAAAAAAAAAGTTTTTCATATCTTTTAACAAATTTGTTTCTGTCAAAACGTATTTTCTTAAATGAAATACTTGCTCAGAATTATTTTCCACTTGCATTTTGAGTATGTGGAGATTTATTTTCATTTGATTTAACTTGCAGCCATATTATTATATTATTATCGTCAGAAGCATATACATTTGTTTTAGGCTTTTGATTTGTATTGCTCATGCTTTTAAAGAAGCTCAGAATGATTGACACGTGAGATGTGAATATCATTGGTCAGTATTGCTGGTGAAGTTGTAGTACTTATAACACTCAAGCTGTAAGTATAGTCCATACAAAGAATATATTTACTACCCATTTTTCATATACATTCTATATATACCTTGCACCAATGGTACCTTATATATCAGCATCTACAACTTGTTTCCATTGTAACTAGACAGGTTTCCCATTCCTTCTTACACTGTTGATATTCTGAGAGCAAAGCCTAATGTTTTCTTTAAAAACAGAGAAAACATGGCAAACGATTCCTGGATTGCTTTTCTGATTTGTTACATTATAACACAGAGTCCCAAGTTTGTATTTCTGAGTCTTTCATTTTGTGAAAGTTCAATATATGCAGAAAACTTAAATCTATCCCAGAAACTACAAAGAAAAAACATTTCAGTAGTGACTTGTCGGACAAGACGAACAATCCATGACAAGCAAATACTTGACATTATCTACGCATCTAGTGCTCAGTCAAGTGCTTATCGTATTGTCATACAAGTAGAATTACTCATGGAACCAATTTATGTTGTCAAAAAATAACTATTCATTATCGATTTTTTTCAAGAAAGTATTTGTAGCTCAGGTTAATAGAAATGCTACAACGACGGCAGTTCGTGGTCAGAGTGGAAAGGCAAGATACGTGTAGTATACAAACAATACTAGAAATGACTAGCGGTATTAGCAGGAACTATCGCGGAACTTTACATAGTACCTTGTAGAATATTTTTAAGGTGCTCGGATGTGATAAATGCATATCAAGCAAACTAGTCATATATTTTGGGATGCTTTACTCGTAGGTAGGAGAGTAGATGTAAAATGTAAGAACTTTTTCTGATTTTAAAACGGTAATCTCTAAGACATACTTGAAATAGTTTTAGCTCCTATGGAAAAAAAAACAACTTGTGACTTTAAAATTGTTGTTTTCGATTTGTTAAATTTAGATATCCGTAAACGAAGCACACACTAAAGAAGTTTCCGAAGAACACCAAAGCATACCTTTCACGGCAAGTGCATGGTTGGGCGAAAGCATTGAAGTATTGTTACGAATATTGAATAAAACCTTCATCTACAAGAAAGAGTTGTCCGTTTATCTTTACAAACTTACTCTAGCAATTTATCATACCAGATAGTTGTAAATGTACAGAAATTTCAATTCAATGTCCCTGTCCCATTTGAAACACGAGATAAGAAATTCAAGAACCTGATCAAAGAAAATTCTGTGTTTTTGCAAAATTTTTACAGGACTTTCTTCTTTGCCATTTTCCCACAGGTGGTACCCTGTAAACGGTTGTAATATGAATTAACATTCGAATGAAATCCACAAGAAGTCCCCGACTGTCCGGACCCCTTCCCTGGGGTCCGGTATCTGCGGTGGCACTTACCCCCCCTGCCCCCAAAATACACACACAATCGAGGGTACTCATGCATGACCATGCTTCAGAAACTCCATTGGACTTGACCCTCTAGGCACCCCCACCTGTCTGGCTTAATTGTCTCTGGCGCCACCACCAAACCAAGAAACAGGTTGCACTTGGACTCTTGGAATATTTGATATGCCTACCTTGTAAATGCAAGAATACCTTATCATTTTATTGAGGACAATTTTATGAACTGGAAATGTAGCAAAATAATTTCTTTAATGCTATATTATTTATATTGATTGTTGTTCATTATTTCCCATCCAATATCCCATTTTCCTAAAGTTACGGGCAAAAATTAAGTTTACCCATCAGCCATGAACATACTATACCCTCGCTTCAGATCCTCCGTAATCATACAGTGTATAATCCATCGCGAAGGAGGAGTATCTGGGGTGAATACCAAATAAAGAAAAAAAAGAACTTTCTTTGGACTTTTGTCATCGCCAAGTATTCTGTGCTAGGGCAGGGATGTTTGTGTTGGTGAGTGGCCTCCAGCAACAACTTCAACAAATTTAACGATTGTTATGAATGATGAGATTGACCATTTGGTAAAATTAGAATTTTGCCCATTGTAATTAAATGTAGGAAGTTTAGTCTTATTAGCTCTTGCTTACACTTGTTTGCATCTTTTTATCACTTGTTAGCATCTTGTTAGCACTTGCTATCACTTGTTAGCCTTGTGTTACTACTTGCTAGCCTTTTGTTAGCACTTGTTAGCATCTTGTTAGCACTTGTTAGCCTTTTGTTAACATTTGTTAGTACTTGCTGGCAGTTGTTAGCATCTGGTTAGCATCTTGTTAGCCTCCTGTTAGTACGTGTTAGCTTTTTGTTAGCACTTGTTAGCATTTGTAAGTCCTTTTCACACTTGTTAACACTTGTTAGCCTCTTGTTAGCATTTGTTAACACTTGTCAGCCTCTTTTAACCTTTTGTTACCACTTGTTAGCTCTTGTTATCACTTATCATCACTTTTTTAACACCTGTTAGCCTTTTGTAAGCACTTGTTAGCCTTTTGTTAACACTTGTTAGCATCTTGTTAGCACTTGTTAGCATCTTGTAAACACTTGTTAGCATCTTGTTAGCACTTGTTAGCCTCTTGTTAGCACTTATTAGCCTTTTGTTGGCACTTGTTAGAATCTTGTTAGCACTTGTAAGCATCTTGTAAGCACTCATTAGCATCTTATTAGCACTTGTTAGAATCTTGTTAGTACTTGTTAGCCTCTTTTTAGCACTTGTTAACAGTTGTTATCCTCTTGTTAGCTTCTCGTATCACTTGTTAGCCTTTTGCTAGCACTTGTTAGCAGTTCTTGGCAGTTGTTAGCATCTTGCTAACATCTTGTTAGCACTTATAAGCACTTATTAGCATATTGTTAGCTCTTGCAAATACTTGTTAGCCTCTTTTTATCACTTGCTATCACTCGTTAGCCTTTGTTGGCACTTATTAACCTCGTTAGCATCTTGTTAGCACTTGTTAGCTTTTGTTAGTCTCTTGTTAGCATTTGTTAGCACTTGTTTGCAGTTGTTTTAATCTGGTTAGCATCTGGTTAGCACTTGTTAGTCTTTTGTTAGCACTTGTTAGCCTCTTGTTAGCATTTGTTAGCACTTGTTATCCTTTTGTTGGCACTTGTTAGAATCTTGTTAGCACTTGTAAGCATCTTATTAGCACTTGTTAGAATCTTGTTAGTACTTGTTAGCCTCTTTTTAGCACTTGTTAACAGTTGTTATCCTCTTGTTAGCTTCTCGTATCACTTGTTAGCCTTTTGTTAGCACTTGTTAGCCTTTTGCTAGCACTTGTTAGCAGTTCTTGGCAGTTGTTAGCGTCTTGCTAACATCTTGTTAGCGCTTATAAGCACTTATTAGCATCTTGTTAGCTCTTGCTAATACTTGGTAGTCTCTTTTTATCACTTGCTATCACTCGTTAGCCTTTGTTGGCACTTATTAACCTCGTTAGCATCTTGTTAGCACTTGTTAGCTTTTGTTAGCCTCTTGTTAGCACTTGTTGGCAGTTGTTTTAATCTGGTTAGCATCTGGTTAGCACTTGTTAGTCTTTTGTTAGCACTTGTTAGCCTCTTGTTAGCATTTGTTAACACTTGTTAGCACTTGTTATCCTTTTGTTGGCACTTGTTAGAATCTTGTTAGCACTTGGAAGCATCTTGTAAGCACTCATTAGCATCTTGTTAGCACTTGTTAGAATCTTGTTAGTACTTGTTAGCCTCTTTTTAGTACTTGTTAACAGTTGTTATCCTCTTGTTAGGTTCTCGTATCACTTATTAGTCTTTTGTTAGCACTTGTTAGCCTTTTGCTAGCACTTGTTAGCAGTTCTTGGCAGTTGTTAGCGTCTTGCTAACATCTTGTTAGCACTTATAAGCACTTATTAGCATCTTGTTAGCTCTTGCTAATACTTGTTAGCCTCTTTTTATCACTTGCTATCACTCGTTAGCCTTTGTTGGCACTTATTAACCTCGTAAGCATCTTGTTAGCACATGTTAGCCTCTTGTTAGTATTTGTTAGCACTTGTTGGCAGTTGTTTTAATCTGGTTAGCATCTGGTTAGCACTTGTTAGTCTTTTGTTACCACTTGTTAGCCTCTTGTTAGCATTTGTTAACGCTTGTTAGCTCTTGTTAGCACTTGTTATCCTTTTGTTAGCACTTGTTAGAATCTTGTAAGCACTTGTTAGCATCTTGTTAGCCTTTGTTGGCACTTATTAACCTCATTAGCATCTTGTTAGCATTTGTTAGCACTTGTTGGCAGTTGTTAGAATCTGGTTAGAATCTGGTAAGCACTTGTTAGCCTCTTTTTAGCATCTTGTTAACACTTGTTAGTCTTTTGTTAGCACTTGTTAGCCTCTTGTTAGCATTTGTTAACACTTGTTAGCCTCTTTTTAGCTTTTGTTAACACTTGTTAGCTCTTGTTAGCCTTTTGTTAGCACTTGTTAGAATCTTGTTAGCATCTTGTAAGCACTTGTTAGCATCTTGTTAGCACTTGTTCGCTTTTTGTTAGCACTTGTTAGAATCTTGTTAACACTTGTTAGCATCTTGTAAGCACTTGTTATCATTTGTTAGTCTCTTGTTAACATTTGTTAGCACTTGTTAGTCTCTTTTTAGCACTCGTTAGCACTTTTTAGCTTCTTGTTAGCACTTGTTAGCCTCTTGTTATCACTTGTTGGCTCTTATTAACATTTGTTGGCCTCTTATTAGCCTCTTTTTAGCACTTGTTAGCTTCTTGTTTGCATCTGGTTAGCACCTTATTAGCACTTGTTCGCATTTGTTAGCCTCTTTTTAGCACTTGTTAACACTTGCTAGACTCTTATTAACATGTTGTTATCACGTTAGCCTCTTGTTAGCACTGGTTAGCACTTATTAGCTCGTGTTAGCCTCCCTCTACTCCCCTCCACTCACCTTCGCCCTACCTTAAACGTCCCTACACCCCCCCCCTCCCCCCCTACTTCCTTTCATCCCATTTTCACTTTACCCTACACCCTGAATTTAAGAAACAAGTTATGTTGTGCCATTTATTTTTGTCCTCATGGCACTAAGCATCATGTGGCATGTCGATTTTAAGAAATGTCCATGTCGCCGCATCAAATTTTAGGGTCTAGGGCCTCGGTTGTTGGAAAAGGGGATAATATTGTTATTAGGAGATGCGAACATCCCGACAGTCACTTGTCAAATGGCGAAAATGACGCGACGCAGGGCAGGGCAATGGGGGAAGTTCTGGGGTTCCTCCTGTGGGTTGGGGGAAGTTTTAGATTAGATAATGGTGTAATCTCGACCATTACAACAAGGTCTAATGGGTCATTTTGTCCCCATGGTCAAAGAGTTTATTTATTGTGCGGCCAAATAGCGGTGCAAAAGGTCCTAACTGGAACCAGCCAGGTGTATATACCCCTCCCCCCTGACCGCCTACGGGCGGCCGGTGAGGGGGGGAGGGGCGTCGCCAAAGGGGCTGATTGACAGGTCAGTGGGACCAATGGGAACACTGCCCCCCCACCGGTCTCCACCCCGACCCGACCACTAACTGCTACTAATTACCCCTCCTACTTCAAGAGCCCATTTCACGGACCATTTAGTTTCTATTCATAAACCCCCCATAGATTTCACGGCTCACTGACTAAACACAATGAAAAACCTCCGACAGTAAGGCTTCGTTGGCGTTGCTCTTAATCTGATATCATTCAAAACGCCACCGCAGAAACCGCACGTTTAACACTATAAGATTTCTGTTTTAATCGAGGTATATGAGTAAATGAACAGGAGAACAATTGTTTATGTTTGTAGACAAAGTAATTTATTTGTCCCATTCAAAACAACATGACTGAAACCTGCCTCACTTGCAGTCCCTCCCTACGCCCAGGTAAGGCGGGCGCGACACAAGCCCGGTCGGGCCAAACTGCCCATCCTTCTCCTACGCTGAAATGCATATCCATGTCAACTCGGACATAAATCTAATAATTACAAAAAATTGTGACTATAAAAATTAGCATGATTCATGCATTCATTGTTCTTGTATCATTTTATAATTGAACTCCACAAATCCTCCTCTTGGGAATGTTGACTTTTAACATTGTTACTCACAAAGTCGGAATTTCATTTCAGACTCTGTGAACTTTGCTCATTATTAACAGTACCACACAGAGCTTTCTGGTACAGCAAAATTGTGATATTCATCATTAAAGTATATAATTAATAACTTTGTTCTCTTAATTTTAGCATTTTGTTCACAATGATTGGTATTCATGTCGACTACCAGTGCTATACGCTCACTCGGTTCCAGTGTTCGACAACCCTCCCTCTCCATCTCTTTTCTCTCTCTCTATAGACTGCCTTCAAAACGTACAAAAACTTGGCGATTATTATAATAATGGTGTTATTCACGGAAACGAAGCATTTTACAGCTAACTATAACCAATATGTGAATCATGGCATCAAGTAAGACATTAACAGTTTGTTTTATTTCTAGGTAGTTTGTACCTAGTGCTTGACAGACACATGGCTAAAAAAAGTGGTGCCACCTCACTTTATCTACAGTCACACATTTACACGTCACCTGCACGAGTCACAATTATCACGGCGTAAAATACACGGAAAAAATACACGGAGTCAATGATTAAAACGGTTTAAAAGGATTAAGATCGATCACAAATACCACGTACACAAAGTTCAAGAATGCCCCGATCGTCACCCCCTCCCCCCAAACCTACAAACTGCTGCTAATTATCATTAATCTATTTTAAAACGGCTCTGTTCATTCTGTCTTCCTCTGTACAGGGAGCATTAATCATTATAAATTTTCTTTTTACAATCAAACGAATTATTCAGCTTATAATTATTAGGAAAATTGGTAAACATTCTTTCACGTAACGGTAAACCTTCAACTTTTTTTGGGATCACATGCAACATCAACTAACTGACCTCTGTCAAGCCCCTACTCTATGGGTGTTTCCCGTTCTAATTTTAAAGGGGAAAATACCCGAGCTACGGCCGAATCACTATCAAATTTTCCACAGACACTCTTTTTGCTATGTTGTTCCCCATACACTGTTTTTCGTTTTCTGTAGAACACTATACACGACTATGGGAATAATAATTATATACACAATCGCTCGGTTTTTATTCTTTTTTTTCAGTTCATGTCTAGTAGAAAATACACCCGTTTCGTTTGGCCAGTGGCTCGCTACTATGACAACAGTTTGCGGTTGCCATGGCAACGGCACTGACAGGCACCCTGTCACAATTCATAAGTAAAATGGTAACATGTCGTGTTTTTTTTTCAGGCTGTTGTTTTAGCAAACTCTCCCTCCTTTAAGCCTAAATCGGCCCAATTTTTAACATACTGTAGGACCACGTGCTTTTCCGACAAATTTAAGCATCATCATGCAGACAATCAAAACACGCGTTTATGAACGACTTTCTTACATACCTTAGACTTCAGATGATCCGAAGCCTAACAATTAGCTTTTAGAACGTTCTAAACATAACAGTCAAATAAAAACTCGTCTTGCGTCCCATTGCTGTGTGAGAGACCAACAAATTTACGTTCACTCGACCTTTTAAAATTCTTCACGCTGTGCATAAATATAATTATTTCCTTGGTAATTCAACGAAATTCCTTTCTGGGAAATTATCATAAGCGAATGTAGGCCGTGCATACTGAATAGAATGTCCAGAAATTGCATTTTACTTAAAAGTAAGGAAACAAACCCTTCAAATAATAATAACTGAGTCTTTTTTCAAGTCTACGTGATCAACACGGTTAAAGCACACAGTATCACATATATGGAGAGAAAAAAAGGATACTGGACACGTAGATCTCTTGGGACAAACTACGCTAAATATATATATATTTATATATGATTATATACATTATTGTGTAGAATCTACTACAACGCACACCTTCTATGATACTAAGATATACGGCTTTGATCAAATGCGTAACACTCTCTCACACACTGGAAAAAGGGGGGGAAATCTATGAACAGGCAGATTTTCAGATGATGAAAAACCTCTACATAGGGGCCGCGATAGAAAGAGGTGTAGTTTTAGGCAGCAACTTCAGTTTTCCACGTTGACATATTTAATGTACATTTTACCATTCCCTGATTTCTATCTAGCCTCTATCAGGCCATGCTGGGGACTTAATTTGATATTTCATTCTAAATCTATCGGTTAATATGGTTAGCAATTATTCCACATCTATCTCAAAATTCGGAGTGCGTTCTGAAAATGGGAGCGGATAATATAAGTAATGGGGTTTACGTTATTTAATTGTGGTTTACAGGAAATGAGCCTGTATGGATTAAAATTTTACAGAAAAAAATTGCCAATGTTTTTACAGGAAAACTTTGCCAATGTAAACCGATTCGCCAATTTGATATCACTGCAACACACATTAGTTCTGAGCAGGTAATTCAAGTGAGTGTCTCCCTGAAGAATTTAAGGTTCGCATCATCCAGGATTGTGTAGTTGCAAAGGTGACATTCGAAGTGGAGTATTGTATAGAGGGGACTGAAACCCGCTTTACTGATTATAAGACAGCCAAATCCAGAATCCTACAAAGTTAACATGGCGTCTCATTTGATACAGAAAGGCAGATATATTTTAAAAGATTGTCATTCAATGTCATATCATACAGTTCAGTTACTTTTTCTCCTGTATGTAGATTTTTATCTAAATGAAAGAAAGAAATCGCAACCTTTATTATCCTACGAATTTAAATGTCGTATGGATATTTTATATGTACACGTTTGGGAGAACAGAGTTAGGCAATACACGCAAAAATGTACTTGAGGAACTGACTGGCTTTGAATAAAATATTTGACAGATGGGAGAACACGAATATTATTTGATTGATTGAAATAAATGTTTGCATGTTTTTCTGTCCTCTTTTTTTCCGAGAAAATTGATCGATGATTAACAAGGTGTTAATTGAAAATCCACTGCTCCATTTTGAAGTCAGTGGTGCTAGAGTTTGAGTATAATTTTCTGGTTGGTTCAATTATATCAAACTAATGTGCCTCACGTTTGATAATATATCACATGAATTGTCAGACTGGGTACTGAAAGATGACAATATTTGAGAGAAGGAATAGGGCAGTACAATGTTATGTGAACATTATCGGTACGTTCACAAATAAAGTTCGACACAAACTGACATCGTTTCCTGAATTTCCTCACTGTAATTCCTTATGCACCGTATTTCTTATAATTGCAATTTGCGTTGCAGACCGGGTAAAACATACTAGTGTCACGAAGTCATATCCAAATAAGAAGTTCTATTCGTTTTGTGATTTCTTTCAACAATTGGTAATTCATATATATAATATATACATGCCTACCAAATTATATCGCTAATGGTCGGTAGTGAGTGCTATAGGGAATTATACTAATGACTGGAAGTGAATAACGGGGAAATTACTAAGGTCCACATCGACAAACCATGCTTGTAAGAAATAACCTACATTTTGCTACATATTGGTTAATGAATATACATAAACAGAAAAAAATGATATGTGCTACTAATGGATATGGTCCTGGTTGTTGCTTTACAACCAGTCTATTTCGAGATCATTTAGAATGCCCTAGGAGATGGTGGCCTAGTGCTAACAAATATGACTCAACGCAACCACGAAAAAAACCACAAAAAACTTTCAGATTACGAAACTTTGAGACTTGACAACGGCCTAAAATACACTGAGAGTAATCAACAGAGACTGAAAGTTTGTAATACACGCTACGTTGTGTCTGCTTTGGTTACCAACAAGCAATTGTATGGTATTCATAAAAAGATATTTGTTACACTCTATTCACACTTCGCTGCCGCAATTTTCAATGTAGTTAATGCCAAAGTTTGCACGAGCACCATTCTCCCATACAAACATGAGAGCCTATTATTCCAGTAACTGAGAATGACAATCTGAATGAACAGAATCATCGGGAAATAGTGGGCAATATCAATTTACTGTTTTACTGCTAATCAACACAGTATCCATTGCCTCCATAGGTTCTAACTTACTGGCTTATCAGTTGGGACTGACATTCTAATTTGTACAACGAATGAATAATAATATAAATTCGAAAACGCCACTTTCCCCATCAGCCTTCAAGACATCAGTGCATATAGCAAAAAAATACAAAACCCTCTACTATAATCATTCTCACATTTATCAAATATACTTCATAGCAGTAGAGTTTGGACACTAGAAAACTAGGGTTTCTTTTTATGGTGTATGTACATAAGCACTGATCTCCTGAGGGCGTCTTGGGAAAAGTTGGGGCAGCTGTTTAGGATGTTGTGCAGGGGCTGTGTCGCCACTATGGCGAACCATTGGGCCCTCTATTTGTGAACTATAGCGGCTGATCAATCTTGAACCATCTGGCCCATCTCCCACTGCGGGAAGCCAAAGTCGGACGAATTGACTATGTCCATGCTCTGCGCTCCACCAAGGTTCTGCGAGAAGTCACTGGTCGTGTCGTAGGTGGTCTGGAAGAGGGAGTCGGCTAGGCTGTCACGGCTGTCCTGGGTGCTCAGCGTATCCATGCTGGAGGGTGTGTCGAGAGTGGAGACGACACTGTTGCCCACCGCACTGGTTGTCTGGCCTAGGCGACTGCCCCCGTTGTTGATGTTCTGGCCAACGATGTTCTGCACCTCGGCTGAGAAGTCGATGATGTTGGCGGGTTGAGAGGACGCCGAGCCAAGGCTGGATCTGTGGGCCTTGTTATGTAGCACCACCGACACACCACCATGCCTCAGCGACGTGGTGTCACAGAGTGAAGCCGACGTCAAAGTTACATCACCTCGACCGCGGAAGCCGATCAGCGAATTCGAAGAACTGCTGTCGTCAAAATCAAAGTTGTTGTTGGCGGCCGGGGCAAAGCCCTGTGTGTTTTTCAGATGAGAGTCGGTGGTGGTACTATTGGTCGTAGCATCCTGTGTGGTTAGTGTGTGGGACCTCTGCTCTATTAGTTCAGTCAGGTTACGCCTGGCCACGAAACCCTCTCCTCCGGAGGAGAGTGCATGGAGCCCGCGATGGGCCGAGCTGCTCTCCTCTTGCAACTTGCCCTGGAGCAGGTTAGCAAGGCTCGACATGTCGCTACCGGACAAGTCATCCATTAACTCAGGCTCCTTGGATGGGCCCGCAGAAAAGATATCACTGCCACTGCCATAATCCCCATCAAAGAAGAGATCGCTCACCGGTACCGACTGGCTGCGGAACATTGTATTGTTCGTACCACCACCACTGCCAGCAACACCACCGCCCGAAGAGGCACTGTTCAAAATGTCCTGGATCTCAGGCGAGAAGGGCGACTCGGGAGTGCTGGGGCCCAGACCCATGTTCACGTCACCGATGACGGCAGTGCTGGCGGAGGGCTGTTGTGACTGTTGCGTCGGCTGGGGCTGTTGAGATTCGGTTTGTGCCTGCAGCAGGTTATGGCTGCGCTGACGAAGGAGGGTAGCAGTTGTTGTGGCTTGCGGCTGGGGCCCGCCCAGGGCGCTCTGTGCGGAGTGATGCCGCTGGCGTCGCCCTGTACCGCCCTTATTGCTTCCTCGACCGCCCCGCTTCACGGGCTTGATACTACTAGCGGGTGCAAAGTGGGCAGTGTCCTTCCGGCTGACAATATTTTGCACTGAGTTCAAACCCAGCTTCTGGGCCAGTTTTTGGCGCACCACTAAATTGTAATTTGGAGGCTTGCTTTCCTTGTCCTCACTTCTCGGTATAAAGTTCACTGTGGCCTGGAGCTGGCCCTGGTCGGGTTGCATTTGGTAAGGTTGGAAGCCTGAACTTTCCGCTATGGTGAGCTGCTGTTCGCTCGTGTTCACCATGGTGCTCTGAGCAGCAGTGCTGGCGATAGTCGCAGTCGGTCGCACTAGACTCACACTGCCACCGCCCTCTAGCTGTAAGTTTTGGATGGGCATGAAAGCATTGTTGGTCATTTCGACTGGTGAGGGGCCAATACTGCGGCTGTGGCCCATTCCGTGAGACATAGGTGTCTGGGGGGAGAGGACCGACATGGGGGTGGATGCCGCGCTGCGCTGGGCACTTCCTGAGTTAGGCGACATCAACTGGGCCGGACTGTGGGGGAGACTGACGACCCCGCTATTGTTACTACCAGAGATGGCCACATTTATTGTCATTCCTGAGTTTGATACTTGCTGCCGCAGTTCTTGCACATTTTGTTGCTGTTGTTGCTGTTGCTGCTGAAGCTGGTTTGCCAGGTTAAGCACCATATTGTTTTGAATGAGTTGAGTTGTGAGAGCAGGATTGGACTGAATAGCAGCAGTCAGTTGGGCCTGCTGCTGTTGAGAAACTGATGCCATGATCATGTCTTGGGCCGAAGCACTTCTGATCTGCTGGGGCTGTAGTTGAACTGTGGTGCCATCAGGTAGGGTAGTCATGACTACTGTAGCTGGTGGGGCAACTGTAGCAGTCGACAACATCTCACGCTGTTTGCGCTGCTGACTTGTAAGTGGATTCAAATTGATATTGCTTATTTGTTGACGTAGCACCTGGTCAGGCATTGACCTATGTCGTTGCCGCTGGTGTTGGTACTGTCGACGTTGATTTTGTTGCTGCTGTTGCTGTTGCTGCTGTTGTTGCTGTTGTAACTGTTGCTGTTGTTGCAACAAAAACTGTTTTTGCCATAGTGTGATCTGGGCTGATTTAGGGGTTGCGGTCTGACTTAACAACACGTCACCACGAAGATTAATAAACGGCTGGCGGGGATCGCTCGGGCCTGGGGATGGACAAGGTGTTGAATGCGCTGAACTGGGGGCTGAGGCCATTTGCTGGGGCTGCTGCTGCTGCTGCTGTTGTTGCAGTTGTTGTTGCAGCTGCTGTTGCAGTTGTTGTTGGGGCTGAACCTGCTGCTGTGGGGCAGTGATGATTTGGTACATGAGCCTCGTACTTTCTGCCATGTCCACATGTTTGTCTTGGGTTTTTGGTACGTCCACTACGTTCCCTTTCATGAGCACCTCGCTGAGATTATATGCACCGTCTGATTTGGTATCCTCTGTCTCCTGAGTTTTCTCATCGCCCTGAACCTGGGTCCCTATGAGCCGTTCGGTTCGTACCTCAGGGGTTTGGACCATCTGGGCAATGGATGGGGTAATGTCTGCCAGATCGGGGGCAGATTCAATGGTAAACAAGTCGGCCAGGGCATCCTTCTCCAGATTAGAGATGCTGACAGCTTTCGAGAGCTCAGCCCTGAGTGCAGTCTGTTTCTGTTGGTTCTGGAGTTCTTTCATCATTTCACTATTAGGAAGATAGCCACCTTTGGTCATAGATATAGCAAGTCGGGAAGCAAAGCCGGCTGGATCTTTGCTTTTGCCACTCGACAGCTGGCGTTCAAGCTCTTGCCTGAGCAGCTCCATTTTTGGCTCAATCGGTGAAACAGCCATTAAGGCGCTCGCCAACTCTGGGTTCTTAATGATGCTGGCTGCCGTCTTCTGGATAGTGTCTTGGGAAATGGTTCCCAAATTTTGCCGTTTGCGCGGTAAAGCATCTGAGGTAGTGAGTGAGCGTTTCTTGGCCACCCCACTCTGGGCAAGCACCTGTCGCAGCCGTTCAGCAGTGGATGGGCTGACGGTAGGCGTCTGGAGATCATGGTCGGCTTTGGCGAGTAATTCCTGCAGGCTGGCGGCTTTGGAACGGTTGTTGTTGTCCGAGATCGAAGTGGCTTCCTGGCCTGGTGTTTGCATACTCGCAACCAGGCTCCCGGTGACCACGGGCAGTGGTGCCGTCATGCGGGGACTTTGTTCAGAGGACACCGTAGCGGTGGCGCTTTGGTTACTATTGCCAGACTTGCCAGCCGTCAGCGACTGTATCAACATGGCAGCTGCATTATTAGTTGCATTTCCCGCCCCAGGACTTGTACTGCTCTGCGAAGCCAGCGTTTGGGCTAAGAGAGGAGTCGATGTGCTGAACATGCGCTTTGCACGAAAGTCCTTCAAAAGCTCCGAGACAGGCCGCCGGTCGTTTACATATGGCATCTTGTTGTCAGGTCCAGGACCGTAACCCCTTTTATCCTTCAGTAAATCAGACACTGTTTTCGAGGCCACCTTTGGTGCGCCATTATTGGCTGCTGAGACTTGTGAGTTGTCGTTCTGCGGACTAGCTACTGATGTGACAATTTTCAATGGCGTTGGTGAATTGAGAAGAACTTTACTTGACTGTGAGGCAGCAGTTATGCCAACAGCATTCACTGCATGCGTTTGGCTACTGATCAACTGGGCTTGCTGCTGCTGTTGTTGTTTATGTTGTTCTTGTTGTTGCTGCTGCTGTTGTTGTTGTTGTTGCCTTTGTTGTCGCTGTCGCTGTAGCTGCTGCTGCTGTTGTTGTTGCTGTTGTTGTTCAGTAATCTGGGTGACTGAGGGATTGGAAGTTATGACTATCTGACCTTCATTGTTTTGTGGCCACTGGTTAATTTCTGTGACTTGTGGAAGAACGGGGACTGAGCCCGTTTGCGTCACAGGCATGAAGTGACTGGCAGAGGAGTCCTGGCCATTGGACTCCGCGGCGCTTCGGTTGTTAAGCTGGGCAGCTGCAATGGGCAGCTCTGTGTGAGAGGATATTGGCTGGGCAACCGGGATACCCTTGGGCAGGGTTGGGTTAGACACCTGAGTCTGGAGCAGTGGGACTTGTACGACATTGACAGTCTTGGGGGCGACTTGTGCCGTGCCACCCTGATGGGTTCGCGACTGGCCACCACTGAGCGCGCTCATAATCACGGGTTGTACTGGCATGGCCTGTTGGTTGTGACTGTGCTGCAGCGGTGGCGCGCCCCGACCAATTGGCGAGAGTATCACCAACTGTTGTGTGGCAGGCTGGTTCATATGAGGCGTCGGGGAAAACACCAAGATCTGCTGCGTACCTGAAGCGTTGCCATTCACGGTCACGGATGATGTTGTAACCGATACTGGAGTATCCGCAGCAGCCACACTGCAATTAACCACATGTTGTTTGGGTGCATGAGCAGTGACCGCGACAGTAGTAGGCTGGGTCATACCCCCTATCCGGGGCAAGATCAATTTCTGTGGTGTCACTGGGGTCTGTGGTTTGGTTTTGCTTGTATCACACTGACGCATCACCTTGGATAAGGACATGCTAACCGAGCCAGAGTTAGAGTTGCCTCCGGAGAAAACCAGGTCTCCCTTTTCGGACTCGCGCGAGCTGTCGTCTGCAGATCTTGAGTCACTAGCATCGCCACCACGCGACTTCATTGCCAACCGTTGTTGCTCCATTTTTCGTTTTTGCTCCTTAAGCTGTTCTCGCTCCTGGAGTTTCCGCTGAAGCTGGAGTTGAGTCTCTCGATGTCGGCTGAGTGTGGCTGGGGCTGGTGTAGGTGCACTAGTGCCTGAAAAATATTTTTTTTAAATATCATATTAATTTTTGCCATTTTGGTATGTTACACAGTAAAATAGTGAAGAAGGTGAGATGAGTTTTTTTGCAATCTACAGCTAAGTACAAGTTTCCTTGAAGTCCATCCTTTACTATTCTCATTCCTACATTCCTTGGAACATGAAATTGATTAATCCATTCTATGACTTGCCTTTAAATGAGGCGCCTGAATTGGAAAGCACATCCTTTTAGGTCTTATTTCTCTTTACACTTGTGACAGAAAAAATATCTATAGGTCGCAGCCATAATTTTACAGACCAAAACCCATATTCTTTATACTATTTATACAGAAATTAACTATCAGAAATGTTTTGAATATATCTAAATAGATTTTAAATATTTTGTTCAGACCAAAAACGGCAAATACGTTCCTAAAGTTAGGAATCAAAAAACATTTACCTTAGTTCATTATCAATACATCCATCCGTTAATAAACCCGTTTATAAGACTGCATCATTAAGACTTGAGCTACCAAAAGGTGACCCTGGTCCCGATTATAAGCCACGGTTTATAAATGAGATTTTACAGTAGGACCAGTTTCATTTTGTACAGTTTCTTACCTGGAGCAGTGCCTGTCTTGGCCGGGTCCGACTTGCCCGTGTTGGTGAGAACAGTGAAGGCGGCCATCGAGCGCGAGCTGACGTACATGTTGTCGATGAGATAGACCGCCAGCTCCTTGAGGTTCCCAAACTGGTGGTTGAGCAGTTTCTGCGACCACTCGCAGACCAACTCAGACGCAGCCATGACCAACTCATCGCAAGCATTACTCTCCTCTTCCTTCTTGATCTTAAGAAATAGAAAGAAATACGTTTTATTTGATATGTAACGTGTGTATTTATTTTTCTTTCGGAACAGACCGCTAATGTTTTGGTGAGATATGCAGAACTGGACATGAAGTATTCTATTTCTTAAGATGTAGTTAGAAATAAAACAAGGAAAAGCCTTTGACGTAAAAATACTAATTTTCAGCTCTTGCGGATTTGATAAATCTGGATATGGAAAGAGTGTTTTTTATATACAAACATGGTATGTATTTCTAAGTAGATTGGAAGCCTATAATTTAAGAAATAATATATATGTAATTCAATGTAAATCTAAAGGGCTGTACGATAAATTAATATCAAAATAAAAAATGTCAAAAGGCATAAAAGCACGAACCTCTGTAACCGTGTCATCCTGGTTGAGATCGGGAACAGTTGGAGGCTTGACACAAAGCTTTTTCCGAAGTCCTCCATAGCAATGTCTGATATTGAATTAAGGACGATCACAGGACTAAGAATAATTTCTACTTGTAAACTATATTTTCCAAGGCTTTGTTTCCAACAATAAATAACGTATTTCGTACAGAATCTATATTCGAGAACCTGTAGACTACATGGCCAGATAATTTCTTATGAGATTTACGTAATTATTGTGTTAATATATCACGCTAAGCACACGATGGAATTGGATTCTTTATTCTATTTTTTCATTAATTAATTTAATTTATCCCGATTCGGGGTTCTCTCTCATGGGAGGTTAAGCAGCAAGTATCCAAAAGTTGACACCAGTCGCCATTTAAATCATTTCACATAAAACAAACAAGATCTATGTGATCGCCTTTATAGAAAGATTGATCGTTCAAGGAAACGAGAATTTCGCCCATTGCAATTATTGGAAGTTAGTTAATATAGTGTAGCTTTAAAAGTATACTTTATGTGGCAGCCCGATCTATGGAGCAAATTAGGCCTTTATCTAATGTTTTAATAATCTAATCTATAAATATTTCTAATCTATAAATATGTAGCTAAAAAATTAATCATTTTACAGATATGAGTGATCTGTGCTGGCACTATAGTGACAATCTTTTTTAAAAAAATTAACTAGCAAGCATGGACACTTACAACAGCAAAGAATCTGTCAACGGTTTATCATAGATCTATGTCATTGCCTTTTACTTTGAGATTGTGAATTGTGTTTGTAGCTCCTTCTATTAAGTTATAATAATTCTTAGCTATAAGTGTTCTGGTTTCTGTTTTTTTGTTTCATTCATCTATAACGCAGGGAACTGAGGGATGTAATTTGGTGACAGGGAAAAAATCTGAAATAGCATTAGGAAAATCTGAATGCACCCTAAAATGTCGCGAAATGTATTCTAAATATCAAATTTTGAAACTGATTCTTTGGTTAGTTGGAGAGAAAAATTCGGATATCTGACAAAAATCGGAAAACTGACATCCCTGAATTAACGTATAAGGTCTAATGTATGTGTCAAATCATCTAGTACGAAAGTGTACCGTCATTGTGGCCAGTGTACCATATTTTTTAGAGCTTTGGGATCAATATTTGGGGGGAAAAAACTGGGATGCGCCATTCCCCTGTTGTGTAGTTAAAGCCTAGTTAAAAAGCCGTAATAGTACATTCTCCGTCGGGTGCAAATGTATTATGAGGATGCTGTGTTGCAAATTGGTCTGCATTAGGTCTGGTGCGGGAATGACCCACCCTAGAGGTGTTCAGTGCGGGAATTAAAATCATGGTGCGGGAATCCCGCACGCCCAGGGAGAACCCTGGAGGCGGCAAAGTGTCGGGTAATGTAAACAACACGCAGGTGGACGGATAATGCTACTTCTGGAGTCACCCACTATTTCACGACATAAACAAAGTGTTCTTTTTCATAAAATAAAAATATTATCACATTTTGACCAAACCACGGAATATACCATTGGTTCTAGTTATAGTCTGAGACATTCAATACATTTTTTTTATTGTTATTTCACAAGAAAAGTGTGGGATGACACAGTCTATTCAAATATTTTGTCCCACACTTTTCCCTTGTAAGTACATGAATTTTCTTAAATAAGATGATACAAATATTTGGCCTGTACCCACAAATATTCCGTGGGCAAGCCAGATGTCATAAGGATTTGGTATTTTGTAAAATAACAGTGAATTTCCGTAACCGGCTTTCGAAAGTCGGCTCCAGAAGTAGCATTATCGGGGCCGAGGTATGCACTTTCTATGGGCTGGCTCCGGAAGTAGCATTATCTGTCCACCAGCGTGAACAACAGCACCGTCGTCGTTGATGCGTTCGGCCATCCATACGTCCAAGCATGCACCCTGATCAATGCTAGTCGGCGGGTAAAAGTCAAGAAATTGGCTATCCGTGGTAAACCAGCTTTCGAAAGTCGGCTCCAGAAGTAGCATTATCGGGGTCGAGGAAGTAGCATTATCTGTCCACCAGCGTGAACAACAGCACCGTCGTCGTCGACGCGTTTAGACTTTCGAGTGCGTCCCACTGATCGTCAGGAGGCGGCCCTGGAATAAGCTACGATGCGTTCGGCCATCCCGACGTGGGCGATAATGCGGGATTTGCGTAACGGCCGGCCGGATCGTATGTCGGTAAACACAAAAGCAAACTGTACTAAAGAGCTCCTTTCCGCACCAACTGACTACTGTGAAACCATGATTTTGAAAGAATCAGATGCTACGGGTAGTGTGAACACAAAAGATCAGCAGCCGATCGGGGAGTGACCCATCGCCGCCATTTCTGTTGTCAACTGGGCTGTGACGTCATCGTCTGCGCCGTGCACGAAACAAGTGGCTTCTATGCTGCCCCCATCGGGCGTGTACCGGAAGAATGACTGAAACTGGTACCCCGTTTTTTTCAGAAAAGCATTAGAATTACATAGAATCACGACTGGTATGATTCCAGCGAACATTTTTGCTGGGTCCAGTGTGCAAGAAAAGATCATTGATTTTAATGCAGCTGGTAGACGTCTGTACAGATGCACGAACAACATCCTTAAGGAAAATTTCGCCCATCCGCTTCGATAGCCTTGATCGCCTTGATTACGGTGGGCGAAAAATAAAAGGATACTTGGACTGGCCTCTCTGACCAAGACGTCGGGCTTTCACATTTGGGAAAACACATTTCATAGCCTTCCCAAAGTCGGCCTGACTCAGGGGTTTGTAGCCATGACTTTCGCAGTACAATCTGAAATGAGTAGTCAGAAATTAGCGATTGTTATCATCATTTTTATCAGCTAGCTTTTAAAAAAAATATGTTTACAGCTTATGCCAAACATGGAGATAACAATGTACTTTCTTTAGTCTGTTATTTACTTTATGAGTTATCAATCCTAACATAGGACGAAAATTATTTCGTGCCAATATTCAATGGCATTTCTTTCTTCTTCTTCTTTTTTTTTTTTTTTAAATAAAACTTACTTGTAATCTTCGAAGACCTCCTGCTTGGGTAGACTAGTTCCGGCATCCTCCTCCAGGTGGCTCTTGATCCAGGTGGCCGCCTGGATGGTCTCCAGGCGGTTCGGGGTGGCCGTCGGCGCCGCTGGCCCACTGTCAACAGAGAACGGGTGGCACAGTTAAGGTTCCATTCCACTATCCGATTTTATTCCCGATTTCGAAAATCGCCAGTGTGAATAAGACGTGTTATATATAGTTGGGAAGGATTCTGAATTCTCTTTCAGATGGTGTGTGGCATAGATGTGCTCATGGTGTGTTCTCCGTGAGAATTTAGGAATTTTGAAATTCTCAGTAGTAAAAATCGCCTAGTCAGGTTGTAGATAAGTACCTCCGCACAGCTGACAGGTAACCCAGAAACCAATGTCAGAGTTTTCAGGGCGGAACCAAAACCTACTGAGGGTTCCCTGTGTTCGCATGGGGTCTTAGCAGGGTTTGGGTTTCAGTAAGTTTAGGCTTTCAGAAATTATACCAGTGTTTGTTTTAAGTCGATGGTGTCACAATGGTGTAATACACAATACTCGCTTTGGTATTTGAAGGGACGTAACCACTAATGTTTACCTACCTCTTCAATGGCAAGGGTTCCTCAAATGGGCAAAATGCTGAGGTTCTAATTAGATCAATTTGATACTAATTTATATATTTGAATAATAATAATATCTATCTCGTTTAGATAGAAAGGGTCGTTCATAATACAACGTTAACTATTTTATTGCAATTAGACATAACAAAACGTAATCGCAACAATGTTTACCTAGCCTATCACATAATACTCCACTGCATTGAGTTAACGCATTATAAGCCAAGAGTCGTAAAATTACGCAAGTAAGCCTAGGAGGCTTGGGGGCCTGGTAAAAATATGCCAATCCCCTGAGCTCGCCCACTCTCCAAGGTTCGTAGACTGTAGTTACATCCAAGTCCGCTAGTCACTCAAACTGCTCTGTATGAGGTAACTAGGTCATGGAAGGACTTTCAGGTTCGATGCGATTCACCACCGATCAGCTGTTCTATCTACACGTGACCTTTAAGGTAATATTTACCGTCACCTGGCCGACCTTTTTTATGGCGGTAACATCACAGAGTATATAGCGATTCCAACAGAGGGGGCACTTTGGCTTAAAACCTCATAATGATAAATTCGACACTGTAAATTCTCATCAAAATACCAACATATGGACACAAATTTATGAGTGAAAATTATATTGATTTTAGAGATTTTTTTAATGATATATATAGCTGTAATTATCAGAAGATCTCCGAATCTGAATGCTGCTACTAATGCGGATTATAGAGTGCGCACTCTATTTTCAACACCACTTTGTGATAACGATTGAACGGTATACCCGTACGGAACATGGATACGGCAATGTTGATGTGAGATTATTTCGAACATTTAGACAGGCAGAGATAATATATTATATCTACCAGCGGTATCCACTCTGGAGGACACGCATTGTCAACTTATAGTCTCGTTGTGCTACTCATGATAATTATTAATATATTATTGTGAACGTTGAATAAATAATCAGTTATGATCTTTATTCATTGTCGTGTGCTTTCAAACAATGGAGCTATTTTCGATATTATGAAAGATGTTAATATAGCATATAATTCAAACAAATACACAGGGTTATTATACCTAGATGTATGGAAGGCGTTTGATTCTTTAAACCATCCCCTATTATTAGAGAAAATGAAAAAAATTGGATATTCCTTGAAAACATTGTTGTGGTTTGCAAGTTATTTAAATAGAACGCAATCGCTTAGGTATAATGGAAGGCAGTCACGTCCTAGCAAAGTTATATCCGGAATAGGTCAAGGGAGCATTCTCGGACCAACCATGTTTATATTCTATATTAATGATGTTATTCACAGAATTGGCAATGTTAATATAAGTATGTATGCTGACGACTGTGTACTTTATACTTCAGGGTATAATTGGAACCTGATTAGTAAATATCTCCAAGATGATCTTAACAATTTTGTTTCCTGGGGTGAAGATAACTCACTTTTTCTCAATGTGAACAAGACAAAAGCAATGATTATAGCATGTAGCGCAAAGCGGAGCAAGCTAGATGCCATTCCCCCTTTTCATGCGGGCAACAACAATATACAGTTTGTTGAGCGCTACTCATACCTAGGTATTACTATTGATCATGACTTGTCAGTTTGTCCAACTTTTAATAATGTTAAACGTATTGTAACTAATAAGGTATTTCAGTTGTCCAAAATTAGAAAATCAATTGATTGTTCAACCAGCATAGCAATTTACAAGCAAACTATTCTGCCGTATTTCGATTACTGTGGATTTATATTGATGTCATGTACACTTGAACAGAAAAGAGAGCTTCAGATACTGCAAAATAATGCAGCCAGAATCTGTCTTTGTGTCTCTCCCCGTGACCATGTCACCATTGAATATCTACATTCTAAACTAAAATTGACTAGTTTAGAGCAGAGAAGGCATAAACAACTACTGCGTCTGATGTTTTTACACAGTGTTAAAGATGGTGTGTTAATTATTCCAGTAAGACAAACTAGATTGGCTAATAAGAAACAGTTTATTGTCCCAACAAAAATGAAAACAAAATTCCAGAATAGTGCTTTTTATAAAGGGACAATCATTTGGGATGAACTATGCCAAGATATGCAATTTGCAACCTGTGTTAATGAATTTATTAATCTGATTAAACACAGATACTGTGCTTATACTGATCTACTTTATTAGGTCCAATATATATTGTATTATCTTGATGTACATACTTATAGATTCCACCTGAAATGTTTATTTACTACACTTTATCATTGTAATATCACCGAAAACCAGGGGCAACCCTGAAGTGATTTACTTAATAAACAATTTAAAAAAAAAAAAAAAAAAAAAAAACAAGGTGAAGCATGTATTCAGTATTCATAAATGCGCCAATACAACAGTTGAAAGTGCATTGTCAGCATTTTCGGCAAACTTCCTTATCTGATTACAAGAAACTTGTTTTATCTAGCTCTAGTTTCGTACATATCCCTCTCTGATTACATGACAATTGTTTTTTTTCTAGCTCTAGTTTTCTATACAGTTCCGGTTCAATTTCAAAACAATCATCATAAGTCTTACTGTCATCCTTCTGAATGACAGGAAACAATGTATGTACTCGTTCCTAAACATTTCTTATCATATTGACCCCTAAGCATGTAGTTCACAGGGCGATTTAAATTCTACCAATTCCGCATTTGTTTTATTGTCTTTAAAAAATGTAAACATACATCATGTACAACATTTGAAAGAGAATTGTAAGACCTTTCTAATGATATTTAACACATTTGTACGTAACTTCTAGTACGTGTAGAACCTTTCCCTTTCCTACTTTAACATTATAAGCCCAAAGCATATATGTTTATTATCATCTATGCGACATGTACCATGGCCGAACCTCCTGCAATCTGGGATATCACTAACGCCTGATAAGGTGACCTAGAACACGAGCACTAAAGCTGAGGCTAATCTGATTCCATGTTGGCAACGTGTAATCGTTCATAAGGTATCCGAATACTACCTAAAACCATTATATAGTCTCTGCATCTAAAATTAACGTTGGCAAGTTTAGCTTTATTGTTGACCATTTAGGTCTGTAATTCATAAGATTTGACGAAATCATAATTACGATTTTCAACTGACATGATAGATTCTCTTATGCTTGTTTTTTTATTAATACGACCTAGGGATGCCTTTGACTATGGACATACGTTCAATAATTTTATTATGTGTTACTCTATATTATACAGTGACATGATATGCAACGTACATAAAAATTGTATGGGTGTCCTCCGGGCAGTCTTTGAAGTTGTTTATCACTGCCTACATAATTATATCACAAGCACCTCTTAGGTATCCTGTGCTTATCAGAGAGTACATGTTGTTCTACTAACTCTTCATTTACTACTTTAAGTATAGATTTTTACTTACTCTTTAGCGGAGAAGAGCGCCGACCCCGTGGGAAGTTTCAGGTAGAGGAGCAACTTCTCTACATCCGACAGCTGGTTTACTTCGTTCTGCAAAAATAATTTTAAAAAAAATAAAATAGAAAAAAAGTCTTAACATTAGAACGCTAAAAAGGAAAACATCTTAGCATTAACACCCGAGTCATATACAGTGTCTACATCAAAGGGCTTTAGTATGGGATCGTTGTGGCCACATAAAATGTTTACCAAGGCACTTTGCTGTCAAATGTAAGAACATTTGCGAACTAGTTTTATGATATGAGGATTTCCAAAGAGTTACAAAAACACATCTCTACGGCTGACTTTATTTCTTATTAATATATCCCTAAAGCGCTTATTGAAATTTGGTTTAGTACATTCGATATGACTTTTACCTGTGGGAAATTGTGGGTAGCACATAAAATATTATAAAAGACAATTATGGTATAACATTTCGAACAGAATAATGCACCTGTGCGTAGTGAAATTCTAACTGAACTGTTGATATAGCAATCATTTCAGAGCCTTCCAAAGACGATCAGTGCGTTGATATTAAACTGGCGATATTTTATGTTTAATTACACTGTATGTTTTTAAGTCAGGTATGTTTGCATTTTCCATCTACAATTTCGATAGGATTTTCTGCCTACAAAATAAACTCCCTGTTGATTTAATTGAAAGAGGAATATCTCATTAATGCTTTTAAACACATCCATTTGACCGTATGTGGTACTAGAATACTGACGCAATTATTTATGTAAATTCATGACGTCTACATTTCATAGCATTATGATAACAAGGTGTATTATTCATGAATTCCTCTTTATTTTTCTGCTTTCCTAAAAAAAATTTTTTTTCGGAAGTAATGATGAAAAAACTATGCGACAGACGTACTCAGTAGAATTACACAGCATAGTATATTTCACCCCATGGCAACATTCATTGATTTAACATGCATGGCGGCAGGCGGTACTTGGAGCGGAAGGGATTATCAAAACACAAAACTGCACATCAGACAATGGATCCTATGAGTTCTTTTTACAATACATAGCGTAATTCAAAGCACATTTTGTAACCTACGAGATTCTATCTTACTTAGGTGCAAGTTATACTTAACAACTAAACCCAAGTTAACTGTCGAGTTGAGTAGGGGTCAGTTGAGATCTGAGACTAAGGTCTTACTTTTTTCCCGAACGAAACAGACAGGTCTTTCATCATCTAATTTTGAATACGAAAATATTGTCTGGTAAAACCCAGCTTAGGTGTCTACTCTTTTGATGGTACAAAAAAAAGAGAAGAAAACGGAATACGATATTGCCTTTGGTCTGAGAAGTAGATTGCGTTGTATTTGTAACGATAGAAATACTTATGACTTTTACCTGTGGCGGTCATCCAATCTTTTTTCCGTTTTGTCTGGTTATGATTCAGAGCTTTTCCGGATAGCAATCTACTTTGTATTACCATTAGAGGTTACCCTAACTGTCAAGACACCTACTGCAGTTGTGACTCAAGCGTCTTTTTCCTTTAATCATTTTAACGAATTTAATAGCATGATCTAAGGTAAGGAGGAAAGGAATACCCATTATTTTAGTACGAACAGTAATATATAGCTTAGATGTAAAATGCAACAGTTCTAAATGCGTTGGGAGTAGTTTTTGAGAAGTTAGAGATGGTAAAAAGCTGAATAATTATCTATAATATGCACGGATCTTTTTCCATGCCCACATGCCATTATATCATTTCTGTGCGAAATAACCTGCACCATGCACCTGAGGGGCACAATTTGGCCATCGGGGGATTATTTTTTGTGAAGACCAAATATTCTTTGATCTTCTGTGCATATATATACACTGTAATACAGGATGAGTCGATGCAAATATGATTGGTCAAATGCATGCATTTCTGTTTCAACTGCTGATGTATTTGTAGAAATCGTTTATGTGTGAAACGGCTTAAGGTGAATTGATTACGATATTGTTAGACAATGCTAATAAATGTGTAAAGGACAAAATTATAGCTTGCTCTTTTATAAACCTATGATTTAGAAGCTCGAATTTTGCCTCATTTTGATGCATTTTGGACAAGCCTTATTGATTTTTAGCTGGTCGGTCAGAATTAAAACCGCTTAGTAGAGCTAGCAATGAGGGCATGGGGGATTTAATGCTAATACCTTTAACAACATGTGATTTTTTTCAGACAGTACACACTGTTCTGAGGAGTAAAGAGAAACACTAGATCAAAAGCGCCATTGATTTAATCGATCAAGTTAAGTGCTATAGGCACTTAGGTGCCGGTGTATCCCAAGATCTAATGGAGAGGGCTTAGGCCTAGATATTGAGATATTAATGATTCAGATATTTTGATGGTAGGTCTGGAAAAATGACACTATAGTGACAATTTCACAAATAATTTAATCTTTGAATCATTTAAATCTTAAATCTGTGTTCGACACTTGACACTGACAGCACCAGAGAACTTATTGACAGTGTGACGCCTATGTTTTAACATTGAATGGGAATGATTCAGACACTGACAGTGACTTAGGCCTAGACATATTAAAGTTCAGATTGAATATTTTGATGGTAGGTAAGAAAAAATGACACTATAGTGACAATTCAACAAATAATTTAATCTTTTGATCATAAATAATTGCTTTCGGAGCCGCCATAATACATTGACAGTGTCGGAGGGGGCTTAGGCCTATCTGAGTCCAGTCATTTTTTCATACCATCTGTAAAATATTATTGCAAGCGTTTCAAGGCCTAAAATATCAATCTATATTATGATATATAGGACCCTGAGATATAGGAGAACATAGATATATACATGGATTTCATTTTGATAGGCCTAATAAGGTCTAAATAATTATTTTTCAGATTGCCAGTGTCCTCCTCCTGTCCGATCGATCCAATGCGTGTTAGGCCGAGTTTAGGCCTAGATTTCAACGATATCATTTCAAATGCTGGAAAAAATATATGAACCCACCTTTAAGGCCTGGAGTCCTCAATGCGTTTCAATGCGTATATCCTCCACAATTGATGCGTTTAATGTCATCCTGGTTTCCTGAGTTCAATGTATCGGTGCAGGCGTGCGGGGAGAGAACCCGCCATCTTTATCGTGTCACTGTCAAGCCTCCACGTGTCCGATCGATCCAATGTTTCCCCTTCGATACGAACGCATGGTTCCCGCATGAATTGTCAATGCGTTGTATGCGTTTAAGGGTGTCCATTCGTCCAAAATATATATATTGAAAGCATCAGATACCGCGGTAATCCAGGCTAGAAAGAGAGAGCCTTCCCCACCACCGTCCGCTCGGGATGACTGCGCCCGGCGGTCTGACAGTGTGAGGCGGCCGGGCGGAGGCCGAAGGATTACCAAAAAAAAATAGCGCGATGCATTTACGCGTTTAGACGCGTTATTTCGCAATCTATTCATTTCTGGACCTTGACATGGTCATCTATGTGTCCAAATCTACCCCTCTATATATATTAGGCCCGTAAGAATGATCGATTTCATGGTAAAATAGGTTGATGAATATTCAGACTTTGACCCAGATCCCTTCCTCCCCGATTGAAAGCGGGTCACGGAGAATGCCGAAGATACCCGAGTACCGCCGATGTAACCGACTTTTATTTTGCGTTAATATGTCTAATTTGGCGCAATTTGGACGATTTTAACTATTCCTGCTTGTTCTAGAAATGCCAATTGATATTAATTTAAGCCCAAATAAGCCCAAATGCTTGGATTTAAGCCCAGAATCGGTCGCCAAAATGTCGTGCATCGCCCCGGCGCTCCGGGGGGTCCTTTCAACAAAGTGACTCTAAGTACTCTTCACGAAAGTCTATGTCTTAGTGGGCGGCGAGCGCGCCAGATTCAAAAGACCAGAACCGACTTGAAAGTCTAACTGGCTCACCGGCCCACAATAATATTGTCCCATTATCTACAAACTATGATCTAATCTGAAAAACAAAGTCTTTCAGACGCCAGGCGAGATAAAATGTTTAACATACCAAGACATTCTCGATCCTTTGCTTCGCCTCGTCACTGAAATGAAAGAAGACGTTTCGTTAGAACTTGTACAGTGTATCTAGGATACTTTGAGAAATAATACATTTTTTCTTTCAAACATAACAAACACACACATATATTGGGGGTTTGAGAATTTTCCATTTTGTGCGCCACACGGATGAACAATAATTTTATCAATCGTGTGCGGTGTGGACTTACTTCGTTAATAGCAAAAATAAATTTGGAAGCAAATCCCTAAAAATAGTGTGTTTGGCGGCGGAATGGTGACCCGATGCACACTTATTTTGAAAACTAACAGACGGTAATATCTAAAACTCTTATCGAAAAAAAAGATGTAAACAGAACATCAGAAATATACTATTGGTTGTTTTTTGCTATCAATCATCAAAACTTAGGAATGCACACGTGTGATTTGAGGATACTTTTAGACCGTGGTGTGGTTGTTTCACTTATAAATATAAGAAGGGAAAAATATGCGTAATTCCCCTACATTTTGATATTTCTTTGCAATGACAAAGGAATCTGCTTCTATGACATTGTACGCAGTTTAATGCGCATTTCCGTTTCAATGCGCTGGGCTGGTACTAAATTTATTCATAAATAGGTCACCCAATTGGATTACATTTGCTGCCCAGGATATTAAGTCTGAGAATAAATGAGCGTACCTCAATCATAAATACTACCTTCTGACTTCTATTACACTTGGTATTGAGGTAGTAATATTAGTATTCAGGTTAATAACTAGAGGAGGCTTTAAATTGCCCTGGGCTTATTCTCGTCTTTACTGACTATCGGAAGCTCACCTGAGATCCAATCAGAAATCAATATCCCCACTTTCATCAAATATATATTTATATCTGATCTAGATAAATCGCTACCGGTGTTGTTCACAAAATTACAGAACAATAAATATATCATTGGATAACACATAATTATAGCGGTTTCAATGTTTCACTTCGCTCTTCGATTTTGATACACGAACAGTTTCATTCAGCAAACGGTGTCACGCTATACTTTGGAATTATCTATCATCTTTAATATTGTTGTAGTAGATACGTGCTTTTATACTAACGTACAATGCTATTTTCATCGTTACTCTCATCTAGTTATTATATTGAACGAGTACTATATCCGTGTTTCTATTTCTGTCTTTATCATCTCAATCAAGAATGACTGACAAATATCGTATACATGCAGTTCAATTCTCCTATAATCATCCAAATTGGTCAACACAAAATTTCAAGATAAATAGAACCAATTATTTATTCATTTCTATATAAGGAACCATGTAGAACCAGTCAATTCATTACAAATATCATATATCCAATGCATCTAACAATAATCTCAACCCGTCAGGGCGTGGTAGCAATTTACAAAATGCTCATATCTAAGTCCGATTTATTACATTTCTCAATGAGAGCGGGAAGTAACCGAAACTGCGGCTATACGATACAGATGCACATTACGCCCCGCTGCGACCTTTTGATCCCCAAAGTGACTCATTATGGTGGCTGAGTGGGCATGGCTGGGAGATCAGGTGTCGACAAACACATGTAACTGACCCATCTTACACACAATAAAATGGGCTCTGACGTCCCCAGTATTCATGATGAAGTGAGCATTTGACATTTCATTAGAGAGGAAAAATGGGCCAATTGTTTATTTTTGTTCCGCGAAGTATCGTTGTGAAAATGCACGGTAGAGAAAGGGAAAGATAACAATTTAAGCATTTAATGTTAAGCATACGCGTTAAATGGTTTTCATGTGTGGATGTGAAGCTCATAATTTTTATCATTATACAAAAGTTATTTTCAATTTCTATTGTAAACACACATCGTATGTTTTCACAGACCATTACAGTTACTGACTGTTAAAGAACATCAACATTCCATTCTTAAATCATGAGCTTCAGGGCAAGCAGTTTGAGCAAAGTTGTATTTTTATTAAATGAAAATAGTTAAATATTATCAATTTTATCTTAAGGGTAATATGGGTTAGACTTTCCCACTAATCTATACCTTGATCCTAGAGGGATATCTATACACTGTAGTACAGGATGAGTCAATGCAAATATCATTTGTTGAACGCATGCATTTCTGTTTCAACTGCTGATGTATTTGTAGAAATTGTTTATGTGCAAAACGACTAAAGGTAAACCTATTACGATATTGTTAGACAATGCTAATAAATGGGTAAAGTACAAAATTATAGCTTGCTCTTTTGTAAATCCATGATTGAGATTTGTCTCATTTTGTCTCATTATTCCTGGGCTATCTGATTGACCCCTCTGCCATGTTCATATCGTGTATAGAGGTTAAGTATACACATACTACTAGATATATCATCATGCAAAAAAATGTTAAAATCGGCATACGGCAACAGGCTTATTAAAGTACACAAAAGAGAAGAGGCTAGGCAAAGTGTTGAATTCACAGAAAAAACAATGTGTATTTATGTGCTTAAAGATGAGATATCAAAACAGAATCGTTACATATGTTATTTCTGCATTGCATGAGTAGCAAAAAGCTCTAGATCCACCGGAGATCGGGGCAGATGAAAGTTCAGAAGGACAATGCTGTGACATCATGCAAGGTTCCCTGCCTATATCAAACCTGAAACGGTTCCATCTTTGATTGTAGTTCAGGTATGGTATAACATCGTGGACATGAAGGTGGTCAGGAAAAAAACATGTAATTAACAAATGCTTATATGAAGGTTGTGCACTTTGGCGGTTACTTATACTTCTAGGAAATAATAACGAAATTGTTTCAGAAAATCCACTTAGCTGCAAGGATGGGCATGACACTTTTTATTATTTGTTGATTTGTTGTAGTTATTGGTAGTTTTTTGTCTTGTGTTTTACGTACGTTTTCTTGTGTCTTAATGAAAGTTTTTCGCTATAAACCGTCCGCGATGGTAGACATAAGGAATTACTTTGAGCTTGAGGCAAGGCACTCAAGCTGAGTCATAACGTTAAAAGGTCAAAAAAAGGCCCGTTAGGTCCTTTAGGATGCTTCAACTTGCGGACTACATTCACAAGACAGGCTGCATCTCTCGGCAGCTCGGGCCCAAAAAGTCGTTATTGATTAACCCTTTTTTACCGACCAGAAAATCGTTATTGATTAACCCTTTCTTACCAACCGCGCCTCGCGGTTTCAACGGTCCTCGCCACTGCCAATTCTGTCCCCTCATCTGTCCCCTTCACTTTCCTGTCCCATTTTTCCCTGCTTTGCTCTCCACAATTTCTTCAGCCTTCAACCCCCCATTTATGGACAGTTTTAATTTGGTTTCACTATAACTCTGGACTGTCTTGCCCATTTGGGAGGCTCGGTCCACGATCCCAGTATGATATACCCTTCCTTTAGGCCAGGCTAAAAAGAAATGTTGTTTCCGGTGAACCTACTGACACATAAAAGAGCCAGTAGGGTGGTCTTGCAGAGATCTTTGATATAATTTATACATAATTTTCATTTCGGAAGGTAGATAACAGACATTTTTGGAACCCCCAAAAATAGGGGGGGGGGGGGGGCTAGGGGGGGGGGGGGAGGGGGTAGAGAGAAATTCAGTTTCCACTAAGCTGGCCAGTCAGGCAGTCAAACGGACACAAAAAATTTCCAAGTTGGCCTTCCTGAGCTGCATGGGTGTTCCCCCCTCTTTTCCCCATGCCCACCTATCCACAGCAACACCCCCCCCCCCCCCCAGCTCCATCCTATCTCCTACCCTCCCTGCCTGCCCTCAACCACCCACTCCCTCCCCCATCCCCCTGATTGCCCCTGTCCACCCCTACCCTTTTCCCTCGGAAACTGCCCCCTCCCAATCATTTTTTCCTACCGCACAAGGGACACGCAAATTACTGCAATCCAGCCCATCGCCTTGTCCCTCCCCTTTCCTGTCCCCCCGGACGTCCCAGCCAACACTCCAACCCTCTGACACCACCCCATCTCCTTTGTTCCACCTCAATTTGGCAGCAGTGCCTTAATTATTACCGCAGTGACCGAGAAAACAAGAGTCCAGTAACCCAGGACAACCGAAAATGTTTCTGGGCAACTGATTTTCTTAGCAACTGAATTAAGTGAGAATCTTAGTTGCCCTTGTGGGCAATAATGACTTACAATACCGTGGTATGTAGGTTAAAGTAGTCACACCATGGGATTTTTTGAACCAGGCAACCATAATTGGTATGTTGGTTGCCAAGTTGACAACCTTACCTTCATTATCCCATCCCTTATTTAGTATTTAGGGGGTGTTGATTGTATATGACTTTTTTATTATTATTTTGCGGTGGCGAACACATTAACACATCTCAAAGGATACGTTTTTTACCCCCCCCCCCCCCCAGAAAAAAAAAAGAGAGAATAATAATAATAAAAATAAGATATATAAATAAATAATAAATTAAAAAAAAGAAAGTAAGATTTAAAGAGAAAGAAAATCAGTTAGGGTTTTTTCATTTCACTTGGACCCCCATCGTGTTTTATACCTGGGTACGTCCCTGATCTCCCCTCCTTACCCCTCCCCTGCCTTAATACCTTACCCTCTCCCTACCCTCCACCGGCCCCTCCCCTACTCCGCCTCCCCCTCGCCCCACCCCCCGGGCCGGTCTCTGCCCTTTGTCGGCGTCCCCCCAGCGTCACCTAGGTGACCTGCCGACAGGACCTGACAGTGAGAACAATGCCTCCGTCCCCTACCCCCACGTAACAGCACACAGAGACCCAACCTATTGACCCCGTTCTCCTTCTACCGTAAAACCCTATATAAAGCCGCAAGATCACTTTTAAGTTTTCATTTGGCTGGTTTTTTTGTTGTTGACATTTTCAGAAGTACAAAGTGTAAAAGCAGAGGTGTAAGTCTTGGTAAATGAAAAATCCAGAAAGAAAAATTTGAAATTATCTTAGAGTAAAATGATATGAAAAGTTATGTAAGCTATCAATTTTGGATATTTTTTCTAGAGGTTATGACATGAAAAAAATTGAAATCAGACAAAAATCTGACAACCTACATCCCTGTGTAACGTTGTGAAAAACCCTAATTTATGCCGCATCCCATTTCTGAGAATAACCCTTATTTAAGCATCGGCTTTTATTGGAGGTTTTACGGTACCAAAGCACCCTGCTGCTGAAGGGCCTGCTGCTGCTGGGTCCATCCCCGCCGGGGGCCTTATGCAATGGGTCCTAACAGGCTTTATATACCACCCCAACCCCCCACCGCTGGGTGCCGACCTCAGGGGGTTCCTCCTCATTCTGCCAACTAAAAATAGGTCAGAAATTGGTTTATGGGTTTTATGTAAGCCAGGGTCGACGAAAAATTGGAAATATAGGATAGATGTAAGTCAGGTTGTGGATCTGAAAAATTACAATTCTAATACTAAGAGAATATCCCAATTACACTGGAAATACTGATGAAAGTTTTTTTTCCTTTTGTTATTTTTTAAACTTTGAAAAATATTTTTAAATCGAAAACATACCTTCCCCGGATGTACACTCGACTTGGATATCATATGAATAAGCTTCTATAAAATATCTGTTATATTGCTATCGATTTATGAGTGCAATGGGGATTACGTCAATATTGTCATAGTCACATCTTAGGCCAAGTAAAAATAGTTATGGCCCTCGTTGGTTACCAAACAGCAAGGTGTGCTCTCAAAATGATCATCAAAGTAATAATCTATCTGGCCATCATTCGTTAGTACGTATAGCCTATTACTAGGTGATGTTTGGTCTATTCTGACATGCTGATCTCTCCGTGTAGTCTAAAACAACGTTTACACTTATATCCGTTACTGCCATCATATCATCATACCAACATTCACTAGTCAAAACTACACACTGTCATGAATGTAAAGATCAAATTACACAGACGTGGAAACCAGAATACTCACATCACCTTACTGTCCCATAGAAACAGATAAAACCAATTTCTATCTAATTTAGATGCTATCTAGATTAGACCGACTGAGCTATCTCAGGTTTGATCTACCCCTAAACTTAACTCCAACCCACGTGTATATCCTCTGTACTCGCCCGCATTATTGATGGGACCACTTTTGATACCATCAGTGCAGACGTTTACGTGAATTTGAGGGGGAAAAAAGAATGATTAACTTACTTATACTTATGATTCCCTTCTAAGGATAAATTGGACTGTTTTTTATATAACAAAAGTTATTTTCATGGCGTTAGCCTTTTAGGGAATATTTTAGAAATAGCCAAGAAGTATGCATATACAGCGCGAAAATAAAAACGTTTTCAGGACGCCGCAAGGGAAGATTATGTTGGATGGCAAAGAGCGCCCATCGTGAATAGGATCAGTCTGTCTTCTTTTTCCAATTTAGTCTTTTTTTTCCAAAATAGGACCAACTTACATCAGACTCTTATTAGAGTGAAGGAGGTTGTTCTGAATCGTCTTGAGTAGTTACTGAGGGGAGACACCTATCACCGTGACAAATGACTCACTCATTTTAGAATGGGAATAAAGGGTTCTTTGTATCTATACTAAAGATAGAACCCCACGTGTCACCCAGTCTTTCGCGACTTGAAAAGATTCTGATTAATTGGCCCAAGATAAATCACTGTAAATTGAAGGATGCATAAATGATTATCAACAATGTTTTAATAAAACAGCGGACCTTTGCATCTGTCAGGTTTCCCACTAAAATTCAAAATTCAAATTCCCTGAGATTTCCCTGTCTCATGGCAGTTTTTGCCTGTTTTCATTAATTTGTTAAATCTAAAAGCTTTTGAGTGCAGAAAAAATTGGGAAAATCGATCAACAAGTTGTCTTACATTTTGAGAATCAGGAATTCCAGAAGTTGGTCAAACAAAATCCCGTGTTTTCCTTGTTTTGACCAAATTTCCTGTGTTTTCCCCGACCTGTTTTTCCCTAGCCGTGCTGTCTACGCCTTGAGGCAGTGACCTCTCCTTCATAAAGGCGATATTTATAGTTATTATAGCTGTTGGTGTTAAACGCCCTTTTTGCATAACTATCTTGGCAAAGTGCATGTATCTATCTTAGACCACACCCGATATCTACTATACATCTGTATCAGTTCGATGCACCTTTTTCACATACAAACTCGTCAATGTTTTCCTTGGGCTAGTTACAATGATATATATACCAGTCATCTTTAGTTCTGTGCTACCAGCTATGAACCCGAGCTGGCGAAGAAAAAGGCTTACAAATACCCAAAACTTCCAGACTTTCAAAATCAATCCACCAGCGCCCACCAATTTCAGGATGTAATTTGAAAATCCCGAATATTGTAAGATTTTTTTTTTTTTAAGAGTTTCAGACCAATTTCTTTATGCGTGATGTGCCGCTATGATCACTTTGCCCCATCAGAATGTTATAATTCACTATCTAAAACAATGTTACCCACTTTAACACCATACATATATATATCATTTCCCCAAACAATCCCCATTTTTCACAGATAAAAGGACAGATCCAAATACGCATACTGGAAGATAAGTGCAAATATATACTGATAAAATTTTGCCTCAAATTGCCTCATTTGTGCGGTTTGTATCTGACAGGGACTTGCTCCTCCAGTGGGCGCCCGGAGCGTCCTCCAGCAGCCTGCAGCAGCACCATCCGGGCGGCAGGCAGCATCAGGAGGAGGAACAGGAGGAGCAGTGGGCCCAAGGCTGGCTGGAGAGTGCTGGGTTGGGAGGAGGGCACTCTCTGAATCAAAGTTATTTTATTTAACCTAAAAAAACTGAGAGAAGGGTGCCCATGATATTTTAATTAACAATTTAAAACATTTTTAAGGACTATTTATCAAGACAGCATTGTTGCAAATGTTAGACTCCACGGCTGCATTATAAGAAAGATTTTCAGATATTATCGATTGACGTATGATTTTATCGACTGCAATAATCATTTCACACCTCAAGATGAAATTAATGTTCATTTTCAAACCTTTATCAATTGAGGACCATCTTAGGACCTCTCGCGAGAAAACTGTCAAATCATGAAAAGTGAGACATTAGTCTGGCAGCCAAGGCATGAAATTTTCACTTTCGTTTGCACCGAAAGGTTTATACCTAAAACCATTTTAGGGTTGTAGAGGGGTCCTATGCGGACCATTTAAGCCCGGTTGTCACTCTGTAAAGGTGTGTATGGCTGCGACAACCGACATTTTGTTTGGCAATTGTGACAGAAATATGACTTGTCTACAAGATATATGTTCTTATGATAAACATGTCAATTTTGCATTAGGCTATTTCATATTGGAGATTCTAACAGTAATTAGTAAGGGTGATTGCCAGGTCAAGCAACTTTGACCTTGGTAAAGGTCAAGGTCATCAAAATTGACGTTGAAATCTTAAAACATGAAAAATGAGGTATTTACTTTCAAATACACCATCATGCTTTTCAAATTATGTTTTAATATAAAAGAATATATCTAAATCTTACCCTCTAAATACTCAGAGAAGCAGAAAACTGCTTAGATGTATAATTCAGTGGCAAAAGTTAGGTATTATGTGATAACAGTCATAATATTCCCAAAATTATGAGTAAAGTGACTTTTTTCTTAAATGAAATACTAGCCTATCCTTCATTTCCTTTCTATTGTATACATAGCTAGGGATCATTATTATAATTGTATAAGTGGTGAAGTTAGACCCTCCAAAGGTCAAGGTCATTTGATTTGATAGCCTAAACATATGTTTTTCATAACAATTTGTGGAAATTTATCAAAATTATGAGTAAATCACTTTTTCTTAAATGAAATACTAGCCCATCCTTTATTTCCTTTCTATTGTATACATAGCTAGGGATCATTATAATAGTTGTATAAGTGGTGAAGTTTGACCCTACAAAGGTCAAGGTAATTTGATTTGATAGCCTAAACATATGTTTCTCATAAAAAATTGTAGATATTTATCAAAATCTCTTTGCCCTTGTTGGCTAACTTGCTAAGTTATATCCAAAAGTGATTTCTGCAGACACCTTACAAGGAAACACCATAAGCATAAATAGTTCGCTTCAAAGATGCATTTTATGTACAGGGGCCATTCAACATAACACACTTGGTACTGAATAAACTTCAGGTAGTTTATTCAACAACTACAACTGTATAATTGTTGATTACAGATAAATGATTGATAAAGAGATGGGTGGGTACCCCTTGACCTGCTACTGTTCTAATACATTATATTAGAATAATTGCAAATCCATATAGGGTTCCCTCCACCTCTCCTTTGAAATGTCAAGGTTGTTAGCCTCCTACATCTCCTGGAGATATCAGTATTGCTCTAACTGCTTTCATTATTCTGATTATTAGACATAAGATAATATGTTGTGTCCTCACTGCATATTTACTTCAAAATTCTGTTATCAATTCCTTTCTTAATTCTATGTTCTAATCATTCATAATTCAAAAGGTTACTCAAATCAGGAATACAGTTCATTTACTTTGAAGACTAGTAGTTCATCCGAAGTTCTAGATTAAATGAGAACTAAGGAAAAATGTTGGCCTAATATGTTCCTTTAGCATACGTACTTGTAATCCCCTACCAAATAGTGAGGCAATTGGCAGACACTGGGATTGAGCGTTTGATAGATTGAAATAAATGATACTGTGAGCTTCAGAATAATGAAAGAATTATGTTTCTAACTGTATGAGAACCACATTCATGAATTTTTGAAGTATTTCACCTCAGACACTGTTTTAGGGAAAACTTGCTATTATTTTATAGATACCAATTGCAACTATCTTGATGGTAATGGAAATTATAACAGACTTTACAAACAACCATCAGGGTAATCTATCAATAACTTATAATTATTCATTCATTGTTTGGATATTGTGACCTAAAGTTAGAATTAAGTTATTTTCCCTCTCATTTCTATGGAAAACTCAATTTCTGGTTTTCAACTTTTATCTTTATTTTGCCTTATACTCCAAATAGTTTTGACTAACTTATGCCTCATTTAGTTATTGGAGGTCACATTCACATCTTCCTTTCTTATGTTGCACTGCAAAGGCTCCTTTTTCTTACCTATCTATTTTCAAGGGTATATCTTTAAAACTAAGCTAGATGAACTTTGAGTTATGCCCCGAGATATTTGCACTAGTACCTGTTACAAGTACCTCTGCCAATCTCTGCTCTTGAATCAAGCTGTAATGCTTGATATTATATAATTTGGGCTTGGCAGACAGATTTCACATAAAGATTTCTCCATGACATTATTTTCACATTTATGTAGATTCACCCAATAAGATGACCTTGACCTTGGTAATGCCAAAAAACATCACTTATATAATCATTATAATGATCCCTAACTATTTACTTAATAGAAAGAAAATGAAGGATTAGCAAGCATCTCAATTAAGAAAAAAGTCATTTTACTTATTATTCTATGAATTCAGAATTAGTGATTGTAATAACAAAATATCTAACTTTTGTCACCAAATGCTGCATATGAGCAGGTTTTTGCTCCTTAGAGTATTCTGGGGGTAAGATTTTGATATGTTCCTTTATATTAAAACATAATTTGAAAAGCATGATGGTGTATTTGAAAGTAAATACCTCATTTTTCATGTTTTTAGGATTTCAATGTCAATTTTGATGACCTTGACCTTTATCAAGGTCAAAGTTGCTTGACCTGGCAATCACCCTTACTAATTACCATTAGCATTTCCAATATGAAATAGCCTGATGCAAAATTGACTTGTTTATCATATGAATAGATTTCTTGAAGACAAGTCAAATTTCTGTCACAATTGCCAAACAAAATGGCGGCTGTCATGGCCATGCACACCTTTACAGAGTGACAACCGGGCTTAAATGGTCTCCAAAGGACCCCTCTACAACCCTAAAATGGTTTAAGGTATAAACCTTTCGGTGCAAACCAACTCCTAAAATAAGCTACTTTCTTGAGCTTGGCTGCCAGACTACATCTTTTTAAGGCTTTGAATTTGATATATTCGGTTAAAGACCTTTCTAAGACTCGCATGGGTACCAGAGTGAGTGACCATCGAATGGCCGCACAAGTCTGATATCAAATTATGTTTTACCTTATTAACATATTAATATTGTATGCTGTTTTACCATATTGCTCATTGTTTCCCCCACAGGCCCACTCCGCCAAATTACAGTCTAGTCTGCTCGACAAGCCGTGATCCTTTTACCGGTAAACCCATCTCGAAATAGCAAGGGGAGTTAACTAAAATTGATTTGCGACCACCTTTTTGATATATTACTTAAAGTGTTTCCTTCATTTCCTTCCTGCTTTCATTTAGACTATAGCCCAGGACTAAAACGAAATACGAAACACATTTCAATTTTTCCGACTGTACTTGCTCATGCTATCAGCATTTTATACTATCGAAAGACATTATTTCTTTCGGTAGTTTAATATACGGCATTGTCATACATAGCTGGAGAGGATATTTGTCATGACCTTGAAGTGTTGAAGAGCTGGGAAAATCGAAAATCCAATGGGCGTATCGACCGCCCAATGTAAAACACCCTTTATATTTTTCAATTATTTGACAGCTCCTCCCCCCCTTCGTAATTTGACAGCCGCTCCATTCCTTGTGATTCGACAGCTGCTACCAACCATCAGATTCTCCATTCCCCACGCATTTGAATGCCACTTTCCTAGCCCAGTGCTCCCCGCATAGGAACTCGCTGATGCTGCTTACCGCACCACCACCACCACCACTACACCACTACCACCACCACCACCACTACTACTCCCGGCGGACCGCGCTCAGCTGATCGCCAGCCGCCCGGCGCTCAGCTGAGCGCTGACCTCACTGCTGACCTCTCTGACCTACTTTTCACAGCTACAAACAGGCAGATATTGCTATGGGGAACCGAGCGCAATTTCGTGTATTTCGGATGTTGTGGGTATGCTAGATCTGGTGGGATTGGGGATTTAGTTGGGGATTTAGGTGATGATATGTGTTCAAGCTTGCATGGGTTTAGTGAGATTTTTGTTGTTTGTTATGTTTTAATGAAGTTTTGCTGAGTTATATGTTCAGTTTACTTCGTGATGTCTGTTGGTTTGACTATAATATCAAATTATGAGGTTAAATGTTATTTTGTATCGCTTTTTTTTTGCTGAGTTAGTTGATATCTATTCTGACAATTTTTCAGTGACCCTATCTCATTTAAATATTTCGGACATACTGATTTACCACTGCTCAACCACTGTATTCCCACTGATTTCAACTGATTTCCCACTGAAAAGCTACTGAAAGCTCACACTGATTTTGCACTCAAAAGACACTGAATTCCCACTGCGTTTTGGTCCGGGAAGGTTTGTTCGGTCCAGTATATTCAGTATCAACTGAATTTTGATGATTTACATTTGGTGTAACTTATCTCACCACAACCATGCACCAACAACACACAAGCTGCTTCCCAGCCCTCAGCACCTAGCCCATCGCGGTAACTGCGGCCGGGAGACCGCTGTCAACACGGGCCCCTCCCCGGCCTCAGGGGCCCCGCCTCCCGTCAAACCCGGCCTTCGAGGCCCTACCTCCCGTCAAACCCAAACAGGCAGCTGACGGGCCCCTCCCAGTCTCTGCGTAGTCAATAACAGATGGAGGGTTCTATTCTGCTTAGAATAATAATTTATCAGCCTGCACTGCCGATGTGCCATTTTGAATTGAGGCACTGGGACAGGGAATTATCACCGAAGTTTTTTTTTTAAATGAATAAATAGTTTTCATATTTTATTGATTTACTATTATTCTGACAAATATTTTACATTTATTTACCCCTTGTGGATACCAGGGTGGGGCTTATGCTCCTGGAAAGAATATAGGCCCTCAGTAGCCTCTACTGATCTTAGAAGGTGACGATAGGGGGGACCCAGCACTGACCAAATGGTTCATAGGGTTCAATTCCCGGTTGATGTCTGGGTTCACTAAGGGATGAGGTACAGCAAAAATGATTTCCAGGTTTTGATCCCCTGCTGTTTGCCCGCCCTGTTACTGTCATCTCATAGATACGATCACCAAAGACAGAATTCATCCCAACTTGTTTTTGCCATGAAAATGACCCTGGCTGTCGGTATGGCATAAAACATCCATCATTCAATCACTCTACCTTTATTTATAGCTAGGTTTGCATCTGTAATTAAGCTTGTATCGCTGGGCTTCAATTGTTTAGCTTGCAGCATGAACCTTGCATAATCGATAAAAGAATGTTCAAATATTGAAATTGGTGTATTTTGCCTTCGGGGGAAGCTATTACTAATAGAATCTCTGAAGCGAAGTGTCTATATTCAGTCAAATTCAGCCTAAAAGGTCAATGGATTCTTTTGAATTGACATAAGTAACCGATAACCAACTATTCGAATATATACCATGGAATTGAATTATACACTTGTATAACATTAAAAGTGTATAATTGCCATAGTCCTTCAAATTATGACATGGACCCCCGAGCGTTCACTACTACATGCGTTAATATATTAACTGGGTGACACACATAAAACTATCTGGTTCACGGCCATTTATAGGAGTAGTATTTCTTACATATGGCCCGCCTTCACCTGTTTGACCCGTGGGTGATAGGGTGGAGGGCGTGTTGTGGAAACATCCTCTGAAGCGAGGGAAGCTTGGGCGGGGCCTGGGGTGTAGAGAAATGTCAGTTTGTCCTATTATTTATTAGCCGTAAACATGGCATTTTGCCGGGGCTGAATGCTACTTAAATACATGTATACTCACTTGGTGATGCCCTGATAAGCATTTGGGGTCAGAACACTACTACGTGTTTAATCGTGTCCTTGTACAGTTTAATAGAATATTGAAAAAAATAAAAATAAATGAAAAACAAACCAGCACCTTCTGGTGTTGTGATGTTTATGAAATGTTGATAAATTAGGGATTGGATTACAAGTAAAGGTTTATCAGCTGGTATCAATCATACGCATAATAGGTAGAGGGGTATTGGGGAAGTGAAGCCTCATAATCTGATAAGATATACACGTCAGTGAACAAGAAAATCACAGCTATATCAGTGCCAATTTCCCTTTATTAGGCCAATCATATTAAGAGATGAGACAGCATTGTATTATCAGCATAACAAATGCAATGACCTCTAACGAAAATCGTTATATCTCAGCCCCTCTGTTAGACATGTCACTAGTCATTGCACTCCCCCCCACCACCACCCACGTTCAACATCCAGACCCTATCCTACAATAACAATAATGGCACTAATGAAAAAATTTTAAGTGATGCATGGCAATTGTATGACATCTTGCTTAACCACAAAATAGAATCCTTCTACGGCGCAATTTGTCTATATTTGTTGGTAGACCGCGACCTCAGGTTATTTAGCAGAGCCCTCTCTCTTCAACCACTACATTCTGAAATATAGGTCATGTATATGCTATTTTGTCTTTCATTAAAAAAAGAGCTGTTTATTGCAAAGGCTCCCATTTGCGCTGGTACAAAATTACATTGCATATTGACGATTAGATAATTAGTTTTTTTCTTGCTACTTCAGGCATTAAGATACTCAGTTTTTGAACCCTAATAACAGCCAATGTTACCGTAAAATCTATTTTCTGGAAAACCCTTTAACTCTCACCGCCATTTTGGCTATAAAAACCTGAACTTTGTTTCGTTTATAAGGCACGTCTGTGAAGGAGACTTTGCGGTATTGTTTACAGTCATAATCATATAAAATAAATTTCTACAATTTAAACAGTATATTTAGATGTTATACTCTTACATAATCATATAAAATACATGTCTACAATTAACGTCCGGCCAACCCTTCTGGGTTCTTTCCAGACTAGTATATATATAGATCTTATACTCTTACTACTGCTTAACCATGACATACATATTTTATACATATCATGTGATGCCTATCAATCCTATAATCAAGTTCTAAAAATAGCATATTTTTTTAACCTAGGTAAGAGCTACTTCCGTTATCTTGACTTCCCATCAGTTATTGAGCTTTTTCCAGCATATATAATGGGGGAATATCTAGAGCACAATTAAAGTACCACGGCTATATTTTTGTACACGTTTGTTTTTATTAAAGATCCACATCATCGTCCACATCTTTACAACCACAGAAAGTTCCCTATCAGAAAACTACAAAAGAATTGCCATTCCTACTACTTCATAATACGCCTATCATAATCCCAGCATAACAATTCAGAATATGTAGCACTGAAGCAACACAATCGGATCCATACGACAAACTTTTATCTCGTTTTAGCCCTGACCTGATAAAGATATTTTCCTAAGGCCCGTTTAGACATTTTCATCAATGGAACTAAAGGTAGTGGCACAGACGCATTTTGTACCATCAGTTCTAGGAAAACTCACTGACTATAGGAGACACAAATCAAAATCACTTTAACACGGTATTATACAAAGGAGCCTATGGATAAATGTATGTCCTTCACTTCATAGAAATAGTCATTATTAAATTCTTTATTCACTTTAACAAGCCTCTCCACCTCCGCCTCATTTTTTAAAAAAAAGTTTTACCTGTGCTTCAATGTAATTAAACATAGCCTAGTAGTATACTCCCAACATCTTGAAAAAACATACATCTCGGTCTGTGATATTTTAGATGTGCTAACTCAGGAAAAAAAACTCTTCTACCTTATAAATACGTGTGCAGCCATGTAAGCCAAGGTACAGAGGATGTCATTTTATTTGGTTATGAACCCGGCGGTAACACGCAGACGTAAAGGAATGAATGTTCTCAGAACCGTCACTGGAGAAGAACAGTTATTTCAGAGCGTCTAGGGCTAGAAAAAGAACAGATGTATAGAATCTGTGTAAACAACTAGGGAATATCCTGTGGCAACGTAACCATCTTTTTTAGTCTAAATCTCTTTTATTTTCTACTTATACTGAGGTGAGTCATAGTGGGAAACGTTCAACGTCCATTTTTAACACTGATGTAGGGCAAACTTATCTAAATTGGAGTTTTTATTCCTTTTCAAATAAAGGTAGTGCTCTACTTTACTTGAACGCCATAATAAACTTGCAAATAAGTATGCTTCATATAATTCATAAGCTCAAACAGTAGTACAGGACTAACAGTTTCATAGTTTGAAATGAAAAAGATTATAATGCGTACTAACCTGCCGTACAATATCAGGTATGGATAGCATCTGCAACATCTGTGTTTACATAGTCATGTCTTAGATATGTGCTATCCTAGTAATGGTATTTCTGGAGCCTAGCGACTGAGGCTGAGAATCAGAAATGGTAGGAAATCTATTTTCCGTTGGGTTACAATTTTATGGATTTTTTTGAGAATCTGAGAATCTGTAACTGTTAAAATTGTTAAAATTTTCATAAAGACCCTTACATATAAGAATATTATATCAAAGGATGGCCCCCCTCCTGTAGAAACTGTAGCAACTTTGCACTGCATTGCGCTTACTGCTACCCATAGTCATTAATCAAAAGATCAATACCATTATTTTTAGGCGACCTGCTATAATCTTGGCCTGGCCGGGGAAACCCCTGTGATTTCTTACTGGCGTGTTCAGTAGAAGAGGCGTTACAACATAGAGCTAGTCATGAGCCATTCTCTGAGTCTGTGACTGTGAGCATGCACAGGGCTGTGGATTGGGGTTGTGGGCTGAAGCTGTGAGCTTGGGCTGTGAGCTAGAACTATGAACTGGAGCTGTGCCTTATGCCTGCGAGCTTGGGCTAACAACTGAGTCAGAGTTGTCAGCTGGGATTGGGGGTTGGGACCGTGGGCCAGAGCTAACCGGAGCTGTAAGCTGAAGTTGTAAATTTGGGATGTGAGCTAGGGCTATGAGTTGGAGCTGTGACGTGGAACTGTCAGTTTGGCTGTGTGCTTATGCTTTGAGTTTTAGCTGTTGGCTAACACTGCAATGCAGGCTATCTGCTGGGACTATGATCGCAGGTTGTAAACTTGGATGTATGTGCTGGTAGTTGGTGCTGTGACCTAGGACTGTCACTTGGGACTGTAAGCTTGGATTTTGGCTGTAGGCTGGGACTGTACATTGGGACTGTCAGATGTGGCCATAAGCTTTAAGTATGAGCTAGGACTATCAGCTGGGGCTTCAAGCTGGGGCTGTGAGCTGGGCTTCAAGCTGGGACAGTCGACTGTAGGCTGGGGTTGTGAACTGGGGCTTCAGACTAGGACTGTATCCTTGGGCTGTGAGTTGCGATTTCAAGCTACAACTGTAAGCTGGGGCTATGAGTTTGGGATTCAAGCTAGGACTGTGAGCTGGGGCTGTGAGCTGGGGCTGTGAGCTGGGGCTGTGAGCTGGGGCTTCAAACTAGGAGTGTAAGCTTGGGTTTGAAGTTATGACTGTGAGCTGGGGCTTTAAGCTAGGACTTAGATCTGGGGCTCAGGTGGGCGGCTGTGGCTCATAATGGTAACCACTACAGCCGCTGTTCAGGCAGGCATCGTCATAAACAGTGAGCCAGAATAACATCAAAATACTATTTCGGAGAAAAGGCCAACCGAACTCGCAGACTAATTTTTGATGATTGGCGTGACGCATTAAGGAAGCTGGACATGTTCCGAGTTTGTCAATAAAAGTCAGCTGTGCTGCGACAATAGGGGAGACGATAGTAATTGCTGCTATTGCCTCTTATCTTATTCTTTTGAGATATATAAACAGAAAAAGGTCCTAGGCACTAAAAGCTCATAATTGTGTTTACTTAGGAGAGTAAATTGAACTAGCTGTAAAATATTGCCGGTATAATGTTGGTGAAATATCTAAACATGGTAATTCACTTTTCAAGGCCATAGATCCTTGATCTCATTAAAAGACGCACAGTCCTATTATGGGCCATCTTCAATGAATAACAGATATCAATTTCAGAGCGCTGTTTGTTTAATATTAGAACTAAAATCAAACAAAATTGTTCGGTGTAACAAACAAATTAAAAGCATATGAACATCAATGTGATTAGGGAATCGTTATACTTATAGCTACCAATCTTCGTTTATCCAAACCTTTCCTTCTGTTTTCGTAAACATTTACCTCGTTTGAAACTGTTCTTAGAGTAATTTTTCACGCACATCATTCCATGAGGGAGCTTTTATCTTTTAAAATATGTTTCGGCATGGCTTCCAGCGCAACAAACTACAAAAACTTTAAAAAATCCAAAATACAGTTTGTGCTATTTACAACGACATCCATGTTTTGTTTGTAACGCTAGGCCTGGCAGTATGTATAACCCAGCCTTCTCTATCGACATAATCGGGTTAAGTTTATAACACTGACTTAGCCACAGGTGACCAAAGTCAAACCCGATAGACCCCTGTATGAGTGTTGGTCCCAGAGAACAGCTGGCGAGGTGACAAACACGTCCAGAGTCCAGAGACTATCTGGGGGACCCTTGTTGAACTGTTTACGTTTTATCGCGGATTCCAACTGCACTAAAAACACACTTTCAGGTTGACCTGGTCTTCCTAGTGTGGTGGATATCACTTACAGCCATCGACCTTTTGCCGTTGCTGGGGTAACGGCCTCATTACATTATAATTACCATTGTAATCTTTCTGTGATACTGTAACTTATGATTGACATAATTATTGCAATATTGCAACATTTACAATATTGTGACTTTACAATAGTATTGTTATATAATTATTTTGATATCATTTATTAGTATTCTAAAACATGGATGAGCCGATCAATATTCAAGACAACTTTAGCCGAATGAAATCAGCGATTGATGATTTAACAAAAGTAATTCAGATGTTTGTTTTCTACAGTGAGAAAGTTTCTTCCTCACCAAGAGGAATACAACGGAACTCTGTATACCTCATCGGACATTTTGAACAAGATTTAGCATTATTTTCAAATTGCTGCCTGACAATATGTCCGACGTTTTAGGGCAATATGTCGGACATTCAGTTTAAAACGTCGGGCATATCCAGCAAAAATGACGTTTTCAAAAATATACCGAAAAAGATGGAAGCATTTCTGAACCACATTTTGGCATGTCTATTACAAAAAGCATGGTCAGCATTATAGATAGTCAACTCTCGCTTCAAAAACATCTATTTCTGTTTTCTATTACAGGGCTTGCCAAAGTTGCGCTGGCGATAAATCTCTATGTTGGACAACATATACATATATATCTTTCAATGTTTTTTTAGAGCTGGACGTGTCGAAAGACTTTAATTCTGAACGATCCGCTAGAGATTCCCTCTACTCTGAGATGGAGAAAAATATTTCATAAATCATTCCCATCCTGGTGTTATCTTTTTCCTGTTGGGGAAACCCTGACTATGTGAGGTTTGTTTTTTTCCCCATTTGTTTGGCATGTTCTACCGGTTACTTCATGTCTGGCGCAGCTGTTTTTCGTGCATTCCTGAGGTAGAATACAACCACTTATAGATGAGAATTAAGAGTCCAGTGTTCTCATTTCTGCCTCGCACTTATATCAAATCAAATATTTATTTTTTTAGATATTTTTGTGTGCAGGGAACAGAACCCTAATATACATGATCTACAGATCTCCTTGAGCAAAATGCACGAAACATGTCTGGCACTATTTAATGACACCACACAATTTTCTGCTTTAGTCTGGTATTACTTTTACTAGCTGTTTTGACCTTTGCGTGCACCTCAAATAACATATGCAGCAATAAGGCGTCAGAAAAAAAACTCTACATGAAATTGGCGATATTGCATTGATTAAGTTACTCATGAAGACCTTCATGTGTTACATTTACAGCTGCGACGATCACGCTAGCGCCTCGTGGAACCACTTCAGTTCAACAATCAGCAAAAAACATATCACGCCAAAAGCTTTAGCCCATCAGATGACCCAAATAGCCTACTAAGACATAAAGCCCCCATTTCATGCTAAAATCGCGGGGCTTCTAATCGGCGCACAATGCTACATTACTGACACGATCTCACGTTAAGGAACGGGGGGGGGGGGGGGGGGCTCTTAGACCAACAACAAAAAAGTTGTGTTCAGGTAAGATAGGTCGAGCAAAATAGGGTGGGTAGGGTGATTTAATTTTTCTTTATCTGACATTTCCCAAATAAATTGCCAAAATTATCTCTTGAAAATCGAGAAGGCAGCCCTTGATCGAATATATGTCCTTTAAAGCATCTTTATTGAGTTTAGATGTTCTTCTGAAGATTGTTCATCAAAAGAAGTTTTGATTAGGGTAGATCGGGTTACCCGAACACAACCAGTAGTGGACGTAAGTTTCAGAATCTGGGGTCAACAGACCCCCCCCCCCCCCCCCCACTCCCCCATTTGTTTTTAAGAGATCTGTTCTTTCGATATTCAAAGAACACTCGTAATGGGTAATCATTCATCATGCTTACTCCCTGATTAGACAAGCTTAATTCATCAGCACAGACAGCCCCCTTCTCAGACTTACACGATACAGTGATAGTACCCCCTTTTCAGCCTAGACCAGAGTTCCAACCACGGCTTTCACGACCCGTTTTCAACTGGTTACCCACCCTATAGGGAGTGCCCCCCCCCCCTCCCTCTCCCTCCCTTCTAACCACCAGACTCCTTACTACCTCACAGTTGGGTGGTGAATTACAGTAACCAGCCGTGACTCTGTACTATGTGACAGGCCTTATGGAGTGTTCCACTAGGAATAAGACTGATGAGCTAAATGTTTCACTGCTCGACAACCCCTGGGCAGCTACCCTTCACCCCAATCCCCCCTCTCACCGATTTATCACTCAGCCCTCAACTCTGCTACTTTTAATGCGTTCGTTACTTCGAATATTGAAAAACGCACTGTGCACTCTCTTTTTTTAAACAAAATGTGTACCTGGGAGTGCATTACCGTTTGTTAATTTGATTCAGCAACGAAATGCAAGGTATGCACAAATTTTATAGAAGGATTTATTTTCGGTATTTTTGCCCGATTTGGGTGCATCGGAAACAGTGTAACAGTGGCATGAATATAAAATATTGTTCTCCTTTGCGCGTTTTTACACTATTTACTTAATCTTTTTATTTTCGCTGTTTTCCAGTTGCCACCACAGTTGATTGACACCATTTACAAATTATGGACTACCCTCAATACTTATTTGACTTATTTCCTAGATGTGTACTAAAATACATTTGGTCAAACCATAACATTGAATGGTTATATATTCATGTATGAAATACGCTGAATATCTAGTAGTTTGAAAATATCAAATCAATTTCAAACTTTGTCTAGCTCACACGGAATCACCACTGGCACAGATCAATAGTACTATATAGCATTGCATCAGAGCAAACAAGTCTAATGTTGAAAACTCCCCACCTGTGAATAGGCAGAAATCAATACTCAAAAAAAAAAGAAATTTTCAAATAATATAAAAAGAAAAGCAAAAAATAACACGCTTATTCCATGGAACCTGCTATAGCTTTTCGCAGTCGTCACACTTCTATGACCATTTAATGCATCTGTATTAAATGCCTTGGGGGATTCCATACTACCCCGGGTTAGCTAATGCAACCAAGCAGTCGTACCACCAGCCTTAATTTGCCCTTACACCACTGGGAGGTGGCAACGCCCCCACTGTTTACTCTTCTATTTTTCCATCATTAGTAACACTAGGGCTGTCCCTACCTTTGCAGCCTACTCTGACTGTAAGCACTTGAACCCACGGAGCAGTTGGGGCCGGGCAGGGCTTGTTCACTTGGGTAATCTTACATAAAGCTCGACTCCACTCGAGTCTTTGCACCTTCTCAGTTAAAGGCACGTGTTTTCTTAAGTTATATTCACATGCTACAGCGAATTTGGCCTGGCCTGAGGGGCGTGAGTTTACTCTGGTGCAGCTGGGTCTCTGTATCATGATTTGATCATTGCAATAAATTTGTATTGAGTACTCTATTGTTTCTATGATATCTGGAGCCTCTGAGGATAATGATCATATCAAGACTTTATGAAATCTTACAAATATTTTTTTTATAAATTTCTATTTTTACAAAAAAAGATGTTACTTTCGCGATCAGATTGTGTTGCCACTGAAATTGGGACATAAATCACAATCAAATATTAAAATCTAAATCGCGAAATATATGTTCATCCTATTTACTACGAAAAATGTGAGGTTGACGCCTGGGTTGACGTAAGTTCTCCTTTTTAATGAGCAGCTTAGATGTTTGATGTGAAGAAATCAAAAATCAGACTGAACTGTAAAAATCAACAACCCCATTTTTCACTCATTGCAACATAACTATACTTTCAGCTACACCCACGGATTTATTACACCTAGACCATTTAGTGCATTTCAGTTTCCCTTTCTATTTTCATTTCAATTTGGAGCAGAAGGGGGTTACGTGTGAGATGACCGAAGGAGGAAACCTTACACCAGGACACAAAGCCCCTACTGTTTGTGAAGGAGGGCAAGTGCTATTCAATATGCCACCACATTGATCACTTCCAACAGAGGGGCAGTAATATCGGATGTCGCTGATGAGGGTTACTTAGTGCTGTCGTCTGAAATTACACCAATTTATCTTAAATGAAACAACTGCTGTGAGAAATCTTGCTGTATGGTATCCAAATATATATAGTGTTAAAAAGGTGCAATATCTATGGTTTTCTGCATCTCTACGACAATTACGTGTACAGGCCTATATTTTTTTCTCTTCTTTTTTTTTTCTTGTTCATTTTTTTTACAAGGCTGATTCAGCTGGTCTTCCACAAAGTCCTGGTGTTAGTATACTACCATTTATTGTCTGTAGGGACGCGAGGCCAATTATCCCAAGGTCGAATCCTGCAGTCTTGTTACTCTGAATACTAGGTATCTGAGATCTCTGTGCGCATTGCGGCTGGGCAAGTAATATTGGCTGAGTGGTTGCCCAAATGGTATTCAGAGATTGGTCATATATGTTTGTGTTCAAAACACAACATGAACGGTTGAGGAATTCATGTTGGACACTCTGACATGCACAGTCAGTGTATAATGGTGCAAAATACATTACCCATTAGAAAAGCACTGTTGACATTCATATTTTAGCGCCTAAAGTATTGTTTGAATTAAGTATTTAGAGGCATTTGCTCCGGTTGCAGACACTAGTTGATCCTATCCGTGATAATGATTTCTTATTGCCAATGACATGTTTTTCTTAGACATCTAAAAATTCATATGTGGGCTCAGGGTACATCAAACACTGCCCCTTTTGTGAAAATTGGAAGGTAGAACTGGGTACGTATTTTGGGCGTCATAATGGTTAGGGGTTAAACGTAGGGTATGACTCTACCCCTTAATTAACCAAATAGCACGAAATTGAATATTTTAGTTTCCTTTGTTCCTTAACTACACTTTTTAACCATAATACTGAATTAGAGTCAAACTGGGCTTAACTAATCCACAAAATGCGTGCCTTCCTCCATCTATCTTAAGGTTCTGTTCACTCAACCCTACCAGGTGCAAAGTTGGACCAATATTTGCTTATATTGTTTTCGTTTATTAAATTGTGCTTATGGTGTACAATTTTGCCATCGGAACCAACAAATCAGGGTATTAATTTTTTTTCCATCAAAATCTTCCTTTAAAACACATGGGATGTGACTACTTTCTTCATAAATCTATTCTTTAAAAAAACACACTGAGGGAAAAAAACGTGCACAAAGCAACGGGACTGCACGCAAAATATGTTTAATTTTAGACACTTCCATGATTATACATACTTCCTAGGAGCTGGGTCATTAAACAAGTTATACGGTCTACCTGACGTCTGGAGAAGTATATTCGGAGTGGGGTGGGAAAGGAGGGGGGGGGGGGGCGTGCAACAGGTGCAAATTCACAAACTGAGGGCTTTTGTATCCCAATGGTGAAGACAACTAAAAGCATGTGCGCCCTACACGGACATATCGCCCCATGCTGCATGCATGTCGCCGCTGACCCTGCAAACCCCTGACCTCTGACCCCCAACCGTCCCCCCTGGCCGTGTAGGTTCTGACCCCTCGGGTAGGCTTAACCCTTTGTTACAAGTGATGTCTTTTTCTTTTTTCTAAAAACAACTGTCTTTCAAGGACTTGTTATTCTTGATAAGTCTAACTTTTAAGGGGTATATAATATGATTTTTGTCCCTTATAAACTAAGTTAATTGCTTTTTTTATTATATATCTTTTTTACTTAATCTGCCAACATATTTTTGACCAAATTATTTGAATCTTAATACAATTCAAAGATATCATATTTCCACATCCTTTTCGTTCAGGTGATGAGGATTTCAAGGACCTTTGTTTACGACAGTGATGTTATTTTTACCCAGTACAATCTAAACAAAAAAGTCAAATAGCACTCTTTTTTCTTCACTGTTTGTATTATTCAAAAACATCTGGACATCACATGTTAACGACTCATTTACATCAGTAGAAAAGTACTTGTTTTACGCAATAACATGGTAAAATGAAATTCATTCAAAAACACAGACGTGGCCACAGGCGACGAACAGGCTTCCCAAACAACCCGGTGATTGATAACCACTTTACATATGATACTTAAACCTCTTAAAAATTACAGTTAAAGTCTCATATATAACATCATGGTAGTGCCTGAAAGTAAAGGTGCACTCTGCACCTGACGTGCAAAATTCTGCAACCAGGTGCACGATTTTTAAACGTGTGCACCCAGATGGTGTACATTTTTGTCATCCTCATAAACAGGTCATTATATTATTATTTACATAGAATTATACACGTGTGAAAATTTTAGAATATGTGCACCTGGCGATTAGGGTACAAAATAAAGCCTAAATTTAGGACACTGCATGGGTACTCGTGATGGAGTGTGCATATAGACGGCGCTGGGACCAAAGAGTTAAATTTCAAACGGGGCCTGACCCCTAGAAACTCCCGGACAGTGCGGGGAGGTGGTCGTCACAAGCTGACGTTCACACTTTCATCGCCGTCCTAACACACTTCAGTGTTGACGTTGTCAGGGCTAAAAGCACGTTGGTGGAATAAGGTTGCCGCACAGAATCAACCCACCCTCAGCCTCGGGCCAGGCTTGAGCCACCTGGTCGCCAATTCGCCAGTGGCGATGAAAGTTTTCATCTGGCGATTTAGAAAATAAATCTCCAACATTATTCTGTTCCAAAAATGAAATATATTGTCTTCTGGAAACTTCGAATTGAGTTATTAACATCCGAATAGTAGTTCTTATATGCTTTTTTGGATGTCTTATTTCTTAGATTTTCCTAATCTTATTTCTTTACTTGGAATTTAATCTAAACCTTATCTGATAGTGGCGCAGGGGGACACTTCAATTTCCGACTTTTTCTGATGAATCAATTCAAATAGCCTGAGTACTCCATGATACCATCTCCTATTCAAGACTTTTAGTGCTTGCAGAAGGATCCAAACGTCGAGGCCGGCATACAAAGAAACCCGACCTTCTCCCAACTTCTATCACACCGTGCTCAGTTTAATATGAATAAAAGCCTAGTTTAGTTTGACTGAACTGCGACTTACTTGGGCAAAAAATAGAATATATTTTCAAAACTGTGAAAATAAATTAAAAATGTCCCTACTGAATTACTTTTAGATTGTATAACGATTCCGGCTGGTGGTATAATAAGAGATGTTGAGGAGAGAAACACGAAGGGCGATAAAACAAAACACAGTGGCCTTTGTGTTCTAGCTTTGTTTAGAATATCCAGGGCAGGGTCTATGCTCTATTGTGCGGGTCGGGAGCTGTCAAACCACCCTTTTATACACCGCCATCCATACACAAACTGTAAAGTATAATCCATCCATTCACCTATGAATGATGTATGTATAACAAACGTAGTAATAATCTCCCATAAAAAAAAGCCATCAACCTAGTTCTCTGTCATCTAATGGAAAAACTAAAAAGATAAATGAGAGGTCTATTCAGAAAATAAACAATATGTGGTACACAACTTAAAAACAAATACAGCTGGATTTTTTATCATAATACTATATACTAACTTCTGCTTAGCATTTACAAATGTTTAACCTCTTTTTTTCTGACTTGTTGATCACAAAAAGCGCTGGGGCCTTGCCGCTCTGAAGACTATGTCACCGAGTGCAAACTGTGAATAAAAGATGTATTCCACACGGAGGATCCGTTTCCAGCAAAACACCCTCAGGCTACCTTTTTCATAATATCCAAGATGCAGAGAAACATTAAATGACTCTCTAGAGCACACTGATCTGTAACTGTGAGTGATAATGGTCTTGATTAACTTTATTTTTAAACTATGATTTTTTTTCTATACTTTTTGGATAGAAGGGGTAAATAACGCTACAATAATTACGAGTAAGAAAATTACGAAACCATGTGATATATTAATAAGAAATGTGGTATTAATTGTTGTATATATCTTTTAATAGTTATAACATCAACTCAGTAGATTGTATAGCATATTACTTCATACCGCGGGTTACATTAACGCTATACATAACAGAACCAGTTATGTTTCTAAGGCGTACTTATCTTACAGTCTGTGCGAACAAATCACCAAGCGGTGACGACAGCCCCAGGCAGTGCCAGTGGTCAAAGTGCACTAGATCGAGTGAACAACTTTCTGCTATGGCATGACAACCTAACATAAAACATCCCTTTCCTTGTGTTTAAAATAAACACTACTTCCTTTGAAGCCCTCCCTCTTTAGTGACAGATGTACTGCTACTTCCAAATTAGAGCTATCTATTACGTATGATGTGTTTCAATTTCTAGCTAACATTTACTGTAATTTGAGAATTAGTCATGGACTCACGTTACATTGGTATTTAAGAGATCGATTCCCACTGACCTCCAAGTGAAAAAGAAAGTTATTCGGGTTTATGTTATCAAAAATTAGAAGAAATATGACAATGGCCTTGATACTTAGAAATATATATTACTTATTTGTTTGCATTCTTAAAATTCAATGAATCTTGTCCATAAACAATTCTGTTTGCTAATTAATATTTTAAAGTGTCATGCTTGTTGATTTAAAACTGATACTAAAGTATATCTAATCTGATCGTTACCAGGCCGTCTTTCCAAAACTATAATTATCTACTGAATTCAATCGATTAATTAATGCTACTGTCTCTGAAAAAAAGATTCAAATAGGTGCTGATGCTATGGTTTATAACAGGATTTTCCCCTATGCCTCCTCCTCACACACATTAGACATTTTTATAGACAGGTAGTATCTACTATCTAGTATGCTTTTCGGTTGTGTTTACTATGAACATTTAGACAGCCTATCCCTCATCTATTTTTACCACTGTGGGAGGGACAGGGGTACACTAGTCGGATCCGTTCCGTGAGGGTTGTACCTCCCCTACCTCTGTCATTAGCATGATTAGGGGCGTTAGTACTGCTGGGAAGGGGGAGGGCTCAGAATCGCGAGGTAGGTTGGGAGAGGTCAGGCAGTGCGATCGACCTCATGATATCAGCGAGCAATAACGCTATGGGCGCACAGAACGAGTGCGTTTTCTCCTATTTCCCGATACTGTAGATGCATTAAATTAATAGGAATAATTGCAACAACTGATTTTTTTCTTTCCTATTTTTTTCTTGCGAAAATATGTTTCTTTGGACTTTATAGGAATTTGCATAGTGAAAATACATCGACTGCTATTCTTATTAGCAGTTGTTTTTTTCAATAGACTAGTAATGTATGGGAACAACGCAGAATCCTCTGAAAATCAATGAACAACTTTCCCTGCAGTAATGTAACATTAATATATATGTGTGATACAAAACAAATGAATTTACAAGCGCTTTATTTGTGATCTACACGTTTTATATTTGTGAAATCCGAGACACTACATTGCTGGTGCACTTTTAAACAAATCGGTAATTTCAACTGATATTTTCACATTTGACATTATCAAATTTCAAATGTCAAGTCCTTTTTAAAGTGTGTGGATAAAAATGTCACTTTTATTACTGTTCATGGTTTCAATATTATTAATATCATGGTTTAAACTCAGTACTGTACTTCGAGTACCGTTTGACACTGGTTCAGACTCTGGTTACAAGTACGTATAAATTTATCACGGCGTTATATTACTGACAGACGGCCAAACATTAAACCAAGTCCACTGACGCAGAAATATGGTTTAGTACGACATCCCCATCACCGGTTTTCTCTTAGCACTTCCACTGTATGCCGGCCCACTCTGCCAACTTCTTGGAATACGTGTATTTGTTTAAAGATAATTTGGCATATATATATAAATGTATAGACATCTATATGGATTAAAAATATTTTGTAAAAATTCCCTTTTGTGCCAATTTGTCTTATGTTTTCTAGGAATATACATGTACATTACAACATGTGCTTTATATTTCACATTATTCTCGGACACTCTGTGTAAGTACCCCAGTCGCAAAAAAAGAGATAAATTACTTTGGTTTAATGGATGTTTTTGATACGACAATATCTTTTGAGCTACAGTTCTTATCATCAATCTTTGAAAGTACGTTTTGGCGACAAAGACGGGAAAATCGGTTTTAGGTTTTGGCGACAAAGTCCTATGCCTAATGCGGGTCCTAGTTGTTTAATCCAATTCCCTGACTGATATTTTTTTTAATTTTATTTTGGGTCTGATAGGCTCGGCTTAGCCAATCTTCTGTCACCTCCCCCATATACGTGCAATCGTGACTCATAACAATGGGAAATATTTAGGATTTCCCACTGAAAGAAATCCGGTGACCTATTACTTTGTATTTCATTTCCCAATTTCATGCCTCCTCTAGCCTAGAACTTTTTTGGTATCCAATTATCCTCCTCTGCCTATGAAGGGGTGTACACGTACATAAGTAACTCAAGAATGGGGTCACTAAGAAAGATAGAATGTTGAAACTTTTCCTAATCTAAGGCTCAGGATCTCAGTACATATGAACCAGACCTGCTTTCCCAACTTCGGTCTGTAACTAATATACCACACTGCTCAAACTTACTCGACTGACGAATGGATTACTAATTTTACGATAGACCCAGTTCTGGAGCATTGACCTTACACCTATGATGGGCTAACTGGCGGAGAATAGGAATTCAACAAGATTTTTGACTTCATGGTTGATATCAAAATGAGCAAGTGGCCTTCAATAAAAAATGGAGGTGCATATTTACAATATGTATCCTGTTTGGCTAGGAAGTACATAATTTACGGTCAGAATAAGATGATTAGACCAAGCTTAGGTTAAAACAACAAATGTCCCTCAAGTAACAGTTCAACTGTACTAGCTCCAGGCTAGGAAAATTCGTCCAATTTTCTGGTCGTCCGAGGACGACCAATAATGAAAACCTGGTAGTCCACATGTAGTTACAGGTCGTCCTGATTATTAGGACAGTTTAGAAATGAATAAATTGTAGGTTTTTAAGGGGGAAAATACTGTAACTTTTACAAAATATCTGGTCGTCAGGAGGACGACCAGAAATCATTTTCTGGTCGTCCACAACGATTTTCTGGTCGTCAAGGACACGCGGACACGCATATTTTCCTACCCTGAGCTCGTATAGCACTGCTGCTAAATGTTTAAATGTACATTATCTAGGTGGACAATTCATATGTATCGATCTAATGAGAAAGCAAAAAGAAACAGCAACCAGCCAAGGGCTGCCCCTACTCCGATTTAACCTAGCCCAAACTCCTCGATATCAGTGGTGTATGTGGGTAGCATGGTCGCTTCTCATTTTTGTAAAGATGTAGGTTAGAATCCTGGTAGGGTGGGAACAGTTTTAGGCCTAGGCAAGTTTAAGGTTTGAATCATGGGGACGTTTTTAGGCCTAAGGAAAGAGCCTATAATATTTCTAGTCGTTTTAGGTCTAAAGCTTTTCTTTCGACTCAAAAGGCTTTCAGAGTTATCTATACCATCAGAGAATAATATCTTCGTTGATACGACTGATACTAACGGTATCCTCTGTAGACATAGTTCATTAAATAGTTCTAACGAAATGGAGAATATCTAAACGTTTTGTTTCAAAGTATTTATTATAAACAGACACGTCATAATGCAAGGTGTGCGGGCTGCTACGCCCCAAAGGCTCTGCATTTCTTGTAGATACTGGTTATTTCATATAAGGTATTCCCGAATAATCTTGAGAATTTAAGAAAAAATGAGAAACAAAGGCGGAGCAAAAAAAAAAGGACAAATAGGGCCGGTATTTTCCTGACATGGGGCAACTGTTACGAGACTTTTACAGCGTAAAATGGACTGTAAGGTTGAACTGAAGTATTGGTTCTCTGGTTGTTATGTCGTTGCACAAATCTTTAGATTAAGCACTGAGCGGTAATAATGACATTATGCATGAAACTTAGTTTTTAACCCTTAAGACCAAGGACTCCACAAATCGGCTGTCAGGACGCCCGGGACAACCAGGAATTGATGCTGGGCAACCAGCCACGTGGGGTCAATGATAGTTGTCAGGTGGACCACCACGTCTTGTAATAGATTTTCAAAAATATCTTGATGTGGTTTCCTTTTCCAGGAACGTATTTCTTTCTAATATTCTGAAACAAAAATCTGATAGTTAAAAAAAATGCCCGGCTACCATACTCTGGGCCCAGGAAACCAAGTACAGTTAGCTAGTTATCCTGTTGACAACTACCTTTTGAAACTAATTCTCCCACCACGGATAGTCAATTATTTGAGTTGTACATGCAGATTAGCCCAGATCAGGATGCATGCTGGGAGATGTGTCGATAAGACCCAAGGCTTTCATCTATCTTTTCATTATTTGTAGTTAAACATGATGAAAAATTATCAAATATTATTTTTCAAATGTGTATCCATATCTAGTGTCCGAAATTAAGGGTGCACCCTGCACCCGAGGTGCATGTTTTTGTAGCAGGGTGCATGTTTTTTCAATGGTGTGCACCTGGCAGATCCACATATTTTTGATGGAATAAATAGCCTTATATCACTGAGGGTAGATCTACACTGAAAGGCTCCTGGGTGCATACTTTTCAATGCACTGCACCTGGCGAGTGCACAGATTTAAACCTTAATTTCAGACACTGATATCCATTTGATATTTTCTATCTTGCATGAAAATGCATTCATTCATGATTATAGATGGATATATAACCATTTTTGTCTTTTTTCTATCGATCTTCTAGGGACTTTGTCGACAAAATCAGTCCAATTTAGCCTGCACGTGTTGTACGTCGGCTATCGAGCCCTGAAACTCCACTGACTGAACTTTACAACGATAAAATATGGTTTTCATTGGTCATATACAATTGTATTTATTAGACTCCATTAACTTTCAATTGACAAATAAACGTAGACCGTAGCCTAGGTTGATTGACTTCAACTCATTAGAGATCACAAAAATAAATACATTCTGAAAAAGTTAGAAATTGTCAGAATCAGATATTAGGCTAGCCTTGCCAGATTTGCAAATGCACCCAAGGCGGATACGGTGGGATTGGGAGCAGATGGGTTGAAAATTAGATTAAGGTGACAGCCCAAACCATAATGATCGCTTATGACAGGTCCAAATTTAGAACTTCTGCTTCTTTTTATGTGCACATTATTATAGATCTAATAAGAATTTCAAAACAAAATTATGATTTCAGACTTCACCTATGAACTTAGTCTATTATTTATTTTCAAGTTGAAAGAGCTAACAGTGACACCAGGCAACCCTGATGATTTGTGAACTATTAACAGGTCGGAGCTAATGTTAGACTGGAATGAACCGATTTGTGATCTAATAGGACTAGGGCCAGGCCTAGATGATAGATCTAGATTCACTCCTGAAGCCATACTGTCTTAGATCGAGCGTCGATGTCTATCAGCTGATCCAGATATTCCAAGAACGTTTGTGAACATGACAGTATTACACTAATGGAGACCAGGTTTCCATACATCAACGAAATACAACAATTTTCCATAGAATCAACATAAGTCAATTCACTCCTGCCAAAAATGCATCCAGCTCTGAAGAACGAACGCAGCGCGACGCCAGGCACTGGCGCGGAAACTTGGCCATTTTGGGTGTTAACGCTGGAAAATAGGTCTGCGAAAAAACATCTTACAACTCACAAGAGTGAAACAAATGCTTTCTCCATCCTGTCTAAGCAAAAGAGACATACCTTATGGTTCGTTCTAGTCCTTCTTGGATCTTCTCCGCCTTAGATTTGGGTGGCTGGAGATCACTTTCTCCAACCATCCCCATCTCGACCCTGGCTTGTTGGGGGCCCAGGCGCCCTGGACTTCCCGGGCATTCTCGTAATTTAGGGGCTTCTACCTCGCTCAGATTGCATCTTTCAACTCCCGGAATGGCAACATTCGGCAGAGGTAGTAATGCCTGAGTCATGACAAACGACTCAGACTATCCCATTCCTGATTATTAGAGATTTAAAGAATAAAGATCACAGTGTCAAGCACATGGTGTTGGTAAATTTCTCTCTGCTATTTTCAAGAGAGAAGTGGAGCTTGGCTCGCAGCGCAGCTGGGCCACGCAATGTCGTAAAAGACAATGACAAGAGAATTAACAAAATCCTGTGATTATTTCCAAATGACTATATCAGATTTCTTTTAGTTTTCATATACCATGTGAAGTGCCAAGAGAATATAAAATAATATCCTAGAACTTTGATAGAAATCGCTGTTTACTTTTTTGACGACGTTTACGACGGTTCTTTTCGTAGCCAGTGCGCATGCGCACGACTTCAAAACAAATATGGCTGACAACAAGTCAAGACCAGCGTCGAGAGTTAATTCCGTAAGTTATTCTGGTTAATTGAACCAATGAATAGTAACAGTGTATGTTTTATTCCATTAAAACACATTATTCTTAAGTATGCTCGTACTTTCTAGTTTACACATCTTAAAAATCAATGTATAGCCTTAACTTAACTTTATTTGCATCTATTATCGCTCAAGAGATTCCTCAGTGCTTTTTTGACAGCTTATGACAATATCTGAACTCATCATCTTCGTGGTTCTATGTTAAACGTACTAAGAATCTGCCCTTACGTTTATCTCAAGCAGCATGAGGAACAGCATTATTTAGAACCCGATATCTATATCTTATGAATGTCTGTCTTGAGTAGGGCCCAATTGATGCAATGGATTTGCTCAGTTGGGCCCTGTGCCACAGGGCCTAACTGAGCAAATCCATTGCCAAGTCCCAGGCTAGAGTCAAGACTCAGAGATGCCATGTTTCCTACTTTTGTGTAAGATTTCCTATCATAGTTATGTCTGCTCACATTAATTATAAGGCCCAGACCTTTCGGTGATTTTGGATTGGACTGACAACTTATTTTTCCTACATTACTTAGTCTTAGATAGCTCTATCTACTTTAAAGTATTTTTGTGTTAGCTTCAAACTATTCAATACATTTTCAATGTCTGGTTATTTCTTAAGGTTATTTCCTTCCTATAAATATAGTTGCTTCTAGAGAAAAAAAAATAGTAGGAAAACAAGGAAATCCCTTCTGTGGCATATTGGATTAGGAAACATCTGGCATCGACCAACAATATGAGAGAAAAAATCATTAGAACACCCCTAACTGCACAACTTAAGTATAAATACATTCAGACCTTTAACTCATATTGTCGAAATCGTGAGAACTATGACAAATATAAGACACTTAGGTGGTTGAGTGTGAGAAATGTAAGATATTTAACAACAGTATACCATTCAAAACTATATGAAACAAAACAGTACCCGACCAAAATAAAGTCAGCCAACATTAGGAATATGTTTACAAGGATGTGAATTGACATTAGCTGTACCTCTGACAGCCAGTACAGGAGCTTTAGGAAAAACAAGGTAGAAGATTCATTATGTAAAGAGTTTTACATCATACAAACTGTATCTCATGTACTACAGGTATTTCACTGCAAAAACGTGACCTGACTTCTAACAGGATTCTACTTGAGAACAAATTCTGCAGATATACTGATTTTTATAAAACGCTTTCTGAACAAGAAAAACTTTTAATTGTCTTGGACCTCTGCCTAGCATGCAAAAAAAGAGGATGGAGACAGTGCTGTGGAATCTATTTGACCATTTGTCAAAAATACATATCAAATTGTAAAGCGCCTACCTCATTTATACAAATATAATGCTTACAATAGTCAATAAACTTACTACTTACTTACTAGATGAGAAATTAATTAGCCAAGCCCAGTCCCAGGGTCATTTGTGAAGCCAGGCCATTTCTCAGTGAACTTCGTATCATAGTTCTGATTATCGTGATTTATTCTTGTGATTTCACGCTTTCCTTCAGGCTCGACGTTCTACAAGTGGTACGAAATCCGTAAACTCAGCGAAAAATGTCAATCTCAATAGAAGTACTTCAAGGGATTTGCTCAGCAGAGAAGAAGAATATAAGTAAAGTCACTGGTTTCCTTCAAATTTAGATTACCTTATCAGCGACGTAGATACCATGTTGCCAGAGGATGCGTAACTTAATTTCATTGGAATATGAGGCCTCTTTGAGACAAACCATGCTTCAAAACAATATGTACAAACCATATTCCATGCTCCAAAAACTCTTTAATAATTAACTTTATTGAATACACTCGAGGATCAACAAGTATTATTCGTTTCCTAATCGCACATTATATATATGCACTGTATTAGTTATCAAAATGTGTTTTTAACGTTTACTTTGTAACAATTATGTTATATTCTTACTTCAGGCGTCTTAATGAAGAACTTGAAGCAAAAACAGCAAATCTTGTCCGGGAGGCCGAAGAAGTTATGGTAATACCTAGATTTTATGCACTTACAATAAATAAGTGCTAATATGTGATAATAAGTGCTGATAAAGCGAAAATAATAGCCATTACGGCTTGCTTTGATTTCATAATTGACAGTTAGGTATATAGTAAACGTCTCTACCACTAAACCTATCCTAATTATGATGACCGTGAATTCTCCCCCTTAATAACAATTTTATTAATATGACATGGCGTTCTCATGACGAAAATAGAAGAGCATTATTCTTTTATCCGTGCATATGAAAAATATCCGTGTGAACTTCCATTTTACAGAGAGAACAAGATAACGTACTTACCAGGCCGTCTCTGCTCGACAACATCAATACAGATGATTTTCTGAAGTAAGATGCCTTACTTTAAACAAGTAATACAAATGCGTTAATACACTGGTCCTGAGCAAGGAATATGTAACATATAATTATATTGAGCGATATGTCGTAATAACCAGGGTCCAAATAATTTGATACTGGCTACATCCAATACTTGAATATGATTTACAGAAGTTAGATATTGATTGCCCATCTAACCATGTGTATTATAGAGACTGGGGAAACGAGGAGGATATCGGGAACGACTTTGAGCAGAGCTATGACAACGACCTCTTCGGTGAAGAGAGTCTAGCAGGGTCTAGTCGCAATGTGAGTCGAGACTTCCAGGACTCCTCCAGGCGCCCGCCTTCACAGCCAGTGTCCTCCAGGGCGGGGTCAACCAAGCCGGGCTCGCGGCCAGCTACCTCTAAGATGACCAACAAAACGCGACCCCTGAGTGCGACTAAGAAGAACGTCAAGTAAGTGTTGTTGATTTTCTTTTTACAATCAACCGTACATACTTTAACTCACCACTAAGTATGTACACAGTTTATTTTGGAAAGACTCTGTTGGATATATAGAGTATTGTGTGCAAAGGAACTAGGTCTATGAAAGTTTATTGGGTAATAGAAAATAATAAAATAGCTACTTGATAACGACATTCTCCCATGTCTTAGTCAAACCTACAAAACCTAAAATTTCCTCTTGGCTTTGTTATTGCATTGCATTTTGTAATTTTCATTGTTGTGTGAAAAGAGATATATTGGCCCGAAAGATACTCAATTTTCCTCCTTTTCATTTAGGTCGCGCCCCAACAGTCGCTCGCGGACCAATTCCAGAGGTGGAGATAACGTTGCCACACTGGACGATGAGGCCTTTATGACAGATTACAATTTCTCTCTACAAAAGGCCATAACCAACATTGAGGGCAGGGCTGATGACGATAGTCTTCCACTTGAGGACGATGATATACTGCCATCTGCCGCTGCAGACATGGGATCAGGTAATAAAAATGCCTTAAATGTGATCAAACGTACAATAAGACCTTAAAAAAAGGTACAAAGGATCCCAAATTTTCAATTATCTGTCGAATGCCTTAGAATTAGATATACGTGTAAAATCAAGTTCCCAGAGATATGGTTGCCAAGGTATTGTCACGATTTGAATACTCATTCTGAATCTGAACAGCATGTACCACATCTTATTTCTATTGTTATTTGTATGCTTGAAAAAGGTTATAGATGAACAACCGTCTTTATTTATTCCATGTAGGTAGGACGAATTTCACAGAGAAATAATCGATCAGTTCTGAATAGCTATTTACTCATAGACAAATATGAAGAAGCCTGTCAAAGGGCGAAACATGTCGGTTGATAAAAGTTATTAACATTCTTAACGTGCTCAACTCCTCGTGTTGGTTTGGATAGTTTCTACCACTTCATGGTCATAGAAAAATAGTTAAATCAAATCCCATTTCTATTTCAATTAAAGAGGCTCAGATACGGTTTTTGAAGGCTAAATTAAGAGTGATGCAAGAAGAACTGGATCGTTTGGCTCAGGATTGTAACAAAAAGGTAAGCAGTTTTAAATTGATTGAGGAGCAAATTTTGTTCTAAAAACTGACTTTCAACAGACTTTCAGAAAAGGGTTGACCGTATTTTGAAGTCGTAATCAATAGTTGCATCAAGATGATTATAACTAGTATGATATTCTGCTTATATTTCCTATAGATGTTTCGATTCTTGAAAGAAGATAATGGCTCAATTGGATGTGAAAATCAAATCTTGTTCTTGTCTTTATGTCCTTATTTATAATACTGTGTAAACTATCACTCTCTTATTTACTCCGCAGGATGAAGACAACGACAAGATGATATCAAAATTCAAGGAGGCAGAGGACGAGAGGAACCGGCTTCAGAGAACTAATGCGGCCCAACAGACCCAGATTGACAAGTACAAACGTCTAGCCGAGGATGCCAAGGGAAAGGCTGAGAGTCTGGAGTCTCAGCTGTCCGCGGCTAGGAAAGTGTGTGAAACATCATTAAATTCTTAGCTTTATGGAAATGCTTTTTCCATCTTAAAAAGTCCTAACATTTTCTGTAAGAAACGACATCCTGAAAATTCAAGATGCCACCAGAGCCCAATTCTTTATGGTTTATATGATTTGAACATTTATTGGTCAGTCATAATCTAGAAATCTAGAAAAATGTATTCTATCCATCCAAAATTATGAAAAGCCATCAATATTTTCCGAAATACGAATGAAAAGAATGTTCATAACACTTGCCTAGAAAATCTGTGCGCCAATTGCGCAAAGGTTACATTGGTTCTGAAGGGTTTTGTATTAGAGAAGGTATGCGTTCTTTGTGTATTATTTTAGGAACTCGAAGGAATAAAACGAGCTCAGAAACAGCAGGCGTCCAGTCAGAGTGTCACGGAGGTGAGGCTAAACCGAGCCATGGAGGAGGTGGAGAAATACAAGGCACAACTCCAGAAGGCAAAGACTGCGTCTAAGGTAAATCGAAATGAATAAATGCCAACTAGATTACTGTTTTTCATGTTTCTCTTAAAGATTATTGAAGAAAAACCTGTATCAATCTTTGTTTTATAGCCATGTTAAGTGTTTTGTTATTTCATTTTTCGGGTTTTATGCAATAAAATGTAAAATTTTGGGCGGTAAACATATATTCAATTGATATCTATAAAGTCATTTGAACGAATACGATAAAAACACATAAAAGCGTTAATGAACATTCAATTCTGGAAATGGTTAAAATATCAAACTATGTCTATTACCTTTTTCCTTTCCGAAGGATTCAACCGAGTCAGAGAAGAGACGAGTTGAACAGCTCGCGGCAGAGAACAAGCGGTTGGAGAAACAGAAGAACGAACTGATGACTGGCTTCAAAAAACAACTTAAATTGATCGATATCCTCAAGCGGCAAAAGGTAGGATATCATTTGTTTTTCTTAATTTCGTGCATAGGATTAAATTTTCTCATTCAGAATTTTCCTGATGGGGTTTGATCAACTCCTAAGAGCCTATTTGAAATCGGTATCTCTATATTGGGGTACTGTACCTATAGTTTGGAAAAAGGTATCGTAAAATATCTCTAGTACAAATAGTATGAGCTAGAGTGGCTAAATTATCACCCTCCTCTCTCATACATTCAATCCAGGTTTGACTTTTAATAGGGAGGGCTCTAACCACACTAAATTCTGCATTCTCATCATTATGTTAAAATAGAGTTGTGCAGCCAAAGGTGTGAATCTGTCTCGGCACAGATGAAAAATTGCTGAGTGGACGTTTGATGTAAAGTATTATGTCCTAATATTGCAAATAAGTAATAGAAAATAGATATACTGGTAAACTTATTTCTATTTAAATCTGTGAAATGCGTGATTCTTGTAAAGCAAGTTTTTTTTCCCTTTGATCCTTTTTTTTATCATTTCACATTCATGTAGTTAAAATGACAACATTTTCCTTTTAGATGCATATCGAAGCGGCCAAGATGCTATCGTTTACAGAAGAAGAGTTTGTGAAGGCGTTGGAGTGGGGGAATTAGATAAAATAAAGAAAGCATCATGCCTTTCATTACATATCCAGCAGCGAATAGCTAACCACACTCGTAGTTAGTGTATGTGATAAAAGACATTCCGTCAACCGTCCATGTTTCTCCATAATTATGCCGTTAGTTACAAGTTTAGTCACTTCAGGTACCTAGTATTACAACAATTGTGTATGTATGTAAAGTGATACTTGATAATTTGAACTTTTTAGAATGTATTCATGTCGACTGATGTTTGCCCTTTCTTGCTGCGCATTTAAACACACAAAGGAAACAGAATAGCGGCATTCTATGGTTTACGTATGATGTATTTAGAAGTGTTCCACTTGAATAAAAAAAAAAAATCCGTCCGTCAATCAGATTGTATGTTTAATTGTCAGTTGTTGTATTCTTAATTGTCCGTTGTTGTTTGTTTACTTAAGAAGATGAGCATAGCTTGTGTTTCTTCTGTACATTGTTTCGTTTTTAAGGGAGCCAAAAGCAATATAGGGTCAAAATTTTGCAAATTCTGTTAACTATTGAAATATATTCTATGGCCATAGCTGAGGCCTCTGGTAAAATATGAACTGTGAATACAGACTTAAACTACATTAAAATACATTGAAACTCATCCCAGGCCAATTTTGGTGACCCACCAAAACATATTGCTGTTTTCAGGCATACGTTGCATGAGTATTAAGTGAAGTTATAGCTAGTTACCATGATTTATACTGCACCAATGGCTAAGGTTAGAATGTATTTTCATAATTATTTGAGTTTACAAAATATTGTCATATTTTGACACATTATTGCTTTTGGCTCCCTTTAAGTTTCTGCCGTCCATGGTTTCGTGTTCTTCCCATATTCTATGCACATGCAGGCATATTTTGTTAAAAGAGATGCAGAAACCAACATGAATTGTGCCTCGATTGAATATCATGTTACAATATAATATTGTATATCATATGTATCATTGAAACATATCTGAATCAACCTCAAAAGATATTCACCTCCAAAATGTGAAGTACATACAGATGCAACCGGACGAAACCAAATCAATGCTAACGTTTCACTATAGAGAACCAAAAAAAAGATAGAATGACATGTTATTTGCCCGAGTTTTATGGGTGAACAGGACGAGTCGACGAGCAATGCGTCGTTTGCAGGCACTGATTTTTTTTATGCTAAGCGAATATCTACGTACACATTTGAATCTTATTTACATTGGTTTGTAAAGTTAATTGTTGTTTGTAAGAAAAACGATATAACGACTTCAGATTTGTCATGGGAATTGGATTTATTCGTTTCTCTCCTTATTGCATCCAATGATTTCATCTCACAGTAACAAGCATGTAGTGTTCAATATTAACTGTTCTCACAACTGTTCATCGTTGTGGAACTCTGGTTTCATTTACATGCCTGATTATTGACCCTTAACACTAGAATATTTGTAGAGAAATTCACTTACATTATTGTATATTTATCCTTTGTCTAAACAAAGTAGAAAAATGCAGTCATGAAAGGAAGAATATTTATGTACACGTTTAAAATGCAAAGTTAAAATTATTTGTGTGTAAAGCCATATCACAGTGATCTTGATATGTGGAGAAAACAAATACTATTTAAGGTAATACATTATACTTGAACGTAAGTTTTTCGTAATTCATCAAGACGATACTGTGATAGTTCCACTGAGTTTTACTCATCCAGCAATACTTACTCCGCCTCTAAATCAACGAAATACTCTATTCTATATCAGTGTCCGAAATTAAGGTTTAAATCTGTGCACTCACCGGGTACCTAGCTTTGAAAAGTGTGCACCCAGAGACTTATTGGACCCTCAGTGATATGAGGCTATTTATTCCATCAAAAATGTGTACATCTGCTGGGTGCACACTATCAAAAATCCTGCACCCTACTGCAAAAACATGCACCCCGGGTGCAGGGTGCACCCTTAATTTCGGACACTGTAATATACATAGAATTTTTTAGATGCGTTGTGGATTATGAGTTTTGAATTCTTAAAAACCTTCAAAAAGCAAATGAATCATTTTTCAAGTATTTCTTGAAAAACAACCAAAATATTTCTTTTAATCTTAAATCTACTGGAGGACTGGGAATTCCACAGGCAGCTTGTGATGCAGAGAAGGCTGATTCCTCATGTATTCGTACTTCATCAAGTCCTCGTCATTTGTCAGCACTTTGGGGTCGCGTGGGTACCTGTAACCGCCCTGATGATGAACATCGAGCTCCTCGTGGTAGTAGCCATAGTAACCACGTGGCCCTCGCCATGTAGGGAACTTGCGGATGTCGGTCTTGGGCCACGGGTTATGTGGGTTGTGCAGAGTGATGGCTGGTGTGCCTGTGCGGTACAGGTTAAATGGGTTGAAGGCGTAACCGCTCAGGCGCAGTTCAGGCTTTCCAGAGTTGCGGAACCCTAGAAAAAAAAGAATATAATGAAGAATTAATGAGAGAAGAAATCCATTTGAAGATAAAATTGAAACTGATTTCTCTCATTAAATGAATCATATTTTTTGTTATGGTCTTTAAATATATACCTCCAAGTATACTACAGCAATTTTGGTGCATAGGCGTACTTGTGGAAAAGTTCCAAAAATTATATTATCTGCATAATCACGTCTAGAGACTCTAACCTCGCTTTTGTCTAGAAGGCACTAGGATGCATCTCTAGAAAATGTTATGATGGAATGTAATTAATCTGTTTTTCTTCCATGTTTAAAAAAGAAAAGCACATATAATAGGCTGAACTATTAATCTGAATCATACCAGATGATGCACAGAATTTGCCGGATCCTGGTGTGTCCCTCTTCCTCTGCCAGTCCCTCCATTCATCCTCCTTCTGGAATTCTATCTGGTCTGGCACACGATCTTTGGGCAAGCCACGAACCTCGTGGTGCTTGGCCCAGGACCTGTTTGTAGGCTCGTAGTAACCGTGACCAGACCACACCATAGACTTTCCATCACCAGATAAGTAGTTTTCATTGGGGTAAGCCCGGAATCTGCCATCCATCAAATCTCTGAAAAGATAGTAGGCTTAATGAACTTTCATGTAGGGTAAACAAATGCTTTGACGAGTTTGACAAAGGCAATTAAATTTGCACATAACTAAAGGATATATATTTTTCAAAGAAATTCTAACAGCAAGGAATTTGCATCAACAACTATTAATGCTAGAAATAGTTTAAGGATATTCCAAACGTAGGCAAAGCTAGGAGACTTTAATATTTGGTATATTTTATATTTTCAAGGGAAATCCCTTAACTTGTGACGTCACAAGGACACTAATTGGGAATCCTCAGCCTTAAAAATAGGCAATTCCCAACTCTCAATAGTGTTTAGAAAGAAATTTAACTAGAGCATTTAATTTTTCTTTTAGTCTAAATACAGGGTATAAACACTTGTATCTTTTACTCACCTGAATTCATTCAATTACCTGATATTCCCAATTTATTTTGAAAGGGATTTCCCTTTATTATGACGTACCAAGGACAGAATTGAAAGCCTAGAAATTAGGGAATTCCCCATTTTATTTCCTTTATAATTCAATAATATTTCAACATTTTCCATTTTTCCATTTTGAAATGTTTTGAGAATACCACAGAGAAGTTGAATAAAAAAAAACAGGTTAGCTAACGATCAGTTTGCCCACCGAATTAAACATTCAACCCACACTCCAGAGCGAACTCGAACCTGTTAAAGGCTGTTGATGGATAGGCCTACTTATTTGTGGCGTCAACCTCTTTGGGTTTGTTTGTTGTTTTTTTTTGTGTTTTTTTTTCAAAATGATAACTTTTGGCTAACGTTATGTGACGTCCTGTGCATGACTTACTAAATCCCATGAATCTATGCTGGGGAGGTTGTTGACTGTGGTGTGGATGGGGGTGAAGGGAGGGTGATTTAACTTGTAAGTAGTTTATGAAACGGGGTTTATGTCCCTGGCCTGGCCTTCACTTATTTGGAATGAAGATCAACTCCCTTTCTCTTTACCATCGCTTCGGTTAGAGCAACATTCTATTTTCAACTTTGTTTAAAAGCCAAGCCCAAGGAAACTAGCCAGGGACTGTTTCTTTACACAGTCTGATTCTAAGCCTTTGGTACAAGACTGTTAGAATATCATTAGAATACGATGTTGTTGTCAATAATAAGTAGTATTTATAAGGTATTTTGTTTGGGTCTACGTTACATTCTGAGCCACAGCCCACAGGCACAGCCACAGGTCAAAACGAAATTCTTGGCCACACCCACAAATAAACCCTTTCATTCAATGCAGACTTGAAATCTTTATACATACCGTGGATCTGCATTGATGTGGTTGGCCTTTCGGCGATTAACATGCTCAAATGTATACGTAGCCATTTTAGTCCCGAGGCCGCCGCACACACAATGTTTGGATCAACAAGCCACAGTGTAAAACCCGTGGCGGGTGGTCTCCTGTGGTTGCTAATCAATGACCCAGAATGGCTTGCATGACAACGCCACGACAGAGACTCCATCTAGCGAAAATCAAAGACACTTTTTGTCGCCACCTAGTGTTTATCAACGACACTTATGAAGTTAGATTTCTTTTTATTTTGGGCATAATGTTCGTGTCTAAGTTTCCTTGAACTTACGAAAGTGAGTGTGGATCCGTTGTCTTACTGTTTATTGTGCGAATGTCTCTTTTTCTATTTGTGTTGTGGTTTGTGACCCAATTTCGGCTGCATGACCTAGTTCAAACTACTTTCTCGCTTCTGATTCCCGCGTAATCATCGCTACGAGCTTGGCCTTTTTTCGTGATGTAATTTTATTGTATCACTACGCGCGGCCGTTAAGTGGGTCAAGCCAACATCCGGGCACTCGCGGAAACCCACAGTGCCAAGGTTGGAGCGATGATTACACGGGAATCTGAAGCGACGTGGAGTATGGACCTAGTTAGAACAGATGTTGTAAGCCCAACTATGATTGGCTAGTGTCGCAACAAATTAACCAATCATAATGCGTGTACTACCGTGTTTAAGGGAAAAGGTTGCATTCGGAAAGGCAGATCTGTAAATCATTAAATTAAAAGTCGAATTCCCTTCTAGTCTCTTTTTCATGACATAATAAGGAAAGTTTTACTAAATTTTGACCTATCTCTTTTCATATGAATGCTTATTACAATACCTCTAACAAAACGAGTATTATACTCAATTATGGTTTAACATTCTCGAACGCAACCGCACACGGCGGAGCAACATGGCCGAAAGTGGCAGGATGGAGTCGTCGCTGTGAAGGAGATGTGTCTAAAAAGAGCACAAAGTGTAAGTAAGAACTTGTATTACACTGAAAATTTGAAGTAATTTACTTGTCATAATATCCTAGATATAAATAGGCTTGGTGTTGGTCAGTTGTGATGAGGATTAAGCTAATAGTTACCAGTTTAGTTTCGGCAACTGAATGAAGCTACTTTTTAACTTCAACTCAAGAGGCAAACTCAACTTCGTTACTTACTCATTCAGTGTTGGGAATACTAGAACGTCCTCGTAACGTCATTACACGAGTTAACATATATCATTGCAACGGTAAGTGTTACATTTTAACATGTGTCCGTTGTAACTGTCCCGTGAACGGAATAAAGTTGTTCTGATGTAGATAGAAGACACATTGTCACATTCTGTACTGTAGATTTTAGGGCGGATTTTAGTAACGTTAGCATATTCGCACTATTGCGTAATGCAGTTAGCCAGTAAGACATGAGCCCAGCAATTCTGTACAGAATAGCTGGCTGATAATTCTAATCATAGTAATGATGCAGGAGACAAGACTAGGAAGGAATATGGTGTTGGACAGTTCCGTCAGTCAGGTACTACCACGTGAAATTGTTTTCCCCTTTGGCATCTTACCATATTCAGTTATTCTCATGCTTTTTACGAAATGTTTCTAGGTTATGTAGATAGATCAAGGGTTATTAAAGAAAATAGCAGTGAAAATAAGGTATGAATTCTGCCATTCATTGCCAAAATTCACCCACATTGCCATTTGGGCGTTTAAAATGACTTTTACTTTTTACAGGGTACCAACCACACACTGACACAGGGAAAACAGGGAAAATGGCCCCAAAAAAATCCCTGACAGGGAAAACACAGGGAATTTGGGATGGAGGCAGGAATTCCTGCCTTAAAATGGTAGAGTATCACTGACCCCAAATGTGCGTCTAGTGGTTTGTGTCAGTACTACAGACTAGATGATTTGCCTCAAAATTATCTAATCTAGGCTAACCTGCAGGCAAAGGTAAAGAAATTGGCTGTCCGTAATTGGGAGAATTAAAATGTAGGACAACATGATAGTGATATTAACCGCCTCCACCCAATACGGTTATATTCGGAGGCCATAGCTCTTAGGGTTAGATTAGTTGAGGATTGACATTGCGAGCCGTTTGACTTAATTCTCCCTACCACGGATAGCTGATTTACAGTATTTTAAGCACCTGCAGGTTCATTATTGCTAAATTTGTCGACAAAAATATGTAGAAATCTATAGAAAATATACAAATATTTGCCATAGTTCTTTGTATAATGAAAGAATTTTCAAACCAACTCAGAAAATAATTAACATTTACAAATGAAAAAATAGTTGACATTGATATCCACCTTCTAAACTACAATTAATGGCATGATAAGTGAAATTTTCTATTCTTAAGCCCTGTGTTTTGTCGACATATTTCCCAGCATGCAATCTGATCTAGGCTAACCTGCAGGTAAAACTCAAGAAATTGGCTATCCGTGGTTGGGAGAATTGTTTCAAGCAAGATTAAAACGTTTTCGTACTAAAGGCCCGGACACATATACCAACTCGATCGTCGGGAGGTCTTCAGACCCGACTGTCGGGGACTAACTAGTCGTAGGGATATTCAAGGGGGGTGCCACATATACCAACCAATCAGTCAGGGAAATCCGATTCTCGCAGACGGGCTGACGTCAGGGGGATAGCAACAGGCTCCGCCCTCGTCACGAAGGGGAAAAAGATCAAAAGATTATCTCATGAATATGCATATTTCCCCTTCGTGACGGGGGCGTGGTCTCTGTTGCTATGTTCCTGGTACCTGGCGGGTACAACTTATCTTACACTGCTGGTTTCAGAGGACCAGTTCCGCCCGTCTGCGAGAATAACTTTTAATACCTAAATGAAAATGTTCTGTAGCAATTGTAACAAAGTAAACATACTTTTAAGAAAAATAAAATTGCATGTGAGATTGTAAAATGATACAGTATCTTCCTCTATTGATTTCTATGAAAAGTACCATGTTCTACAGAAATAATGGTCACAGAATGACATAAAATACACCATTCTAAAGCATATTTCACGCTGTATCTAAATATACATCTTACTTTTAGGTTAGTAAATATGTGAACAGATCATTTCTAATTAGTAGTCCTAAAGACCCGACAGTTGAGTTGCTAATCTCATGATTACAGACCCGACAGTTGAGTCGGGAATAATGCAGACAAACCAGTCGTAAGCCCATGACACATATACCAACTTATCCCGACCCGACTCAACCGTCGGGTCGGGTCGGTGTATGTGTCATGGCCTTAAGTCTAAATTAAGGAGTTACGAGCCGTTAGGACCAGGACATGTATTGCACTCAGATGCTTGAAACTGTTGTTTTGATAATTATTACATGCTGGTAAATTTGTAATAACTTTTCTATGGAAATTCTGTTAAGGAAGACCAGCAAGTTACCATGATTAGGGGCGGATCCAGAGATTGTCAAAAGGGGGCGCCCTATTATACAAATTTCAAGTGGATCCCACAGGTCAGAGATTAATTTTGTTGTCAAAAATAGGGGGAGAGGGGTACGCTCACTGCGCCATCCCCTAAATCCGCTGCTGATGGTTACAGAAAAAAAAGAATGTTAGGATAGAATAATTACTTCTTCTTCTTTTTTGGTACAAATGTTGCCCGTAGAGACACTAGTCGAAACCGTATTACTGTGGACTGGGATCCACCAATCCACCACCCCACAGTCACCCCTGCCCTGTCTCCTCAACAGGCCCCTTGACTCTCCTGAGCTCCACCCAATCACCCTCTAGGCTCAAACTAGCAGGCCCCTAGCTATAACCATGGAGAGGGCTGCAAGGCACCAATCAGATGCCGGATCCCAGATCCAGGCACTCACAGCGGTAGCAACGATCAGCAACACAGTTAGCCACGTTTCAATAGGATAGAATTATCACTGTAGACATTACCCATGCCTTTTTAATGCTGCAATCGTTAAGTTACACAAACAATTCTCTCATATAGAAACCTTATTTGTTTTTACCTTATATGATCCAGTTCAAGATACGGTAAAAAAAAATAATGACAACTTAGTGCGTCCCTTTACACCTGTCTGTGAATCTTTAAGTTGCGATATCGTCGGTCGGTATGTCAGATGGCGAATGTTAGCCTATCGATGACGTCACTGGCGACAATTTTTTCCGTTTCAGAACTTCGTCGAACAACGTCATTGGTCACGTCACAAATTTGGCAAACATATCGATCCCCGACGTAGTTGGCGAAGATAGCGTCCCTTTAAGAAGATTAGAAAATTCCGTAACAAGACAACACAGATAACTTCTGAACAAATCCCCTTTGTGTATTAGTTTATGAAAGTTCTTCAATATTTTTGATGATGTGTGTTTTGTTTACAGTGTCTAGTAATGTCAATAAATGAAGAAAACAAAATATTTATCCTGTCTTTTTTCCCCTTTTATTCCAGGTTCTAACAGACGAGGCAAGATGAGCGAGAAATCAATGACAACAGTGAATATTTCTGATGACGAGACTGATGGCACAAGGCACAAACAAAGTGATCCTGTCCCCACAGCATCAAGTTCTGGTGATCCTGCAGGGAACAACGCAGATGGAAAATCACCCGATCGCCCGCAGTCGCCTGAACCAAACTGCTCCATCTGTCTGGGGAAGTTGCAGAATAAGTCGTTCACTGACAGTTGTTTCCACACCTTCTGCTTCACGTGTCTTCTGGAGTGGTCTAAAGTGAAAGCAGTGTGTCCACTGTGTAAGCAGGCCTTTAAAAGCATCATCCACAACGTGAGGTCTAATGAGGACTATGACCAGTATGATCTGGGGAACAGTGACCATGGAGCAGAGAGTCCTGACCGAGCCGGTCGTTTCCGGTACCGCACTACCTTGACGACTGATCGCTGGATGCTGAGACAACAGCGGGAGCAGTCGCGTCAGCTGCGGATGCTCCAGGCACCAACTACAGAAAGGACAAGTGGAAACTGGCGACGTAGGCGGCAAACCTCAACATCAGAGTTCAGGCGGCGAGTCTACTCCATGGGACTCCGTGTCCAGCGGATTGAGCAAACGGTTGGTGGGGCTACACGAGAGAGAAACATCACTGCCTCATTCTTCAAAAAGAACCCAGCATGTACACACAGACTGGTCCCTTGGCTCAACAGAGAGCTGAATGTACTCCTCCACAACCACGAAGACCATGTTCAGTTTGTGCTAGAGCTAATAATTGACCTGATAAAAAGGTATGAAATGGGTGGGGAAGTCTTCCGCACACATTTAGAGTCTTTCCTCGGTCGTAGAACAGACCACTTTGTACACGAGCTGCTGCACTTTGCACGCTGTCCATATGACATGTGTACGTACGATAGAAGGGCAGTATACCAGGCTAACACTGACCCTTTGTCAGTACTAACTGTTGACTCATCCAGTGATAGCGACAGTGATGATAATAATAACAACAATAATGGTAATGGCGCTGAAGACCCTGATATCATCATAGTATCACCCACTGAGGGGGAAGCTGGCATGGAGCCTCCTGCGGAGAGAAGAGGAAACAACATTGATTTCACACCACCCCGAGCGCCCATTCTTGATCGCGTGCGCAACTTTCTGACCTTTGCTGATAGTGCTGACACCGCTCACTCCGGCTGGGAGTCTCCCCTTCCAGGACCATCAACGATAACTTGGTCTCCGCCTAATCCTGGTAGTCCAACATCAGATGTTAAGTTGCTGCCCCCCATAGGCGAAAACACTGCGGGGGAGTCTCAGAGTAATCCGCAGGTCGTCAGTGATACAGAGGAGGTTCCGGCTCCTGTTGTTCAACAAGAGAAGCCTACTGCTGTTCAACAAGATAGACCTGCACATACTATTAATCCAGACTCCGACTCCGACGATGAGGTGCTTGTAGTAGGTTTTGAAAAGGCTTTTGAAGAGCGAACGCCAATATTATTGTCCTCCGATGAAGATGCAGATGTCCTGATAGCACTTGCCAGGAGCAAGAGGACAAAGGCAGAAGAAGATAAGAGAAACAGAAAAGAGAGGAAAAAGAGAAGTGTAACACCATTACAATACAGAACCAGGTCACGGTCGAAAAGCCAAACTCGCAGGAGAAACAGGTCAGGATCGCGAAGCAGGCACAGGTCAAGATCACGCTCAAGAAGGAGATCAAGATCCAGATCACAACGTAGGTCAAGATCAAGGGACCGATCTAGGAGGTCCAACTCACGGTCGAGAAACAGTAACAGGTACAATGATAGGAGGGATAATCGAAGACAAAGATCGAGATCAACAGATAGGCGGTCACCTGCCAGACACAACCGGTCTAGATCGAGGGACAGGCGGGATAATCGTAGGCGATCCAGAAGTCGCTGCAGACTGCAGGAGCGTCGTGGTCGCTTTTACAGCAGTGATTGGCAGCACGAAAGACGGTCACGATCACGGTCGCATGAGAGAAGAAGACGATCCAGATCTGGCAGCAGGTCGCACAGACATGAGGGTTCTTCAAGGAACAAGAGGCGAAGGTCAAGAAGCAGCAGCGTGGAGTTTATTGGGGAACGACGAGGAGGAAGGGATGACAGGCGTAGAAATGACAGGAGAGACGATAGACGAGACGATAGACGAGATGATAGACGAGGAGACAGAAGGGATGATAGGAAAAGATACAGGAGTGGTAGCATAGAAATTATCGAAACAGATCGCTCGAGATCTTCTCGGTACAGAGACAGTCATACCCGTTCATCTGGAAACTCACGAAGAGACAGATCACGGTCAAAGTCCCGATCTCGAGTACAAGCTCGGGCACGATCTCGTTCACGTTCCCGGTCTCGCTCCCGGTCTCGTTCCCGGCCAAGAGGTCAGAAATCCAATCAAGACAACCAGACCTACAAGAAACATCCCTCGGGCCATAAGAAGAGCTCCAATGTTAATGCAACTAAGAAGAAACAGGAGGACGATGGATATATCCATTGGGTAGTCACAAAAATAAAGGTTGAACCCGGAATAAAAAGTAGCGCTTCTACGGCCACAACAGCAAGTAGTAGTACCACCACAGCAGCCGCGAGTAGCGGCACGGCAGCTACAAGTAGTACTCAAGCAGCCACGAGTAGAACCCAGGCAGCCACAAGTAGCGCTGTGGCTTCAACAAGTAGTACCACCGTGGCTTCAAGTAGCAGAAACAATGCAGTAGCTGGAAGTAGTTCTACAGCAGCAGTGGCCGTTAGTAGCACCGCAACAGCTTCAAGTAGCAAAAGCAGCAGTAACAATACACCAAAAACCAGTGATAGTACAGCGAGTAGTAGTACAAACATTACTACAGTGGCCGCTGGCAGCAGCAAAACTACCCCAGAGGTTGGTAGTTCTGGTAGTGGTGCCACTGGTAGCGGTAGTGGTACTTCTACAAGTAGTGGTACTACAAGTAGTAGAACCACAAGAAGTTCAACGAAACAAGGCAGCAACAACGGCAAAATAATAGGTAAAACAAACGCTAGTGATGGAAAGGCAGTAGGGAACTCTGATGATAAAGATTCTACAAACCAAGGAAAGACTGGCCCTTCTCGTATTAAAAGAACTACTTCTTTAGGTGATAAAGGTACCAGTAGAACTAAGACTAACAGTGATCAAGATGCGTCGACCTCTAAAAATGCTCAGAATTCAAAAACGTGTTCCTCCTCCGCACAGAAAGGAAAAGACTCAGGGAAGGAAGGCTCAGGGCCTGAAAAGTCAACGAGTAATGTCAGGGATCATTCTAAAAGTGGTCAAAATAAATCTCATACCGACAGTAAAACAGCGAGTGATTCTACACACCAAAAGCATTCCGAAAAACCTGACAACATAAAGGATAAAACGGACAATATTACGACGGGTAAAGATCATGTGAAAATTGTTGAGACAGGAGAAAAGGAAGGACCTTCACAAACTAAAACTAGTAAAAGGACATCTACGTCAGATAAAAGAACTGGTCAAAAAACAAAAGCAAAAAGTAAAACCTCTTGTGATAAAGAGGAGGAAGCTTCGACAGTTAACGTTACTGACTGGGAAGTGTCGGATTCCAGCCTTGCGATCTTCCCCAATTGTGAAAGCGCGTCGGTGGACCTGAATGAACTAGAAAAAAAGATGCGTGAGAAATTGACCAGTAGACTCAAAGGCGCCACTGTTGAAAGTCCTAAAGAACAAGATCAAACTGAGTCGTGAAACAGTTATCAGATTGCATCAGTTTTAATCAAGACAGTTAGCAATTAAGACTTTTATTGAGTACTAGTATGTTTATCACAGGGAAATGTGACATTTAACAGGATTATTTCATGATAGATACAGATAAGATACAGATCGCTAACTATTTTTCAAATGCTTTCCCAAGTCTATATTACTGTATTTAAATACTTGCGATTATACTTTTTATTTTCCTGATGTGAGAAATGTAATGATATGTCCGAGTATCTGACATCTGACTCCACTATGTAAATACAGATTGTTTACGTCTAAACAAATATAATTCATATATTTCTCTAAGATGGGTAATAACTATTAACGATGCAGATTCGATTGCGCATGGGATAAAATAAAAAGGAATAACAATCACAAATATTGCTTAAAGTTCACTTTATTTCGAAAAGTATATTTTTGGTAAATTGACAAACCTATATTAGACTTACAGGAATATAAAGGTGGCAGTGTTAGGTCGAACCCAGGCTAACGTAATATATTTACTAGGTTGAGGCAAAAACGTTCATAAAATTCATGATTTGTTTTGTCATTGTAGTCACGTGTAAATCATCGGGTGATCGGACACCGTAGATAATTAAGAGAAATGAATCAAACAAAATTGCTAGCCAAATTAATCCTCCAGCAGTCTCGACTTTCAGTACATTAATCTTTAATAGAGGAAAGAAATGTCAAAGGTAAAATTCAAGAAGGCATACGGACAAATTGACAGACTAAATAAGCGGGAAAATAACGGAAAAAAATACATTTCAGAAACCAAAAACACGAAAATTGGCTTTTAAAATACTCTTTGGAAACGAGCAATCGTAACATGTATCTCACAATGTGAAAGGGCTGTAGCCTCTCAAATACAAGGACACGCTAGAGAGCTGGTTTTCTATTTAATAATCTTTAGTTATTTAGACGAAATGAGTCAACACAATTCTATGATTTGTATGTAATATACAAATTAATATTGAAGACAAATTACAAAATCAGGATTACTTCGTGAAGGTTCGAAAGTTTTTCATTTTTCAGACATTGGAGCCCGGTTCGAATTTTAAGAATTTGCCAGAACTCCTTCGGCTAGAAGTGGATATCGAGAGTAGAAAGTCTATCCCATGGTATTGGGACCTTTGAATTGAATGAGGGGCCGTCCATAAATGATGTCAGGCTATATTTTTTTACCTTTTGTGACGCTCCCCCCCCCCCCCTTTGTCATGTTTTGTCATGCAACCCTTGAGCCCCCCTCTAGAAATGACATCATGGCCAGAGGACCCCCCCCCCCCCCCACCCCCAAATCCAAATAGTAGTAATAGTATCAAAAAAAGATGGATTTGGTTGCCTAGGAGCCTGACTTGCCCTTTAAAAATAGTCATTGGTAACTAAAAAATTCAGCATTTAATATCCCAACCTAGCCTCAAATTATCTCTGAAATTCTTGAAATTTTATGCACCACATGACCCCCCCCCCCCCCCCCATCATGTTTGGTCATGGAAATATCAACCCCCCCCCCCCCCCCCCACTTCCCCCCTGCAGCATTACATCATTTATGGAGGCCCCTGATGACGGTGGTGTCTTAAGTTAATTTGAATCAATCATCTGAGGAACTACTTGGAGAATTGACCCATTCTTTCCTTGAAAATGTTTAGTTTTTTTCATTTCTGGAACCGGCCACGGAAATTGTATCTATAAATCTAAAGTACTATATATATCCAGTGTTTTCCCCAGCTGCTTGTGGCCGGTTGGTCCGACCAGCTTTGTTACCACCTTTAGAATCCCCAAGCTGGTCAAAATTATATTTAAATATGCAAACCATTTGATAAATAATTAATTTCTGACTGGCTTTAAAATCCTAGTTACAAAACAGCCAGGTTTAAGGTTTTTTTTCTGGAGAAAACTAAATTGTATACTGTGTTAATCTTAAGAGATTATGGACAAGGACAAAATAACTACAGAAAGCTTAACGACTTTGCAAAATAATTTATTTGTATCTTGATTGACATCAGATTTCTATCCTTCCCGACTTCGTATTCACAGAATGAATCCACCTATACATACACCATTTGATGGGACTTTTATTAGCTTAAATATACAGCACTTTCACTCCTTATATACATCATATCTTTTCAGTTTTCCCATGTATCATTAAAATATTAGCTTAATTCAGCAGATATACAACTTTTTCGTTTGAATTTGACTAGTCTAATGGTGTTTATCAAACACGTTAATGCAACAACGATTTTTAAAAAATCAAGTAAATGCTTACTATCTGAAGGTTTGGATTCACAGGAAAACATCCTAGACTCGCGACATTTTACTAGTTATATTTACTGTCACGCAAATTACTAAAGGCAACATCAAGAAGTTTATTTTAATTCGCAAATGCGTATGTATCCCGATTTAGTAACCCTTTGTTCAAACACAACATAACCACATGTATTGATACACATAAAGTTCAACATTAATATCCCTAAGTAGAAAGAAGTGTTATACTGAAAGGAATGAAAACAATACCGAAATACTGAAAAAAAAATAGCTAAGCAATTTACACATGATCTCCTGTAATGCTAAACAGGTTGATTATGAAGAATAAGAGAAAACTAAAATAGTGTTCTCTTGTTTTAGTACCCCCATATGATAAATGATATTCCCATATTATGTACAGCAATCGATTTATTTACAAAAGATACATTCGAATTGCACTGCACATTATCCCTTTACGGTCGTTAATTTACTTCTGAGGGTTGGGACAACATTGATCAATTTTTGCGTTATGTTTCCGGGGGAATGAGTAGACGGGGGGATAACTGTAGTGTTTTCAGGAACGTGGAAGAAGTACAGCTGAAATAAGATAATGAAACAAATTGGAATTGTGTTTATGACTTGCACATATCAATTGTAATTAGCGTTCTACTGCCCGTTACGTATTATGATACCAAAATATAAGTTCCTTGTGTCTCTTGATTTCGTAAGCCACAAAACTAGTATCTAATGCTCGTAATTTATTGCCCTTTTGAATTAAGGGCCATTGTCGTTACATAATATTATATTCAATATTTCTCTTACATGCAAGATAGTTTTTGAAAACTTGTAGTTATTTATACTTACAACGAAACCAACTGCCAGCAATCCATGGAAAAGTACAATTAACGCCATTGTTCCATAAGCAATCTGGAAGGAAAGTGTGTGAATCATTACGATAGTTAAATACTATATTGGAATAATTAGATAAAGTAACGGAGGGAGTCTCAGAAAAGTTTAATGTTTTGTAAAACTGAGTAACAATAGATGAACTCAAAAGTGCACAGATGTGTTTCGATTAAAGTTTTTTTTTTAGAAAAGTATTACCTTGTTTTCTCAATATTAGAAATATTGATATAACTGGACTAGTTTCCTAATAGTTCACAAAGGTTTTATCTACGTTAAATCTGAGGCACCTCAGCAGATGACTAATATAGTGATTACAAGTTGTTATCACGGTTCTAAAGATAGTCATAACTCAACGTAAAAATGCACTTCTTCTATTATGGATGCACTGAAGCCTGTGGAAAAATTGCCTGTTTCCAATATCAAATATTGGTCAAACAACGTTATACATAGGATAATAAGAGTTTTTGTTTAAAAAAAAAAAAAAATTACAGGGAAAAACCGTTATTCACTGATTATTGGCAATCCTGTAAATCTATAAAACGATGAATATTCACCTTTTTGTCTTCGTCACGAACAGCTGGCCAGAAGACCAGCACCAGAACTGACCCCGACAGGACCATACCGACCATCACTAACAGCCACTGAAACCAGTTGTATGGCACCACCCACAGGATCTACAAAAAACATTTGGCTGTATGTTTATATTAGGTTCAAGTGCATTTGTGCGAGTATCTAGATATGGAAGAGGCCTTGGCCGGGTGAAAAAGCATAATATAAGAGAATCCTTGTGAAATGAAGCTTTAGGCTCTTTGAATCATGTTTTGCGAGGAGGTATCCACACTTAGTCTCAAATATTGTTTTATTAATATGAGTTATCATTATAGAGATGTATACACCTTTCCCACGAACCTGCGCAGTCCCCCACCTTGTCTACTTTTTGGGGCTTTTGGTAGCTCGGTCACCTCACTTCATATAGGTTAACTATAGGGAAAGCCCTAAAAAATTGTTTCAAATTTAATTCGCCAAGGGGCGCCACTTTAATGAGAAAGGTGTATAACATTGTGCAATACTACACATACATTACTTTGTAGGATATAAACGAATTAGTCATAATGCATTCCTAGATCAATTCAATGCGTTATGTTGCCCCCTTACAGCAGTTCATGTATATCTTCCTATATCAATAAATCCGATTCTACTGCTAAGTCACAAAGGCAGTTTCAAAGCTTATGGTGTGGTAGTACCTAGTTTAGCAAATAAGTTTTTTTCCAGGATAAATGAGAATCATCCAAATTAAAACATTTGGCTAATTCCTCCGTACCACATAGCCAAACCTCGCCACATTACAGTAACACAGATTTAACCCCTTCAACCCTCTATTCATGATCTATGGTTATATTCTACATTATGATGTTATCATTTAAAGCCAACGGTGGAATTGTTGTATTACTAAATTGGACTGAACTGAAAAGAAAAATACCTCATCTGACTTACTGAAATTGGAATGTAAATTGCAAGGGAGTATCCGTAGACGCATATGATCTCGCTGAAGGTGTAGCCGGCCTGACTGCCACGCCACCACAGCAGGCCCCACAGCATGGTCGGGATGATCCACCAGTAGCTGAAGATGGCTGCCGCCGCGAAGGTTACTACCAATTAAAATGTATAATAGTATTAATACATATTGAAATATCACAGGGTTGGGTCTAGAGAGGGCTATTAAAGCGACATACGGAGAGGAAAGTCTCAATAAATGCTCTGCTGTGATTTTCATAATATACAATGACCAGATTCTTTGCTGCAGCCAACAGTGTGATATTTGCTATTTCGAAATTTTGAAATGACAATAATTCTTTCGGAAGAACAATTATAATGGTCATGTATTTTTTCAAGGTTAAGAGAAATTGTTCAGTGATCAAATTGTTGGTAGCAAAGATATTTCAATATTAGCGTTGTGGTGTATGGATAAGGAACGTCTTTGCAGGTCATACATATGGTTAATGCTGAGTATTTTGAAACGATAAGATGTATAACAAACACGATGGAAAAGAACCAGTTGTACCTTTGTGGAAGCTGTATTTCCATTCGTAGTCCTTTCCTGAATGCTGAATATAATTCGCAAGATTTCCAGCAATTGCTGTTGTAAAAACCAGGGTTGTGCAGATCCAAAAAGGTCCTGTTTAAAAGAAAACATGAACGATCAGTATAAAATCTTTTTTATATAACTTGTATTTATATATTCGTTAGTGGTCCCAGAGTTTTACAAATAGCTCAGCATTATTTTACTGAACGAGTGCCACAAGTTAGATATTATGATTAACATTGCAGATGCTTACATAAGAACAAGTTGAAATATGTTTATTGTCAAACTTGGTACTTTTGTCCCAATATGTATCTAAAATATCTATAACCTTTTATTTTCCTACTACTCGAGAATCAGGAACGTTCGCCATCCGGTATCTGAGTTGGCAACTTACCATACATGTCTGGATTTGGTCGGATAGAGTTTTGTAAATAATTTGCTCTGGGATTAGGGAGCATGGACCCGAGAATTCTTCGAAGAACTTGGTAGGACTCGACATCAAAAAACATCTGGTAATATTCGAACGTCCAAAACGACGGGACCTTTTTCTCCCCCTTTAGAAGCTGTGAATGAAAAAATGAAAGTTCAGAATTACTTCATCTATTTCACTAAAATTCACATCTCCGAGGAAAAACCTATGTTGAGGAAATAAACAATAATATCTAAATTATAACTAATATTGACGATAATCGATTGAGACCGAAAAAAAAATCTATAACTTACATCTGATTTGTCTTCCTCATCATCATCTGACTCGGGATGATTGGGGAAGTTTGTAAACGTATGTGTATGGCTTGGAACTTCATCCTTTTCCCCCAGACTGGCAGCACTTCCACTATGTGGGATGTCTGAGAAATCAAATCAAGTGGATATAGTGAGCAAAATTGAGCGATGACTTTTAACATAGATATTATCAACTTATGTTGTGGTTTCAAAATAATACATAGTCTACTAGACAAACATTATCTATATGGCAACGGCTTTGAAAGAAGCCATCCTTCTGCATATCCATCTAAATACCCATATTTTCATCAGATTCTGTTCACTCATCGAGACCAAATATATATATCAAATTACTATAGTGTTCTTCTCGAAGAAGAAAGCGTAATTTCAATATATGGCATGTGAGAACAAGGTTTAGTTACATCATTATACATTTATAACTTTCCCAAGCTGGAATATCAGGGAAACCTGAGGCTGAAGATGGACATAAAAATGGGAAAAGAGTTTATCTTTGTATTAAAGCTATCTTTGCTTTGGTCACAATGAATAGAATACACTTACCTTGAAAATTCAGGCTATCCAGGGATGGGCTCTCCTGCAAAACAAACGAAAATACATGTAGACTATGTTACACTCATCGCCTCATCTGTCATACCCTGGAAATATCACGTCTGACGTCAATAAGCCTAGACAATTCAGTCAATCTGTTTTTATCCTCGAAAAAAAAAACAATGTTAGCAATCTCATAACAAGTCCAATACCATGCCTGGGTCCTAGGTAAACCTCCTTTCCAAAACGGTCTGGAAGTTTTCAATATTTTCTTCTCATGTTTTTTTTCAATGGTTTTTTTGGGGAAAGACGTCCCTATTTGAAGCACGGAACTTCTTTTTGTGTAGTTGGCGTGTAGTTCCTTGACGTATTTCAACTTGTCCCCCTCCACCTTGTCCCTCTATTTGAAACCTTATTCGAAACAACTTTAGCAGAAGCTGGCAGTCTGTGACTCACTCATAGCTCTGTCAAACCATCTCTCCTACTGTCGAGACACTGTAAACACTAGGCCGTCGATGGTTTGGCTAACTCACTCACTGACACTGACGGGATGGCTCACCGATGGGAATTGGGGGTCCAGTTTTCAGAAAGCATTTGTCAAAGGCTAACATTTTGCACCTTAATTCATTAATAAGTCCTCAATCCTAAGCTGCATAGGTTTATAATGACCAGATATTGACACACTATTCATTAAAACGCATTTCTTACCTGCTCCACGTCCACAACCGCTTCGTTGGCCGACATCTTGGTTATGACGTTTGCTGCAAACTGTTTTACAGCCTTGGGTCATAGGAATTCTGTATGCAAAACATGCTGTTCTGTAGTGTAATCTATAAATCGTAAATATTTGTTTTCGTATATATGTTTCGATTAAAACTTTTAAAATTGTCATGTCATTATGTTCTTTATAATAACAAAATTACCATTTATATCTTTGATTAATAATTTGGATATTTCCATAGTGGAAACTCTCTTCTTAAAAATACAAAACTATTCTTTAAAATGACTTTCGATCATAAGGTCAAGGACAAGGTCATTTTTCGGTCGCATGTGAACGAACGACGTCTGTTTTTCCAAATTATTTTGATTCGTAAGGGCATACACTATGAATTTTATACGATGTACAGCGCGATTAATGTGTACAGCTCCGCCAGAAGTTAAATTGAGCCGCCTACAGCGGATGGGTAAGTGTGATCATATTGTTCTGCACTGCCTCAGTGCCTGTGCCGTGCCCGTGGTCAGTGTGGACTGGTTCAGTGGGGTAGTGGTGGGCCGTGAAGTGTCGGCAGAATCCAGTCTCATCTGCAATCTTGGATCTGGGCAGGACTAAGGTAGATGGCACAATGACTGAATGTACCTGTTCCACGTGTGTTATTCAATTATCATTGCATAAATATATAAATGAATGCAGACCTGTCTGGCTTCTTGGGTCAAAATGTAAAATATCCTGAAAAGTGCGAACATAATCAAGCCAGGTAAAAAACAAAACGCAAGGTTTATGGAGTAAACACGAGAATTATGTGGGATATGTTCACCTGTAGCCTATAAGAGGCGGACCGTTTGCCTGAAAGATCCTCTGTTGTCTTATGCTTGAGAAGTAGTCTATTAACTATAACTATAATACTTGAGGACAGGTCCCAACAGCTAGGACATGAGATCCTAGGGCGACTTGAGTACCAGCCTACCCGTGGGCAGCCCAGATCAAACTTGGGCCCTGGGAAGGTGCCTCGAGGGTGGCCATGAGACGACCCGATCCTCTAAGTTAACTACAACTATGCAACAGTAGATCCAAACAACGACATAATGAGAAAATAGGCAGTGTTAGAAATTAAAGTTTAATTTTGTGCAGCCCTACCCTGCACCCTCAGCTGTATAAGACTATTTATTTTAAAATGTGTGCACTCACCGGGTGCACAGCTATACAAAACAGTGCACCCTGCAGCAAAATCATGCACATCGGGTGCAGGGTGCACCCTTAAAGGCATAATTTCGAACACTGATTATAGGCTTTGGCCTGCGACACTCCTCCCTCCTGTTTCATAGTGGAAACGTTCAAGTAGATTCCCCACGAACCATCAATACACAAGAACTTTCACGTGCAAACATTGAACCAGGCATTGACAAGATTATGGGCTCTGGTCTATGCTAATGAATGTCAGGATGTCACATGTAAACACAGGCATGGATAAATATAAGATGCTGCCTGAACACACCATATTTTGTTGGTGCAACAAGTTGGTAAGTCCAAGAAGCCATGACCTAGGCTCCTACTAAACTGCCTTTTAAAAAAGCGAAAGTCAGGACCTTTCAGACTACAAATTGGGAGATGAAGATGAGCACTCTGACTTCTGGAATCTAGCTTATAAACTTTGTAAGACAGCGATCTTGCCTTATCCATGCCCATGGACACTGTTTTGATCAGATTAAATGGTTACAGATACCGCCATGCAGGTATAAAAAGAGATATAACCCTCAAAACCGAAAACTTGTGTCCGAATAAACGATGCATCATTGAACCCAGTTGCATCATTTTAATACCGGGTTAATTGTTTTGGTACCTATGTACCATGGTATGCGGTTTTCCGATACGTTAAGTATTTTATTTAGAAAATAATACAAGAGATTGTGGTCGGGTTAATACTTTTGGCAATCGGTAGATGTCAGTAGAGGGATTAACATTGAATAATTTGTGATTCAGGGCATGGTTCTTAACAAAAATTAACTCCTACTTTCTAAAATTTCTCATCGTCACACTACCCTCATTCCATGTCATTACGTTACAGGTAATTACTTCAAAAACATCGCTGATGATTACAAAGCCGTGGGGTTGGAAACTCTTCAGGACATGAAAGACCGACCAGTTAAGTCAGCCGTGTACCTTAGCCTTCTTGGTGGAGCGGTCTACTTCGCCAAGAAAAATCCATCCGAGGAGGACTTCATGCAGCAGCTCACAGACAATATGAACGAATTGCTTTTAGTGGGAGAACCGATCCGCAATCCGACTTCAGACAACCACATGCAGAATCTGCGAAAGGCATATAATTCGGGGGAGATCCGATATTTGAACTTGCTGTTTTTCTCCATCATGTGGAGGGATAATTATCATAAGAGAGCAGATCTTTTCAAGGCGCAGTGTAAGCCGCTGAAAGTGGGCTGGTTGGATCTGCCTGATCGCACCTTGGACGTTGGGGTGTTAGGAAAGTGGTGGTGGATCGAAAAGGCCATGACTGACTTTGATATCAATCCAAATGAATGGCCAACCCCAGTAGTAACGGAGAAGAAATGAAGTGTTATCGAAATACCGATATCAAATGGATTGTTTTGTTGTTAAGAATTTAAGCTGTAAATTTGTATGATTTAGTGAAATAGATAATATGAAGTTGAAAAAATAAAGAACACATAATTACGTGATATAAACGTTTTATTGTGCACTTTGCCTGAGATAGGAAATTTAACCTCACCCTTTCTCTTCTCCCTTTGGTACACAGTCATTTAAGATGCATCAATATGTGACAACCAGTGGATTATGATCCCTTTTAACGAACCTTGCCCGTTACATACGATACAGTATCACAGACCTCTTTGTTAGAATCTTAGATACGTGATATCGTAAGGAAAGTCGTGAATAGAAGCCAAGTAGATTTATCATGGTGCAGTAAAGTTAATATTCTACCTATATTTCATATTCTATCAAATTCTTTATACTGTGTCCACCAAAAGATCATACACCCGCTCATACTTATACCTAAATGGCTAGTCAAAAGGTGCCTTAGTCTTTCGACCAATCATTGATATGAATATACTAGGAGAATCTTTCTGTGAGGTTTTATAAATCTGTTAGAATGCAGAGACAGGACTTCTTGTTTGCTATCGAGAACCACATAACTGCTAACTATGACATTGTTGATTTTTGGGAAAAATTAATCAATTTTCAAATCAGCTGCGAGGTTAAACAACCTTTGCAATCTTCAAACTTGTTTTCATCAATAGAGGAACGCCCATCACCAGTGAAACTATGCAAGTGTCATTAATTCTGTGATATATGTACTTAGTTATTAATACAGATACGAATTTGGCTACTATAACTCTATCTTTACCTTACGCTATTCTCTGTGTCGTGCCTTTATCATTGAGAGTATAAAAGGACACTACTGAGAGTCATTTACATACATGTATTTCGGTAAGCTTCGATCGTGCGAAATCTGCATCTATATCTACATATCATTACATAGTGTATACGGCTATCATTTATACAGACTATATATTGAGGTCCCAGGACAAATAAATGTAATATAATTGGCATTTAGCATAAACCCGATTTTATGACATAAATAATGTAAAGCAACCAAAAACTGCATGTAAATATCCCATTGGCACATTTAACATTTGTCATGAGCCTCACCTCTCCTAGATTATGCATCAATTAATACAGGTCACCAGGCTTGTACATGTAAAACAACAGAGAATTCAAATATATAAATCTTATTACCTAGCAATTTTTTTGTTTCTTTTTTTATATTGAAATAATACACTACAACATATTCCAAATAAATAGATTCATAAATCAATGTGCTTGATGCATATAATTGACATCTGCGTGCTGGGTTATTGGTATCTGTGCCGATATTCAGAACTTGGGAAGTCTGCAAAGAAAATATATATAAAGTGATTTAAAACATAGTCAAAGAAAATCGATAAAAATGATATGAGTAAGATAAGAGATATAAGTAAGCTTAAAATAAACTTGATACAAATTACATATGCTATACGGAATTACATTAAACAGATTTGTAGGGTCATACTATGACTGCCTCTACACTTTGAGACTTATAGGATATAGTGTGGAAGTTACTTCAAGATCAGAAGAAGTGTAAAGCTGCTTGGCTACATATTATTTCGAAGTCAAAGAACCTAAAAGTTGAGGTTATAGATCACGAACATTATTGTAATTTCATTGAAAGAACATGAGAAACGCGTATAATAAGGGGGGGAATCCTAAAATCAAATTCAGTTAGATGGTTGATTCTTAAGATTCACAATCCTGCAACATGAGCAACTGGCCTCCTACAGACTACACAGAAGCCCGGGTTCTTATTTACGCCTTCAAGGTAAATATGCGACTTCTCTTTGATAGAACTAAGGCAATTGTAGACATCATAAGAGTAATAAGATTAGTGATAGGCTCGAACACTAGTTGGATGTCGGCTATACTGTACCTGCTACTTCCAGTTAGGTTTTGAAGCTAACTACAAGTAGGGTCTTACAGTCAGCCAGCAAATGAAAACTTCGGGTCCCAAAGCCAAATACAAGTAGGCTTTTAGTCTATTACACTACCAGTAGGCTAGCTTTGAGTCACTACAAGTAGTCTTTGGGTCTCAAACCCTACTACAAGTAGGCTTCAGGTCCTGAACCCTACTAGAAGTAGGCTTTCCTTTACCCTACTACCAGTAGGCTTCTGGACCCATACCCTACAAGTAGCCTTCCAATGCCACACTACAGATTGCCTTTGATTTCCAGTCCAAAACCCTACTACAAGTAGGCTTCCAGCTTTCTGATTGGCTGTCATGCAGAACCTACTTGTAGTAGGTTTTGCAGACCCTACTTCAGTAGGGTCTTATTGGCCCAACGGCCCTTTTGCATAGCGCAGGATCAATACTAATAACATAATATTTATCATTTTAATTATCAGGCGTATTGCAAATAATTTTCAGGAGTCTTGCAAATATTATTTGCAAGACTCCTTATAATTAAAATGAATTATCAGTGATCTAGCACGCACCATTCATAATAAACAGCTATTTTCATAATTCATGTTGGGAACAGTTGCAATATCCATGTTGAAAAGTTCATTTAACACGAGTCATTATATAACTTATGGGACTTGACTGCCAGTTTTCTTTGTGTGAAAGCTGAAAATTGATAATCTACAAGTGCTAATATGTAATTGTTAGAAGCACTTCTGTGGGATATACGCTGGAAAGTATTGTCTGTTTTAAAACCTGTCTTCTCTTCTCCGACAATTAATTACAATGAAACAGATTTCCTTAAGATACTGATTTCGTTTCATTTCCGTTGGGAGACTCGTCATTTGTTTTATCTGAAATTTTGAAATAAGACATCTTGAATTTATTGCGATATCAAAAAGAGTATTTGTGTATGTTGTCAACTTCGAAATGATCTTGTTTTTAGGGAAAAAAACTTACAAAATTTTATAGGGTGAGGAGTGACTGTGTAGTGAAATTAAATATGTACTGTAAAAACCCTTCTTTAGGCCGCATATCCAAAGTTGATGTCTGATGCCGATTCTGAGACTAACCCTTATTTTTCAGCCGCGGCTTAAATTAGGGCTTTTACAGAAATCCTTTTGTGATGACTGCAGACATGTGATGTTAAGGAAGTCATACGTCAATCAAATAAATATGTTATCGATGTGAAGACGTAGGTATAAGCGTGTGGTGAATGAATGTGTGAAATGAAAAGTTTGTCGGTGAAACAAGAAGTGACATGGGAAGGATTGCTGTGATATAAAAATATGTTTTATTTGCATTTAACACATAACATAGATCACCGTTTGAGACGAGGTAGCGTCAAGCCCGTGTTTTCTTACACCATTTTGACCACCCTAGTGATCACGCCTCTTTGACACGTTATCATTTATATCAGATATATATATATAGTGTAGTCGCATCACAATAAACATTGACACGATAGCTACACACTACGTATTACATTACAGTGTAAACGTAGTATGGCAGAGATCCCGATTACATTTTCATGACTAACAGTCAAGCAAGACTACTTTGCTTTGGTATTCGGAGCCATAGATATATTTGTACACCACATGTGTTTTGTTGTTTCTTACATAAAACAATATTGGACACACTTTTGCAACAAATAAAAAGCTAGATAATACATACTTCATTCTCTAAAAATAATGCATCCCAAAAAAATCCCAATTGCCTTTTCATCTTTCTTACAAAAGCCTCTTGTTTGGCACAGAAAAAGCTCCATCACATTTAGTTCTACGTTTCTAAAGTCATTCCCCGTTTTAGTCACAGGATACAAATTAATTTTTAAAATCAGATAAAGACGTGATCATAGGTCTTAAAAATTGAGCTGTTTGGTACTGCATTCGGGAGAAATCTAAACAAATTACAGCGATCGGGTTGTGATCTTGAATACTGACTGGATAAGTTACATTCAGGGAAATAGAGACTAAGTCTAAATATCATCGTTGTGGCAGTATTATTTTGCTATTCCTTATTTGTCCTAACTAATGAACACGATTCAACCCACATCAAGGGATAGGCTTACGATAAGAAAATTTAACGGCTTAGTACTGGAATTTTATTACTATTAACTGAAGCAGAGGAGGTGACAGGTTTTTTTTTTAGCGAAGCATATACTCTCATAGGAGAATTCACATATAAATTAGAACGGATACGAATAATCTAGTAGTTTCGAAAATATCTAGCTTAAAGCAGTGGATGGGATGCTCTAAGAGACAATACAGTATTATGCAGAAATAGTTGCATGTGAACTATACGCAACAACAAAAATGTCTGGTATAATGTGCATTACTTTCTTTACCTAGAAAGAACGATTTACCTAGGCTACATATATTAAATAGAAAAATACTATTCTTTTACTGTTTATCACATTTTTTAAAAATAGATTAAGATCTTATACCAGACACTTGGGTTATTTATTTTAGGTAAGGTAGGAAGCTTTGTGAATGGGCTATTACTCATCTTCTCAAGTTTGTGTTTTATAAATTCAAGGACATGTTTTTGTGACCAATCTAAGACTATCGTTATACACATTAAGACCTATAGATACCTATAGACTCATATGAATCACCAGACAAGATTTACAAAATGTTGACAAACAAAAGTATTTGTCAACATTGTTTTTAAGACCTCAAAACTGGGGAAAAATTGACCTTTCAGGCATTAAATTCAGAAAAGTTAATGACACTAACACTCGAGAATCTTTATACTCTGGGGGACCTGTATATTTTTTTCAAAAGATGGCCGTAAAGTTAAAAAATGTTGGGATATCAGGAAAATATTACTTGAAAACGCAAAGTTGAGAAGCATAGGTCGTAAGATTATAAAACCAATGTCTTGAGTATCAATACAACTTTCTTAATAGTATACAGAGCAACATGCATATAACAAGTACACGTTCCAAATTAAATAAGGCTTTAAAAGGAATACACTAAAGTTACCGATACTTCTACGGGGGTGGTTAAAGCGATATTCACGTGTTTATGAAATACAATAAATAAATTCATTGATCCAATAACATAATTAAATGAGCAGGATTATTTTATTCCTTAATATAACGTAAATATATATTAAAATAAGTCATAAATAATAAACCCGCCATTTACATTCAAGAAAACAATAAGTGTAGAAAAAGTGACTTCCAGTACAGTACGTATGACCAACATTATGTTTTACAACCTGTAACACTTCGGCATTTAAAATATAAGTTTCAGGTAAAGGATCGGTCACTTTTTAAAAGAAAATTTCTTAAAATAATATCAAGGTAACACTGAAGAGACCGGTATCTAAGTAAGAGTCAAGCCCAGTTATACAGTTTCAGGCATTACTGTATTTTCAAATATTTAATTCCATAATCATTTGAACACACTCTCTTATCTTCAAATTGGCTAAAAGGGAACTGGTCTCCACAGCCAAGGTGTTAATAAAACATGAATAATAACAAATATCTTCAAGAAACCGCCACAAAATTTACAACCCCGAAATCATAATCTATCACCAAGGAAATACGAAAGGTATTGAACAGTTTATAATACTTATTTAGTATTAACCAATATTCTACCCCTTCCCCTAGAACCAATACCGATCAAATGACCCGCCTCGCTATCTATATATCTATGAGCATTCTTCCACCATACGTACTTGCTGCTGTATTTCGGAGGTTGCCGTTGGCATGAATTGACGGAGAAAATGACAAAGTAGTATGCGATTCAAAAGTATTGTTCAGTAGTAGTGATGGAGGTAGCGGTGGAGGACCTCCATTTGACACTGCGGAACCTTTCAATGACTGGTGTACGGGGAGAACGACTGATTTCTTTTTTGCCTGGTTCTGGTCGTACTTGGCCTGTGAATAAGAAATATAATTATAATTTTGTCTTTATTGAAACCTACCTTTTTACATTGAAAACTCGTCCGGTATAACAGAATAGTATTTTTTACATTGATATTCAGTGATATTTTTAATGGATGAAAGGGTAAATGTTATTCTTATTAAATCCGATATTTTGCAAGCTGATACATTTAACCTTGAAATGAACTTTTCACTGACTTCAAATCATTAATATCTCAAACCTATTAGATATTTTTGATTTCAGTAGTCATGATGAATTTTGTTAGAACATCTTAGCCGGTTTGTGAAAACAAAGAGTAGCATAGATATTGAATCACTAAAGGGGAAATATTAGTAGATTACCGTAAACCTCAAAATCCCATTGCGAGATCTAAATGTTACATTAATTACAAACAAATCTTACATTATCACTGTTCAGTGACGGTATTTTTTCTCTCACTTTTTGTAATACATTTAAATGGTTACTGAAAATTGTAATACATTGTTACACACCTTATTGTAAAGGAGAACTCCTAGAATTGCTACCATCATTCCAAGAACGTTGATTGATGTTACAGGATTGCCGAGGAAGAGTAGAGACACTGATATGATGCAGACTCTCTTGGTGGCATTGGCGACGGCGTAACTGAGCGGAGTCACCATGGCAATAACTGTGAAGGCTATCACGTTCTGGGCGAAGTTACAGAACCCATCGATGAGCAGTAGCGCCATTATTCGTGGCGCATGGGGACTGTTTAACTAAAGTAAAGGGAGTAATAGATATGGTTAATATATCTAAGGAGAGACAATCATTTGTAATTTATCTTTCATAACTTGTTATGATAATGATATGTTGGAAAGGACAGGTATAATAGTATGTTATGAATCGAATGAATCATACGATACAATTATTTACCAGGGCACGTATTTATACAAGATTTGTTTTTTTGAAGGACATTTCATTTCATTATCTTACTGATGCTGCCATATTGCTTAAAAATCTGAAGCTATAGAAGTAGGTGTCACAGATGATTTTTTCAAAAAGAATTCAGGACTTTTCTGAAAAAAAGTTATTGATAGAAAAGTCCAAGAAAACGTGAAAAATACTGTGATTGAAGGACATTTGAGATTTTTAGAATGCTCTATTAATTGTTTTAGGTCCAAAAAAATGACAGGGTATAAAATTCATACTTTCCTCTTTTGTATTACCCCATCAAGTTAAGAAACACGGGAAGCATCTAGCAGGATAGGTCATCAGAAGAGCTTTAATTTTTTACCAGACATGTATATATGTATATGGCTCAGAAATGCCTTTAAAATGCAAATTTAAGGTAAAAAATGGGACAATTTCCAGAAAATGTAGATTTTTATGCCATTTTCCTCCTTTTTACTTCCCTTTGCGCTATTTCCCCATGCAAGATACATACATGTAACCTATATAGCCTGAAAGTTCATAGTTAGAGCTTCAATTTGACATCAAAAATATTTATATTTGGGACTTACAAATACCTTAAAATTTAAGATGAAAAAGGACTAATTTTGTTTTTTCTCACACGCATGTAGTTGCTTGTGTTAATTAGTTCTAATTCTTGCCCACCATGATTTATCATACTATTTTGATCAAAAATATATGAGAATATTGTTATTGATCCATTTTTAACCACCTATTAAACCCTAGATTTGCACAAATTCCTGGAATTATTACTTTTCTGGGGTGGACCCCACTCAAACTCTGCCTGTTGGGATACCTAATAGAAGGCTCATAAAATACATATTACATAATTCTGAAGTGCTTTTGCATACTTACAAATCCTGAATCATTCCAAATTCGTAAGAAATCATACAGGATCCATAAGGGGAGGAAGCATAATCCTGCGATTCGCGCAAGAACGAGCAACAGCCGCAAGTGGTGAATACCCGTATCTTGTAGGCACTGGAAAATGAAACGTTTTTAAACAATAATTGCTGATTCAATTAAATGTGGCTAACCAAAAAAAAGGTAAACCATTGAAATAAAGATCTATGGAAACTATGAAGACTCGCTTATTTCCTGTTGAGTTAATGTAAATGTACCGTATTAACTGTTATTGAACTTGTAAAGTATTTTTGTTTTTGAAATTGTGATTGCGAAATTCTTTGGTGGGAAAGCTATTTTTGGTGGGAAAGAACTTTTTTGTAAATACACTTACCTTTTTTGAAAATATATTTTGTAATGAAAATCCTAAGGTGGCTATAAGGGCGCTTAATAACCCTACCATATCAAATGATAATTCTGTAACTGTTGCAATTACAACTCCTCCAATGATAGGAAGGAGAGATACGTAAATCTAAAAAAGAAGAAAACAAGAATAAGGTGATTAGATATTCAACGCAGACTCCAAAGTAAAGGGATATTGGATCCAGAGCAAACATGTTCGTTCTATTTGCGGATCCGATATGTTTTGTTTATCTGTGAGCATTGCTATTGACATTTGGCATTTGCCGCTGAAAAATGAGGCCACATATCTCGCCTAATATTTTGACTGTAAAGTTATTTCCGAGTTTTGGTGGGGTCCAAAGAACAAGTCATTTTCATTTACATTACAATGAGACTAAAATAGTTTCAGAGAATTTTATCTTTATTCTGACTGCATGAAATATGAAAATATATTTCTCTTATTTGTGACATACCCTTAAGGTTTGTTTTTCTTGTAAGATTATTCGTGAAAGTAGAACGGTAAACAAGGGCATGGTGGCCTTGACTGAAATGAGAAAAATGTATAAGGTTAACCGGGCTCATATTCTGGTGAGATGAAACCATATAAAGTTAAATGTTGTTTGGTGGTTACACAATGGCCTAAATCATAGGTTTGAATGATAATTTGAACGTTGCTTATTCAAATGTGGGTAAATAAGCTTATCAATATACATCTCATCATGTAGGTAAATGAGCTTATCAATATACATCGGATCCCATAAACTCAATAAGAAAGATAAAACCCTTCACTGAACCCTACAATACGTACTAATCTACACCTATCATGTGCTATTTACAAATATATACACAGCATATCTAAAACATGTGGGAAATTCATTTTAACAAAATAGATCTAACATAGATCTAGTCATCTACCTAGGTTAGAGTGTAATATTTTTAAAGTGGGGATAATTTGTTGGGTCAAGATGTGGAGGAAATCACACATACAAGCCCGGTCTTGTTAAGACTGCTGGCCACATCTTGAATTTATAGTGATTAACAAAGAGTCCATATCTATTGTAACAAGTACAAGCCCAGTGACAGTGGAAGCGGCCAGTTTGGACCAGTGTCTAGACATTTCTCTGCCCCGCCCATTTAATTTTGACTGTCTGACTGACGTTCAAACCTGTTATTTTTGACAGCACAACAAATTAGAATATTTAGCATAATCCTACCTGTATGTGCATACGACACTGGTACCTTCCATATGCTGATATGTGATGACACTGATGACAAAAACTTTCCGAAAGCAAGGGGCAGAATCATCGTAAACCAGTACTTCAGTGGAATCTGGGCAGTGCTCTGCGCCGGGACGTTCAAGATTTGAGTAACTGGTATCGAATAAATGGCAATAGAAACCAACTGTACCATGGACACAGTCATTGGGTAAGGAAAGTCACTCAAGATGATCTTTCCTACGACATTGTTAGCTGAACTGGAAGAATACCAAGCTAAACATAATAAAATAATCTTTGCGGCTTCCCATCGTGTGCCCGAGAGGACGTCCATCTTGCCACAACACAAACTCAGCTGGTTCCCTTGATCACCAACATTTTTCATGCGTTAGGCTGGATACCGTCTTTATTTTCTCAGTAAATTCGTTCTTTCAAATATCCATGGAACAGAAAATATTTATATATTTATTTTGAGTTGAAAAACAATTACCACCTACTCTGGTTTCGTTAAAAAACAAAAAATTATCGCTGGTCCTACGCAAGGTGCGCGATGACGATGATGAGCAGGACGGTACCAGCGAAATCTCAAAACATGGCTGCGCCCATTGATCAAAACATCTTCGCGAATTAGGTTTATAATCTATGGTTTTTACAGCACCACTGACTTGGTATCATCCCTTTTCAATCTCCAGCGATATCACACGGTGTGGTACTTTATAGGAACTACGTAGGTAAGGTATAGCAGGTCTTCATATCACTAATTTTCATTTTCTCTCTCACCAATCCGTTGTTTTACAGTCATTCTCTCAATCTCTGTCTAACTAGTCTACTGACTCTAGCACAGGTGTTGTAATTGAGCTGGGTGGCCGCTCTGTTTACCATATATACAGTATAATACACTAAAGGTGGGAAGGTGACCATGTTAGCTGTCCACCCATGATGTCAACACTGTGAGTGTGACTGTGGGAGGATTGGCGTACTGCCAGGATTCGTCTACCGAAAAAGCCTGGATCAACAAGACAAAAGAGTTAGCAACCAAAATAGGAGTGGAACTCGATGACCTAGCCAAGCTGCCAAAAAACACCTGGAAAAAAACAAATAAAAGTTAAGAGGCAGTCAAGACACATATGAACGCCAAGAAGAGAATGGAAGGCAATAAGAAATCAAAATATAAACACCTCACATCAAACAGAAACGATGACAACCCAACAAACGGGAAACCACCATATCTAACAGAACTAACAAGAGAACAAGCAAGGGCTATTATAATGGCTAGGACTAGAATGGCAAAGGCAAAAGCAAACTACAAGAACATGTACCCGAATCAAAAGTGTAGGGGGTGCGGCCACCACAAGGAGACCCAACAACATATATTTGAGGATGACCAGCACTACATACAAACAACAACATGAAAATCACTAACAATGAAATATTCACCAACAATGAGGATATATTAGCAAAACAACAAGCAATAAAATAATGAACATCCACACTAAAATTGAACAATGGGATAACCCCCAAACCACAGCATAGCTCGCTTAACCCTGAGCGGCCCGGCCATCCGGGCAACACACACAAAGAAAAGAAAAGAAGGGCCGATTTGACTGGTCAGCTGCACCTACCCTTGGGCCAACCTGGACAGGTCGCCTATCCACAGACTGTCTGTGGAGTAGGGACGAGTTAGCCATTAAGTATGAATTCTAGTAAAGTAAAAGATGAGAGGGACATATATTTAGATTGCTACCCATCACATGTTTTACTGGCATGAGTGACAGAACACACATTGAGACTATCTGAGGCTGGATGCGCATGCGCCATGATGCAGCCAGTAGACGAATCCTGGCGGGAACACGAATCCTGCCACAAACACAACTTATTACTCTACTAACCTATCATGGATATTGCAACATACAAGGCAATGATTTCATGAATGAAAGTATTCCTTATTTTTTGTCTTAATATGGGAACTCCATGGTAAATCTTCAGTGAAGAGCGGTGTGGACGTTCGCAGGGCCTATTACCAGCTGGTCCCACTCGGTAAGAGCCCTTCTCAGGGCACCAGCAGTTCATTCAACCCTGACCAGGGACCATAACAGGGCCCCCCAACCCACCCTCATGTGACGTCACTATGGTGAAAGAGAGAAGTCTGCTCATATTCAGCGTCGCAATCATAACGGTTGCTAGGTACGTCGTTACGTACGTAACCATGGACACTGCGCTCCACTATGACGTCAGAGTGACGTAGCACACGCCACTCGGAGGCTGGAATCATCTTGTGCCCCCTATCAGACTATGAGACTAGCGTATATATGTATTTGCATTGTTTAGACCAATGAAATGCCACTTCCATCCACACTGTTCAGATCACAGACAGGGACGTATACAGCCGGACCTTCCCACCTTTAGTGTATATATTATATAGGTAAACAGCCTAGGCAGCGGCCGAACTCGACTACAGTTCTGGGGGGGCTCTCGAGGGTAAACATAGTATAGTCCCCATTACAAACTTTGGAAAATAGTGACTAGGAATAGGGACGAGTTACCCTTTTAGGTATGAATCCTAAGGCCAAAAAAAAAAAATAGTTGCGTTCAGGTTTCATGTCTGAAATAAATTAGGGTCGGTAGGTCGGCATTTTTTTTTTTTTTAATATTTTTTTTTGACTGCAATGATAGTCTTGGGGCTCATTTTAGCCATATTTTAATGAATTTTACCCCAAATTTTCTCCTAAAAACTTTAGGGTCGGGGCAAAATAATAGGGTCGGTCGGGAAACCGGAACACAACAATTATTTTTTTTTGGCCTAAAGAACTATCAGAAGAGAGGGACATGTATTTAGTTTAGTCCCCATTATTTAAAACTATGGAAAATAGTGACTAGGAACCCACCCCTCATGAGCCTAATTAGGACTGGGGCCACCAGCCCTAAGTGCTTACATAATCTACTGGGGGTTTATATGGCTGGCACGCAAACATTTGTGTTGCTGTGAGTACAATGTATGCACTGTGCACACAGTGTATACATTCTGCACCTTGCGCATATATTTGAATGGTGGGTTTAGCCTTTAGTCTACTCACTTACTGTATTGTAACAGAACAGCCCTTCTGTTGTGCCCGTTTCCCTTTGTGTTGCTTTGTGTGCACTGTGAACATGGTGTGCACTGTGTACACATTCTGGACACTGGGTCTACTATAGAAGGAGCTGCTCTGCAGCCACTCATTGACATTTGGCCTAATAAACCCATAGAGTCATTACCTGGTGAGTAAACTTGAACATATACATGAACGGGCAATGCGGATAATTGAAAATGTTCATGTAAGAATTGAAAGGAGTAGCATAACCTTAGGCTAAAATACATATTGGACAGTCTGGTTAATCGGAGGAAATAAAATCTCCTAAAGATTATGTATAAGCAAAGTAAAGGAGACACAAAATTTGTACGTGGCAAAACATGACAAAATATTGAGAAGTACAAATAAGGTTATAATAAAAAAGAAGTTTACACGATATACACAAATACAGCGTAGCCCCCTATATTAGAGGGGTAAAATCGTGGGAGATGTTGCCTACAGAACCACAAAATGAGGGTGATAAAGGCAAATTTAAGAATATTATAAAGCATTATGTATTTCACTATAGTAGCAGATTATCATAACTATGTATGTAACATTGGACGCAGTAACAGAGCAGGTGAGCACCCCTACGAGGCCCCATATAAACTTATCCCCAGTCACCGCAGTGACACCTGTTGTGTAATGGGGACTTATAGTATACATCTTTTTAATAAGGTGGCGCCGTTCTGGTGACATAAATTTGAAACAGTTCTTTGTGATCTTCCTATAATAAAACGGCAGGCTAGGAAAATTTGCGTGTCCGCGTGTCCTCGACAACCAGAAATGAGTGTGGACGACCAGAAAATGAGTTTTGGTTGTCCTCCTGACAACCAGATATTCTGAATCACTCACTGAAATATTTACTTGTAACATATTATATTCTATCCGTTCTGATAGCCTGTTGAAATATAAGAAATTTCTCTATATTGTGGACAACCTTTAGCTGTGTTTGGAACGACCAGATGTTTGCTAAGGGTCGTCCTTTGACGACCAGAAATTTGGCCGAATTTCCCTAGCCTGAAACCCATACGAAGTCAAGTCATCTAGATACTTAAAGTCCCAAAAGATGGGCAAATTGGTGGACTGCACAGGATCGCGGGAAAGGTGTAGTCCCTCGTACTTATATTTGGCAGCCTCTTGGTTACTACTTTAGGGCATCTATTGAAAGTAAACCGTGAATCTGAATCAGTTCTATTAGAAATACGGGTCAGAATAATCGGGAGGCGGGCCCCTGGCAGCCGACCTTCTTTACGCTTTTTTAGGATGCTGGTTCCTGGCAATCATTTCTATATTTTAACCAGCATGATGTGTACCAGCGAAGCTTTTGAAATTCCATTTTTTCCAATTTGGAAAAGAAACCATAGGGTTTTGTTTTTTTTGGCCAAAAGTGCGAATAGGCATTTTCTAAATGTGTTTTTAGCCTTTATTTAGTCAGATACGCGAAAAATTATACACGTTGAAATATCTACGTTTACACATAGAGATACATAAGATATGTATGTCTATGGTTTACAGTAGTGCCGCTCGCAATTTTGTAGTTTGCCTATGAGTCAATGGTTGAAAACATTTTTGGTTTTTATCTCCTATCTCCACCAGTGAAGATATAGTTGTGTACAAAATCAGACGAAACACTTATATTCAAACATAACAATGAATATTGGTTTACAAATAACAGAGCCAACAATAGAGCATATAGTAATTGCTGACTACTTAAACATTTCATTTCAGACCTTGTAACAGTTTATTTCAAATCGATTAGAAATAGAATTGAATCCTCTGAAACCGTATTTATTGGATTTCTGAGAATTTCTGAGCTGTTAATAGCATAGACATACATAACATGTTATGTATATCTATGTTAATAGTAACTCCATATGGGCAAGTGAAACGTTGATCAGAGCCAGTGAAAAGATATGGTCACTAGAGTACAGGTGGACTAGTGGGCAGAAAAGTTAAGGAAAAACCCTAAATATGTATACACGCTAGGATATGCACGACGCACCAGGATACACTATAAGGCATTTGATGAAAGCATAATACACATAACGCGGGGGGATACCTTCCATTATAAACACAGCATTTCTTGAGTGAACTTTCAAATACAATATCTGTTAAATGTTACAATAAACATCTAATTTGACATTAATTCATTAAAATGTCCTACACGAGGTCTAAAAATGCCCTCGTGTTGTATATTGTCCTTCTACATCCACGGGGGTTATTTTTATTCTTTTGTGTGTTCGGCTTTCTAGTACTATAGCTTAAAGAAAACACCGACCACTCTATTGTAACGGGATTGTAGAGGCCGGGTGGGCCGGGGGAACCTGAACAAACAAGGGTTTTAGTGGTGGTAAACGTGTCTGATCACGCCTTAAAGGTCTTTGTTGCCAACGCTCTCCACCCGCATTCCCACTCTCGGCTATAGCGCGTTCACACCTAGTAGAATTCTGCTTGGCGATTGAGTAACTATGCGTCCGCGTCAAGCTACACACATTGCTTGTGCGACCAGTTTACAGAATGGGATTCAAGGAGTCAGGTCAGCGCCAGGTATCGTATGGGATCTTAGCTAGTAAGGCACAGCCTTTGCGCTAGCTAAGTCTGTTTCTTTCTATGTCGTCTTACATTGGAGCGAGCCCTCATGGTTATAACAGCCTGTTCTCATTAATTAACCAATGTCTTGGTTTTAACAGACTATTTATCATTAGTTGACCAATGTCTTGGTTATAACAGACTGTTACAACCATGAGGAGACTCGTTGGGGCTGGTCATTTTACTGTTGCCTTTTTTCTTTTTCTACAACGGTTACATAGTTTTACAGGTTTCCATTATTATAATGGTTTTACAGTTTCCTAGTTGTCAATTTCCACATCGCTTTCACCTTTCCATAGGTTTCCATTTGTATAACGCACATGTGCGATTTTCTCAGGTTTCTGTCTCCATAACCGTTGTTCTAGTTTTAAGTACTCAAGGCATCTGGGATTAGACGTCTATTTATATCACATTGGTTGGTACTGCTTATTGTTATGTCGTTCCAATATAACATGGGACTACCCATTGTTGTACCTATTTTAGAGATTCGACTTTTTGGAGGGAGTTCAGTTTTACTGACCCCCCAGATTTCAAATGTGCTTTAATACATAACTCTTGTGTATGAAGTTAATATAAGCAGTCCAGGGAAATGGATGAGGTATTTGGATCTTATCGTCTAAGTTGACCAGCCCCAAGTGACCCAGTAGCAACAAAATCGGTTTATGGGTTCAATTCCCTGTTGCTACAGGACGCTCTCATTCAAATCTAAAATCCTATCCCGTCTGGCTCTGACTCTACAAACTATGATACATATATCCTAGGAGTAGTGAGGTCATTCTGGCGCTGACCCTCCAAACTACACAAATATCCCAGGGGCATCAAAGCCCATCCAGCTAGCATCCTAAAATATGAAATGAATGGGAGTTCACCCACCTGCAGCCCTACTACACTACAACCTGAAGTTAGCCATTATTCTCACCTTCAGAGTACTAAGAAAAGGGGAGTTAATTTAACTTTACCCATAAAGCAAAGATATAGTGATATACCAGCATAGGTGAGTTTCTCTGAACAAATCACCCTATAATGATTATCCAATGAAATCATATTGTTATATTTGCATGTTGCAGTCTAGATTCTCCAACGAATGTTATATCTATATAAGCTCCTGTGAGTAGGTTCTAAGAGGAATGATCCAATAACACGTCCTCCTAGTTCTTGGCAGAAAAAGTGTCCGCTCCCTCACAGAACTGTGTATTCTGCGTATTCTGCATATTTTGCATATTCTGCGTATTCTGCCGATACTGTGGTGTCTGTGGATTCTGCTTGCTTTTCACCTCCTGTTTGTTGTTTGTGTACGTAAAGAATAGGGCAGCCAATGAAAAAACCAGTAAGGTGACTATCACAGTCATTACCATATGACGCAGCACTTGATTGCTTACAATCATGATGGCACGTTTGTCCACTACTGAACGATGCAATGAAAGGTATACTAACTATTTTCTTACTTTTCTACCTGTTATGCTGAGGGAGCCTCCTGTGCCGACAAAAGGTTTTCCATGGGAGCCACACCCTGCAGCTCAGCAACAATTAATGGTACAATGGCCGGCCACCCTGTGGTCTCCTCCTCTTGTACCTCATAGTTGAAGTTGGTAGAAACCCTCCTCTTTTCACTATCACAGAAAAGGTTTAACTGTGATCCTCTAAATCCTTTTGGTCAAAGTTAAAATCAACACTAGACCCTCCTGCTAAATGCTAGTGAAAGGTCTCCATCGCTGAGACAGGATAACCACTGTAAGGTAATTCAGATGCATGTCAAGCATACTCTGTGAGGACTTAGAGACGTGTGACACGTTGACAAAACACCTGGCGCTTAAGTTACAATTGCTTGACAAACATTACAGGCAATATTTGACCATGAGCCCCATAGCAGTCATTCTATTGTGGGCAGTAGTGACTTTACTGCAAAGTCAAGTTGCTACCATAAAACCTGTAAATTATGGAGACGTGCTCCCAGAATCTATGTTAATGGAAGAATATGGTGTGATTTTCCTACCTGGGAAATTTGTGTCTTCTGCTAATTAAAAAATTTGCTGATAACCAATCCAGGGCAACATATAAAAAGTTACCCCTGTGAGGGTACCTGGGTGGGCTTTTGCTGCTGGGAAGAATATAGGCCCCCAGTAGCCCCTGCTGATTGTAAAAGGCAACAATAGGGGGACCCAGCACTGACCAAGTGGTTCATTGGGTTTCATTCCTGGTTGGTGTCTGGGTTCACTAAGTGATGAGGTACAGCAAAAATGATTTCTAGGTTTTGATCCCCTGCTGTTTGCCCACCCTGTCACCTTCAGCTCATAGATACAATCACCAAAGACTTCTCAAGTCGAAACATGTGTCTGAAAAGTCAGAATTCATCCTAGCTCATTATAAAAAGTTATGCTCATAGGCAAAACACACTTCATGGCAAAACTTGAATTAACTTTGTAAATGAAGCATCATATTATCTTCGCCAAAATTGCCTGTTTTGAAAGTTGTCTAAAAATCTGGAATAAACCTATAACAAAATCAGCCCATATTGAATGTATTGAAAATCATTTAATAATGGAAGCCAAAAGTCAATCCCCTTTACAGTCAAATATGTAAATAATTCAGTGTATGGACGGGAGGCTTATTGAGCATTAGGCCGGTAAGAGACTCTGCCACCTCATCATAGGAATCCCTAGGGAGTACATCAGAGACCTCGAGGTGGTCTGGGTATCCTCCAACATCATTGACCAGTGCCTGAATGTATAGGTGTCAGTTCAGTTTAAAGTGAAACTCAGCAATCTTATTAGCTAACTCCTGGACTGCACTAGTAGTGGCTCTGTTAGAAAGGAATTTTGAAGAAGAGCCCGCTTGTGCCTTTGGTTCCTCTAGGGCTCATGTATGAAATTTTGGAAAAGATGCTGCCAGACAGTACCTGGGTCTTTCCAGTCATCTTCACCAAAATTGACAATGTTGTGTAAACATTTGGAATAAGCCTAAAACATAATCAGCCCATATTTAATGAACTGAAAATTCTTTAAATAACGGAAGCCAAAGATGGTTGTCCCGTTTAGGGGTATATGCCACTGCTAAATGAAAGATTTTTTGAAGCAGTTATCTACAGCCAAATATGTAAATAATTCATTGTATGGATGGGAGTCTCCGCCCCTTCATTGTTGGTGGCAGGATCTCCCAATTCCCTCATTACACATCCAGGGACTCCCTAGGGAGTATGTCAGCTACCACGAGGTGGCAAACTTAACCCTGACCTTACATTTGAGCCTTAACCAGAGGAACAGCAATAGAAACAGAAATATGGGTACGATACCTGAATCCTTGTCATTGGGTGACGTTGAGAGGGAAAGGATCCTTGGAAAGGCATAGTGGGGCCAAAGTGGTTCATTTAAATGTGCGTTTGGTTGTTAAGGCATTGTGATTACCTCAACAAGTTATTGACCAAGAGGGAATATATAAAGTATGAATATATGTATCTATTGCAAAGGTACATATCCAGATATTTTAAGGTTTAGGTCTTGATATCTGAAGGTAACCGGGGATCGTTGGGATAGCTGACTTACTGCCATGTCAAGGTTGCTAAGTGCCCAGAAGTACACATTCCACAGAGACAACACAACAGCATTTCAATCATAAGTCCTATTTTATTCCCTTCTACACCTTGTAACAGTGATAATAATTTCACTAATAGGTAGCAATAATTATATTGGCTGTTATGCCCATTATAACACTAATAACTATAAGGTTAACTTTGTTCAGTCTGCCATAATATTCACATCTCAGAACTGATGGCTATCTTAGTTACACCACCCAGGCCTTATGTCCGATCCATAAATACTCATAAATTCCTTTGAAATACCTACTCAACCACCTTAATTAATACTACCATGAATAATGCATAATTAACCAATTCATACAGTAATGCATAACTAACCACTTCCTAACCTAACAAATTATAACAATTCCATGATACCTTATACAATATGCTCCAGACATCTGTAGGCTACAAATTAATCAATAAATAACGAGTCTATAAATCCCATACCTCACTGACTAACCCACCTTAAAACTGCCTATTATTAGCAAGCTTGATGCTAACCCTATGCTAAATATTTGAATATAATGGCCAGGAGTTAGGAGGTATATTTTAAGCTCCAACCGATGGGACACGATAGAAACATAAAATATGGGTTACAGTACCTGGTTTCCTCAGTCAGTGGGTGAGGTTGAATGAGAAAAGGTTCTTGGGAAGGCATGGTTAAGCCAAGGGTTTTCCCCAGGGAGAATTGGAGTAGCCAAGGAATATCAAAGGCTGGGTGTGTGGTGTGCTTTCTATGGGACATTGCACATTGAAGACCCCTTGCAACTCTTTGAAAAAGAGTAGGGTGTCAAACCCAGTGGCAGGTTTCTCCTAAATCATATCATAGATTCGGTCACCGCCCTTGTGGCACAAAACTAGCTGGAAAGCTTTACCTTGTGCAGTCTGGTAAAAGAACCCTAAAGGGTTGGCTGGACGTTAAACTAACCCAACAAACAAACAAATGTAGAATTCTTAAGGTTCTTTAATTTATATCATTATTTTTCCCAAATTGAGCTGGTCCCTCTAGGTTGAAGGCCCCACTGGTTCTATTTAACTTTGGATTAGTGGGCCTTAGGTGCTTTTTACTGCAAAGCTTAGTGTTTATGCAACTGGCTGAAACACATACTCCAAACTCATACACAGCAATACCAATGTATTCTATATACCACATTGTAAAAGTATTCAATTGTATATGTATTCCATATAAGATTGCCATATAGACCTACTTCATATACTATGAAACACTATACTACACATCAGTTGATTGCAGATGTATTCCATATAATATAAGATTACCATATAAATTTATTTCATACGACATATACAGTACTAAACATAAAATAATTATTCATATTTATTCATTACCTAACATATGGACAATGTGAAAGGATGCATAGTGATAGGGGACAAACCTTCCTGTCAAAACTGTTAAGAGAGGTAATACCCAGAGTGTCATGTAGGCAGTCATTTTCTACTGGATGAATGCCTACAGGAAATGCTAGGGTTGACAGGTTTCATAAAAAGCTGGAAAACATTATAGCCTGCTATGTGATGGCAGACCACACTATATTGCCCCAGCTACTCCCTATTGCCCTCTGGTCTGTACGGTCCTGCATCAGCAGAAGAACAGGGCTCTCCCTGCATTCGATGCTTTTCGGGAAAGATCTACTTCCCATGATTACCCACTCAGTAGCACCCAGAGAAAGTACAGCTGAAAAGACAGACAAAGAACATTTCATTTACCCCAGTGGGGGTACCAATGTGGGGCTTCTGCCCCTGGTAAGGAGCCATGTTCATGGACTTAAAGTAGCCCCTCCTGATCATAAAAGGCAACAATAAGGGGGATGCAGCACTGACCAAATGGTTCATTGGCTTTGATTCCCTGTTGGTGTCTGGGTTCACTAAGGTACAGCAAAAATGACTTCCAGGTTTTGATCCCCTGCTGTTTGCCCACCCTGTCACCTTCATCTCATAGATACGATCATCAATATACCTCTAACCTGGGATCCATTATCATATTTAGCCACTACAGAGTGTCCCTTCAATAACCAAATCATTGCAGTTAAAACTGTGGTAAATATATCTCTTCAATAGGTACATTCCCTAAGGCTCAACATGTCTGGGCATGACCCCAAACACATTGGCAACCTAACCACTCCTGGATACCTGTCCACTTCTTAAGTCCATGAACATGGCTCCAAATACATTAATAGCCTGACTCATTCCAAAATACCCTTTTCAGTGCTAAAACATGTAAAATATATTCAGTTTTAAAATACAGGGCCTTAAGGCTAACCTATCCTAAGAGGCAGGGGACAAGAATAAAAAGGCCGGCCTTATTGAACCTGTGTGGGAGGCTTTTAGAAAATGAAAATACCTTGGTTTCCAGAGAGTGGTCCTTCAGGTGGGAGCTATTTGAACCTGTCTGGGAGGCTTTTAGAAAATGAAAAATACCTTGGTTTCCATTGAGTGGTCCTGCTGATCATATAAGGCGACGATAGGGGAAACCCAGCATGGACCAAGTGGTTCTTTGGGTTCAATTCCCGGTTGGTGCTGTGGTTCACTAAGGGATGAGGTACAGCAAAAATGATTTCCAGGTTTTGATCCCCTGCTGTTTGCCTGCCATGTCACCCTCATCTCATAGATATGATCGCTGTTTTCGAAACAGCATAAAGCATCCATTACTCACTCACTCACTAAATGCTCTCCCCATGTATAGTATGCTGACGGGGTACCATCGCAGGGCCACCCAGAAGGCCTCCCTACAGCCTCTCTGGGGGAATTAGAATGTGGTCAAGGGGAACGCCATTCTGCTGCCAGAGCTCAGTCAGCCGGCCGGTTTCGTCCATTGGTCGAAGATATGGTTCAAACGAGCAGTTCTGCTGGAGTTCTGAACCACAGAAGCAACAGTACCCCTCCTGTGCCACCTGCCAGAAACAGCTGTTCTGGATAAGAGCCATGCAGCACAACATCCTGGTCTCATAGTGTATTAATGACTGATCGAACTGGATGCGCACCCGCAGCGACCCATCACATATGTGACAAGTCGTGGTCTGCGTATTCTGAAAGTATTCGAACCCCCGCACGTCCTCGTATGAATTTTCTTAAGAGATGCTGTCGGACAGAACTTCGGTCTGTCCAGACAGTAATTTTGTCCAAAATGGCCCTAGTCGTTAAGCGTGAGGACCTTTGAAATATGCTAATGATAAATTTAGTCCAATAAGAGTCTACAGAGAATTTGTTCATAGTTGAAGCCAAAAGGTGATGAGCTCGGCTCGGGGCATATGCCACCGCTGCCTCTAGAATTCGTACGAAAAGTGCGTCTATGGCCAAATAGGTGAAAAGTTCGATGTAAGGGCGAGTGTCTGGCTTTCCCAACACTAAGTCAGAGAGATTCTCTGCCACCTTATTGTCAGGCGCAGGGTTTCCCAATTCCCCCAGCACCTCGTCAAGGGACTCCCTGGGGAGAATATCTGGCACCTCGAGATGGTCTGGGTAGCCCTGTGCGTCCACGACCAGCGCCCAGATGTAGCGGGAGCGGCTAGCCAGAACCTCCCAGTTGAGTACCGTGGTGTATTCCATGATCCTTTTGTTATTATATCAAACTCCAAATAGCTGTCACCGCTCTTTCACTCACTCACTCACTCACCACACACTCTTAGACTAGAGGATTTGAACCCTAGAATACCAAGGTTAGTTCACATCATCGTCTATCCAAGCAAACAATGGCCTGGGGATCCTTAGCTTCAGAATACCTGCACACTCTACCACCCCTGTTACGTCCTAGGGCCACTGAGTCAGACTCCCCCAAAGGACTGACTCGAACACTGCACCAAGCCCAAAACTTGTGAACCACCAAAGCAAATTGCGCTTTGTGCTGCCCACACTTCCAGTCCAGTGCAGTGATTGGACGTGTTCCGCCTTGTTTCCAGACACCTATCAAACTTGCTACTGTGACGTTTTTCTAACCATAAATTTTGTCAATTATTGATCGGGAATAGACCACAGAACTTGCTGTTACTAGAACCACCGTCATTTGTTTCCCAACCCAGTTACTACCTAAATACCCTGAGAAAAAGCACAAGGAGAAGGTTTAGTATTACAAGAGAAGAGTCTGAAAACTGTTGAGGGGATAGTGACAGATTGGGGACTAGACCCTTTCAAATAGGCTAGGGAAGCCGACCGTAGAGTGTATATCTCTAACGTGGTTATAATTATAAGAAAATAAGTTGTCCCTGTGGTGTAATGTAGCCAACCGGAGACAACTAATAATTATATGAATATTATATCGGATAATAATAAAACTCCTACACTTCAATTAATAATAATATATAACACACTACAATTCAACCTAGTATGGAATCGATAATTATCGTAAGGCTAATGCCGTATCTAATAAGGTTTTGATACGAAGCCGGACAATAATAAAATGATAATACAATAACAAAGCAGGACAAGTATAAAATAACAAAGCAGGACAATGATAAAATCACAAAGCAGGACAATTCTTCCTGGGTCCCTCGTCTCTCGTCACGGTCCCTCCGGTGCTGACGCGGTCCTATGCCGATGGACACGATCCCCCTGAGGTCGACTTCTGAAGCTCGACGTAGACTGTCAGGCGGTCGTGCCGTGGCCTTCTCGGCACTTCGGGTGGTATGCGTCACGGGTGGAGGGGTACGAGAGGGCGGATGCCGGTCACGTGGAGGTCGTCCTGTCCTGCTCGTCAATTGGATACTGTGATCTTTAGAAAAACAAACACGCAATCAGTCAACTGAAACAGGATGTCCCAAGCAGAGAAACGGAGGCATGGATCGTTCCCTTTTATGGTGCAATACAGAAGATCGTCTACGTAATGACCATCCACCCACTGAAACTTTATATGTACTTCCATATAGTATCCACAAGTGATTACGTATTTATAAACCGCTATTAGATGAATTCACGTGCAATTATTCCCATGTATGAGGCATGACCAAGAGATTACGTCTCTCCAAATTTATGATCTCCCAAAAGTAGGATGCAAGTTTTCCATACCTTACCGGCTAGTTGTTAGGGCATACGACACCATCCGTCACTACGCAGCTTAAATGTAAACATGGTTAGTATTCGTACATCCGTAAACATTAACTGGACTCCATTGTCTACTCTATATGTTAGTTGATTCTTAGGTCACTTCTACATCGACTACTCGTTGGTTCCTTACTCATTATCACTCAATTTTCAAATGGCAAATTAGTAATACAGTAACTCTTAATGTATGGTTATCAGTGTTCGAAATTAAGGGCGCACCCTGCACCCGGTGTGCACAATTTGACTGCAGGGTGCATACTTTTTGGGAGGCATGCACCCGGTGGGTGCATGAATTTTGAATAGTTTATGTACCTTTATATAGAGGTGTGCACATAAATAGATGGCCGGGTGCATGATTTCAAACCCCTATGCACCCTGCGTGTGCATAAAATAAATCCTTAACACTGGTTATTGTCAGGAATACCTACCTTCGACGGACCACCCAGTCACCAGTTGCCTATACTCACCTACTCGGTGTCAAAATCTGAGCCACTGGAGTACTGCAGACACAGGGGGTCTCTCTGGTCACCATACCAGTGCGTGGGGTAGAGTCCAGATGGGGGCTTACTGGACTTGGGTGGAGGGGCAGTGGCCAGCTTTTTCTTCTCCTCATCCCCTGACATTACAGCAGATGCTGGCGGGTCAACGTACGAGGGGGGGCTCACCCGGAGAATGGTCTCCTGGTTCAGGCGCGATGGGCCAGCCGCTGCCGCCTCCTCCCTCTCCCTGTTTCTTCTCCGCTGCTCCTGTTTGGCCAGGTCGCTTATGCCAGCTATGATTTCAGCTGGCAAAATACAGGACTTCTGTTGGCGACCTATCGGCCTTTTGGAAGACTTCAGCTTTTCAGCCTGGCCCCGTTGCACCAACAGTACCACACTTGTCGCCATGTTAAGTTTATTGCCCTGAATCTTTGCTAGTTTTCTGGCCAAAAGAAATGAAAGCGGGACACTGCTAGGTAACCTAGTGGTAATGCAGGTGACACCGTCCGTCCTACTAAGTGGTCCGGCCCAGTGCATCCTTAAAGAACCCGACAGGCACCCCCGCTTAACCCGCAATTGCAACAGCCTAGGTACCCTAAAGAACGTCTGGTCATCCATCTTTGTCATAAACTCATGCAGACACAGAGTGTAGGTATTAGAAGGGGACCCTATTTTAAATAGCACCTTCATCCCCGGAGGTGATTCCATTACGCTTTGCGAGAATCGGCATGGGCAACAAGCCCATCGCTTCTTCCAAACATACCTGACCAGTTTAATTAATAAATAGATACAAAAGACTGACGCAGCCCATGCAGTGACGTCGCTCAGGGGAGTCAGGTCCATCTCCACCTTTCCTGGTAGTTCCGCTACCTTTGGCCCCTCGCTCACGTCAATGCTGAGGGCAAACGTATACTTAGTTTGTTCCAAAAGGGTGCCTGCCAAAACTAGAGCACGAAGTTGCCGAATATTTCTAATTGCCATGCCCAGATTAACAACAACTGCCATAGTGATTACTGTGAACCACACCCAGACTACCGGATCCATAATGGCCACTGCAGTGTCGTACCACTGGTCAAACCATTGCCGGTTGGCTTTATCCTCTAACTTCCTCATCCCTATATTTATCTTGCCTGCCAACTCCTTAAGTGGGACGCCTATCTCAGCCATGGGTGGATCACTGCCGTACAATGTTTTCAGTGAGAGCAACAGAAACCTGTAAGATGAATTAGTGGTCAAGGACACCAATGAACCATTCGGTACCGTCAAATTGAAGGCGTATGCCATGGCCATGTTCACCCCCTGCTCTGAGACTATCTCCACACCGGTCTCGCACTCAACCTCATCTGAGTAGACTACAAGATCCTTGGTTCGAAGGTTACAGTCACAGGGAATGTGAATTAAACATACCTCACATGGCATTAGTATTGACCGCTCACATGTCAGATTGACCGACTGCGAACTTGTAGCGACCAATACCCTAGACCCCTCCAATTTACGGATATAAGTGGGAACCTCCCTATTCATGAATGCTGTGTGAGAGCATTTAGCCTCCGCCGTATCGATCTGGTTATCAAAGATAGAATAAATACATGATGGCTGATGAGTTGGGACCCTAACTGGGACAACCTCGCACTGTATGAACTCTTTACCCTGGCAATTCCTCCTGTCGTTTTCCGATATCTCAATAAAATAGTTTCTATCTTTCGAAACAGCTAACAAGCTAACCTTATTTTCGATTTTGGTATAGGCTTGGAAGTCTTTGGACTGTGCTGGTATCCCTAATGTGTTTACATGATACAGGTCATACCATGCCACCTGCCTAGACACCGGAACCTTAAGGTGTACATAAAGGTGGGTCTTGGAATACATAAGTGAGACCATGGTATGAGTGTAGTAAAAGTCCAGGTCCTGATGAACCAGCAAAAGTCCCTTCCTTCCTGCCAAAGACCTAACTCTTGCCAAGGTTTGAGCCAACTCCTCAGGGGATGCCAACTCAGTGGGCAACTGCCCCAATTTGGCCCGCTCCACTGCTGCAATAAAAGATTTGAGACCATTCATGTACTGGTCCACCGCTCTGAACTGAAGGTGGTAAGTTGTGATGAACCGTTGAGCTTTCTCTAAAAAGGCTGTCTGCAACTCAAGTTTTGTAGACATATTGTGGACAATATCAGTATTTTTAGCATTAATCAATGTAGCTTGCCTAATCTTGGACATCTGAACTTGGACCTGTAAAGCTAAAGTGTTGACAGCAGCAGCTGAGGCATTAGCCAGTTGGGCTACATCATTTGCCACCTCAACATACTGCAATTTTGACTTGTCTAATCTAAAGTGTAATTCTGCAATTTTATTAGCCAAAGCTCTGACATCGCCGGTGGTGGCTGTGCCAAAAAGAAATTTGGAAGAATACCCAATAAAGTTCATCAGCCCCCTAGTCCTTCTGGCTTCCTCTGGTGTAAGGGGAGTTGGAAATATAAGCCTAATATCCAGAGTAAGTTGATCCAACTGCTGTTGTAAATGCCTATAGGTCAACTCAATGTTCTCTAACAGGGGCTGTAGGTTTCTGCATGGTATATAGTTAGCACAATGTCCCTCCCACTTCCTGGTAAACTCTGGCATGTTGATTAACTTTGGCCTGGGTACTATAATAATGGCATCATACAACTTCTGTTCAACTAAAAATGGTTTCTCTAAGTGCTCAAAAACAACCCCATAATTTTGCCTAACCAAGACATTCTGTTCAAGGGCAATGCTCTCAGGGTGAAAAGGTGCATCCACTGCTGGGTCAAATATAGGAGCCAAGCTTACCTGCTGTTGCCTCTCGTTCCTCCAGGGTTTGCCAAGGGAAGACAAGTGGCCAAAGTGCTTGTTCCCAGTCCTGGATCTGCCTCCTTCTGGTGTGTTCAGGGTCCTTTCTGCCTGTAAAGATACTTCCCCTAAAGGGGGACTGCTTACCATAGGAGCTGGAGTCACACTTGCCAACTTCAACTCCCTTACCTGGGCCCCAAGGGTACCTGAACCCAAAAGGCAAGGGACCAGCAAGGCCAAAAGTCCCATAAGTCCAAAGAGTAAATGCTCCATGGCCATGTTCCTAGTTCCAAGTCTCCAGGTCTCCAGGTCTCCAGGTCTCCAGGGCTGCAGGTCTGGTGAGGGTGTGTGACTCCTTTGGCTCCCCAGGTGAGAGTGGCCCACAGGCTGTGGCTCCCCAGCCTTTATACAGGCCCATGTTTTGTTGTTGTGTAGTTGTGTTGTGTAGTTAGGTTGCCTACAGCCTGGTAACCAACCATTTGTTTACTGGTTGCTAAGGTTATAACAGAGAGGTTCTAGGACATTCCACAGAGACAACACAACAGCATTTCCATTAAAAACTGAACATTAATTTTATTTCTGAATCCTAGTTATACATGCTAAAACCTTCTTGAATAATTGTCCTATAGATCAAAGTGGCTGGGTTACTTCATAACTTATTTCCTTAACTCTCAAAGTCCTCAACTTTATTTAAACATCACAAACATTAACATAATTCATTTCTAACCTGGGATCAATATATATATATATTAGCCACTACAGAGTGTCAAAAACCTTTTACAATAAAACTGGTGAATGTAGCTTCATTGACTGGCTACTTTCACCCTTAGGCTGGACCTGTCTGAGCATGTCCCTACCCAGTCACAGCCTAAGTTATTAAAAATATAAAACTGCAACCTGCAACCTGCAAACTTCCTACACATGGTTAGAACTACCTTTTCTTTGATTGCAAAAACCCTGTAGTTAAAGTTGTGTTTAAACTGTAACCCCACTGGTGGGTAGAATAGGGCTGAACAAGTCTGGGCAAGCCCCCAAGCACATGGACAGGTTTAACTTAAATTTGGATACATGTCCACTACTGCCTTCATGGACAATGCTCCAAATAAAACCATGCCCTACTTCTTACTAAAATACCTTGTCCAGCCCTGGAACAAATACAAATAACCCATGTAGTCTGACAATATAAAACCTTAATGCTAACCTATCCTGAGCCTGGTCTAACCCTAATACATGCACAGGTAACCTTCACCCTAGTAATTATAAAAATAGGCAGGGGAACAGGAGTTAGAAGGCTGGCCCTATTGAACCTGTTGGGAGGTTTTAGAAAATGTAAAATACCTTAGTCTCCAGAGAGTGGGCCTACAGGTGTGTCCTATGGTGAGGTGGCAGAGCTCAGTTGGGGCAGGTCCTACTCATTCAGTTGTCAGGCAGAATGTCTCCAACACAAAGGGTGTTTGTAACCAGCCCTGCCCTGGTGGCCTAGTTACCACTACTTTCTTGGTTACATGTTGTTTGGACCTGACCACAACCCAAGCCTAGCCTTGCATAGGTCACTTAGTTAAACTTTTTATTGTATATCTTTTCTATAAGAATTTTACCCTGTTGCCTTAACATATGCCCCCTGCCTTAAAGAAATATGGTGTTCCACTCACCATGAAAAATTATAATATAACTTGCTTAAAGGGGTAAGTATAAATTTCACACATCATTCCACTAATATATATATAATATATCTGAATATATCGATAGGCTAGCCAACATGACCTGACATGTATATATGAATGTATTATTACGGCTCTCTATATATAACTATTCTAACACTATAACTACCCTATCCAAAATGGCCCTAGTCGTTAAGCGTGAGGACCTTTGAAATATGCTAATGATAAATTTAGTCCAATAAGAGTCTACAGAGAATTTGTTCATAGTTGAAGCCAAAAGGTGATGAGCTCGGCTCGGGGCATATGCCACCGCTGCCTCTAGAATTCGTACGAAAAGTGTGTCTATGGCCAAATAGGTGAAAAGTTCGATGTAAGGGCGAGCGTCCGGCTTTCCCAACACTAAGTCAGAGAGATTCTCTGCCACCTTATTGTCAGGCGCAGGGTTTCCCAATTCCCCCAGCACCTCGTCAAGGGACTCCCTGGGGAGAATATCTGGCACCTCGAGATGGTCTGGGTAGCCCTGAGTGTCCACGACCAGCGCCCAGATGTAGCGGGAGCGGCTAGCCAGAACCTCCCAGTCGAGTACCGTGGTGTATTCCATGATCCTTTTGTTATTATATCAAACTCCAAATAGCTGTCACAGCTCTTTCACTCACTCAGTCACTCACCACACACTCTTAGACTAGAGGATTTTAACCCTAGAATACCAAGGTTAGTTCATCACGTCGTCTATCCAAGCAAACAATGGCGTGGGGATCCTTAGCTTCAGAATACCTGCACACTCTACCACCCCTGTTACGTCCTAGGGCCACTGAGTCAGACTCCCCCAAAGGACTGACTGGAACACTGCACCAAGCCCAAGACTTGTGAACCACCAAAGCAAATTGCGCTTTGTGCTGCCCACACTTCCAGTCCAGTGCAGTGATTGGACGTGTTCCGCCTTGTTTCCAGACACATATCAAACTTGCTACTGTGACGTTTTTCTAACCATAAATTTTGTCAATTATTGATCGGGAATAGACCACAGAACTTGCTGTTACTAGAACCACCGTCGTTTGTTTCCCAACCCAGTTACTACCTAAATACCCTGAGAAAAAGCACAAGGAGAAGGTTTAGTATTACAAGAGAAGAGTCTGAAAACTGTTGAGGGGATAGTGACAGATTGGGGACTAGACCCTTTCAAGTAGGCTAGGGAAGCCGACCGTAGAGTGTATATCTCTAACGTGATTATAATTATAAGAAAATAAGTTGTCCCTGTGGTGTAATGTAGCCAACCGGAGACAACTAATAATTATATGAATATTATATCGGATAATAATAAAACTCCCACAATTCAATTAATAATAATATATAACACACTACGATTCAACCTAGTATGGAATCGATAATTATCGTAAGGCTAATGCTGTATCTAATAAGGTTTTGATACGAAGCCGGACAATAATAAAATAATAATACAATAACAAAGCAGGACAAGTATAAAATAACAAAGCAGGACAATGGTAAAATCACAAAGCAGGACAATTCTTCCTGGGTCCCTCGTCTCTCGTCACGGTCCCTCCGGTGCTGACGCGGTCCTATGTCGATGGACACGATCCCCCTGAGGTCGACTTCTGAAGCTCGATGTAGACTGTCAGGCGGTCGTGCTGTGGCCTTCTCGGCGCTTCGGGTGGTATGCGTCACGGGTGGAGGGGTGCGAGAGGGCGGATGCCGGTCACGTGGAGGCCGTCCTGTCCTGCTCGTCAATTGGATACTGTGATCTTTAGAAAAACAAACACGCAATCAGTCAACTGAAACAGGATGTCCCAAGCAAAGAAACGGAGGCATGGATCGTTCCCTTTTATGGTGCAATACAGAAGACCGTCTACGTAATGACCATCCACCCACTGAAACTTTATATGTACTTCCATATAGTATCCACAAGTGATTACGTATTTATAAACCGCTATTAGATGAATTCCCGTGCAATTATTCCCATGTATGAGGCATGACCAAGAGATTACGTCTCTCCAAGTTTATGATCTCCCAAAAGTAGGATGCAAGTTTTCCATACCTTACTGGCTAGTTGTTAGGGCACACGGCACCATCCGTCACTACACAGCTTAAATGTAAACATGGTTAGTATTCGTACATCCATAAACATTAACTGGACTCCATTGTCTACTCTATATGTTAGTTGATTCTTAGGTCACTTCTACATCGACTACTCGTTGGTTCCTTGCTCATTATCACTCAATTTTCAAATGGCAAATTAGTAATACAGTAACTCTTAATGTATGGTTATTGTCAGGAATACCTACCTTCGACGGACCACCCAGTCACCAGTTGCCTATACTGGGGTAGAGTCCAGATGGGGGCTTACTGGACTTGGGTAGCGGGGCGGTGGCCAGCTTTTTCTTCTCCTCATCCCCTGACATTACAGCAGATGCTGGCGGGTCAACGTGCGAGGGGGGGCTCACCCGGAGAATGGTCTCCTGGTTCAGGCGCGATGGGCCAGCCGCTGCCGCCTCCTCCCTCTCCCTGTTTCTTCTCAGCTGCTCCTGTTTGGCCAGGTCGCTTATGCCAGCTATGATTTCAGCTGGCAAAATACAGGACTTCTGTTGGTGACCTATCGGCCTTTTGGAAGACTTCAGCTTTTCAGCCTGGCCCCGTTGCACCAACAGTACCGCACTTGTCGCCATGTTAAGTTCATTGCCCTGAATCTTTGCTAGTTTTCTGGCCAAAAAAAAGAAAGAAAGCGGGACACTGCTAGGTAACCTAGTGGTAATGCAGGTGACACCGTCCGTCCTACTAAGTGGTCCGGCCCAGTGCATCCTTAAAGAACCCGACAGGCACCCCCGCTTAACCCGCAATTGCAACAGCCTAGGTACCCTAAAGAACGTCTGGTCATCCATCTTTGTCATAAACTCATGCAGACACAGAGTGTAGGTATTAGAAGGGGACCCTATTTTAAATAGCACCTTCATCCCCGGAGGTGATTCCATTACGCTTTGCGAGAATCGGCGTGGGCAACAAGCCCATCGCTTCTTCCAAACATACCTGACCAGTTTAATTAATAAATAGATACAAAAGACTGACGCAGCCCATGCAGTGACGTCGCTCAGGGGAGTCAGGTCCATCTCCACCTTTCCTGGTAGTTCCGCTACCTTTGGCCCCTCGCTCACGTCAATGCTGAGGGCAAACGTATACTTAGTTTGTTCCAAAAGGGTGCCTGCCAAAACTAGAGCACGAAGTTGCCGAATATTTCTAATTGCCATGCCCAGATTAACAACAACTGCCATAGTGATTACTGTGAACCACACCCAGACTACCGGATCCATAATGGCCACTGCAGTGTCGTACCACTGGTCAAACCATTGCCGGTTGGCTTTATCCTCTAACTTCCTCATCCCTATATTAATCTTGCCTGCCAACTCCTTAAGTGGGACGCCTATCTCAGCCATGGGTGGATCACTGCCGTACAATGTTTTCAGTGAGAGCAGCAGAAACATGTAAGATGAATTAGTGGTCAAGGACACCAATGAACCATTCGGTACCGTCAAATTGAAGGCGTATGCCATGGCCATGTTCACCCCCTGCTCTGAGACCACACTCCACACCTCCACACCGGTCTCGCACTCAACCTCATCTGAGTAGACTACAAGATCCTTGGTTCGAAGGTTACAGTCACAGGGAATGTGAATTAAACACACCTCACACGGCATTAGTATTGACCGCTCACATTTCAGATTGACCCACTGCGAACTTGTAGCGACCAATACCCTAGACCCCTCCAATTTACGGATATAAGTGGGAACCTCCCTATTCATGAATGCTGTGTGAGAGCATTTAGCCTCCGCCGTACCGATCTGGTTATCAAAGATAGAATAAATACATGATGGCTGATGAGTTGGGACCCTAACTGGGACAACCTCGCACTGTATGAACTCTACCCTGGCAATTCCTCCTGTCGTTTTCAGATATCTCAATAAAATAGTTTTATCTTTCGAAACAGCTAACAAGCTAACCTTATTTTCGATTTTGGTATAGGCTTGGAAGTCTTTGGACTGTGCTGGTATCCTGAATCTGTTTACATGATACAGGTCATACCATGCCACCTGCCTAGACACCGGAACCTTAACCCTTTCCATACGCCACCCATATTTCATTCATGGTTTATAGATATGCCAAGCTACTACAATAGAGAGTCTCAAAAGACGCCACATGATTCACAGTGACCCTATCTATACCCATAATTTAAGCTCTAAATGAAAAACAAAATTATTTTTAACCTTTTGTTGTTGTGAGATATATTGCATTATGGGTTGCTCAGTGTCTTAAAACAGTAATTGCTAATTTTTCTTTTATAACTAGCATTAAATCCACAATAATGACACATATGGAAAAGATGCCTCAATGCATCTGGCGTGTTTTGGGTGGTGATGCATCAATGCATCTGGCGTGTTTTGGCTGGTGATGCATCAATGCATCTGGCGGGTGGAAAGGGTTAAGGTGTACATAAAGGTGGGTCTTGGAATACATAAGTGAGACCATGGTATGAGTGTAGTAAAAGTCCAAGTCCTGATGAACCAGCAAAAGTCCCTTCCTTCCTGCCAAAGACCTAACTCTTGCCAAGGTTTGAGCCAACTCCTCAGGGGATGCCAACTCAGTGGGCAACTGCCCCAATTTGGCCCGCTCCACTGCTGCAATAAAAGATTTGAGACCATTCATGTACTGGTTCACCGCTCTGAACTGAAGGTGGTAAGTTGTGATGAACCGTTGAGCTTTCTCTAAAAAGGCTGTCTGCAACTCAAGTTTTGTAGACATATTGTGGACAACATCAGTATTTTTAGCATTAATCAATGTAGCTTGCCTAATCTTGGACATCTGAACTTGGACCTGTAAAGCTAAAGTGTTGACAGCAGCAGCTGAGGCATTAGCCAGTTGGGCTACATCATTTGCCACCTCAACATACTGCAATTTTGACTTGTCTAATCTAAAGTGTAATTCTGCAATTTTATTAGCCAAAGCTCTGACATCGCCCGTGGTGGCTGTGCCAAAAAGAAATTTGGAAGAATACCCAATAAAGTTCATCAGCCCCCTAGTCCTTCTGGCTTCCTCTGGTGTAAGGGGAGTTGGAAATATAAGCCTAATATCCAGAGTAAGTTGATCCAACTGCTGTTGTAAATGCCTATAGGTCAACTCAATGTTCTCTAACAGGGGCTGTAGGTTTCTGCATGGTATATAGTTAGCACAATGTCCCTCCCACTTCCTGGTAAACTCTGGCATGTTGATTAACTTTGGCCTGGCTACTATAATAATGGCATCATACAACTTCTGTTCAACTAAAAATGGTTTCTCTAAGTGTTCAAAAACAACCCCATAATTTTTCCTAACCAAGATATTTTGTTCAAGGGCAATGCTCTCAGGGTGAAAAGGTGCATCTATTGCTGGGTCAAACATAGGAGCCAAGCTTACCTGCTGTTGCCTTTGATTACTCCAGGGTTCACCAAGGGAAGCCAAGTGCCCATAGTGCTTGTTCCCAGTCCTGTGTCTGCCTCCTTCTGATGTGTCCAAGTTCCTCTCAGTCTGCAAAGGTATTTCCCCTAAAGGGGGACTGCTTACCATGGGAGCTGGAGTCACATTTGCCAACTTCAGTTCCCTTACCTGGGCCCCAAGGGTACCTGAACCTATAAAGCAAGGGACCAGCAAAGCCAAAAGTCCCATAAATCTAAAGAGTGAATGTTCCATGGCCATGTTCCTAGGTCCAAGTCTCCAAGGCTGCAGGTCTGGTGCCCCCGAAAGGTGTGACTCCTTTGGTCCCCAGGTGAGAGTGGCCCACAGGCTGTGGCTCCCCAGCCTTTATACAGGCCCATGTTTTGTTGTTGTGTGGTTGTGTTGTGTAGTTAGGTTGCCTACAGCCTGGTAACCAACAATTTGTTTACTGGTTGCTAAGGTCATAAACAGAGAGGTTCTAGGACATTCCACAGAGACAACACAACAGCATTTCCAATTAAAAACTGCACATTATTTTATTTCTCAATCCTAGTAATACAATGCTAAAACTTCTTGAATTATTTCCATATCGATCTAAGTGGCTGGGTTATTTCTCAACTTAATTCTCAACTATCAAATCCTCAACTTTATTCATAACATTAACAAATTCATATCTAACCTGGGATCAATGGATAACTTTAGCGACTACAGAGTATCAAACCTTTTACAATTAAACTGGTGAATGTAGTTTCATTGACTAACTACCTTCACCCTTAGGCTGGACCTGTCTGGACATGTTCCTACCTAGTCACAGCCTAAGTTATTTAAATATAAAAACTGCAAACTGCAAACTTCATAAACATGGTTACAACTACCTTTTCTTTTAATTACAAAACCCTGTAGTTAAGGCTGTATTAAAATATAACCCCACCAGTAGGTACATTAGGGCTGAACAGGTCTGGGCAAGACCCCAAACACATTGAAAGTTCTAACTCAAATTTGGAAACATGTCCACTACTGACTTCATGAATAGTGCTCCAAATACAACAATGCCCTAATTCTTATAAAAAAAAACCTTTCCAGTGCTAGGACATATAAACCATGCAGTCTGAAAGTACAAAGCCTTAAGGCTAATCTATCCTGAGCCTGATCTTACCCTACTACATTCACAGGTAACCTTCACCCTAGTTATATTTATAAAAAGAGGCAGGGGAGCAGGAGTAGGAAGGCTGGCCCTATTGAACCTGTTGGGGAGGTTTTAGAAATTGTAAAGTACCTTAGTTTCCAGAGAGTGGTCCTACAGGTGTGTCCTATTGTGAGGCAGGAGGTCAGCTGGGGCAGGTCCTACTCAGTCAGGGGCTGGGCCAAGAATGACCAATACAGAGGGTGTTTGTATACAGCTCTGCCCCGGTGGCCTAGCTACAGCCCCTTCCTGGTTACTTGTTGTTTGGACCTGACCAGAACCCAAGCCTAGCCTTGCATAGATCACTTAGTTAAAATGTTTATTGTATATCTTTTCTATAAGAATTTGACCCTGTTGCCTTAACACATCCTGGTCTCACAGTGTACTAGTGACTGATCGAACCGGATGCGCACCCGCAGCGACGCATCACATACGTGACAAGTCGTGGTCTGCGTCTCCCGAAAGTATTCATACTTCCGCAGAAGTCCTCATGTACATTTTCTGAGGAGATGCTGCCGGACAGTACTTTGGTCTGTCCAGACAGTAATTGTGTTCAAAATTCCCTCATTCGTTAGGCGTGAGGTCCTTTGGAATAAGCTAAAGATAAATTTAGTCCAAAAAGAGTTTACCGAGAATTTGTTCATTACAGAAGCCAAAAGATGATGTACCTGTCTCAGGGCATATGCCACCACTGTTTGGAGAATTTGCTGCAAAAGTCTGTCTGTGGCCAAATATGTGAATAGCTCGATTTGTGGACGAGCGTCAGGCTTTCCTAGCACCAAGTGAGTGAGATTTTCTGGCACCTTATTGTTGGGCGCAAGATTTCCCAATTTCCCCAGTACCTGATCAAGGGACTCCCTGGGGAGAACATCTGGGACCTCGAGATGGTCTGGGTAGCCCTGGATGTCGTTGACCAGTGCCCAGATGTATCGGGAGCAGCTAGCCAGAACATCCCATTTGAGCACCATGATGTATTCCATGATCTTATTCGCTATTACCAAACACTAAATATTTGTCACACCTTTTGCACTCACTCACTCTCCACATGCTCTAGACTCAGAGGATTTGAATTCTAGAATACCAAGGTAAGCTCACCACGATGTCTGGTAAGAATAGGCCCCCAGTAGCCCCTGCTGATCGTAGAAGGCGACGATAGGGGGGACCTAGCACTGACCAAGCGGTTCTTTGGGTTCAATTCCCGGTTGGTGCTGTGGTTCACTAAGGGATGAGGTATAGCAAAAATGATTTCCAGGTTTTGATCCCCTGCTGTTTGCCTGCCCTGTCACCTTCATCTCATAGATACGATCACCAAAGGCAGAATTTGTCCCTACTGGTTTTCACTGTGAAAATAACCTTGGCTGTCGGTACAGCGTAAAACACCCAACACTCACTCACTCACTCCACAAACTTCACATCTAACCAGGGATCCATAGATAACTTTAGCTACTACAGAGTGTCCTTTTAACAACCAATAACCTTTTAAATTAAAACTGTAGTAAATGTAGTTTCATTGCTTAAGTACCTTCACTTTTAGGTCCAACCTGCTTGAGCATGTTCCTACATAATCACAGCCTAAGTCATTTTACTATAAAAAAACTGAAAACTGCAAAAAGCCCATGAACATGGTTACGACTATGCTCCTTTTTAATTATAAAAACCCTGCAGTTAAGGCTGTGTTAGATGTCATTGAAGGGGTACTCTGTCACTTCCCAAAGATAAAACCCAGCAGGGACCAGCAACAAGCCACACAAATACGCCCACAAATATTTGTCCCTACCCCACTCGTGGCACATGTACTTCACCGTCTCCATGACGATGTCCTGGTGGGAGGCCATGTGGGAAAGACAGCATTGATCACCAAAGTAGCCTCCAGGTTCTACTGGCGATCAATGCACAAGGACATCATGGACTATGTCCGGGGCTGCACAACCTGCGCCCTTAGAAAGAGAGCACCACATCTTAAGGCCGAGGCGCAGTCATGGGAACGCCCGGAGAGTGCTTTTCAATGGGTTTGTTGTGACTTTGTGGGTCCGTTAAAAAGGGCAGCGGACGGGTCAAGATATATCATGACATTTATCGACCTCCTAACAGGGTATCCAGAGGCCTTCCCCGTCCGTGGCCAGTCTGCTGCCACTGCGGCGACAACCTTCCTAAGTAACATTGTGTGCCGGTATGGTCACTGTGAAAGGCTACACAGTGATAGGGGTCAGACCTTCCTGTCGAAACTGTTCCGAGAGGTAACATCCAGGGCCTCATGTAGGCAGTCTTTTACAACGGGACGAATGCCTACAGGAAACGCTAGAGTTGAGAGGTTTCACAAGACGCTGGAGAACATAATAGCCTGCTATGTGACAGCAGATCACACAACATGGCCCCAGCTCCTCCCTGTTGCCCTCTGGTCCGTACAGTCCTGCATCAGTGGTAGAAAAGGACTCTCCCCTCACTCTATGCTTTTCGGCAAGGATCCTGTTCCCATGTGTTAAAATTATGATGTAACTATACTACTCGCTTGGCATGAGAGTGTCTCTTCCTGTCTCTATATTGTCTCAAAATTATCTATTAAAACAAAGATGACATGGAGAGGTAATACAGTGATAATCAAAATTTATTATTAAAGTCTGGCTCCTGTAGGAGATAAGATCATATCAAAGACATCAAAATGTGATACCAAAATGTTACACCAAATATATCAAAAGGTTATACCAAATACATCAACTGTCATACAAAAGATAATGAAGACAAAGGTTAAAGAGTCATTGATATGGCAGGTCAACAATACAAGTGGCACAAATATTAAATGTCACAAGGTCCTGGGTGTGACAGTGACAGTGACAGTGGTGTTACTAGTGTCACACACTAAGTGTCACAAGGTCCTGGGTGTGACAGTGACAGTGGTGCTCCTGGTGTCAAGTGTCAAGACCAAGTGTCACAGTGTCCTGGATGTGACAGTGACAGTGACTGGTGCTCCTAATGTCACAGTGTCACAATGTCACAGACTGGTGCTCCTAATGTCAAAGTGGCACAGTGTCACAGACCAACTGTCACAAAGTCCTAGACAGCAGCAATAAGATAAAGGGTTTCTCACCAGGAGCCAGGTAGCAGTAACAGCCAAGGCTGGGTTGAGTCTGCAGACAGCAGGGGTGGCAGGCAACAGGAGGGACCAGGTAGTCAGCAGGGGTGGCAGGGACCAAGGGAGCCTACAGGGTCAGCACTGGGCAGAGCTTAGTCCAGGGTAAAGCCTGCAGTGGTGAGTGTAGGTCCCAGTAGTCCCTTACCTGAAGGTGGTCCTGGGTGAACTGACTGACCAGTGGCCATGCTCTGCCTTTTCTACCCTCCCAGCCAGGCCTGTTGGCAGGCCTGCTGGGACAGGTCCCCTGACTGCCCCCCAGCATGTTTTGACAGCTGAATTGCTGGACAATAATCTGACTGGCATGTCCCAGACTACCACCCAAAGCCTTCTATTGAGGGCAGATTAACTTTTACCAAGCTTCTTTAATTAAGGCTGCCACAAGGTTTTGCCTGCAGATTAACTTGGACAACACCTTCATTGACATAATAAGTCCCCCATTCAGAAACTAGTGAATGGGGTTTGACATTGTTACAACTTTGTTTCTATAATGACCACAGTTTACATACTTTCTTTGGTTTGGTAAATCCCCCTTTCAGAAAGAAGTGAATGGGGTTTGACATTTGTTACAACTTGTTTTCTACAATGACCTTGACATTCACATAATATATATTTGATTAAAAACGTTTTTCCATATATTCTCATATAATTCCAACACATGCTTGTCCCCTCTGTGGAGCCCATGGAGGGAAAAGCTGAAAAGACAGACAACGAACATTTCATTCAGATTAACAAAACAGTTAATTTGTTCAATGACATGGCAAAATGGGTAACAGAGGAATATGAAAAGGAGTTAAGGGAGCGCATGGATGCCAAAATGCAACCCTCAAAACTGGTAGAGGGAGATTTGGTGTACATCTATGACCCTACATTTCCACCCAGACACCTCCTCCTCCTCCGACACCTCACTCAAGTTGCAAGCGCTGGCTTCGGGTTGGGGAATCTCCCCTGTACCTGCCTCCGGTGGCAGTGCTGCAGCCAGCCCACACAGCTGAGGCCCCGACACCTCCTGCACTGAGAGGAGGTTCGCCAGGGGAGCCACACCCCCCAAACCAGCAACACCTAGAGGTGCAACGGCAGGCGGGCCGGTGGTCATCTCCTTTTGTACATGGTGGCAAAAGTGGGTAGATAATTTCCCCTTCTTCACAACCAGAGAAAAGGTAAAACTTTGCTCCTCTAAATCCCTTGGGTCAAAATGAAGATCCATACTTGTTGCTCCTACCAAGTGTTGGTGGTAGGTCTTCATAATTGACATTGAGGTAAGCCGCTGTAAGGTAATCCAGAGGGGTATCAAGCGTACTCCGTGAAGACTTAGAGACGTGTGACAAGTTGACAAAACACCTGACGCTTAAGTTACAATTGTTTGACAAACATCACAGGCAATATTTTACCATGGGCCCCGTAGAGGTCATTCTATTGTGTGCGGTGGTGACTTTACTGCAAAGTCAAGTGGCTACCGTAAAACCCCTAAATTATGACCTCCTCTCAGAACCTATACTAAGAGAGGAATATGGTGTGATTTTCCTACCTGGCAAGTTAATGTCTTCAGCAGACACAACCCATTTATTTCAAGGATTTTATGTGCACATCCCCTGGATCAACAATACCAGACAATATGCTAATGGACTCCCATTCTGTGAAAACAAAATGTCTTTTTCAAACAACATTTCACAAGCTACTTTTAAGAGGCTGTACTCAAAGGCAAGAAATATGATTACCACCCTACACGGAGTCCTTATTAAGTTGAACAATTTGCAATAGACACCCTGCTTAACCCGCAGTTGTAACAGCCTAGGTACCCTAAAGAAAGTCTGGTCACCCATCTGGGTCATGAACTCATGCAGACAGAGAGTGTATGTATTGGAAGGGGACCCTATTTTCAGCAAAACCTTCATCCTTTGGGGTGATTCCATCACGCAATGTGAGAATCGGCGTGGACAACACGCCCATCGCTTCTTCCAAATATACCTAACCAGTTTGATCAATAGATAAATACAGAAGACTGAAGCAGCCCATGCCATGACATCGCTCAGGGGAGTCAGGTCCATCTCCACCTTTCCTGATAGTTTGGATACCTCTGGCCCCTAGCTCACGTCTATGCTGAGGGCAAACGTATACTTCGTTTGTTCTAAAAGGGTTCCTGCCAAAACTAAAGCGCGAAGTTGCCGAATATTCCTAATTGCCATGCCCAGGTTAATAACAACCGCCATAATGATCACCATGAACCATACCCAGACTGCAGGATCCATAATGGCTACCGCAGTGTCGTACCACTAGGCAAACCATTGCCTGTTGGCCTTGTCCTTTAATTCCCTCATCCCTATATTGATTTTGCCTGCCAACTCCTGAAGTGGGATGCCTATCTCAGCCATGGGCGGATCACTGCTGTACAAGGTCTTTAAAGAGGGCAACAGAAACCTATATGAAGAGTTAGTGGTCACCGATACCAATGTAAAAGAACCCTGAAGGGTTGGCCGTACGTTAAACTAATCCCACAAACAAACAAACAAACCGACACCAATTAACCGTTTGGTACTGTCAGATTGAAGGCATATACCATGGCCATTTTCACCCCCTGCTCTGAAACCATCTCAGCCCCGGTCTCACATTCAACCTCATCTGAGTAGACTACAAGATCCTTGGATCGTAGGTTACAGTTACAGGGGATATGAATCAAACATACCTCACACGGCATTAGTATTGACCAATAGCGACCAATACCCTAGACCCCTACAATTTATGGATATAAGTGGGAACCTCTCTAATCATAAATGCTGCGTGAGAGCATTTAGCCTCCACAGTCCCAATCTGATTATCAAAATGGCATATATTCATAATGGCAGATGAATTGGGACCCTGATTAGGACAACCTCACAATGTATGAACTCCCTTCTTTGAAAATTCCTCCTATCATTTCCTGTTACCTCAATAAGGTAGTTTCTATGATTGAGACAGCTAACAAACTAACCTCAGTTTTGATTTTGGTATAGGCTTGGAAATGCTTGGACTGTGCTGGTATCCCGAACGTATTCACATGATACAAGTCATTCCATGCCACCTGCCTAGACACAGGCACCTTAATATGGACATGTATAAAGGCAGGTCTTGGAGTACAAAAATGAAAACATGGTATGAGTGTAGTAAAAGTCCAGGCCCTGATGAACCAACAAAAGTCCCTTCCTACCCGCCCCCATGTGCATCTGGGGCGGGGTTCCTTCAGGAGCTTCCTGGGAAGAACGTGTTCCCAGCAGTCCCTTGCTGTTTATAGAAGGCGACAAATGGGGAGACCAGACTCAGTAGCTCAATTGGTAGAGTGCCTGCTTCGAGTCTGGGAGGTCTTGGGATTTATCCCTTGCCAAGTCACACCAAAGACTTTAACAATGGCAGTGGTCACTGCTTGCCTGGCACTTGGTATAAAGTAAGAACCATGAAACATGACTGGCTGACCCAGTGTCAGTATAATAGGACTGGGTGGGGTATTGTGTGGGCCTATTACATGATATCTCAGTGTGGCAGCACTATAAAGAGGGCATTGGGACCCACTGCTACAGATAGGCATCTCATCTCATCTCATAGATTCGGTCACTGCCCCTGTGGCGTAAAACTAGCTGAAATGCATTACCTTGTGGAGTCTGCAAAGAACATTGAAGGGTTGGCCTGACGTTAAACTAAACTAACAAACAAACTTCACTTTCTCTATGACAGCATCCTTGTGGGAGGTCATGTGCGGAAGACAGTATTGATCACTAAGGTAACATCCAGGTTCTACTGGCGATTAATGCACAAGGACATTATGGACTATGTCCATGGCTGTACAACCTGCACCCTCAGGAAAGGATCATCCCACGCAAAGGCAGAGGCACAATCATGGGAATACCCAGACAGAGCCTTCCAATGAGCCTGTCACTGCTGCAAAAACATTCCTGAGTGATACCGTGTGCCACTCTGAAAGGCTGCAAAGTATGAGTGGACAAACCTTCCTGTCAAAAGTGTTGATTGAGGTTACACCCAGGGTGTTATGTAGGCAGTCTTTTACAACTGGACAAATGCCTACAGGAAATGCTAGAGTCGAGAGCTTCCACAAAAAGCTGGAAAACTATTATAGCCTGCTATGTGACGGTAGACCACACTACATGGCCCCAGTTGCTGCCCGTTGCCCTCTGGTCAGTACGGTCCTGTATCAGCAGTAGAACAGGGCTCTCCCTGCATTCTATTCAAGATCACCCAGACCTTGCTTGAGAGGTCAACATGAATTCCAATGACCATTATGCAACTTCAACCAAGGGTAAACCACCTCAAGGCCGAAAAGCAGGAGAATCTGCACTGGGAACAGCCTACTCAAAGACCCAGGACTTGGAACCATCCTACCTACCGCTTGGACCCGACTTGGCTGGGGACCCAGCAGTGAGCAAGGACTTCAGGTATCCCCCTCCTCATGCCTGCAATTGGGTGTCAAAGCCAGTTGCTGGGGTGTCGAATGGCCTGTTACCTTGCCTGGTGCCTTGCCAGGTGCCTGGTGTGTGTTTGGGGCAGGGACTGGGCATTGGACCGAGCCTGACTGTACAGAGCCCACAAACAGACTAGGGTGTATTTTGGGCATGGGGCCTGCCACTGCACCAAGATATAGTTGGCGTCCTTCGATGATCTTGTGGAAGGGGGCCTTGCCGCCTTCTAGCTGCCAAAGCCCAACAACTTATCGCTCAGATTACACGGGACACTGACCGCCTCCTGGGAGACTACCTCCCTTATTGCTGTCCCCAGGTGCGGTAATACACCTGGATCGTGCACCAGGGACCCCTCCACAGTGGGCAGCAGAAAAATTAACGAAAGGCTGTACAGAGAGGAGGCCTTCCATGGGGGCCAGATTCTGCTATGTATTCAAGCATTATGTCATTTCCATATGATAAACACAAAGAAGGTATGTAAAATGTGTAAGTTCCATTAAATTTTACGAAACATTTAGGAAAGGATTGGTTTTGATTAGGTGATCTGTGCTGTGAGCTTTTTTCTTTGATCAGAATTACTGTTTTAGTTACAATTACGATGCTACTGCCATCTTGTTGGCATGTGAGAGTCTTAATATTCAAGTATTAATAGATGATAATGAGAGATAATGCTGGTATAAAATGTTGATATATTAACAAAAGCTGATTCCCTGTGGAGGCAATGTCTATATTGTTACAACAACTATTGATACAATGTCAATAAATGTCACTGATGGTATTATAGATAGATAAATAAATAAATGAATAAAGGTTGTGCAAAGACCTCAATTTTCTAGGTTTCAATAATGGTAGATAGGTCTGATCTCAACAAGTGTCAGCAGAGGTTCTAAGGCAGGACCAGCAGGTAGCAGTGGGACCCAACAGAGGAACCCCAGCTAAAGCCTAGGACCAAGGTGGGCAAGGGGTGGTTGAGTTCTGGATGGTCAGGGTTGATTCACTGAGGTTTAGATAGGGGATGTAGGGGTAGTTTCCCCAGCCTGTTCCTCCTCTACCCTGCCTTCCCTACTGGGACTGAGCCTGCTTAACAGATTACCCCCATTAATCCTCTTGAAGGTGCCCTAGCAGATTAAATGCTAACTGCTTAACAGATTCTGATAAACCCAGTGGAGGCACCCTGGCAGATTACTGCCAAATGCAGGCAGAATAGCTTGTGAGCCATTTTCGGGCCTGGCAGCTTAATAATTCAGCCTAAATTTTGACATGCACCAAACTTGTTTCAAATTACAATATTTATATCTATATATTATGTATATATATATATATATAGATACACCTTATATTATTCACTTATAATGTTTTTCATACTTAATTACATAAAAGGTTTTTGCTAATATAAAGTGGTTTTGAGAATTCATTCATATATCCTCCTACATATTTTAGACATTTGATTGATATAACTCCAACAAATATCAATCCTGGAATTCTGTGTTTCAGCTGTGGGGTGCTGTAAGGCAGCTTCTACAGTTGCCTCGTCAGGCACATGAAGAAAGTACAGGTCATCTTGGTGCTGTCTATCTTCAGCTTGTGCTTTCTGGTTCTGCAGCTCTATGTGGTCAAATATGTGTCCAAGCCGAGGAAGGTATGCACAGTTTAGAATTATTTATATTTTATGTGCTACAGTATTATTTCCTTATGTGCATTCATTTGTTAGACCAAATCCAGAATTCACTGTGCTTTCACTACTCCTTTAATAGTTTACCAGGAGTTGACCAGAAATGATCAATACAATCCAACTTTTATATTCTACTGTTTCAGGAGGGCCACTTTCTGTCAAATTCTGGTACCAAGGTTACTCCACTCAATCAGCTGACTTCTCAATCTTATGTGAGTTTTGTCTTGATACGATGAATTCAGTAGTATATATTCAGATGTTCATATATATCAGTATTATTTTTTAGTATCGTAAAATGCCTAAATTATGATGTGATATATGTATACACACTGTGATAGTGTGCCTGTGATAAAATGTTGTCTGAATAATAGTCTCAAGGCAAATTGTTACTAATCTTTTTAAGATCTCAAAGATTTAAGCTATAAGAATTTTGGATGCAGCTTAAATAATGTTGTTAATGTGATGTTGAATTCATGAAAAAATGACCTGAAGAAAACCTAAAGGTCAGAGTGCAGCTTGAAATAAAAGTAAGCTTATATTAGGAGTATTACAGTAGTGTTTTGAAATAAAAATCAGTCTCAGGACGGCAACATTTCACACAACAGATTACATATGCGTCACCTAACATCCTTAAATTTCAAAAAATCAATAGGAATAGGGCTATAGTAAATACTTCTTCATAAGGTTAGAGTCATATCGACAATTATCTTTTCAGGATAATGTAAAGGTATTTGCAGCACTCTGCGAGCGTATGAAGATTCCAGTCTTTCTACTCGACCCATCCATCCTAGAAACTGTTATGAGTAATGTCAGTCGTCACACTGCTACAAATTGCAAATATCTTTGTGTGATTGATGACAATATGGCACTTGGAATCCTCAGCTCACAATGGCAACCAAAGGTACATAATTATGCATGTTTAAAATTTGACCATTGATTCATTGAATTCCATCTTCTCGTAAGGTATTTGTATCTTAAAAAGTATTTTAAAAGTATTTTTAATTCATTTGTTGGTCATTTTATTACATTGACTGTCATTTCATGAGTCCTTTGGTCTGCAGAATTTAGTTCTATAACCTGTTTTTACAAAAAGTATATACACATATTTTTTGGTAAACAGAAACCTCAGTATTGATAATTCTGATGTTGTTATAAGGTGTATTGCTTATGGTAAAGGGAATATGTTGAGGAACTCTGTGTGTTAATAAGGGTAGCAACCTGTGTACCCTTTATAGAGGTCTACAAGATAAAAGATAAATGATATAGTGATGTAACAATGTATTCATATTCCATTTCTATGCATTCCTGAATTCCCAACATGTTTCTTCTCATGTTTAGCATGATGTTCTTGGTGAGCTCCATAAGGAAGGTTTTGACATCATCACTGTAACGGACCACCATCCCCAACAATCGCACATTGACTCGTTGCGGGTGCCTGAGGTGCCAACACACTACATGTTTCAACGTGGAGGGCACACACTGCACCTAGTGGTATTTTATGAAAGGGATGGAGGGTTCTGGTGGCATGGCCCTCTTTATGGAAGAGTCAAATCAGGTGATACAGACGATCTTGCATTCGACTTAACCAGGCTCAAGTTTGGAAAATATGCTGGAGCATATGATAGGTAAATGCTGTTTTTCAATCACAAATTTCATGTTTTTATTAATTTATGAATTCAGTTAGAATAACAGATATACTGGAACTTTTAGAAACATGTTGTTCTTCCTGCCTGTCTAGGCATCTTGCTATCTTGAATTTACTTTGATACTTAAATTTTAATTTTTTTTGTAACTCAATGCTTTTTCATTCAATAGGATAGACGTAGTCAAGGTGAAGATGGACCAAATCCAATTGTATGCTCCAAGATTTCCCACTCTCTTCCTCAAACAAATTCCACATGCACGTTACATTGAGTGCAATCGCACCAGGGCAAGACAGTTTTATTCAAAGTATGGTCAAGACACAAGTGCAGATGCACTGATGTTTAGAAAGGCAGCACGAAATCTTTTGTCGCGCGCAAAGCAGACTCTAGATGAATTAGAAATAAGATTTTGGATGAGCAGCGGTACATGTCTAGGTAGGCAAACATTTATATTTTGGATCCTAAATATAATCTGTGAAACATTGAGTTCTTCCTGAAGTTGCCAAATTGTGTTTGTAACTAATATTCTTGTTTAAGTTTAACTATTTTTTCTAGGTGGCACATGGTTAGGGTGCTTGTAAATAGACTCCAAAAATAGTTTAAGCCTTTTAGTCTGAAGGTGTAGTTTATATTTTTAAAATAGAACCATCTTCTTGGTTTTTACAGGCTGGTATCGACAATGTGATATAATTCCATATAGTCGGGATGTCGATTTGGGAATTTGGATAAAAGATAATGACGTCCGACTTATGCCAGCGATGCAGATGAGTGGCATGCCGTTGAAACACTTATTTGGAAAGGTGAAGGATAGCATTTATGTTATTTTCTTTAATCTTTTGCAAATTGCAGCTACATAAAACAATTTCAGCATATGTTTGACCTTCAATTTAAACCAGTTATTTGTAATGAAACCATACCTGACTTTGCGATTTTCTTCTATTTTTTTGTTCTCTAGCCATCAGATAGCTATGAGCTGTCATTCCTCGGTGGAGAAGTAAAGTTAGACATATTTTTCTTCTATGAAGAAAGTGATCACATGTGGAATGGAGGAACTCAGTTACGAACTGGAAAGAAATTCAAGTATGTATATGAAACATTTTACAATTTGTTTTATTATTCTTGTTCAGATCTCTACACTGTTGCGTTGATAGAAAATGCAAGAAATTCTAGAACGAAGGCATCATGCATTGTAACTGTAAAAAATCATATAATCAGACACTGCATTAACAATGTGGATGATACCTATAACATTGTAGGGAGAGCTTATTACTGGTTCTAGACATACTCCTAGATACTCATAGAGACAGTAGGAACAGTTTAAGTTGATATTTGTTATAATAAAACCAGGAAAAGACCAGTAGAAGACCAGCAATACTGTGGTACAAACATTTAGTCAGAATTATCTATAAAACCACCATGATAAAAGGCAGCCATATAAAAAGGTCACCATTGCAAGTTGTACTGTGGTGTTGCCACTTCACCAAGCCAAACCATATCCTAATGTATCAATGAAAACCACTAAAAATTCTGTCATTGCTTAAAAATGCCTAAAGATTAAAAGGAAATAAGAGACCCATTATCAACAGTGTATGTCCACTCACCTACCTCCACAATGGAAAATATTACAAAAAAAAAACAATCCTTCCTGACCAAAACCACTTTCCCGATATTACATTTGCCACCAGTCAAGATTTCCCATGCTGTTGTGAGGACTCCGTCATTCTCGTCCAAGCTCCTGTCAAATCTGGTAGGCCCAGCAGCTCAGGCATAGGAGTTATCAATATACCCTCATAAAAATGTTGATCTAAAATCATCTTTTTTCCTAGCTTTTCAAAAACTACTCCAAAATTTGTAAGCAGTATCACACCTTTATCATGAATAATATCCTACTGGTCGACCCCAAGGTTGTCCTCCTGGGAAGAATATAGGGCCCCAGTAGCCTCTGCTGATCGTAAAAGGTGATAATAGGGGGGACCAAGCACTGACCAAGTGGTTTCTTGGGTTCGATTCCCGGTTGGTGTCTGGGTTCACTAAGGGATGAGGTACAGCACTTTATGTTTCTACTTATATATGATTGCCATAATAAATTTGTCTCTATTCATTCGACTTATAATAATTATCCTAATTATAACTTATCCTTCCTTTAATTACTTATCATCATTTTGGATCAATTACTATTGGGAATGCATTAAATGAATAACAGGCAGTAAAATCAGTTCAAGATATTTATTATACAAACACCAGGACAAGGTCAGTAGAAGACCATATATATACTGTGGTACAACATTTAGATATACTCATTTATTAAACCACCATAATATATTAAAAGGCCACTATATAAAAAGGCCAACATTGCCAGCTGTACTGTGGTATTGCCACATCACCAAGCCAAACCATATCTTAATGTATCAATCAATAATGCCTTAAGATTATAAAAGGTAATAAGAGAGACCCATTACCAAAGGTGTGGGTCCCTTAACCTACCTCCAAAATAGAAAGCCTTACAAAAACCAATCCTTGCTGACCAAAACCATTAATTGCCACCAGTCAAGATTTCCCATGCTATTTAATGTGAGCCTCAGTTATTCTGATCTGAGCTCCCGCCCAAGCTGGTACTTTACTTTGCCGGGCCTGTTTCTATTGTTTGGTCAGCAAGGCCAAGCTACTTTGTTTACTGTTTCACATTGCTGAACTATGGCAGTGAGTGTTACCTCATATGATTTACTCTACCATTCCCAGAAGCAGAAGTGGTCATATCTCAATGAATTCTCTAATGGGCATATTGACACTTACCTCAATCCTCATCTGAGGTATACAATGGCTCATCTGAAGCCGCCTCCTCGTACCAGGTTGGAGGGTACGTACCTATTAGTGATGGTTGGGGTAGTAGTTCGGAAGTGGACATTTTTGGTGCATGGGCTGTAGGCTCTCGCTTAGTTGCCAAACAAGCTTTAGCATAGGCTGATGTGGTCACACGTAAAACCATTTCATTTGGGTTTTCATTTTGCAAGACAGCTATGTCTCTGCATCTTTTTTATTCCCGTTTGCCCATTTTGCTAATGCCAGTTAAAAGCGGAAAAGGGACAGTGTTTGCAGATCTTTCTGCTTTACATATAGGAAAACTTGAAGAATTCAATTGTTCAGCTTTTCCATGTGACACAATGACAACTGCTTTTGTTGCAATGTTAGCAGATTGCCCTTGAATATTTTTGATTTGCCAGGCTGTCCAAGTTGAAATATGTAATTCACATGGGAGGGTTTGCTGAGTGGCCAATATGCCATCTGTCCTTTTTAAAGACCCTTCCCAATGCATCAATAATTTATATTTTAAGCCTAAATGTTCACATCTTAACTGAAGCAGCCTGGGGACACTAAAAAAGGTTTGGTCTACGATACGAGTCATAATATTCATGTAGTAAAAATTTAGTTAATGCCAATATACAAAAGAGAAATGTGGCCAGATCATTCAAGTGTTCAGTTGGGATTTCCCCCTCCAATTTTTTTATTATAGGGATAGGGCTTGTAACAGAGTCTGTCTGTGGACCTATTACACGTGCCAATGTGTAGGTCAAATTATTATTTATTACTAAAGTTCCTGCTATGACCCTGAGATGCCAGAACAAATGAACAATGCACACAATATTTAGAGCAAGAATGACAGTTAAGGTTATTAGCCACCACCAAATTGATGGGTGTGCAATTTGTTTGGCCAAGTCATAGTATGTCAAAAAAGTATGCTTAGTAGCATTTTGTTTTCGTTCTTCGTCACGTAAATTAATTTCTGCTGCTAAGTCTTTTAGGGATACTGCCTTGTACTCAAGAACAGTGCTATTTCCATATAATAGGTTCAAGGAGGGTATGTCAAATACATAAGACTCATTAAAAGTGTTTGATAAGGCAAAATTATTAGGATGTTGTAGGTTAAAAGCCTTCGCCAATGCAGCATTTAACCCATGTTCAATTTTGATTGTTGTTATCTCAATACATTTTAGTGGGTCAGGATATATTGTATAATTTGATACACTTAACTCAGCTTCACATGGCAATGACATTGAACAGACCTTACAATCCAAAGATTTGTTGTTTGTATAATAATTGGTCCAGGATCTGCTACAATCAAGATTTGCGCATCGGGCATCTTTTTAATGTATAAGGGTGCATGCTGATTTGGATAGGCAATATGGTTACATAGTTCTTCAGCTGTGTGTCTATCATTACGAAAAATACTAAAGACGCAAGAAGGTGTAGTTGAAAGTATGCAGTTTGGTACAGCAACACGTGTAAGTATATGCTTGCCATGACATGTGCTAAGTTCCAATTCTGTCATTTCAAAGTAATAATGATTATCAATTGAGATGGCCAATATCCTAACATCAGTTTGTAACTATGTGTAGGCTTGAAAATTTTGTGCATGTGATGGGCTTCCAAACACGTCTAACTGATATAAATGAAAGCAAGCTTGTTGTCGTGACCCAGGGATTTTAACATGCAAAAACATTAGTATAAAGTAACATGGCATTAGATGTAGTGTAATAAAAATCCATGTCTTGGTGAATTAATAACATACCCAAATTTTGTGCCTTTTTAGATGCCTGGCGCAGTGCTCTTTTTAATGTTGTTGGTGGTACTAATTCAACAGTCAAAAAGTCTTTCCTTGCTTTTTCTACAGCCATTGTTAGTAGTTTCAATTTATTAACATATCTATCCATTGCATGTAACTGCCTGCTGTGTCAGTACAAACTTCATGAGCTTATGTAAAAAGAGTATGTGTATTTCATTTCTATATGAAACATTTAGCAAGGAATGAATGGCCTTATTATTGATTAAGGTAGCTTCACGAGCATGTGTCATTTGTGTATTTAAGTTATGAGACAGTGTTTGGATAGCTTTAAAAGATGAGTTCGCAAATTTTGTTACATCATTAGAAAGTGGAACATAATCATAATAATTGATTCAGCAATTTGGCTATTCAGTTCGGCCACCCTCTGTGCTAATCTTTGAACATGAAAATCTATGGCAAGACCTGTTACCCAAGAAATTCCATAACCAAGAAAATGGGGGTTTGGAAATAACAGTTTTAAATTCAATATGGTCCTGTCAAGCTCATTTTGAACTTGTTCATAATTAACTTTTACGTTTTCGAGATATGGATAAAAATCCAGGCAAACATCATGTTTTACACAAGTATTGTCCCAAGGTGCATGAAAATCTGGGCAATCATATATAAGTAGAAACATAAAGTGGTGAAGGTTACAACAGGGGGGACCAAGCACTGACCAAGTGGTTTATTGGGTTCGATTCCCAGTTGGTGTCTGCGTTCACTAAGGGATTAGGTACAGCAAAAATGATTTCCAGGTTTTGATCCCCTGCTGTTTACCTGCCCTGTCACCCTCATCTCATAGATAGGATCATCAAAGACTGACAAGTTTAAACATTTGTATGAAAAGTCTGAATTCATCCTAACTTGTTTTTGCCCTGAAAAATGACTCTAGCTGTCAGTATGGCATAAAGCATCCATCACTCCCAAAGTGCTAGGGCCTGGCCAGGCTGGATGTAATCAGGGTCCTCATTGGCAAGTTACCCTCCCACTGTACTGTGGGTAGAGCGCTATTCTGCCTTCTTGCTAGGCTTGGGAGGCATAGTGGTTTTATTTTTTTTGTCCTTTTTAAGTGTTTCCTTAGCATTGGTTAAGCATTGGCCATGAGAGTACTCAATACAGGCAAATGTGGGCTTCTTTGTAGTCCAGGTCAGAGACAGCAAGGGAAAACAGGGTGCAGGTTGTTGACGGTGGTCCAAGGCAGGCGTCTGTATTCCCAGGCTGGCGGTCAGGAGTAAGGCTGAGCGGCTGTTGGCAGTAATCTCCAGGCCAGGCAGCTTGGGACAAAACAGCACAGGCCATTGAAAGTGGTCTCGGCAGGCATCTAATACCTGGGCCGGGCGGTGTGGGACAAGGCAGCGCTGGCCATTGACAGTAGTCTTGGTGGGCATCTAATCCCTGGGCATTAGGGTGGACAAAGCAGTGCGGGCCTGTGACAGTAATCTAAGATGGCGGCGGTGGGAGCAGGGCATGAGCCACTAACAGCAAGTGTCTGGGTCCCTGAGTGGTCATCAGGCTAATCCATGCCAGGGACAATCAGAGTACATCCCAATAACAGTTGTCTGGCGAGGAATCCATGCAGACCGGACCCAAGGCGGTGGGAGCAGCAGGGTGCAGGCTGTTGATAGTAGTCTCTGTGGGCATTTTGGTTCCCCGGGAATGGTCGGCCTGAAGATTGCTGTACATGTGTATCACAGATCAGCCGATTGTAGAGGCGATCTGGAACATAAAATAGGAATTGAAACAGTTTACAGCAGGACTAGAGAGAAAACTTTAGGTCTTGTCCTGTGTAGAGTCAGTTGGCTTGTGTTTATGGTAACCAGGGAGGAACCAGTCAGGAGAGCTGGGTATGCCTAGTGGGGAGATGGTGTGGAGTGACCAGTGGTCCCCTAGTTACGAGTGTCCAGTGGGCACATAAACCCTAATGTCAAGTAAAAGCATGTAATAAACGGTTATTGCACATGAGGCGCAATAACATGTGAACTAGATCCTCCATAGCCTCAACGTTTATACTTTGTGAGACAAGAGTGTGATAATTTACACCCTTGACTTTGTACTGGGTAGTGTTTCCAGAGTTATCAGGCCTGTTTCATTGATAGAATTAACTCTTTGGTTCACTTGACATAAATTCTACAATATAGGTTTTATTATCAAATTCATTGTTAACTCTCCTAAAAAGTCACCTAGACAGGGTTCTTTATCATGACTACCTTCATTCTGACTTGTAACTTTACTTGTGAAGATAATGCTATCAGTGTCAGAATAGAGAACACATTCTAATGTGTCTATTAGATCATATAATTCAAGTCGAGCTTGGGCTGTGGTGTAAGCAGCAAGGACAACATTTATTTTACTTGAAGGGTGAATAAGTTCACTTCTTTTTCTGTACTCAACATGCACAATATTTATTTCAAAAGTTATGTCTTTGTTATATCTTCCGTCTTATCTGTCAGTAACTTCATAAATTCACTAACGTCGTCAATATATTTTGACACAGTTATATTGTCTGGCTGACCAAATTTATCCTTAAAATTAGTTATGCTTTAGCTTAGCTAAGAGTCTCATTTCATTTAGGGAATAACACACTCAGGGGCGGGGTCGAGGCCTTCTTGTGCCAGGCTAAGGCACAGGGAATCTGTCAAAGTAAATTTCTGCCACTGCTACATCTGTGTCTTTCCTGAATTCTGAATTGTAAAGAAAAAAAAACTGAGATCAAAATAAACTAAGAGAGTGCTATATTCTGTTTCACTCCCATAGATGGAAATATGATCATGGTTGGCTTGAGGAACAACATCACATTAGTCCACATCCTGTCTTGGTTGCATGGCCTGTGATTTCAAACACATTTGTCAAAGCATCCTATAAACTCAGGTACCCTGACTGGGTAACCCTAAGTGTATAGAGTGGAGAGCAGCAGTTTACCTCTAAACTGTTGGGTCCTGACTGGGTAGAGAAGAGTCTAGAGAAGAAGTCTTGAAGGCTTGCTGGTCAGATGGTACTGACTGCCCATGGTGGGTCAGGGTTTCCAGGCAGGCTTCAGAGGCATGTGTGGCAGTAGTCAGTGTGTCAACTTGCCCCTGGGTTGCCAATCAAAATAATGAATTACCAAGTGAACCAATAAAGTCTAGTGGTGACCGTTTAGAGCAATATCATGATACATGGTATATGTTGAGGCCATAGCCCAATTTGCATTTCACACATTGTCAATGGTTACATCACATACATTGAAGTAATACACAATCAAAACCCTATTCCAAATATTCTTGCATTATAATGTTGTTTGGTACAGCGACAAAAACTGATATCCAGAGTCCATTTGCTGGGGGTAGCAAAATAAACCGAGATATTTCACAGGATATCGTCAGTGATTTGGGTGTTATCAACAACAATAAACTGTATGTGTTGCTCGTAGGTCTTTCTTTCTTCAACCGGGGCAGTAAAGGCTTCGTGTCCTTCCTCTTAAACTGGAGCAGGCGTAATAGATCTTCCAAGCTGTATAACCAAAGACAATATAGTAACACAATGTAAAAATCCTCAAATGATACACGAAACACAAACAGACACTTTATGTACCAAGATCATTGTTAATACAATCAGATCACTTACCAAGTTAATATTACATGTTTAAAAAATCACCATCTCAAGATCCACTATCTTAGAATATGTTTTAAATACTAACAATACACTGTCCAAGAATTTACTGGAAACAGTGTTTGGGGTACCCAAGTTGGTGAGGAATACCCTTTCTCTCTCTTATTTCCTTTTGTGGAGCTAACCTGTGGTGTGGAAACTTCCTCCCGTTGCACCAAACAATGAACGGTATCCGATGTCATGGCAGATAACGAAGGGTACAATGCTGAGTTATAGCGAGGTGGATCCTCACATTCTGGGGTATTGGACTGGGGTAGAACAGAGCATCCAACCTGAATGTGAGACTTTCCTGCACTACATACAAAATGAGTTACATTATCTCCCCTCATACACATTATACTAAAAGCATGTACCCCTTTGGGGTACTAGTGTAGGGCTTCTGCTCCTGGGAAGAATATAAGCCCCCAGTAGCCCCAGCTGATTGTATAATGCAGTGATAGGGGGGACCCAGCACTGATCAAGTGATTCTTTGGGTTCAATGCCCGGTTGGTGCTTGGTTCACTATATGAGGTACAGCTAAAATGATTTCCAGGTTTTGATCCCTTGCTGTTTGCCCGCCCTGTCACCTTCATCTCATAAATACAATCACAAAAGACAGAATTCTGTTGGTATGGTGTAAAACACCCAACACTTACTCACTCAAAGGCTAATTACTGTCTACAAAGTAATTGCCCCTTTGAACCAAATACAATATCAAGGATCCAGCAAAAATAATCATGCATACATTTAAGCAGTACATGCTTCATAACATGTCAAGGAATGAAGTCAGTCCTACCTACCTAACTTTTCCATAGCATCTTACCAAATCTAAGGTAAAATCTTCCTAGGGTAGGGAGGCCCATCTGTCCATCTCACCCTCCATAAAATAAAATACTACGGGAGCCTATCTAGCTACCACCCTAGAGTACACAAACTAAAAGGGACACAAATAGAAGGGGAGCCTATCTTGCTACCACCCTCGAATACACAAACAAAAGGGGAGCCCACTTTGCTACCACCCTAGAATACACAAACAAAAGGGGAGCCCATTTTGCTAACACTCTAGAATACACAACCAAAGAGGGAGTTCCCCGTGGGGTTTCAAGGGTAGAATGGCCCCCAGTAGCCCCTGCTGATCTTATGAGGCGACGATAGGGGGGATCCAGCACTGACCAAGTGGTTCTTTGGGTTCAATTCCCGGTTGCTGCTGTGGTTCACTAAGGGATGATGTACAGCAAAAATGATTTCCGGGTTTTGATCCCCTGCTGTTTGCCCGCCCTGTCACCTTCATCTCATAGATACAATCACCAAAGACAGAATTTGCCCCAATCTGTTTTCGCCATGAATATGACCTTAGTTGTCGAAACAGCATAATGCATCCATTACTCACTGACTCACTCCAAAAGTGGAGCCCATTTTGCTACCACCCTAGAATACACAATCAAAAGGTGAGCCCATCTAGCTACCACCCTAGAATACACAACCAAAAAGGGAGCCCATTTTGCTACCACCCTAGAATACACAAACAAAAGGGGAGCCCATCTTGCTACCACCCTAAAGACATAAAACTGAAATGAAAGGGGAGTTCACCTAACTGCAACCCTATTAAATTTCCAACCAAATGAAGGAGAAAATACTACAGGAGCCCATCTAGCTACCACCCTAGAGTTCACAAACTAAAGGGGACAGAAATAGAAGGGGAGCCTGTCTTGCTACCACCCTAGAATACACAAACAAAAGGGGAGCCCACTTTGCTACCACCCTAGAATATACAAACAAAAGGGGAGCCCATTTTACTACCACCCTACAATACACAACCAAAAGGGGAGTTCCCCGTGGGGGTTCCAGGGTAGAATAGGCCCCCAGTAGCCCCTGCTGATCTTGTGAGGTGACGATAGGGGGGATCCAGCACTGACCAAGTAGTTCTTTGGGTTCAATTCCCGGTTGCTGCTGTGGTTCACTAAGGGATGAGGTACAGCAAAAATGATTTCCCGGTTTTGATCCCCTGCTGTTTGGCTGCCCTGTCACCTTCATCTCATAGATACAATCACCAAAGACAGAATTTGCCCCAACCCGTTTCGCCATGAATATGACCTTAGTTGTCGAAACAGCATAATGCATCTATTACTCACTGACTCACTCCAAAAGGGGAGCCCATTTTGCTACCACCCTAGAATACACAACCAAAAGGGGAGCCCATTTTGCTACCACACTAGAATACACAAACAAAGGGGGAGCCCATCTTGCTACCACCCTAAAGACATAAAACTGAAATGAAAGGGGAGTTCACCTAACTGCAACCCTATTAAATTTCCAACCAAATGAAGGAGCAAATGATACGGGAGCCCACTTTGCTACCACCCTAGAATACACAAACAAAAGGGGAGCCCATTTTGCTACCACCCTAGAATACACAACCAAAAAAAGAGGTTGCCCGTGGGGGTTCCAGGGTAGAATAGGCCCCCAGTAGCCCCTGCTGATCTTATGAGGTGACGATAGGGGGGATCCAGCACTGACCAAGTAGTTCTTTGGGTTCAATTCCCGGTTGCTGCTGTGGTTCACTAAGGGATGAGGTACAGCAAAAATTTCCTGGTTTTGATCCCATCTAGCTACCACCCTAGAATACACAACCAAAAAGACCTCATTATAATTGCACTAATTCCAATAGTATGTGACCTTTGAATGTCTTGTTTCCCAATTGTCTAAAAAAAAGTTGATTGATTTTGGGTGAAAGATTGATTTCTTGATCCTTGAAAAGTCGCTGGATCTCATCCTTGTGTATGAGATGGTTACCATTAGATGCACAGGCGACATGCCTTGTACACCTTAACTTGTTTGTTCCATCCCATGCACCTTCAAGCCCCGTGGGGGTCGGGGTAAGAATAGGCCCTGAGTAGCCCCTGCTGATTGTAAGAGGCGACGATAGGGGGGACCCTGCACCGACCAAGTGGTTTTTGGGTTCAATTCCCGGTCAGTGCTTGGTTCACTAAGGGATGAGGTACAGCAAAAATGATTGCTGGGTTTTGATCCCCTGCTGTTTGCCCGCCCTGTCACCTTCATCTCATAGATTCGATCACCAAAGACAGAATTCGTCCCAACTGGTTTTCGCCGTGAAAATGACCCTGGCTGTCGGTACGGCGTAAAACACCCAACACTCACTCACTCACTAACTGCACCTTCAATATTGTGTCTTGCATGTTGTTCGACACATGCAGGAATATTTTCACCATTCTGGACACAATATTTGTTTCCATGTTAATGATATGCTAATTCCACACACTGCAGAATTATGTAATGTAATGAGTTTACACACATATCATCTACAATTTTACATGAGAAGTTCGGGGCCACCACACTGTCAATGAATGATGTTTGACAAATGCAGAAATTCAGACAATGTTTGCAGTCAAACAGTTAAACATTCTTGTGTTCATCCCACATTCCTGTGATGCTGTCTATAAAGTTTATATTCTACTCGCCTTATCCAACCCAAATTAGACACATTAGAATGTTTCTTTGCCTACCAGTGGCTTTTAGTCCTTCTTTCGCTGAAACATTGTTCTTAACATAATTATTGACAATTTCGTAATCCTTCATTATTTCACATGACTGATCCTCTCCAAATAGTTTCCATAGACACAGGTCTGGGAGAATCCAGGGCATTCTAGGACTCTCAACCTGTACTTTTTTGAGTTCAAGAATTTTCACTGGTTCAGACAAACAATTTTCATCCACATTTTGCTTATATTCAACAAAGATTGAATTCTTTACCTTCTCAGCATTAGGCACATGTCCATCCTGCTTATATTGTATGTTGTCTGCAGTTTTCTCCTCAAAAGGTTTGACCTCTTGAGAAATGGTTATATTTTTATGATGGGGTTTAAACCCTTGCTTATAATGTATGCAAACTACGCAGCATATTTGATCATAATATGATCAAATATGCTGCGTAGTTTGGGGAAGGGCCCCGAATGAAAATGAATATATTATATTCATTTTCATTCGGGGCCCTTCTTCTGCCATACATGGAGTTTGACCCCCAACCTAGTTTTCTCTGTTCATTACCAGCTCCCAGCAGCACTTTCCCATGCGCTCTTCTCTGGAAAGATTACTTCCACAGATTCACCCTTGATTCCTGCTGCTTCTCTATCCATTTTGGCGATATCCTCTATTGTTAACACTTGACTGTTGCTGTGGTGGGGCCTGTCGGGCCTCAGCCTGGTGAAGGTTGTGACTCAGGTCCTGCCTGAATCAGATCATCAGCTTTTGCAGGTCGATGTTCTTCCCAAATGATGTGGTTGAAAATTAGGCTTATATTCTGCTGCCTTTGGAACTTGACCTTGAACCTATTGGTCATACTGGTTTGGTTTGCTGATACTCAACACGGACACCATTTTCTCAATGCCCTTTTCAATACCTGCGTCCATTTTATCTGCCACAGTATCTACCTGACTTCTGACCAATTTCAGTCTTTTCTCTAGGGCTTCTAGTCTTTTGGCATTTTGGCTTTACTTGCGCACTGTTTCATGAGCTACTTGTGCCTCTCGTTAAGGTTGCCAGGTTGTTGTTTTCTTAAATGTTGAGGTTTCTTAAGGTCATGCGAATTTTCTCAGCTCCTGGTCCGGTTACTTCTATAACACTTGTTCTGATGGCATCCCAGTCTACCATTCCATGAACATAATTGCAAAGGGCAGGGGGCAAATGAAACTTCAGTTGGTTCATTAAGTTAGCATTATTATCCCCAACTCCGTACCCATTGGTAATACAGTCTATATATTGTGTAAGCCATTGAATACCTTCATATCATCATTGGGCTGTAAGTTCTTAACCCTTTAGCCCCCAATCCGGCCATGGCCGCCCGAGGGTGTACTCCCCAATCCGGCCGTAGCCGCCCGGAAAAATAGCTGTTTTTCCTTAATTTTTCCATATTTTTCCAATGAGAGTTTTCAGCAAACAGAAACGGCAAATATATCGCTTTAAAGGTCATTTAATTCCCTTTTCAATATCTCAAACCAGGTGTTAATAATACTTATTGCCATGGGTGTGTAAACATTTAAAATGCCTTAATTAATGGAAATATAAGGAATTCCTGGGGGAAATCCATGGAAATCCAGGGGAAATACAGCAATTCATAGTTGCAATCTGTGGGGTCTAAAGGGTTAAAAACGCTTTTTGCGACATCATAATGCCTAATTTGTTTGCTTACTTCTTGTTGGTCAGCCATATTGTCAATATTAAAGACATACTTTGGGATACTGTTTAGATGGTGTTGAATTGGTTGAACTATTGTCTGGTTCTAAAATTCTGGTGCAAAATCAAAGGGTAGGTCTTGTAAAACATGTGGATTTGGATTTAAGTTGGCTAGCTCAAAAAATAGACTTTGGTCAGCATTTTCCTTAAAGGGTATGAACAGATCAGGATTTAGTAGCACAGGGTTGTTCAAAGTGAGAGGCAGTTCATGAATAGGCTTAGGGTCAGCCCCCGGTAGGAGTTGGATTGGTGGTTCATTATTTTGTTCCCTGCCAAGCACATTCTTGGCAATGGGTCTTAAGTTGCTTTTTTGCTTTACCTTTATTTTTTAAGTTTTTTATGAAGTAGTATTCTTTCTCACTTTTCTTTGGCTGAGGAATGCCTGTTATAAAACCACCATGTTAAAAGGCCGCCATATAAAAAGGCCAACATTGCTAATTGTAGTGTGGTATTGCCATTTCACCAAGCCAAACCATATCTTAATGTATCAATGAATACCACTATGAATTTGGTTATTGCCTAAAATGCCTTAAGATTGATAGGTAATAAGAGAGACCCATTACCAAATGTGTTGGTCCATTAACCCACCTACAAAATAAAAAGCCTTATAAAAAAAACCAATCCTTGCTGACCAAAATCATTTTCCAGATAATCACATTTGCCACCAGTCAAGATTTCCCAAGCTATTGTGACTCAGTCATTCCGATCTGAGCCCCTGTCCAAGCTGGTACTTAACTTTGTCGGGCCTGTTTCTACTATTTGGTCAATAAGGCCAAGCTACTTTTTTTACTGTTTCACATTGCTGAACTATGGCAGTGAGTGTTACCTCATTTGCTTTACTCTACCATTCTCTGTTTCTGATTAGACCAAAAGAAATGAACTATTTGTTATATATGAGTGGACTTAGCATTTATGTACAACTGACAATGATAAAATTAACATAATATTAATCAGGATGTGGTCTTCCTTCATTACATGAAAGGGGTATATGTGTATCGGGATGTGCGGTATGTAGGAAAATTTTGACATTGCAATACTCCTTGATATCACTGATAGTTTTTGTTCTTTTTAATTTCTTTATTGCTTCTCAATATGACATTGAGATAGTTCCATGATATAGTGCGAGAGTACAGGTCATTAATGTGAGGGGGTGTCTTGCATCTTGGCCTTTGTTGGTTGTAATGTCCTGTGAAAGGGTATATTTAGTGGGATACAACAGCATAGATTTTGCAACATTAGTTATCACAGTACTTGTGTGTCCTTTTTCAAAGGAATCATGTGCATGTAGGGGGACATGAAATTTGATTATGTTGAAGATCCTGACTGCATGGTGTTTGTTTAAAATGGGCATAGGAACTGAGATGCTGAAATTGTTATCTGTTACGTGTGTCAGAGATGCTGATGCCTGAGAATAGTAGTACTGTGGGTTCATTGAGTAAGGTTGGAAAAGGGGGATTATTCATCTGCAATTGCATTTTTAGATCCTGCAAGGTGGCACTCAGAGTGACTGGGTTTGCTAGTTGATGTGGGAGTTTGTTTAATGACAGAGTCTGAAGTCCAATTAATGTAGTAAGGAGATCTGAGAATGACTGGAGCAATTCATTTTGTGATAGAGAATCATTATTGGTTACTGATGTCATTTCATGCACCGTCCCTTGGCCATAAGGACAGAGTGACCTTAGTTTAATTGTCCCTCTTCCTCTGAGTGGAGGGGGACTGGGGTGGGGTATCTTGGCAGCCTGTGCAGCCAATCATCTGTTTGTCGCCTATGGTGATGACTGTCTCTCTGTTATATTAGGACTTCAGAGATCACGGCACGATATGAATGGGTAGATGTTTTATTCCCCACTGGCCAAATGGCTGTGGGCTCGTTGTATTATACATGCTATAGCAATGACGTGTCGGCTTACCATTGGTGTGGTTGCGTCGTCTATATATATATAGTGTTATGCTGTTGCTAGGTATGATATAGGCCATAAGAAATTGTATAATAGGAATGTAAATATGAGCAATTAATGTGATCAATAAGTACATATGAAGATAAGCAATTTTATTCTGGTATTATCAATAATCTAGAAACTAGACATCATAATTAAATATGAAACTGATACAAAGTATTAATTTCTCCTTATAACATTACTCCCCTCCCCCCTGAAAATGCAGGATTTTTTTCTGCATGCTAACATGCTGCGGTGGGTATGCCAAAAGCATGTGTGTAACCCCGCCTTATGAATTACAGTCCTTACTCTGAACAAATTAATCCCAAGAATGCATTTGTGGCATAAGATAATAAAACAGGTTAAATACAGTATAGTAGGGATGAGTCAACATAATGTATATATCAGTAAGATGCCTGAAATGAGAGGAGTTCTTAGATGTGGTTGTATGACGTTCTACAACTAGATATAAGTTGCCTACAGTAAGACATCATAAGGTCAAAGGTATAAGGTATTGGCAAGTTCATTGTCCATGGGGCGTTCAAGTTTGTCATGAAATGGTAAAAGACTGTTCGTTATCATTAGTCTATCATGTTGGCAGACGTGGATGCATAGTTGTGACCCTGACGACGTCGGCGATGGGGCCTGCGTGGGCCACCATTTGGGACTGCTGGGCTATGAAGGTGTTGTAGCAGGCGGGCGTAGCGCTGCACTGCTTGTTGCATGTCCATGGGGGTAATGGGCCGAGTCCTTCTAAACGGTCGGTCGTGCAGGTCTATAAAGTAATGTTATAAGGAGAAATTAATGTGATCAATAAGTACATATGAAGATAAGCAATTAAATTCTGGTATTATCAATAATCTAGAAACTAGACATCATAATTAAATATGAAACTGATACAAAGTATTAATTTCTCCTTATAACATCTTCTACCCTGATCCAATTCTCTGTGGTAGTCATCTCTTCTGGGGCTGTGGTGATAGTAGGAATCTCCATGTTGGCCCCTATAGTGATTAGTGTCTCTAGGTCTATAGTGGTCGGGGCCTCTTGAGTAATCACTGGGCGAGTACCTTTCTGATGAGTGATCTCTGCACCCCGTTGGGTACCGGGGTAAGGCTTCTGCTCCAGGGAAGAATATAGGTATGTAGTTGAGCCTTGGGGTCAACAGGTGTTTTGTTGTACAGATTGTTCATTGAATTCTGGGTTCTCCAACTTGTGTTATATTGGTACTTCAGAGATCAATCAAGGCACGATGTGTTGGTCCCCCTGAGTCTTTGCAGGCATTCCCTCTTGAAGTAGCCCTCCTTGGAGACAGTACCAACAAATTCATTCATTTGATACTCTGTGACCAACTGTAATTACAATATAAACATGTTTTCGCCATGAATATGGCCTTTGCTGCCGACATGGCGTAAAACCCCCAACACTCACTCACTCACTCTGCCTTTTGGTTACCTAACTAACTTTTCTCCTGCAGTCCCTAGCCTTATGCCCTGGAATACTGCAGTTCCTGCACCTATCCCCAAATCGAAGGTGATCAACCTCCATAGCCTCCTCCTGCCTCACATTTTGACCCCTAGTACCTGCACTTACCCCTAAATCAAAGGTGATCCACCTCCATAGCCTCCTCCTGCCTCACATTTTGACCCCTATTACTGTTCTCAGATCTCATGCTCAGTTTGATATAGATATTTTGTTCATTTCAAGCACTGTACACGGTTGCATTCAGATCGTTGGGCTTGCTTTTCATAACTTTAACCTTTAAATAATCGTGATAGAGTCTGTCTATGAAGAATCCTACTAATTGTCGCTGAACAGCATCAATTCCTCCTTCTTGCCCCCTAAAGGCATCCCTTGCCATGGTGAGTAACCTTTCCGCGTATATTTAAATACTCTCCCCTTCTCTCTGCTTAATCCTTCTCAATAAAGTGAAAGCAAACTGGGGGTCGGTCACCTCCCTGAACCTATCTGATAATTTGTTTTTAACTTTTAAACTGATCAAAGTTTGTACGCGGGTGGTCAGTCATGCAGCGTTGAATAAAATCCCCCACTACACCTTGTGCTGTCTGAAAGGCTATTAGTTTCTTTCTATCATCATTTAAGTTAGCTAATAATGCTGTTTTCTCAATTTCCCTGACCCAGTCCTTGAATTTCTTTGCATCTCCCTCATATTTTTGAACCTAGTCCCTGTTCCAAAAAGCAGAGGACAGCTCAGTGATGATTGTCTGTGGATAATGAACACATATTGTGCCAGTTTATATCTGCACCATCTAAACATAGTGAAGGGGGACTGCCATAGGGTCTCTTGGCTGCATTTTGTACGTGAACGTATTTTTTCTCATTACTCTACGTAAAATATATAAAATCATGATAGCTAGAATTATTGTCAACACTTTGTCATTGTAATTTAGCTCATTGATCAGTTCTTTCAATTGATAAGATAGATTAATTCCAGTATGGATATTCTGATGTGTCATATGTGGATAGATATCTGCTTCATAGTCTATTGGATCAGTGGCAAATTGTTAAACATGACTAGGTAAAATTGTACGCAGAGCAATGAGCAGAGGTATCACTTTCCTGACCTTATACATGGCATAAAAAGGTTCTGACAGTAGTACCATATTATGATTTGTTTGATGGTTGGTTCTTGATTGGTTAGGAACTTGGGGGTATAGGAGGGCAGTGCAGGCTGACTTTCACTCATAGCTCTGAAACAGCAGGTTCCACATCAGTAGCTATAATAAGTACAATTACAAAGAAAAGCACTGGATCACCCACAACTGACCCAAATTTTAGAGGTGGCCAGTGGTCAATAGGGGGGTGATAAGAATTAAAATCGGCAAGTTTTAACAATGGAATGTCTACACGGTTAGAGAATCTTAGTTTGTCCTGGATGGTCTCCTCTACCCTGGTGGGAAAGGTCAAATTAAAACTGGGGAGTTCAATATACTTTGGGGAGGTTTATTGAGGAATGTCCAACATCCACCCCTCTCACTCTCTTTTGTCTCCAGCACACATCCAGGACCCACTGTGATTCTTGCTGGACCTTTGTAAAAAGTAATGGTTGGCCTCTCTTCTGTACAGCGGAATGTTGTCTCATTAGGCTGATATGCTACCAGCACTATGGAAGAGGGGTGATTAGCCTCTCTATAGATAGCACTGGTTAAATTATGTTGGGAGGTCACAATAATGTCACAGCCTTCGGGACGGCGCCCTGTCAAAAGATTTGACTCACAAGTTTGTGTGAGCCTTTCTTTCATTACATGACAGATTTTAAGCGCCGCCCCAACACAGAAATCTGGGAGGAAGGAGGCGCTGGAGACAGTCCAAGACAACACTTTCTGCGCCCGTCAGTTGCCTTAGATGTCTGTCTCCAAGGGGAATAGGGAAGTACTTGAGTGCAAATTGAATGTATTTGTCAGATGTGAGACCTGGAATTGTAGCTTTGAACACCAGTTCATTGCCAAATTTATGGAGGGGGAGGATGGATGCATGTTGATAATGCCAACGGAGTGGGGCAACGTCATGTTTGTGATGTTAGAGTTGTCTCAAGACATCATAAAAGTACGAAGGGGGCATAATTTCGTCTGTCAGGTAGCCTCTTTCCAGCTGGAGCCTTTGGCGATGGAAGAGGGCTTCCTGATGGAGATACAGGTGGATGGCTTGGTCCACCTTATCCAGCACCACATTAATATGATGCTGAATGTGTATCATATCAATAGACCTTGCGATGCCCTGCACCCTATGGAGGTTCCTTTGTACCATGACAGACAGTTCTCTAGAAGCATTTTGAAGTACAGCAATGTCCATACGATTCTCTTGGAGGTAATGACATGTCTGATTCATAATTGAAACCATGTCACCTCCTTGATGTGTGAGAGCATCGAAATGGTGTTGTGACTGCAGAATGGCTGATGTTAAGGTGTCTGTTTGGGCCTGGGTGGCTGTACCAAAGAGAGCATTACTCAAGGAGCCAATGAACCCAGTGGTGAGCGCCTAGATCGAGATTGGGACGTCTACTGCTTGGATTCCATTGTGTTCATTCAAGTTCTGCCTCATTAAGGCCACCTGTTCCATCCATTGACCGTAGTCATCACTTCCAGCCTGTCCTTTTGCCCTTACGATTTTGACATCCAAGATCCAATGGGTGATCCAAGATGCAAATTCAGGCTTTGGAGGTGGATGAATGACAATGACTGTCCAAAGGCCTGAGACAACCCGCACTTCCCCCTTGTTGGTGACCAAGACGCCCTCCTCCGTAAAGATATCTGCCTGGCCCAGCCCTACTACTCCTGCAGTGAGGCAAAGAAGAAACAGACAAACTGGAGAATTCGTCATTTGTCTGCTAGTGCCTCTTCAGGACCAGGGGGGCTTCCCAGTCGCTTTGCAGGAATAATATATAACGGAGTTGGTGCGCAGTTGAGTTTTTGTAGACCTTGGGTTGGCTCTGTGGAACACTCAGCTGCCTGTTCCTTTTCCAGTTGTTGAGTCTGGGACCTAGTTACAACCGCTGGTCGAGTGGTCAACTGCCTCTTCACAATCAGATGTTGTCTGGCCCTTCCCAAGGGATGCTTTAGTGCTGGCTGCTGCTCAACCGTAGGCACCTTGTCCAGTTGAATGTCTACCTGGTCGGTAACCCCTTCATCAACAGATGAAGTTTCTGGAGTTGGAGTAGGTGAAGGTATGTCTACTTGTTGTTCAGCCTCCGTGGTCTGTAAAGGGATATGAGTATGAGGCCAATTGTTATTCATCAGCGGTTGACTAGGAACACATTGCTGCTCAGGAGTCTCGGGGTCAGGAAGAGAAGGGTTTACAACAACATGCATTCTCTGTCTTTTCTTATGTTCTGCTCGTGTCTGCCTCACCCTTAACCTGTCCCAATCTGCCTCAGGATCAACTAATCTCACCTTTTCCCTGTTTACCACTCTTCTACTACTATTATGACCCACCACTGTTACAACTGAACCTCGTAGGCCAACCACAGTATAGCCATGGTCCCATTTCGGGTCCAAGGGGGCACTGTCATTGGCTAAAACCACTATACTGTCCCCCACCCTAAGGTCACCAGCATGAGCCCTATCCACCAATCTCTGGTAGTTATACCTCCAACTATTTTCTGTATTAACAGCAGCTTCCCTAAAGGTATTGGCCAGTTCTTGTAGCCTTGTCCCCAAGATTTCCTCTTCACAACCCTCTACCCCAGGAAATATTTTGGTAAATGGAAGTTTGGGTTTGCAATATTTTGGTAAATGGAAGTTTGGGTTTGCGTCCATATGTGAGGAAGTATGGGGTAAATCCTGTTACAGATGACGCGCTGACTCTGTGGGCCCACAAGGTTGTACCCAGATGCTCCCCCCACTCTCCAGGTCTAGCGTTCACATATTTTCTCAAGACAGCTTTAAAGGTACAATGGAACCTTTCTATCTTGCCATTAATTTGAGGATGGAAGGGTGAAGAATGTCTTACATCCACTCGCAATGCCGATAAGTAACCTTCAACTTGTCTTTGTTTGAACTCTAGACCCTGGTCTGTGATCATTACCTCTGGAGGACCATATCGGGGAATGTATTCATTTTCTAGATTCCTAACTACACTTTCAGCAGTTTTGTTTGCCAAAGGTTTCACTACTGTCCAGCCAGTGCAATGATCTATCAGGGTCAATATATATCTGTTGCCCTGCCTAGATTCAGGGAATGGTCCACACATGTCCATCCCCACTATCTGAGAAGGGTAGTGAGCAATGGGCATAGCCTTTGGTGCAACTCTCTCCCCGTGGGGATCCGGGGTTGGGGTTCCTTTGGGAGCCTCCTGGGAAGAATAGGTCCCCAGCAGCCCCTTGCTGTTCATAGGAGGGGACAAATGGGGAGACCAGACTCAGTAGCTCTTTGGTAGAGTGCCAGCTCTGAGTCTGGGAGGTCTTGGGATTTATCTCTGGCCGAGTCACACCAAAGACTTTAACAATGGTAGTGGTCACTGCTTGCTGGCACTCGGTGAAAAATATCTCAGTGTGGCAGCACTATAAAGAGGGCATTGGGTCCCACTGCTACAAATAGGCATTTCATACATTCGGTCACCGCCCCTGTGGCGTAAAACTAGCTGAAAGGCTTTACCTTGTGCAATCTGGTAAAAGAACCCTAAAGGGTTTGCCGGACGTTAAACTAATCCCACAAACAAACAAACAAACTCCCTTCTGCTACGGTGTACTGCACATTTTGCACATTTAGAAATGGTACGATATATCTCTTTATGCATCTCTGGCCATTAATAAGCTTCCTATATCCTATCTAATGTTTTTCTCATCCCCTGGTGGCCAACTTCAGCATGTGCCCGGTGAATAACTCTGAACCGAGCTGAAGGAGGAAGTACTAGGCGCAGATATTCTGGCTTCCCTTGGGGTGGAATTTAAGTATACAATAGTCCATCTCTCACAGCATATCCTTCCTCATCATCCAACCCCAACCTATACTCTGGCATTTCCCTCTGCTCCCTGCCTATTTCTTGTTTCTCCAACTTGTCAAATTCCCATGGGATCTCCCCTTCTTCTATCACTTCACTTATAACCAGGCTGTCCCTTTCTATGTCTGTTCTTGGTTTGACCCTAGAAAGCATGTCAGCCCTGATGTTATTTGGGCCTTGCCTATACTCTATGGGGGCTCCGTAGTCTGCCAACAATACTGCCCACCTTTGTATTTTCGTATTCTTAACTTCCGAAAGAAACAAGGATTTTAAGGGTTTGTGATCAGTATATATTGTAAAATCAGCAGAATAGAGATAAGGTCGGAGCTTGTTTAATGCAAAGACCACAGCCCAAGCCTCCTTTTCTACTGTGGCCCGGTTCAAGGATGCACCTGAGAGTTGCTTTGAGATGTAATGGACAGGTCTTTCCACCCACTTGTGCTAGTTCAAGTTGTAGGGGCTCGGGCAAATATAGTCATATAAGTCCAGTAGTGAGAGACACAAACACTATTCCAATTAATAAATCCAACAATCATAGTACAAGTCCAAGTCAGAAGTGAATTACTCATAGTACAAGTCCAATAGTTAGAGGTTAATTGCTTGAAAGTTACACAGCTATCCAACTAGTCACCAAAACCATATAAATGATAAGTAATCAGCCTTATATATGAATTGCCTGTGTCTGCTGCCCTTGAGAAGGTCACCTTGAATAATATAGGGTAACTGAAGGTGAAGGTTGTGTATGGGTGTGATTAACCTTCCCGGTAGCCTTTGGGTAAGGTGAAGGTCGTTGCCGGTAGTATAAGGGGAAAGGTGAGGGTCACTGCTTGTGGTATATAGGGAAGGTGAAGGTCCCTGCTGGTAATATATGGGGATGGTGAAGGTCCCTGCTTGTGGTATATGGGGAAGGTGAAGGTCCCTTTTAGTGGTGACCCTGGCTATTGTGCCAGCTATAATGTGCCGGCTACAGGGTGCCAGTGTAACCTTGGTTTAGGCAGAGTTGATCCGTGTCGCATAATTAGTTTGACCTACCTTAAGATTCAAGGTCGGTGTTTGTAAGTGGCCTTGTTTGATTATTTGTAGCTCTGAGTTTGGAATAACTCTTGCCTTACATGTCTTACTTGTGGGTGTCTAGACATGGTCTAGTACACTCTCATCATCTTCCTGGCAGAGGATAGCCCCCACTGCATAATCACATGCATCTGTGTATAACTTGTAGGGCTTGTCTGGTTGAGGATAGGCCATTACCTGGTCTGATATCAACAAGTCTCTCAGCATCTCCCATGCATATTGCTCCTCCCTTCCCCACACAAAGCGAGTATATTTCTTCGTTAACTTTACTAGTGGCCCTGCAACTTTGGCATAGTCCGGAATGCATTGCCTGTAATACGAGCACATACCAAGGAAACTTCTAATCCCCATAACATCTCTGGGTTGGGCCATTTAAGCTATGGCTCTTGCCTTTTCAGGATCTGACCGTATCCCCTCCCCTGAAACAATAAAACCCAAAAGTTTCACTTGTGATTTGGCAAACTCGCACTTGGACATCTTGACTGTAAGCTGAGCAGCTCGTAATGCCTCAAAGACTTGGGTGACATGTTGCTTACGCTCTTCTGAGGTCTTACTAAAGATTACTATGTCATCCAGGTAAACCATAACACTCTTGCCAATGTATGGAGCAAGGACATGGTTCATGAGTCTTTGAAACAGAGCTGGGGCATTTGTAAGACCAAAAGGCATCCGTTTGAAGTGGAATAGCCCCTTATTGCATACAAACGCAGTCTTTTCTCTACTTCTAGGGGATATTGGCACTTGCCAATAGCTCAACTTCAAATCTAAGGTACTGAAAACAGAAGCCCCTGTCATCATGTCGAATATATCTTGTATGTTTGGCAAGGGGTGGGCATCTTTCTTGGTGACCTGGTTCAGCTTGCGGTAGTCTACACAGAACCATACTTTCGCAGCCAAAGCTCCAACCTCCATACGCTCTTCCTGTCTGTCACATCTGGACAGCACTTTGGCAATACTAACAGTATGTGCTGCAGCCCCTGCAACTTCAATGGCCTTTTGTAGGGTCTGCGGTCACTTTGCGAAGGTCTCAAAACAGATCTTTGATTCTCTAAGACCGGAAACAAACAAACGGACAAGATTTTCCTGGACCATTTCATGGTTAAAGTTAGCTTCTGTGTAAGCCTTATTCGCTGCCAGCTGGAGGTTACGGCCATAAGTCTGGACGTCTTCATATGGCTTCTGGAATATTGTGTCTAACTTAGCCCTTTGTTGTTGGTCCTCTTCCTCAGACAGGTAGGCCCTTCTTATCTCAGTTTTTATATTAGCCCAGGGGGCTGAGTTTCCAAATAACTGCAAATTACTTTGGCCAGAGGCCCAATGGCCAAAGAACCCACTAACTCAATGGTTAGGGCATCAGTGGCACTGCAGTATTTAACTGCCCTGCCTATAGCAGCCATCCATTCTTTAAGAGCCTCCTTGTTATTCCCATCTGCAGTGCCAATGTAAGTGCCATGTCTTTCTAGCCGTTTTCTGAGCTGACTCGTGGCTATTAAAATGATTTGCCTATCAGCGGCTGACATTTCGTCACCATCACTGGCTTGCCCATCGCGATTGGCCATCTTGAAATATTTCTATAAAATAAGCTGAAGGATAAGTAAGGGGTAGTAGTTCCAATAAACTCTACTCAAACGTGGTAAATAATTTTGAGGGGTTGCTGGGTATCCTGGTATTTCACTAAGTACCAAAGACTTGTGGCCTGCTCCAGTTCAGTACAAAGGTCAACTAGGTCGTACCTTCCAGCAATCATCCCTTCCTATAATTCGTGCTTGATATAATCCCTTTTTTTTAATTTCAGGCAAACAATAGGCAGACTAGGTTTTACAGCTAAAGTCCAATTAATATCACCTTTTAAGGGGCATACACTTTCACTGGCTAAAATTAGCAACATTCATCAGAAAAATGTTAATAACTGTGGAAGGATTAAAGACTCATAGGCATGCTATACCTTATTTTGAACACCAGAATCAAGGCAACAACATACTAGAAGGGCTAAGCCATACCTATTCTACAAGCCGACTTATTAACTCCCAAAGGTGAGGTAGTATAAAAGATAAAATACATTTATGTCAACAATTCCCAGCCTGAATAAAGGAGGTCAGGAGATATTCAATAACTCTGTGGGAAATGAAGGCACACTGGCATGCTATACCTTATTTTGAACGCCACAATCAGGGCTATAACATATAAAAAGGGCTAAATAATACCAACTCCAGAAGCAGACTTAATTGGCTCCCAAAGGTTAGGTAGTATAAAGATAAAATACATTTATGTCTACAATTCCGAGCCTGAATAAAGGAGCCCAGGAGATATGCAATAACTCTGTGAGAAATAAAGAAACACAGGCATACTATACCTTATTGTAAATGCCACAATCAGGGTTATAACATACTAAAAGGGCTAAGCCATACCTATTCCAGGACGTGACTTACTGAAACCCAAAGGTTAGGTAGTATAAAAGATAAAATGCATTCATCTAACATTCCTGGCCTGAATAAAGGAGCTCAGGAGATATTCAATAACTCTGTGGGAAATAACATACTAAAAGGGCTAAGCTGTACCTATTCCACAAGTGGACTTTTCGACTCCCAAAGATGAGATAAAAGTACGTGCATATCTACAATTTCTGGCCTGAGTAATAGTCCTTAAAAGAATTTGCATGAGCTAATAATCAGCAAAATACCTCCTAAATGCTTCATCCTGCACTCACAACACTCACAAGTTCACAATTCCCACCTTCAGATCCTAGGGCGTAGACCTCCTGTGTTGGTGAGCAGTGATGTTGCCAGTAGAGTTTGGTAGTTGTTCAGCATACCATGTCAGTCAAAGTTGCCTAAACTAATGCCCCATTTAGTTTAGAAGTGAGTCCTATTCTATTTGCAGAATATAGTCTCAGTAAAGTGGTCGCCAATATAAACTCCAGCAGAGTGCCAGGGTCTATCTTATGGTAGCATAGTAGGCAAGTATGAGGAGACAAGACAGTAGCTGAGTTGTCAACTGAAGAACTTTAATTTCTGTTTCAATATATATACATTGTCAGCCAGAGGCTGGATCACCTGACTTCCTGACCCTTTGAGCCCAGAGGCCTTATTTATGTAATCCCCCCTCTCACCTGATCACTCCCACCAGATAGGAACATAATATCAGGGAACCATGACCCGCCATACCACTGATAGGAGCAAGGCCTGTTAAGTTATATGGGCCCTAGTCCTCTCAGTAGGTGTAGATACCAGGTCCCAATAACTGGATACAGCAGGTCCCAATCAGTTTAACGTACATGATATCACGGAACGTCTGAGGGTTTACATTTATTATTCAAGAAACCACCTCTGATTGCAAGTATATGACAATAGTTTCTGATACGATAAATCAATCCCTGGTATGAGTATGCCTGGAATAAAAATCAGTTTATACTGCCTGAATCAGTATGTCCGAAATATGTAAATGAGCTACTGATTATCCCACTGAATGTACACTGATTTCTACTGCCAGCTCATTTAAATATTTCAGACATACTGATTGACCACTGCTCAGCCACTGTATTTCCACTGATTTCCACTGAATTAACACTGAAATACTACTGCAACTTGACACTGATTCTCTACACAGTATACACTGTTTTCCCACTGCTTTTTGTTTCGGGTGGTGTAACATCTATGCATAACACTGGGGACTCCCACCAGATTTTGGCAATAACATCTCTGCCACAGAGTACAATTAAAAGAAACCATATTTGAATGAAATAGATTTGATTGGAATGTGCTATTCTACACCTGTCTTTCGTCTTCTTAAGTCATTCCAACATTTCAACTGTTCTCGCCGTGAATATCAAAATGGTGTAAAGCAACCATTACGCACTCACTCACTCCAGGGATTGGCAAAACAAGAAGAGTGACACCAACAAGAAATTAAATCAAAACCAAACCAGATTGGTCAAGGTTCAAACATACTATCTGCATGGTGAAAATGCTGTTTGGTAAACGAACCCTGAAGGGTTGGCCGGACTTTAAACTAACCCAACAAACACACAAACAAAATTATCCTGTGTGCTAATGTTTAAAATCAACCGTGGCACTTGTGTTATCAGAACCTATTATTGTCTTGTCATAAAACATAGTGGGTAATCTAGTTTTTACAGGTCTATCAACAATTATTTCAGCAGTCAATTTCTTCCAGGATACATTAAAAGTGCTAAACAAAGGTAGATAAACTAGTTCAACATTGAAGACTGGGAGTGTTATCAGAGGTAGTATGTGGATAGATAACCATATTGTCTACCATAGCCATCTTCCCACAAGGGACTGTCAGTGTACAGTAAATGCAAGAAACATCCTTCTTATAATTGTTTATATGGTCAGTCATAATTACTTTGGAAGAGGCTGTAGAAATTACAAACTTTTAATCCGAATATTGTCAAAAGGCTTCACATTAAAGTACACGAATTATTAATCATAGTCACATTATCATGCCACAAGGCCCAAAAACAAGTCATAACATTTGCTATCCATTACTTTTGTAAATGTGGACATTAAAGATAATAGTAAGGAATACATTCATTGAGGTCTGAATCAGTCAGTTCAATATACTCTTGACTATTCTCAGCTATGACCAACTTTCTTACATCTGCCTGAATCATACTTTATCCTGTTGATAATTTGAATTGTCTTTTTGTGTCTACCTTAAGTGTTCAATTTCCTGCTGCATGACCCTGTCATTCATCTTCTAAATTCATTTCAACCTTTCAACTGTTCTCGCCATGAATAAGACCATGGCTGATGGAATGGCGTAAAACAACCATTACTCAATCACTCACTCGCTCGTACCTCCGACCCCCTAAAGTAACTTTAGATTTGATTTATGAATAATAATCTGTCCAATAACTAGAGGTTATTAGAAGTGTGATACATGTATATACAAAATATGGCATTTTTATCATAAAATAACTGTCAAATGGTTAAGAAATATTTCATGAATCTGTATTTCAAGGTATTACTTCCCGAAGTTTATGCTCTGCTGGACTGAGTTTTTGGACCTAAAGATAAGAATCCCATGTGAGACGCAGGCCTACATTGAAGCAAACTACGGGACCAACTGGTTTGAGCCTGTAAAACGTTGGGATTGGAAGAAGAGTCCCCCTAACGTTCGAGAAAATGGGGAGTGGCCAAAGGAAGAATGGCCCAAAGTCATACAAGAATTTGAATAGCAAAATGTGAAAAGTGAATATATTTTGATTCTATTTGCTTTTTACGCACAGCATATCTAAAAATTATGTTCAAAGAAAATGTTGCTACCCCATATAAGGATCTCATTATATATGCGTACTGTTGCTCCGCTGACAAACTGATTTTTTTTATGAATAAGGTCACACCAAAAATGTAATAGATAATGTGGTTTTAAGACAACCTGCTGAATGGTAAATGCTATGGAATACCAGTATACTTGTGGCATTCACATTGAATTCGGTCAAATAAGTACACATTATATCCCGAGTTTTTGTGGATGTTTTCATTATGTTTCCGTCTTTATTTCAGTCACAGTCCTCAATTTACTGTGTTGTTCCATAATCTAGCTAAAGTCTAATTCTATTGTTGGATAATAAGAAATCCAGATATCCCAAGGAGTACTAGTCATGTATTGTTGTCTTCCTCATTGATCTAGGTTTTCAATGAATACTCGTGTTATATTCAGCTATGCACCAGACATTGTTGTGCAGTAGATTATTACACAATTATACGTGTATGGTTTTCAAAGCCACGAATAGTATAACGTCAAGATATATTTCACATGTGAAGGAACCTAATAGTATTCAGAGTCGCCTACCGTAGTCTGAAACAGATTACCAAAGAACAATCGAATAATAATAACGGAGAGTCAAGGTCTTAATGTTTACCCCTTGTATTTTTTATAGCATTTTAAAGTTGGTCTATTGAAATCCGGGATGTGTGACTTTTCAACTTGCTATTGTTGATTACGAGCGTCTTTTGTAAGAAAAACCAGTAAATGATAAGCAAAGATAACGTAAGATTTGCACGATTAAAACTTGTTGTAAAGGTTGTATCAATATCAACTTTAGATTGAACTTGCTGTAATTAGTTAAGCGTTAAAATGACATGGTGTCAGTATTCAAATGCTATTCGATGTGAAAACCTCTTGATGATAGTATAATTTTTGCTATGTATAAGAGGATGCACTGACAAAGTCCTCAGCACAATTCAGAGGTCGCCTGACTGGCGCAAAAAAGGTTTAGTTTCCAACACTGAGTGTAAAACCTACCAGGTTAAAATGACAAAAGCAGATCGATTGAGTCACTTAAATTACATTTAATTACATGCTCCTATGTGTTGTATTGTAAACGAAGTTCACTGCTATTGAATTGTAATTACAATCGTGATATTTGAGTCACAAATGTTCACCCGCAATAATAAAAAGAAGAATAGCTCGATTTATGAAAATTAAAACCACTAATTTCTGCCAAAACCAACTGTTCGTGAAGGGTTGTACGATGTAAGGTTACATTTGGTGTCCAAAAAAAATATCATTTTATGTGTTAAATATTCTAGTCAGCGTTGTCAAACGTGTGCCAAAAGTATCTCAGCTCAAATGAGATTACAAAAGTAGATATACTCAACTATTTAGCTATATAGCTATGTACGTGGTTGTAATTCTCATGCCTCTATATATATTGGCCATTTTACGGTCTTTCTCTGACTTTTGTAGATATTACACAATTTTAGCTGTTTGTAAGCTATCACAGAACGTGGACCAATTAGTAAAGTAGTCATCACTTTATAGATAATGTTGATCCATATACACCTAGCTACAATCTTGTGTCCACCCAAGCTTGTTTAATAACATTTATGCGAAGGTTTTCTTCATACGGATTTTGAAAGGGATTATTTTAGAATGGAGACTGTGTTGTCTCGTGTACACATATTTATGTTATTTGTCATGAAAACCTTACTTTAGAGTTGTATTAATTAGTAGATGGATGCTTTAATTTGGTTACTTATATTATTTCAAAAGTTATACGAACTGCTGTGAGTTGTTCCTGGGCTGGTATTTAAATGTCAATGCACGTTTCTGGTATATTTTGGATGACGTGTCATAGTAAATGGATTATTTGACTCGGGAAATTTGTTTCACCAAATATGTTCTCTCAGTATTTTATTTCCAACAAGGTTGCTCACCGAAGTTTTAACACTTGTCGCCATACAATTTCTAGAAATGTTAAAGCAGAATTATTCTCGAGTAAAATCTGTGTTGTCCTTAATAGAGTTATGTTCGCATTGAATAGTTTTTAGACGGAAATTGGCAAGTTTCCCTTCGGTGTTTTGAGTTGGGATAGATTTTGTAGTTTATCCCAGGTGCCCCCCTCCCCTCATAGATCTGGGTATGAAGTATTAAGGTGGTGCTGTCCGTAGAAAGGTGAACTGAAGATGCAGGAGTTAGAGCTGTATCTGACTTAGGGACCAAGTCTTATACACGAACTATTGTGTAGCTTTTAATGTTGAAAATAAAGTTGATATTCGTTGACGTAACACCTGACTCACTTGTTGTTTTCTCTCCTGATTAGGAGGTAATTCTACCACGTTTGCTTACAATTATTCAGGACAGGTAACGTTTTATTTGCCTTTTAAATAATCACAAGTGCGCTACGCGCCACCAGTGTGGGAGGCGAAACTGGGACCCCTCACACTGGAGGTGGACACCCTATCAGTTAGGCCACCACTGGAGGGGCTGTGGGGAGGGGGTCAGAGTGTGGGTATACTGGGACATTTTGCTGGGTGCTGGTGTTCTGCATTCTCTTTCATAGAGGCATGTATGAGTTGAGAAACCAGCATTTATTTCAACTGGCACTCTGCCTCTGGCCCTCACTCACTTTATGCCAATGGCAGATAGCATTGCACAGGTGGAGCTTGATGAAGATTGGAAGCAACGCTTCTTTAATATAAGGAAGGTAAAAAGTTAACCGGCTATGATATTCTCATGCTTGCTTAGAGCGAAAAAGAGAAAAAAGGAATGAAAATTGTTGATAAGCTGAGTAAGGTTTCCCAAATCGATGTCGTTATCAATACAGGGATGTCAGTTTTCAGACTTTAGTCTGATTTCAGATTTTTTTAGACTTAAGGAAACTGGCATATAATTGATCAAAATTTAATATGGCCAAATATGGATAAAATCTCAATAGTATTCAAAGATATGTTTGACAGTGGCAATGGGCTTGATAATCCACTTCTGAATACAGTTTCTAAACATTAAAACCAGTTCAGACTTTCTTCAGACTTAGTTCAGATTATCAGAATAGTCTGAAACCTTTCTGAGCAGTGAATAAATACTGGCCTCTGATTGGTTGAATTAATGCAATTCCAAGTATGACTCCTAAAATTTCTTTGATAAAAAAAAATCCCATAAGAGCAAGAGGTTATAAGAGGTTATAATTTTATCATTCATTATGTTTTTTTTTAATTGAGAATGAATATATTTTACAATTCTTTTATCATTTGGTCAATTAACTGTGAACATGCTGCACTCTCCACTCTCAAAGCACAGGAAACCACTCCAAGCAGAGATTTGCACACTCATAATCATATAGTTTGGCATTAACTGTAAGGTTTCAGACTTTTTCATCAAACCTGACTTACATCCCTGTCAACAAGATCAAGTATGTTAGGTTCTAAAGAACCTAAAAGCTCCGTCTTATCCACTTTGTTAAATAGCTGAAAGGGAGAGAGAGGGGGGAGGGAGGGAGACAGAGAGAGACAGAGAAAGACAGAGAGACAGGTACACAGAGACAGAGACAGAGAGAGAGAGAGATTTATCGGAGTGTCAAGGTTATTGACTGGACAGTTACAGAGAACTGGATCGAGGTGATTGATGGATAGCATTGACGATCGGTTTGAGAAACCGAAGAGCTTCGGTTATTCAATTTTGTTGAAAGAACTATATTTTGGATATAGAAAACATCGGCATGACGTCCGATGACATCCCCATGACATCCCCATGACATCCCCATGAAATCCCCATGACATCCCCATGACATCCCCATGACATTCCGATGACATCCCCATGACATCCCCATGACATCCCCATGACCCCTTTACCCCTTCACCTTCTTCACCCCCTTACCCAAACATCGGCATGACGTTGGCATGACGTCCGATGACATCCCGATGACATCCCGATGACATCCCCATGACATCCCCATGACATTCCGATGACATCCCCATGACATCCTCATGACATCCCCATGACCCCTTTACCCCTTTACCCCTTCACCTTCTTCACCCCCTTACCCCCATACACCATGGATGAAGAGTCTGAGCTCATTTGTGTGAGGAGATTGTATTGGTAATATGCAAATTTATTCAATATGGCCGCCCCCAGTGGTGATGGGGGCATTCCCGACCTACTTTCGTTCTATTTTTAGAATATCATTATGACATCATCTCGTCAATCTCTGAACACAGACTTATTTATGCTAATTAGTACACTCTCAAGGCATTTTTTATGAGGACAGCTTCAATCTCCAAGCAGATTCTTTACTCCAGAAATAGCACAGTGTCCCCCCCCAAATTTTTAACACTGATTCCTATGGGCCAAGTTAAGACTCTGATATATCGGACTATCGACGTTATCCACTCATCGAAAACGGAGAATAATACAAACTGGGGAGTAATAGGATAAAAAAGAATAAGGTAATCATTACAAATATTTTAGACATTATTGAAATTATATCAGGGTTGCCACAAACCAGAAACGTGAAAAATCCCTAACATTTCCCTGACAATACAGCAAGACAATCCTTTCATAAAACACCTTTAAACATCCCTAGAACAGTACTCTCCCATTTAAGCTGACTTTCTAAAGATAGTACCTTGAGGATAGATAGTGGTGATTTTGGCGTTTTTTGCAGTAGCTGCATCTTTGAATCATCAATGATTCAATTTTTGAAATACCTGTGTGATATTTCTCACATTTACATTTGAATATGCCCTCTACATAAATTTATATGAAATAAGATTGTTCATTGAAAACTGACTGAGTAAATGGACAATAAAAACAGAAATTCAATTTTTAACTTTTATTTTTTGAAGGTTGATATCTGACTTAATATTGAAGGTACTTATTGGACACTTTGAATATATATTTAAAACATTCTTATGCAGGGAACTGTGTCTCAGATTTTTGATGTAGGTCCTAGTTAAATTTTGAGAAAATATTGAAAATAAATGTGAAATAATTATTAAAAAGTTACCTGTTTTTTTCAATAAAATAAAAAGTAGGACCTATAACAAAAATCTGAGACACAGTTCCCTCCACAGCAATGTTTTTGCATTACCCATAAAGTCTCAGAATTAAAGAGAAGCTGTTAATGAAGTTATCAACATTCAAAAAATATAAGTGAAAAATTCACTTTTTCATATATATTTTTTCTAATCCCCATTTCATAAAGAATCTATCTATACCATTAGATAGATAAAAATCTGCCCTTTCATTTGATGTATAATACATCAATCAGTTAGCAATATTGGCAAAACTGTTGCAATTTTACTGAAATGCCCGTTAATCACCACTCTCTATCCTTAAGTTTTTTTTTGGCAACTCCTGTAATGAAAGCAATGGTGCTGGATCACAGCAAGGTCCCTCAAAATCAAAACATGCTTGTCAATGGGCTGCAATTTACCAAATACTTTTTGTCACACCAGATTCTTGTGACCTGATGCACAAATTTTAACTTTGTGATTTAGATGAAGGGCTATGACATACTTGGAAATTCCATTTTTCCCTGACTAGAGTCAATTTTCCCTGATTTTTTTTTTAAATTTCACTTTTCCCTGACCAATTCCAAAATTCACTGACTTTTCCCTGACTTTGAAAAAAACTACCTTTTCCCTGACCTGTGGCAACCCTGTATATGGGTAATCCGTATCGACGTCGGGGCATAATAGAGAAAAATGCGAAGTGTTTTATGAATCATTAATTTTGTTGTTAATGGTTATGAATTAAGCATTTAGGGATAAGGAGTAATATGAAGACAAGAACAAAACGGGTTTTATGTTAATTTTATTTCTGTTAGCCGACTCTCGAGACATAATGATCTGTTGAATCGTTAGCCTTTGTAAAATAAATTAATAACTATCACCCAGTAATACAAGTAAAAACTACAAAATTAAGGCAAAAGCATACCTCCGAAAATAAAGAAACCGGTTTGTATATTCATATCAATGCAATTCATTGGTTTAAAAAGGGTAAATGCTTGGTATTCATCACATAAGGTTTGTTACACTTGATTCCTAGTACGGTAGTGAATACAAAGAATGATGAGTGAGGAGAAACAATTATAGTCTTCGTCTCAATAGCATATAGTATACTTCACTGGTCTGTTTTAGAATAAATTACAATATGTCATGTGATTAATGTGCCATAAGCCGAATCTATTCTGTATATCCATATATGAACAAGTACGTATACATAACGTAAACATATCTAGGTATTTTCAGAAAATATATTTCGTTTATGAAACAGCTGAGGTGATGTTTCTTATATAATTGCATCACAGCATAAGTTATTTCAGATGGGACAATACGGCAACTTCACTTCATTTCCATTGGACCCTATTCAACGTGTTCTGTACCAGCTTCGCCTACCTTGGGTACTGGTAGAATACACACACCCTGTAAAATCCCTAATTTAAGCCGCTGCCTAGACAACTTGACAATTTTTGTGAGCTTCCTGGTCGGCACCCAGGATCAACATATTTCCTGTTTTTTCATGCATTTCATTCATAGCTAACATTGTGCACTAACGTTTTGATGACCTTTAAAATCATGAATTTCAACGTTATTTATTGAAAGAGAAAATGCCCATTCATAATCATGAAAGTATGATTGCGGCTTGAAATAGGTGTTTTATGGTAGTTTCGTTATAGGAGAGATTTCCATACAAATCACAGACAATGAACACATTTTCCAGTTATACACGTGGCGGGGTGTAAGTCGTAAAAGCATTTGCATAACAATTGATAAAGGACAGTGAATGAGATAATAGTTGTTCTCGCTGAGTATTTTCAAGTAGAGGGAGATTTGGGTTTCCAAATCCCAACAGTGACGTCGCTGCAGCCGCTGACAAGGACACCATTTGAGTAATTGATCTGTAAGAATTATAAAAGGAGACGTTTCCATTATGCTCAATCAGATGTGATTCAGTATTCCTCAACAATATTGGTGGGTCTTTTTTTTTAACTCATTAAAATTGATTATTAACAAGTTGTACATTTGCACATGTTTGTTAAAACAGACGTTTCAGCTGAGAATTCCCAAATGTGGTTAAGATTGGTAGATAGATGGTAAGTGTAGCAAGATTTATGATTTATAAGCCAGGTATGAAGTCTAGGCTATAAATTGTGAACGCTTATATAAAAATACTTTCATGTTATTCAAATTTTTAATAATAAAATTGATAAACCAACTCATTTATATGAATAAAACCATCTATGGGCGTGTGTATCGTTATGTTTAATGTCTATTTTAGAGATGGATAAAATCTCATATAATTTTATTTATCGTCCTTTTAAAACAATTACAACTTAAATGATATGAATTCCAATAGCTGACTCGCGCTAATCTGATTATAAGCCACAACTTTTACAAGTAGTACATGTACTTACACTGGCGACTTCGGCCAGGTGGCCGGTGAGGGTGGTGATGGTGGATGGGTCGGCGTTCGGCTCGTGTACGCGGACAGTGCAGTCAGTGGAGCAGGTGAACAGAGCTCCCGGCGTGTACTGCATACCAGTCACCTTACCCCGGTGACCCACGTTGTAAGTCTGGGAATATAATAGCACCAAATTGATGTGAATGGTCGAAAACGTAGGGGGAAACCAAGCTTTTCTTCTCTTCACTAGACTAATGACTGCACTACATCTAGGATGAGAAATTGGAGGGCTTACACTGAGTATGTTTTTTCCTTCTTTTTTGCAGTTTATGTTGCAGTTAATATAGAACTGCTCTAATGTTTTTAATGGGAGTGTATCATATCGAGTGCATCAATTTATTCAATTTTTTAATCCATTATATTTTCCCAAAGATCTACAAAAATGGTTTTTCATACTAAAAATAAGTAAAACTGTCTTTTATCTACTTGACACCTGGTCCAGAATATTAAATTACGCTCTATTTTCTCTTATAGTACATATACCGTTCTTTGGTACCCGATATGTACAGCAAAGACTGACACTTGAGTTTTCCATGATTGAACGGCCCTTGTAAACGTTTAACTGTTAATATGACATCAGTTAACTGCTCATGTAAATAAACGATTAATCTGTGCAAGGAGGAAAGTGATCAACTAATTCATAAGGACAGGAAGATTTAGTCGATATGATATGGTACCTCCACAATATCAAAGTCTCCATCGGTGGCATCAACCAGGTGAACCAAGCCGCCCTTGTCGCCGATCCACAGCTGGTTATCATAGTAGGACATGCTCATCGGGAAGTCAGCAAACTGAATGAAAATAAAACACCACCATTTTATGGATGTTATCTTATAACTTCATTGGTTATGTAAAACATATTCTATTATCCAGCAGAATGTCTACAAGAGGGAAAGAAATCTCATTTTCTATAACGAGTGGTTCAGAAATCGACAGTATTAGAAACTCTGATGAATTGTTGCAGTTTATCAATCAATATTATTTGTACTTCAAAGTCATACATATGTGTTATTCACAGTTATACTCGAACTGAAACAGTAAAACTTTATCTCTGAAGCCTTATTCATATACAAGGTGAAATGAGATAAAATTAAGACTGTATCCTATGTGTTCCACATGGACATATAAATAGGAAAAGTATCAAATTCTATCCTTGAAACACTAATAAGCCTCATTCAAAGGTAAACCTAGATTAAACAACATCCTTTTACCTCAAGAGTTTTGTAAACCTTGTCGGCTCGCCTGTCATAGATGACCAGAGTCGAGTCCTCACTGCCCGTCATGATGTACTTGTCTGTGGCTTTTACCGACAGCACTGGCTTTCGGTGATAGCGCTTCTCCGCGATCACTGAGGCAGCACGCGGGTCGATGTGGTAGACCTTCTTGTCAAACGCCCCAGCCACCATGAAATCAGGCTCGTAATGCATAGACAGTACCGCTGACTTGCATCTGAAATATTGAAAATTGATTAATTGAGTTTTCATTTAACTCATGAGGTTGTTAAATTCCCAGAAAGTTTAGTTTAGTTTACATCAATACTAACCAGGTTTCAAAACCTGCAGGTATAGAACTGAACCGTAAAATATTTTAGGATTCCTCTTTGTCATCTAAGACCGAGACACAAATACTGTCCAGTGTGTCCGAGTTCCTAAAACAAAAGTGAACCTTGAAACTATGACTAATACTTCCAAAACAAAACTGAAGAATGTTATTTTTTATTATTCCGAACATCTTTAAATTTCGTTTGTTAAGTTACCATAATCACTACAAACTTACTTGACACTTCGGATCTCTTGACCCTCCGCTTCCATGTCCCAGAACTTGATGAACATATCCCATGAACCTGTTGCGAGGAGACCGTCAAGTGAGGCCATGGACCAAATCCAGCCCTGGGAAAGAGAGCAATGGATATACATATCACTACCGGCAACCATCTAATAAGAAATTACGGGATCGGAGACCAATAACTTTCATCACAACGTCCTTTATAGATCTATGGAAAATATGACGAACCTGTATATCAAACATCTACTATTTCTAAATGTGGATTCATGTGGAAAACAAAAAATTGTGCAAAAAGACTGTCTATTATAGGAATAATAGTAATACCTTGTGTGCATCCATTTTGGTAAAGATCCGTGCGTTTTTTACGCTGCCCACAGGGTCGTCTCCATCTAACTTGGTCAGGTCAAGCAAGTTTAAATACCGGTCCCGGGATCCTATGGCTAACCGGGTTGCTCCCTTTAATACAAAAACATATTGTTAGTCAACACATCTATAGGAAAATGTTCTTCGTCATTTAAAACTGTCCACTGTAAATCTGCCCAAATATATGATTTTCAGGGACGTTTACTTTTGGTGTATAGGTCTAGAAATGGTGTGGGTATAATCAGTATTTTTATTAAAATGTTTTTAACCTCGCATGATACTTACAATCGCGATAAGCAAGATACGAATACATGTACCTATTATGTAAGTACGTTGGAAGTAGAAATGTTACTTGCAATGTTACTTGCATGGACTGTATTACGAAAACACTAACCTGCATCAGCTGAACAGAATCGACTGGAGCAAATATGCCTTCTTGGAATCGGAAATAATCCATTGTTTCATGAGGGTTGATCCATCTCCCATACTGTTCTTCACGTTCCATACAAGCTGCCTTCCAATTGAATTCTGTATCGATAACTGAAATAAAAGATTTTATTGATTTTCAATAGAATGTAGAAGTATCGGTTAATTTCAGAGAAGGGCCCGGAAACCAGTTGTGTAAACTGAAAACTGTCCAGCATAATAAAATTGTTTTAAAAAAAACAAAATCTTTCCGTAGTCTGAAGTGCAAAACAGGTTAAATAACTGCCAATGTGTTCCCTTCAAATTTAAGCTATTTTTCGTAAAAATTTGAGATAATGAATGTAAATAGAGGCCACTCAGTATATTCTCAAGAAATGATCATGCATAATATGAATAACCTTACTGAAAAGATTCAATTTATCCCGGTAAGAAGATTCAGTGTTCGAAATTAAGCTTTTAAAATGTGCACACGCCGGGTGCACAGCTCTCAAATATGTGCACCCGGGAACCTTCACATGCACACACAGGTGTATAGTGATAATTATTCTGCCAAAAATGTGTGCACCCACCGGGTGCACAGCTCTAAAATTCATGCACCCTGCAGCCAAATTGTGCACACCGGGTGCAGGGTGCACCCTTAATTTCGAACACTGAGATTATAAACTGATATCAATTTTTGATATAACTGTGTCTAAGCTACTATTTTTTACATACCTGGGATGGCTGGGTATTTCTTAGGCCAACGCTTCTTTATGCGAACCTTCCAGAAGATATCGTCACTAACCAGTTGATGGAAATGTTGACAGATGAGAGCGAATGTGGTGATGACTAATTTAGCATCCAGGAATGAACATATGTGTAAGAGAATCTCTGAAGGTAATTGGTCCAAAGTTATATGTTGGCCTTCTTGTGAAAACGAATGTGAGGAGTTTGTTTTGGAATCAGGCATTGACGAAGCAGAGGGTGACGCGCTGGCGCTTTTTTCTATTTCTTGCTTCATTTCTGTTGAGGAGACTGCTTCCCCTGCGCCCATGGTGGGGTTTTCGGAGACACTCATATTGGTCTCTGTGGACGCTTGCACTGCTGCAATTTGTTTTTCAGCCCCTTGGGAATGTGAGGAATCCATTTCAGCTGTCGGTACCTGAGGTCTGTTTTCTGCCATGGTGATTCTGACTTGGAATGCTTTTGTACCAGGTGTTTCCTGTTACAAGAAAATGTCGCATTACATTCTAATTACATTGGAAAATACCGAATATGAACAAATCTGAATTCAAAGTGTTCAATTTGATTTTCTAAGTGTCTTACGGCTACACGATATATTAAGACATATTTAATCATCTAATACCGTTAATTCAAATAATGCATTCTCTTTCTTTAGAATAATTAGCCTAGGTGAAGACTCCAGTCAATTTTAAAATTACCAGACCATTCTAAAATTACCTCAACTGAAACTTATACCCATACTCCTAGTATACTTAGTCATAGGTTTAGCATAAACTTTGACCTTAGATCGATTCCCACATTTAGTGAAAACATAAAACCGAACATATATAGATTAGTATATTCAAATATGTGCTTACATGTTAATAACATTAGGCATATCTTAGATTGCACAGTTCATCAGCAGCTCATCTACACATAAAGCTATCAAGAGATGGTTTGATTAGCCTGCCACATGGATCCCCAAGATATAGGACTAAAGATAAGACTAATATAATGAAAATATGGGAACGAATATAGGCCAAACAAAGAAAAACAAATACAGAATAGGATTCGCTAGGTTGATTTGATTTCACAGGTCGATCTACTTATGGCGCCATGAAATACTTGAAAATCAGTTATTGTAAAATGCAGCTAATTTAAATCCATCTCAAATGTACAGAGGCTTTGAGAAAATCTGAATTCAGATGGAAATGTAATTCGTGCATGAAATTGATATATTCATAATTAAACTGTTTGAATTATATCTAAAACGATCTGAGGGTCTCCCCCCCCCCCCCCCAAAAAAAAAAAAAAAAAAAAAAAGAATAATAGAAAGAAAGAAAGAAAGAAAGAAAGAATAGAAATGAATGACTAAATGAATGACATGAAAAATAATCTCTTTTTAAAGAAAAAAGATTAGATATGCGTTTTTGTTGTTTTTTTGCGGTGGATGGATTAGTTTCTGATCTAAAGCTAACTAAACTTTAATTTGGGGCTGCCTTTGTAGGTTTAATTCATAGAATTAAAGCAACACCCTCCCCCTTCTCAAAATTGGAAATGGCAAGCTAACAAATTTAGAGCTCTTAAAGCTACCAAGGGACCATCCATAAATGATGTCACGCACAAGGGGGTGGGTGGGTAGGTTGAACAATGTGACACTGCCTGAAAACGACCCTTATTTTCATGTTTAAAACAGAGAATTTAGTGTGTCAAGGGGGTGGGTGGGTCCTAAAAGTATCCTGAAAAAATGTGACATCATTTATGGAAGGCCCCCAACCTTATTAGGGTACCAACCAAAATTCCATTTTCAAATTCATTGTGTTTTCCCCAAGATTTCCCTGTCCCGCGGCAATTTTCCCTGTGTCATATCCACCAAGTTGTTCAAATTTAAAAGCCTCTGCATGCAGAAAAAATTTGGACAACTCAACAACAAAAAGTCAAATCCCTAATATCTTGAGAATCAGGAATTTCAGAACCTGGCCAAATGAATTTCCTTGTGTTTTGGCAAAATTTGCAAATTCCCTGTGTTTTCCCTGTCAGGGATTTTTTTTTTTGGCCTGTGTGGTTGGTACCCTGAACCTACGCCTTCACTAACGTTAAATCCCAGTTCAATATAGATCTAAAGTAACTTACTTTAGTACAAGTCCTTTTCAGTTTTCTGGTGTCGCTCACTCCTGTAACTGTAGATGGTTCCACGGACTCACGCGTTGCACTTTCTTCCTCCACTGTGACTTGCGCAGCCAGACTGTAGTCGATGGCGGACAGTTATCCTCTCTGAGCCTTTGCCTCAAGTCAAAACACTTTTATAAAGAGAAGAAGGTGACATGTACCCAAAAGCACAATATGACGAAGGCTAAATTCGATGATGATTCATCCTTGATCCAGGCCCTTTCCCTATCGCGCGCACTCAGACGAGTGTAAACAGCAGGAGCTGGCGTCGGTTACACCAGTTTTTCTTGAACATTCCGTAATAGACTCAATTGATACTCTCCACTCGTGCCTCCTGTTGCTAAATCAAAGCACATGGAACACAGATTTAAATGGGTATCTCCTGTTTTCAAAATTATCATTGAGAAACGATCCTTGCAAAAATCAAAACAAACTTTCCAATTTCGCTGGTTAAAGCCTCTAAACAGTAAACTTTGTTCGTTCCACCGAGAACAAGTTTCAATATTTCATTTTGTCAAACCATTTTCTATTGGTCAATTCTGTTAGCAACAGACCAATCAACATCACCGTTATATTTAAATAGCTTGTCTTCGGCGTTTCGGCACTCTGCGTAGTCAATTCAGCGAGTACGACAGCAAATAACCAGCGAAGGAACAAGGCTCCAAGATGGCGACTCTAGGAAGGAAACTCGTGCAAATGACCCGTCAATTTTCCACCTCTGCTGTGCGCAGCAGTGGCTGGCAACAACAGGGTATTGCAGGCTCGGTAAGAAGGTTTTTCTCATATTAAAAATGTCATTCCTAAACCCGTAAAATCAGCGTAATATGTTGTATTGTGACAGCGAATACAAGGTCAGCGCAAGGTGACGCCGGGACGAGAGTGGTTTCGTTTCCAAATTCAAAGTTTGACAATGCCATGTGATCACAAGTCTCGAAAAACCAGTTTGAGTATTTTATCATGTTTGGGTAGTTTTACCCCTAGCTCTCACTAGGCTTAATTCTTTAGAATTAACTTAACAACTAGAGGCAGAGTCTGGGTCAGTCCTGATCAAATGTTACTCGTGTAGCCAATGGCAATGCCATTCCCATGCCATGGCAATGTAATAACTCATGACTCGAGTCAATTTTGATTCTCTATGCCTATGGCTATGGTCAATAAAAGCATTAATGATGATTATTATGAAACCTGGACAACAACCTGAGTCCTGGGCCCTGGGGCCGGACATGATGATCATGGACCGTGGCACTGCCTTATTGTTAGGCCTAGGCCTCTGATTTTACGGGTTTAGGCCCTAACTTGTTATGGCTATGGCACACACTGAAAATCTAGAGCCTCGAGACTAGACTCGTAGAGCGAAGAGACCAAATGTGCAATGATTAATCAATTTTTGAAAAAAGAAAAATTGCAAAATTAAACGGACTAGATCTAGGCTTATCGTCTAATCAATTTAGACAATTAAGGCAATAATAAATATATGTTATAAAGCTAGATTAAATTATTATTTTAACCTGTAAATTTCTAGGGACCAGCGCCGCTGAGGCCAATTAGTCAAATGCATAGGGGCCAAACCCTCTTTTAACTGGACCCTGGATACTGACTAAGGACCGGGTGTTCAATGCCCGAGAAAAAATGACGAAGCTAAAGATTATTGTCTAAACCCGTAAACGTGAAAGTACAATTATGGGAAAATATAGGCCCTGTGGAATATTAAAAGAAATTTGTCCTATCCATAACACAATTCACTGGCAGTTTGTATCGTATATAACTATTACAAAGTTCAAGAATGATTGACATTTAAAATTGTTGGACATTATTAAAGATTGTTTTTCTATATTCTTTATTTCGATTGCAAGTTTTGTAATTAGAGCTTGAGTTCAAGATCTAAAGTACTCAATAAAAAACGGGAGAAAATTGAGTGGTTACCTAAATCCAAAAAAAAAAAGTATTTCCTTCCCCATTTAGGCAGCAATGAATTTAACAATTGGAAGATTGACATAAATAGCGTGCGCATTGGAAAGATACAAAGTTAACCCTGAAAGATCTCGATTTTGTTGTTTTAATTTGAACGTACATAGTCTCCTTTCTTTTTTTCAGAACTTGCCGTTCGATATCAACAACAGATACAAGCTGACTGCCCTGTTCATCGTCTTCTTCGGAACTGGTCTCTCTGCACCCTTCGTCCTCGTCAGACATCAACTTCTCAAGGACTAAGATATTTATGTCAAGATAGGTAAGCCAATTTTTTATTGAATGCCGGAGTAAACATTTTCAAATAAAATATATTTGAAGATGATGTCTTGGTATTAGGGTAACGAATAGCCAATTTTGCCAAAGAAATACTGGCGGATGATCTCTAAGCAATAAAATGAAAAACTGGCAAAAATTGCGTTGAAATAAGCTAGACGTTTTCCATCAATGTCAATAAATGATTTTCCAGACCACGCCACCTAGTGTGAGACATAAGCCACAAATGGTTACCCAGACAAGCTTGGAGTTATTTCCTCTTTGAGCCTTTGTAATTTGCTGATTTTACACCACCTATAACCTTTGACATATGCAAAGTTGCATAATTCTGTTTATATGTTTCAATAGCTCCAATCTTTGTCTTTTTCTGATATATGTGTCATCTGTGTGCATAGAATGTATATATTTTAAAATAATTTTTTAAGAATAAAAGTTTCTAGCCAGTTTCTATCAGGAGCCCCCGACCAGTGCTTATCAGCATTACATAACAGGTGTCCACCCCCACTGCCCGGTGGTCGCCATAGCAACACTCAAGACAAACAAAGCCACTAGACCGTGACAGCCAGGTCTGGAAAAGACTCTATTGTTCAGTTAGAAAATGTACTGTTAATACTAATGAACTTGATTTATTTTCAGAATGTTAACGCCTGCAAAACTGAAAACCAACTGGTTAGAGAGCCTGACGAATGGGTTGAACAACACGAAGAAAACAACTGCAACAGCTAGAGGAGTCGTATTTGTATAAAGAGCCTACAAATGTAATAAATATAAAAAAAAATATACGCGTCTCCGTTTTCTTTAATACATATTTATATGAAGGACCAATTGAGTTTTATTTTTTGGCATTGAGAGAAAGTGAGTGCAGTTAAATAAAATCACGTCGGAATTATTGGTCTACTTCTGGTCTAATTTCTTTGAATGTAAAGACCAGAGATGCCACTCTTCATACATGAAAAATACTAAACAGAGTGAAACCACATTTTCGTATTTTAGTACGGAAATTAATAAGGTAGCCTATTCTTCAGTATTAAAGCCTCTAATACTGAAACAAATCATGTGAACATGAATTATAGATTATAGTTTATGGTACCTGAAATTTAATTATAATACAAAAATGATTTTCTCTAAGGATTTTTTTTAAAAAATTGCCGAAAGCAAAAAAATAAGGATAACCGTATTTTAGATGGATGAAGGCAGTCTCGATCTCCGAACCTTAAGAAAATGACATGTATTATTACAGAGATGCCACTTTTCCGTCTAAATACGGATTTCCGTATTTTTTGCTTTAACAAAATTTTTTAAATAGCCCCCAAATTTGAGAAATTACGGAAATGTAGTTTCTTTATGTTCCGTATTTTTCGTGTTTGAAGAGTGGCATCTCTGTATATATATATAAGGATTTTCTACTTTACAAGTTCCATTACAATGCGATTTCTTAAATGATTAGAGACCCATGCACCAAGAAAGGATGAGTGAAAGTTACAGAAACGGGCATATTTTTCAAACATCCATAACTTTTTAAATATATGAGATTGTTTTTCATCTACCATTGGAATCAGAATAAATTGAACAATCAACCCAGACTAGATTTGCAACAATAATATAGAATGAAAACATTCTATTTAGAACCAAGATCTGAAAAATGAAAAGAAAAGTGTTATAATCTGAATTGAGGCTCTGTAGAAAGAATATATTTGTGATGTGAAAATAATTATATTATACATATCTCAAGATTTCAATACTGTTAGTGGCCATTAAATACAGTTTAAGTTTTACAACTAAATGTTTGAAAATGTAAAATGGTCAGGAAGTGTAGGAAGTGTTAAAATTTGATATTCAGAGAATCAGGAGATTTACTACAGGACTTGCTCGTTATAAAATTATGTGCTAATACATGAATAATGGAGTTTTACACATCAAATCATGCAACTAGCCAATAATGTTCTAGGTCCTAGGAGTTCCTATATTTGGTTCTACTTTCTTTTTAACAGGCTTATAAAGGACGAAAAAGTCACTCTCTTAGTGCATAGGTCTTAAACAGACGACGAAGCAACAATTAAATCTCTTTCTGAACATGATTTATTCTACCAACAGTACAGCATTTAATTTGTTCCATAGATAATGTGCCATAAATTAAGAGAATACAAAAATGATGTATATAAGAATGTATGGATGCACACATCGACACTTTACAATGACAGTGCACCAATATGAACATGAACTATTTTTTTTGTAATTTTATTCCTTTAAGATGCAGCTTGCACCCATGCTGCATTTTTCTCATCCATAGCGTCATTATTTCTGGGGGCAGATGACATAGTGTGAAGAATGCCCACCAGGGTGAGCCACGCATTGAAGCCCTCAATCACCAATCACGATACGTAGAACGAGTTCTATCCCCCTTTCGATCAGTTCATTTTACGACTTTACAGGTAAAACACGGGGAGGGTAGCAGTGTGTCATTTTCAATGTATTACCATATCTCGCTAAGTACTCTATTAATATCGTATAATATACATGCTAAATTGTATGGTGACGAGAAGGGATTATTGAACTGGTTATAACAGTTCAATACTTCTCAGAATACTATGGTGCACATCTATGAATGAATGTCAACTAATTGATTCCAGTTTTATTAAAACATTTTTTTTGGTATTATACCATAACCCTGGAATAACGTGTTTTTTCCTTGACCCTTTTCCCCCTTTCTTTTGCTCATGTTTATTGTTATCTCATCTAATAAATTAACCCATCACGTGTGTATAGTGGGTCTACCAGGACTACGAGTCAACACACGTGTATATTGCATATATTATATCACAGCACCTGTAATGAAAAAAAAAAACGTGGCCCGTATCCAAACGGCTTCACCTCTTAGCAGACGTTCTCTTCTCGTTGACACAAACCCGAGACGTGTAACACTTTCTATTTTGTCAAGTCTCAAACGGAAAGAAGTTCTGTGCGAATAAATTTATGATTAAGTATCATTTCACAATACAGATCTACGTCTTGAAACCAGCTACTATTGCACGCTATGCTAAAGTCCCGATGCTTTGATCAGAAGAAATATTCTGTGTGATTTAGTGGGCTAATTGATAATAAATCTGGAGGTGACGAATCTATAGACCTTTTAGTTTAGGAGATACTGTGCCTATCAGCTAGGTATCAAATACTAGGGTACACTAGAGCTGTTTCTTTTTTTTCACGAGATACACTACAATATAGTTAGTTCTCCACCGGCAATGAATGAGATGTCAACGATTATCATGAAGACAAAGGCGGCGGTAAACTCAAGGTTGAAGCGACTTTGCCTTTCTTCTGACACACTACCACCCCTTATGTATAAGAGAAAGGGACCCTGTGGTTATTTTATATACAGCTACCTTTGCACTCTTGTGATCATCTTTTTCATAGTTAATTTTACTCCGCACACGTAAAGCTTCGTAACTATCTACTGTTATCTTCGCGGATGACACTATTAATGTAATGCTTCAGACACAGAACACACATGTACAGTACACAGGGGTAATATATACAATAGTTTTCTTTCTTCTTCGAATTATTTCACAACAGATTCATATTCTCAGTGCAATCATTTTAGAGAATTGAAAGAAACTTGTGACACACCTTACTTGATACAAGTATTTCTATCTCTTGTACATGGTCACGTCGTAGCTAAGACTGGTTGCAAAATTATGGAAGGTAAAAGGAAATCACATAAAGTCCTAGACAAACTTTCTTCTCCTTGCAACCCATCACATTCCGTATATACAAATTATTGATCCCAACGAAGCCTTCCCTCTTCCTAAGGAAACCGAACATGGACACCAACTGAGAAGAATTAATCAACTTTAAGCAATAATCAAATATATCTCCATTCCCTAAGGAATTTTAAAAGTGCTAATGGCATGTTCATGAAGAAGTGTGATCAAAGTTTGTGCTAGGACCTTGAACATATATATTTGCATTTATTAAGATATTTATATACAGACATGAAGTGATGGAGAGGCGCTGGTTCCCATACAGTAGGGGGAATCCAACGTCAATTTCTTTGATACACTCACCATATTTCAGCAATAAGGTGAGAACCTTGCGACATTTACCTATCTTACATAAACCTGACATTCTCTTAAATAAACTTCGGAATTTCACATTTTTCCAAGAATATGAAACTCAACCCATATGCTTACATTTCAGAATAGTGTGCCAATTTATCAATATGTAGGCGGTTAGGCTTTTTTTAAATTTTCATATTATCTATATATTTTTGATTATTTAAACCACGGGACTGAAGTTGGTGGCTGCAGCGGGGAGGTAGAACGGTAGTGGCACCAGGGACAGCTGTGGGGGTGAGGTGAGGGTGGGGGATGAACCATGGGAGTGTATTTATGGTCATATTCTGGCGACGCATTCAGCAGTGTCAGCGTTTTTGGCACAGGGAGATACCAATGAAGCTTACAGAGAGAGGTTTATAAACAGTGTTTGTACAGACAATCATCCAGTACTTGGAATAAACCCATACAATGGCATGGAGATTTTTTCGGGAATTATTTTTGGTTATATAAATATAGTGTCCAAAATGTTCTATGAGAGGTTCTATATTCATATCTTGGGACAAAACATCGTTGGTAAAACACTGCATCTAGCTGAAATATTTTTTACAGACATTTAATATTTTTAAGAAATGAAGTACATGGTGTTTACCAAGCTGCAATTTTATTTGACAGTATTTTCAATTCTTGTTCGGAATTTTGACAGCTAAAAACTGCAAATGATGAGTGACAAATCGTCAACAGGTGTCAGTCAAGTTCTTCAGCGATTCTGTACACATATAAGAGGTTAGCTGATGCACAGAGCTATGATAGTTTAAGAAAATCTTGAATGCACAATTTTACCTCAACCTCTGAACCAGCACTAGGACCATCCTAATGGTCTTTTCATTTTGTAGACAGAAATATGTTTAGAGACGAATAACGTACCGCCAGATGAAACATTTTTTTAATTTAAATAAAATGGAATGCTAAACATTTCTGGCCATGTTTTTTGAGCATATCACATCAACTACGAATTGACAAATTCACATTTATAGTGACCAAAAGCATGGCGAGGAGTAGTGTATGCAGTAAAGGGTGTCGCGTATTTTTCTTTTTTCCCCTTAAATTCAATATGAATAAATATCAAGCCCTGGGTAGGATAAGATAATTCGACAATTCTTAACAAATTATTTTTGACAGTTATTTCATCTTTTATATAAGGCTGCTGTATTTCAAACAAATTCTGACTCCTTAGACAACGAATCTAGATATCATTTTTTGTATCAAAGAAGACCAAGAATTATGACCGTCCCCGTTACATATATACAGGATTCTGCCACATATATTAGCAGAAATATGGAATACAGAACCATATCCATGGGATACACATTTCAGAATTCAATTTGGACCAAATCTAACAGCAAATCACTTCTCATGTATTTTCATTCTTTTTTACATTCTGATAAAAATAAGTGGCGGTAAGTGGTACTAAGATGCATGTTCATGAGCTCAATCTAAATCTACATTGCACATAAATCCTGCACACAGCAGTCTATACAGGTGAGAAGTAAGTATTACAGTGCTGGACGTGGATGCAAGCTACAAGCACATATTTTATGAAGAGCTTCGGCCCAGCTTTTTTTTTTCCTCCAGTAGCAATGTTCCGAAGGACCGTAACATATTCACTCATAAACCAGAATTTTCACCCACTGTATATTCATTCTTAACCTTCTCGTTTAATACAAACATGATTATTGTTGTCGGAAGCTCCCACGGCTCGTTTCAGCCCAAGTCCAGGAGTTACACAATTCACAATTGCCTAGTCTCTATATTCACAATTCTCAATATTGTATCCAAAAGAGAAGGTACAAAGGAAGTAGCATTCATTCTTCTGACATGGTCTCAACATCTTAGTACATTGGAGTTTTTTTCTTTTTTTCACAAGCTTGTGGAGTTGGCTTGACTGCAGAGTATGAATGTCGATAGAAGGCAGAACAGTCCCCAGAACTTGTTTGACTAGACTTGAGGGCTGTTGTCATTCAATCCTTTGACAATTTTCTCGTACACCATACAGGAAATATTTAAGCAAAACACACGTTTTTTTGTTTTTTTTAATCTGACCTATTGGAATGTCAAGCAATAGTTTTAAAATGTCATATTGATAAAGCCGTGCTCCTCTCTTTCTGGAATCACCAAGTCAGTCCATGTGTTTTCCCAATCTGTGTTACCGGGATGACTTGTATTAGACCAACCACACCAAAGTGCACTATAACCCAGCCGCCCCAACCGTCAGTATATGGATATCAAATGAAACATGAAAACAGGGGTAGACAAAACTGATGCGGCATCAGCCTCGAGCTAATGTTTGCTTTACATACTCGAAACAACTTTATCACTGACCATGGCAAACGCATTCATTCGCAAACTAGACTTACAACTACCACCCACGGTTGTTTATGATGATGAGAGAACTAATGAGAAATAACAGAGCGAAATGATCTGCTGGGAAAATGATGTTAATGATCTTAGTTTTTTCTCTAGATGAGCCCTGAGTAATGTTACATATGCAAAACCATGAAGTGATGATGTTCTGTGTGAAAAGGGCAGACCGGCCATAGGCAAGTTGGGTGTGGTTAGTTGTCGGTGGCATTGTAAGCGGTCGATGGCATGCGAGCGATGCCAGCGGGCGAAGCCGAATGGCCCGGCCGAAAGCGGGTCACTGTTGAGAGTCCTACCTAGACTCATAAGCTAAAGATGGGTCTGCAAGAAGGAAAAATAGTAATAAAAATAGTATTAGATTTGAGATGTGAACCCTTATCTGCTTTAAATCTAGCTTAATTCCACAGCCAGTAGCTACGTCTTGTCCCATTGTTTTATGGCAGAAAATGAAACTTCAGAGTCTTATCGTCATAAAGTAAGGTTAGCGTAAACTTCACACTCTAACCAATTGCCAGGTCCTTATCTTATATATGAGGCGTGGCCTTCCTTTACCTCTTATGACTTACTTCCAACTCTGTATCTTACAGCCTTATATACAGCGAATATATATTATTTCCTACAGTTTTACCCTATAAGGGTGTTGTATTAGTGTCCAATAGAGGTATCGTGCTTGTAGGGGTGGTCCTTATTAGGGGTGATTACGTAGATGACCAGAACCAACCAGCAACCACCAAGGCAGCCGCATACAGGGTTGCCTCCTTTTGCCTAGTGGTAGTATCAGTAGTGTTGCAGTAGTAGTAGTGGTAGTACTAGTAGTAATAGTAGTAGTAGTTAACAGTGGTAAATACATGTCCGAGTAGTATAGTGGTCCTTGTAATAGTAGTAGTAGTAGTAGCTAGTAGTAGTTGATGCACTTGTTTTTTGTTCTTAATTCTGTACATACACACACACCACACCTAGTGGAAGGGGCAGTGACTAAGCGAATGTCTCCTGAGCGATCGAGCGTTATGTCGGTCGGACTCCGAGACCTTACTACGTGAGAAGTGGTTCATTCCGGGGGCCCTCGGTCTAAAACCCTCATGTGGTCTTTTTTGGGGGGCCCCGGGCCAATGGTGGATGTGGTGGTGCGCTCGATACATTGAGTTCTATGATACACTTTGTACAATGGTGGTGCTGGGCAGCAGCAACAGCAACAGCAGCAGCAGCCACCGCAAAGACACACACACACGTTGGGTGCACGTAGTGCGGAGGCACTCAGCTGGCGCTGCGGCCTCCGCCTAAAACTGAGGATCTTGGCTGTTGACCGCCACACGCAGGAGGGCCCGGGGGGCATGGTGGCCGGAGAAGCCCAGTGCGGGTGGGAATAGTCGCCGTGAAAACCCTGGTCAAACCTGTTACTGTAAGAGGGGAAAAAATAAAGAAAAAAGGCACACTCAACGTCAGCCTCACACTCCAAGATCTAAGTTTCTAGGTTAAAGAGTGACACAGGACGACACAATTATTAGGCCTCAGGTTGGAGACACCTAGGCGAGTTAGGTGCTATATGTACAGCATAAGTCTAGGTTTGCTCTCCTAACACGGCGGGGAAAAAGCACGGAAGATAGCAGCCTATATATAATCTACAAGAGAGTCCAGAGCACGAACTACTAAAGTTAAACAAGCTAGAGCAAGCCTTACTATCTGTATCAGAGACTTCACTTTCTACGGTTTATACATGTATATGAATACATGTATACATACATTTAGAAGTCCAATGCCATTAAAAATATTCTTAAGCGTACAAAATATATCGACGTACACTGCTATTCTGTATACCAACTAAACAAACATCTCAAATACATAGAGCAGCTAAATTGTCAATATAATGTCAATAGCTACATTCTTCGCCCAGCCTATCAACTTGAAATATTATTACTGAACAAACTTTAATTTGAAGGAACCTTATGTTTTTAAAAGCATTATTGTCTGCAAAGTTTGGAGAACTTTTTGAAATATTAAATGTATCTTAAGTTTCTTTATTTTCCTGTAGAGTTTGTACTTTCTTGACTGTTATAAAAAATAACGAAACATGTATCTGTAAACTTTGCTTTTCTTGATATTCTAATCTAATCCGTATACTACCACAAAATAGAACGCAAGGATAAGCAGGTATATAATGCATTCCAAATAAAGACAAAGCCCAAGAACTCAGTCAAAAGTAAAGTCATGCAAGCCCATCTTGTACAGCATTGCATAGAAATAGCAAATTCAGCCAACTGTATATCATTGATTTATTTTTACCAGAATATCATAGAACAACTTGTAACCAACATCACATTTTAAGCCCCTAAAAACGTCTCCAATGGAGCACATTGTACTCAATTTAAATTGTTCCCAAACTATATTTCGATATCAATTTGCTAAATGGTTTACAAATTAATTAACTTCACCGTAATGCTAGGTTTAAATTCTATAAAAAAAAAAAAAAATTAATATTCCAGGAAAAGTTAAAAAAAAAAATGCAAGGGTTCAAGGGATCCGGCACCTCAACAAAGACAAGATTCAACCAAATGCACAAGGACTAAGACTCAACTGAAAATCCCAAACAAATGCACTGTTACGTATATAAGCTAAAGCTACGCCATCAACAAAACGCACAAGATTCTATGTACATAAACTACAACACGGAGCACCGTTTTGACTGACTCTGTTTAGGGGTGTAAATGGTCAGAAGTGAGATATACCCTTTTCCCCTTTTTTTCTATGAAGGGGTCTCTACCTCTGATCTGAGAATAAATACTCTCTACAACATTCGACAACCATGTGGGAACGGGTTGGGATAGATGAACCTCAAGGGAGATATCTAACAGTTTTTTTCCCTGTAGTGTGTTTGGGAGGTGCGCAAGTCCAGGTGTGTGGGAGCTGATATGGTTATTATTTCTACATGGGAGTCACTGCCGCTAGATCTACCTCTAGGTGGGGTGTGTGCAGGCATGTATCATACTGAGGGAGCAGGAGCGAAGGGATGGAGAGACTCAGGAGTAGTAAAAACAGTATTAGTATTAACAAAAATGATAATAAGTGCATGGACTGATGATATTACAACCAAGCAGCAAGCACTGGCGAGGGTCATGCTTACACTCTATTATAGTTGACAGGGTTTGGTTTTTGTATTTTTTTTTAGTCGGACGCTGTTAGAACTCTTCGCTGCCGACAGACACCCGTTGGGCTTGGTCAGTAGTAGGAACGGTAGTAGTTGTAGCAGCAGGGTCACAGTCGGCAGGGGCGGCCGCCTTGGTCGTTGCCTGGTTGGTGGTGCTGGTGGTGGTTGTGGCCTCCCCGGCGTTGGTGGTGGTGTTGGTGGCGGTGGAAGGTTTGGCCGAACCGGAGGACATGGGCACCAGGCTGCCGGCCGTGCAAAATACTAAGGCTCCTCCAGGCACAACCTGCCCGTGAGTTGGGCCCAGTTCCATGCTCCGCGCCTTAAGGATTGAACCGCCAGCACTGCCCGGTTGGCTTAGTAAATGTCGGTCAAAGGCTGGATCCGAGCCCAGCCCACAACCGTCATCGTCTAGTGACAGCCCGCTGCCCAGGTCCCCACCGCCCAGCGTGGCCACAGAGAGTGAGGCGCCCCGCGCTAAGAGCGGCACGTGCTGCTGACCGATATCCGACCGCACCAACACACACACAGCGAGCAAAGGGGAAAAGGGGGAAAAAGAGAGAACAGCAGCACGGTTAGCCCCACACCACACCACTCCATTAGCCACAGCAGATTTTTTGGTCAATCATTTCTTATACAAGAACTAGAAGCAATCAAAGCACACGGTCGGCTGATGCAAGTACATAAATGAGCCATACAACAAGCCTTATGTACAGAAAACAGCGGCCAGACTCTTCACAAAGCAAATTTATCATCTTTTTTTTTATACAACAATGCAGCATTTTTCTTTTGGATAACAATAATGATGAAACTTTCAGAAAAGAAACGAAACATTCCTAATCAAAAGAACGAGTGCACTGTAGAAGGTGTTTCAAAATCGACTAGTCTTTTCCGTCTAAGGTGAAAGTGAAGCTAGTAATTTCAACGACAAACCGAATCAGTACTCAACATTGCCCATGCACCCAGTGCATCTTAGAGCATGCAGAGACCAGAAGGAAAACGCTAGTAAACAGTATTAGAGTAACAACCAGAACCAAATAACAAGGAAGGAAAAAACAAATTTTATCTTTCTTTTTGCTTAATCAGCTGATGACAAAAACCGACCGAGTGTATCGCTTTGTCATTCATTCAGTAAGGCAGGATTAAGTGAGGTGGGTAGCTTACGAGCATCGCTCGAGCAATTTACTTGTGGCGCTGTGGTAGAGAGCGACACGTGAGCAGCTCAAAGGTGGGGCTGTGGTGGAGATGGTTTGGTGGGTAGCGCCGACTGACCACCCCTCTATTATCATTATGAGGCAGAAGCCTAGGGTCTATGGAGGAAAGCTGTCTATAGGCTGTAACCTGGTTTTATCTAGGGCTAACCGTAGTTTGGGTCGGTTTTGGGTGTAAGAAAGGAACAGTTGGCCACCAGAGACTTCAACAATCAGGCTTACTCCAGGGAGAAATTTCAATTACAATTACTCAGTTGAAGTAATTCTTAGGCGAACTTAAATGGAATCGATCCTTAAATATGATATTTAGCGATAGTGTTTATAGTATAAAATATTGTGCTTTTGTGATAAATATACTAAATCATTTCTCCGTGGATTGTCAGTGCATACTTGTAGCAACAATAGTAGCATGAGGGACGTATCTTAACACTTCACCAAGGTACTTGACGAACAGGATTAACTCTACTTCATGAAGCTTGGGGCAACATTAAAGAAAGGCATGCAAATTGAAATGTTCAAACATGCAGGACAAAACATCTAGCGAGGTATTAGCATGCAACTCATTGTGGTTATTTTTTCATCATATTGCTTGTGATTGTGTTGTAGCAGTAGTACAAAAGTAGCGGTGTTAGTAAAAACTTAAAACACATCTTGAGTACGATTCTTTGTGTTCTGTTTACAAATCTCTACAATTTTAGAAATGAACTGTGTGCTTATGACGAAGAAAATGCTTAAAATATATTTTGAAAACAAAAGCTAATTCATAAAATTAATGTTACATACATGTACTTAACATTACTTACATCAAGAAATCAAGCTTAAAACCTTCCCCTTTTATAGACCTTCATTGTATTTTGTTTTTAATGAATGGTATGATACATGCACGCAAAATGCAGTTATTTCGATTTGTTTCAAAGTTTGAATTAAAATATTTTATTTTGTTGTTCCTAAATAGAAGGCATATCAACATTATGATGTCCTTGCTATCCATCTTCAATGATAAAAATCTTCAGGTAAAATATTTCTGTATAAATTATCTGACTGGTAAGAAACAGTTGAAACCTCTTTGTGAATAACATAGAAGGTATGTTTTGGGTGCCTGGACAAGAGGTTCCTCCATGTTGCGTGCAGTAAATTTGCAAGTTCTAAACTCAAGCAGGCCTGATGTGACCAGCTGACAAAATCAAACCAGACTTACCACGTGTTCTACCTGGGCGTCAGGTTGCGAGTCGTTGCTGCCCAGTGTACCCATGCCGCTGTCGGCCACGCTTGCTGTTGTGCTGCCGCGCTTGGCTGCTGCCGGCCCGTCTTCGAGTCCGCTGCCCACACGAGCTGCTCCGGCAGCAGCCGTAAAACCGCCAGCGCCTGAGGTAGTTGACACCTCCAGCTCAATCTGCTCCGAGCTGATTGAGATGTCAGCAGCGCCTTGCCCTGCCGCAGAGTGCCCGCGCCCCGAGAACTGAGGTGTGTCTGCAGCGAGTAGGTCCGGTTAGTTCAAAGTAGCATCAATTTCTTTGTTTTTTTTAAATCAAATAAAAAAATATTAGAAAATTAATGTTAAGTAATAAAGTCATTATTTCAGGACTGTGCCTTGTGTGTTTCCCAAGGCTTTCTTTCTGTGCACAGTTGAGCATTTGCTAGCCTCAAGCATGAACATAAATAGAATAGAACGGTGGGAAAGGTCTAGGCCAACTAGGGAAGCAAAGGAAAAGGTCCAATCAATGCTGGTACAACAGACGTGTGCTGCCACATGTTTGAAGTAGCAACGCTCAACTATTTTTCAGGGGACTGACCTAAAATAATACTGCTGCAATAAATTACTTCTCCCTAACAGAACATGCGGTTGAAATTATGTTACGATAAGACTTTAATCTGTTGAAAATTACATAATTAAAGGCAAGACTCAAGACTCAAGAACTTATCTCAACTTAGATTACATTTCAAAACGCTGCATTGAAAATAATAAGTCCTTCAATTCAGCATAACGGCCCTACGGTTTCTTTTTCAGAAACAACTATTCAACTACAGTTGCAACTTAGGACGAGTTTAAGTTTAAACTTAGTATGTTAATTTATAATAATTAACAATATCCATGCCGCTATCAACCTAATTCTTTAGTGATGGGGCGCGGGGTTGGATTTGGTAAATGATATGAATCACTATACTCCAATCAAGCAGAGGCAGATACATGCTAAAAGGCTATGGAAAAATTCTTTAAAAGATCTGGAGTTATGTTAGTTGTAGGTAGGGGGGCATGCTATGAGGTAGAGACCAGACACAGCTATGCGCCTGAACACGGAGGGCAAAGGCGGGCTGATCAATCGGTTAGTCCACGGTTACGGAGGGGGTGAAGTTGCGCTTCATTTTTGTCGTCCACTTAAAAATCAGCTTGGTATACTATACATAGTTACATCGGTTAGATTACATTATCAGGTGAGTCCTACATTATCATTAACTATCACTATAGATCTACTTATGATACCTTTGTTAATACTTGTTATGATCATTTGTTAATATTTGTGTGAGACAGGTTTGCACATACTGTATAAGATGCCTGGCGGTAAGTAAGGGATTATTGGCCCATGTAAGACAAAAGCTACTTATGTAAACAAATCCTACTTGTTTGTTTAGATAGCACGTACTGAGCTCAGGCAGGAAAGTCTACTTGATGGGAATATATAACTGCACGCCAGGATTGTACTTTTTCGGCAGTGTTTGCTGTGTGTGCAATATATATAAAATACAAAGGCTCCCGCCACCTCTCACACATTCGCCTGTTTACCCCAAACATAGAAATTTATCTGGAATTAAATAACTTTTTTCAATTTGGTTCCATTTCTCTACGATTCTTTTTTTTTTTTCTTGCAAAATTTTAACAAAAATGCTGGGACTTCCTCTTAGAAAAAATCATTTATAAAAGTTGAACTGGTGTTTGGTTTATTTTGGGTAGAAATATTTCTATATTTCTGTTGTTTTTGCTGCAGGGGAGTTATAACAGGAGAAAGAGGTGGGAAAGGTGCGCGGGGAGCCTTCGTAGCAGTAAATACACGAGAAGGTGAGGAAAGGAGAGTGAGACGCATACCTAGCATATCACTAGAACAACTTGGACTAGACGTGGTAAAACTAGGCGTACCCTCGGTGTATTCGGTGTGGGTTGGGGTCGACTCGGAGATACTGTGAGCGGGCGACCCGCCCGAGTGGAAAGAAGCAGTTGACGTGGTCACCACATCATGCCTGCATGACACAAAAAACAAGTTAATAATACATTCTCACTGAAACAAAATAAAACAAATATACTGTACCTGTTAATATTTTGTCCATGGGTATTTTGAAACTTAACTTTTCATGAAAATCTTTAGATGACTAAGACAGAGATAGCACTTCAGCTTATATAACGTTGGTAATTAGTTATATTATTTAATGGTGTCCTCAAGCTGTGTTGAAAAGATTTCTGAGTAACTCGATCCTTGTGTATTGGTTTGGTGTGTTTGGCACGTGCTAATTTGTTATATGATCAACAGTATCTTGAAACATTGCCCTTTTACTTGTATTGGTTACGCTTACTCCATACCTTGTCTGTGTTATTCAAAATATAATGCAAGTGTACACAATCTATCCAAGTTTTTCTCAGCATGCAAATAATCAACCTGCTCAAAAGTATATTTTTTTTTATCATTAAAATGCTACCATAATCAGACATATAATGGACTTAGCTAACATTAACCTGCCTTTAAAAACAAAAATAGCCATTGATGCAATCAACTATGTTTAAATGAATTGTTCTACATGCTTGACATTATTTTGGACGAATCATTCATTGGATGCCTACCTTATGACTTTATTGATGTGAATTTTGATCTAATTCTATCGCATGCGTTTAGAACATTGGCATATGAATATTGAAAAGAAAATTTTTAAAATCTAATGATAATCAAAAAAATAATTCAAAGATCTAATTCTAGATGGATGCATCACTTTACTAGTCGATAAATTTACAATGTAACTATGACGATTAAATATAAAATTTATTTTAACAGTGTGTGGAATGACTGCCATATTTATATGTAGATATTTCTGTACATGAAAAGGTAAGTTCGAATAAATACTGTCTGTAAAGTCTCGATAGTTTTAAGAATAGTACATAAATTTTTAAGTCGAAACATGGCTCTTATCTAGAATCAATAGGCAATTGCATATCGCTACATGTACCGATATAAAAAAGCCTAGTCAGATGCAAGGATTTAAGTCACCTACTGAGTATCAACATTTTTTATGAGTATTAGTCTTGAGTATTCGAGAAACATTAGGGTATTTTCATGTAATCATACGGGCTGGAGGATCCACAAATATAAAGTGAACAGTCATTAGAAAAGACTTCTTTCCATTTATGAACGAACAATAATAATTTTTATTGTTGAAATTTTCAGCAGAAAAAAAGGCACATGACCATAACCGGAGGTTGTATATGTTAGATTTTTTCCATCCTTATCATTGTGATTACCTGTCGGTGGACAGCCGGCTGCCATGGATGGTGGTCACTTTGGTGAGGATGCTCTGATTGGTGGAAGAAGACGTGTGGTGCTGGGAAGAGAAGGACGACGGCTCCTGGGTGGCCATGGCCTCGGCGAACGTGGGCGGCGGGGTTGACGTGGTGGGCAGCAGGTCCGGGCGGCCGCCCATCGCACCCGCTGCAAAAGAAAACAAGGTCACAGGTGGAAGTATGGGAAAGAAAGGTCGGTTAGATAACCGAAAAACTCCGGCTTATTCGCTTTTATTTCGTATACTTGATATTAGATTGATGAGAAATGAGAGGAGGAAAAGGAATTATCGGGGGAGAAGCAAGAAACAAAAATATTTATGACTACGATGCTGATGCCATCCTCCACCATCATCCCCTGATAGTCAGGCGACCTACTTTTGGGAAGAGCACCGGCGTTTCCACATGCTGTGGAAGCTGACCCAATATGACCAAATATGGACATGCATCAATCTGCGAGCAGAGTCTTGGTGTGACCTAGATATGAAAATCTCCACTCACACCAAGCTTAAAGACCAACACTCTCCAATCACACACAGGGTCAACCTGACAACACCCTCTCTGACTGAAGCTGGTCGCCGGTACCAGCCTGATTTGACCCATAGAAGAAGAGAGCTTGTGATCAGCCTAAATGACCAACACAACACTCCGGGCTTGACCGGAGACGACGGCATCGACAGCGATGCCGGAGAAATAGGATATATAGTACTTTATTTCAACTGGTTCAACATCGGCGCACGCCGGTTTTCGTTGAATCACCAGAGCCGTGCTACATGCATCATTTTATAACAGTAACTTTTAACCTGCCTTAACACTATATGAGACGAAGTCTCATGGTTTGAAATACAATCATAGGCGTTTTAAACAGTGTTCAATTATGAGTACGTAGTGAGAAAGATAGAAAACAAACTGTTAAATAAAATATTTGAGGATTACCTTGGCCAGTCGTTGACTAGCTGTTGATTTGATAGATGAAAGTCAGGAAGTGACAATTACACGTTGTTTGATCAGTCATTGATTATTTTAATGATAGCTGATATGGGAGAATTTTTATCAGCAACAGACAAGGTAGGGGAAATGAAAGTTAGGAAGGGGGGAGAAGGAAGGGGTAAGGGATAGTGGAGTCAGATGCACATGTCACAATTTATCATTCAGTTTATAATTTCCAAGAGATTGATTGAGTTTTTAAGCCATTTTTTCTGGGCTAGCTTAAAGGATCTGATATCTGGAAGATTTCTCAAGTTAGGCTGAAGGTTGTTCCATTCTAATGCACCTGCATATACAATACAAGTTCAACATTCGAAATTTCATTTAGTAGCTATCGCTACTGATGGGCCGCACATACTAAAGTTGATTTTTTATGAATATTTCATACATTGAATAAAAATACCCCATTGGTGCCTTATTAGTTCTCGCAATACCCACTAAATAATGCCACCATCGCTCCATTGTGCCTATTAGTTCTCACAATACCCGCTAGGTGATGCCACAATTGCTCCAATGCCCTACTAGTTCTCACAATACCTGGAGATGACGCCACCATAGTCCAGCTGTGTTGCAGTTTTTATGAGGATGCCCCTAGAGAATTTGTGTCATTTTTCGCAGAAATAAGCGATTTGGACCATTGTTTTTGTGATATATGGGTAGAATATGTTACAAGGATCACGGTGATACCCAGTTTATTAGTGTACATGCGATATTTTTTGCATTTTAAGCAAAAGTTCACCAGAATCTTCCGGTAGACTGTATTAGCCCTCTTCGCCAGGAGTTCTCAGTTATACAATCTACCACGAAAATGGGTCAAAGACGGACTACCGAATGAATACCGATTTTGCGTCATTTTTCGCAGAAATAAGCAATTTGGACCATTCTTTTTGTGATATTTGGGTAGAATATGTGATAAGGATCACGGGGATATTCAGTTTTTCAGTAAACATGCGATATTTCTCGCATTTTGAGCCATTTTTCCCATCCCCCTATCCCCACACCCCTCCTTCATAACGTTTAGGGTCTACAGGGGGACTCTCTTCTTAGAATGGTCCGCTCACGTGAGGACGTCTGAGGCGATACTCGTAGACGTGTAAGCGGCCCATAATTACGTTTGTAGGCTTCAATTCGCGGAATGCAGGTTTTAGAAATATTTATATTTTGATTTCTTTTAGTTAAACTTCATGATATTTTGTCGTAAATGTTCTTCAATTATAGAAATATCATTTAATGCCTATGGGAATCCATACATTTTAGTAAAAAAAAATTTTTTTTGTAACATACATTTTAGTAAATGTATCATGAGACTTTATTGGATATCTGCCCTCAAGATTGATTTTTAAGGGTGGACACTAGGCGTTGACACTGCATTTGAAGCATCAAAATTATGTCTTGGAGGGACTTCGATGCGTTTTTCAACAATTTTTCTCACGTTTGGGTGTTAGGGTTATGTCTGAAGAAGTATAATGAAAATGGAATATTCAAATTTTGCTGATTGCGTAATTACATAGAGAAAATGGACAAGTAAGTGAACAGTACAGTGGCAGTTACCTGTGTCGTCTAGACTTGTGTTTGCCCGCGCTCGCTCCATCAAGGACCGGTCACCCGTCGTCCGGCCCTCCACCTCCGAGGTGGTCACTGACCGTTGGCGCTGCGTCCCCTTCTTCTTAGATGGCGAGTGTTTCAAGGCTGCAAACAAAACACACCCACATTAAGCATGTAATATGGATGCACCTCACGGGTCACCTAGTGCAATAGCTGCAGCTTCTGAGATGTATGTAATATGAAGGTAGGTATTCAGGTTATATGGATATGATAATAAAACATGCACAAAGTGGAAAAAATATACCAGGAGGAACACTGGGAAGGCGCGAGGGACAGTGAAACACACTGAGAGGTGGGAAACACTGGACATGCCCTTAATGATTGGCCTCAGTCGCCCCAGCATCACAAAAATAAAGCTTCAATTTCCTAATCCTGTATTTCTATACCAATAAAATATTTGCGAAAAAAAACCTTAATACTTGTACTGACTGACACGAAGACCGCATATTCTTTTAAATTAACGGATCCGAGGAAAGCTTTATTACGAGAGGGAGGGAAGCCCTTGATGTAAATTCTACTTGTTGCTCTGTATCTAGTAGGACCGGTCGAGATCTATATAAAGTGAGTTGGCTGTTACAAAGACAAACTATGATCCTACCCTTTGCAGCTGATGGGGAAGAGGTAATCATTCGGAAGCGATAACAAAAGACAGTTTATTAGGAGCACTGGTCTAGCTTAGGAGGCAGCATCTTATTACAGCTCGAACAGCCAGCATATAAAGTTGAAGAAAGATGCAATTCTTTGATAAACATTTCTTCCCTTTTTATCCCTCATTTCCCCTTAACTTTAATCCATTTTTCTTAAATCTAGAGACATTTTCGTTTTTGCGTTAGAAACTTTATTAGGTAATGATAGGAATGAACTATATGAGAAGTTTTGGAGTAAAATAATCATTGAATGACTCATGACATGCTGCTTCCTTTGTATTATTATGTTGATATAAAGCAACTAATTCTAAAAAAAACTACGACTCATTTGGCGACAGCTGGCCTATTGACAGTCCTATATAATATTAATTTGATTACACGGCGAACTACATGGGCCATATCATGCTTTACGATTCAAAAGTTCCAAACAACGAAAGGGCCAACCAAAGGGCTTTAAACACCAACGTTCTCATTCGATACAATTAAAACAGGGAGAGAAACATTACTGCTATGGCAGAACAAATGCCAGACTCAAAAGGTACGAAACAAGCATAAACTTTGATAACAAGATTTAGGAAATGTTTCTATAATTAATCAGGCAATTAAATATCACTGATACTATTTTGCAAACAATCTACATCTTCTACTTTATTATCTACCATAATGTGTGTGCATCATAATACAAATTCACTCGCTTAAAAACCTATTAGTTTTTCTTATTCACATTAGTGTTGTTAATACCAACAAAAACACCTACCAATCCGATATTTTACAGTTCTTCAACTCAAGTGTGCATACTTCATGGTGCAGTTATTCATAACTCTTATTCCTTCTAACAGTCAAGCATGGATTAAGAGAGAGAGGGAGGGTATGGGATCCCTATCCTCAGTCGGGGTTGTATCGGTCTAAGTGAAACTAGTATACCTTACACTAAAGTATGAACAGCATCCAAAAATCAAACAGTTAAAATATGACCCAGTCAAAACTGTTAAGAGTTTAGTAAGAATCCAGCATTTGGAAAACATTATAAAAAGAGGTAAGAAATCTATGAGAATAATAAAACCGTATCACTCCCAACTACCGCGAAACTCTACTACGTTAGACATTAAGGAGAGGACAAGTGTAAAGGGAAGGAGTAGAAAAATACGTCGTCTAGGATCACCTACCAGTAACTGTGGCATTGCAAAAGTGGAACAACCCAACATGGATTAATATAACGTTGCGGTATTCAAGAAACAATTCGGGGGTATTGGCGATGTTTTTTTCTCATATCACAAGAAGGTGAAATGTTATACACAAGTTCTGTTTTTCAAAAAAAGAAAAGAAAAAGGACAAACTGTTTTTTTTTTGTTTTTGCCTCATCAAAACATTTCGTTCTTTGGCAATATCGAGATGACGGCCCCTATATATTTTTGCAACTCATGGAAAATGGTTTACCCGTTTTTCCCGTTACGTACAGGATTTTGCGGGGGAAAAAACATTAAGCATTGTATAGCATGTATAGACATTTGCCTATGGAGCCCTGGCTGTAGGAGGCGACTTGTTACAGGCTAAATACAAGTAGGACGCTGAGCACACACTTACCTCTCGCGGGGGGCAGTGTACAGTTAACATTACAACACACAATGCATAATAACACATAGCTGCTATTGCTAGGTAAAAGAGTTTTTCCCCTCATTTTCCCCCCTCGGAGGTACATACCATGTAAGTATCGTACTTTCATCTTATACTAAGGCGCGTATTTTTATGATTATTATTATTTTTTGTTTTTACAAGTGTGATGACGATGATTCATTTGTGTCAGATTCATAATTTTGTGGTTTAAGTGTACATATCAGGTTGAACCTGGGAAGCATTTGTTAAAATTTTCTTTATTAAAAAATATGTGATCTATTTGCAACTTAAGCACACGATAAAATCAATATTTTGTACAAGATACAGAACCTCAAAAAAGTGAAATAGAAAATGTGGAATGAGTACAATTTATTTTGTATGTGCTTTCCTAGATGGTGACGTATAAAGACTGAAGCAATTTATAACCCTGGTTACATGGTTTCCTCCGCCAATGAATAAACTTCAGTTTCAATCCGAAATGACAAAAACTTCAAGAGTTGGTTGCCTGTGCCTTCAACATCAAAATTAGACCTAAACTTGTCAATCAAACCCTCAGATAAATGAAAACTTTTAGTTCCTCAAAAATGTCGAGATAACGATTAAATTGATGCATTGTTTTACGGACCCTATACTTTGGTTACCATGATTTGATGAAAATTCTTCTGGGTTGGCTAAAATTGGTGTTCTGCATAGTTTGGAATGCCATTCCAAAACTAGTCCAGTTTCAATTGACTCATTCGGCTATAGATGAATTGTAGTTACTTTCTGGACAGATAGAGATGATGCAAATATAATCAGAGCCTTTTTGGCGTTTTCTTAGGATTAGCGAGTTGTGCAAGAATACCGATGTAACTCTAACAACATTGGAAATCACTAAAGCAGACTTTGGGATAAGCTGGCTTCTAAGGGAAGGTTCTTTGAGGGGGTGGTTTAAATATGGGACAAATGCAACATCAAATTCTGGGACAATGTCATTAACAATGTCCCATCACTCATCTTAAAAACTGTATTACATCTACCTTGTTTGCAATTGACATTATTTTGTGACAATTATATAAAAAACAAAACATGTCCTAATTAGGCAAGAACCGTGACTTTACAATTTGATCACAATTGATAAACGACAAGTATGAATGACACCAAGAACCTACAAGATTCAAAACTACTTTCCAAAGTGGAAAAACGACAACAATAAAGACACCAAACTACTATATCACGAAACTAAGTGAAAGGTGTGACAAACCGAATGGTTTAATGAGAAAGAAATTACTCTACAGATGATTGGGTGGGATAAATCCCATCATATATACACAAGAATACTAGCTGGAGAGAAGAGTGATGCCGAATAAAACTTGCTGAAGGGGAAATATACGAAAAGGGGTGACTATATTTCTACGGTGACAATGTGTATTTCAAACCAAGTGGACGTACGTCAACAATATCGCAAAACACCCCAACGATCTCAGATGGCGTTCAAGACATCGTCGAAATTGGTTTCAAAATTATTTTTCTTCTTTCGTGTTTTTTTTTTCAAAGTGTTTCGTACTTAGCGATTTGTTTAGGATATAATTTTCTTTGAGTTACTGTGGCGGTGATTCAACAGGTTTAGGTTCTGCTTCTTTTTTTCCTTTTCTTTTTAATTTGTTATTACGCTTTTGTAGCTTGGGTTCATTAGAAGATTAGTGTATTGTGATCTTGTGAGCCAACAACGAGACAATATTCAGGGTGACGGTTCAAACAAACTACCGAAAATGTGTCGTGTAAAGAAAATGGTGTTTAAAAACTTTTTTTCAACTGATTATCATACTGGTCAACAGAACAAAGCGGCGGTCAAAACAACCGCAACGTGGGAAGAATCTAGAAAGTGTTCAACTCAGAAAAGCACAAAGGGACTGACAAGAGGGAGTCATGAACCAAAAACAGATTTCGTTTTTTAGCTTCGGGACCACAAGGAAACTGAAAGTGTAAGACCAGCCTGGTGGTGGTGGTTTTCCTATTAAACGAAGACGTGGGAGAATTAGAGTTATCACTGAACCACTGTAACTTTGAACAACTCCATGCAAGAAGCATGCCGTGTGGAGTGGGAGGCCTGCCGCAGCTGCTGCCGCCCTGGAGGAACCCTGGAGGAGGGCACACAGGGGGAGCAGTGGGGTGCGGGAGTGTCACAGCAGAGAGGGGCCAGTAAGGCCTGGATAACGTTTGTCACCGTTAACAATAATTACTAAACGGAAAAAAAAACACGGACTACAAGGCAGTACTGGTGGTGAGAGACAGTGAGGAGGTACAGGACGAAGAGGAGCTGTAGTATAATAATTGTAATGATAATAATAATAATGATAAGGCAGGCACGCACAGACGGGTTGCTGTTTATTATTTGATATTTACCTAAATGCACCAGTTTTCTAAATCGCATATGAGGGCCTTTGAACTGGTGCTGGTCCACTGTGGAGAGAGAGAAGGAAAAGCCACCGCCGGTTAAAAAAGAAAAGTTGCACACCGCCACACACTGCATCTCACAGGCAGACTACTCTTTCAACAACCTGTTTCTAAAGGGCTTTTTTTGTCAGTTAATCGTGGCCACATTGAATTTTATTTTTGAAAAGAAAAAGACATTTTTCTTTTTTATCCTTCAGGAAAAAAATCTGAATTTAATCCGTCACTAGTTTACCAGATGAAGGTTATTTTAAGAATATAAAAATAATCATTTTCTATTCCCCAAAGGGAACACTTTTTTTCTTTTTTTTTAAATTTAAAAGTGGCCTCTCTTTATATAGATGTAATAATGACCCTTGAAAACAGACCGTAGTTCTAGATTCAGGAAGCTGTTGCTCTTTTCCCAAAAAGCAGTAGCACCAACTTCTGTAGTCGTCGCCGTAATGCTGGCATTCTTAACTGTAATGTTATTCTGCCTACTACTACAACTAGAACTAATATGCTACTTCTCTGTATGGCATCCAAACTATCACATACTGCATCCACAAGCACCTGCCTACTGACCGCACGAAGACATGTTACCTTGCATCCCATTCTCATCACACACAACAAACACTCACGTAACAAACTGTTGTTATTTTTATCAAATAATGCAGTTTATGCAATTCCATTTGCATATTGATATACTTTGAATTGCATAAATGGTTGACTATTTTTTCTAATTCTTATTTATCTAGTTCTTTACTGGGTTTTTTTCTAGTTCCTACTATTTCTTTTGCTTCTTTACTGTTATGAAACTCATGAAACTTTAATATCTGGAAACATTACACCCGTTGGGAAATTATATATTTTGAACTTAAATATCTGTGGACAGTGTTAAGCTGCATACACGCTTTGGAAAAGTTCGAATAACATCACAGCTCTTATTATATATCAGTTACCGGACACTACTACATCGTGCGTCTTCGCATATCTATGCAGTTGTGAGTCAATTTGGGGGCAGATAGAAACACTTACAGTGTAATGAAAAAAAACAAAAAACCTTTATGACTTTGAATTACTATTAATTTCCTCTCGAGTATTTAACCTCAGAACTTTACGAGTCCATATAAACTTTTTATCTATGTGAGGGTTATAGGTGTTCTCGGGAAAGGGAGTTCTTCACGAGTTAGGGTACACACGCACGTACACAATCATGCTCTAAGGTTCACAGTCATGTTCTACTACTTAAGGAAGGGGCATTTGGGGAAAAATAATTATTTCAACGTCTATGCGAGGTGTAAGCGTCTCTTCTACCAGAACAGAAATATGTCAAGGCCTATCTATGTTTCTTGTTTAATGATATGAAGGTGTTATAATAACTCTCATCATGCTGAAAATAAGTTTTTCTACTATTTTTCCTTGAATAGGTTTGTGTCTCAGGTAGCAATTAAAATTATATGGGTGTGTTAGTACTCTAATGAGCTTCTAAAAGGAAGAATTATGCAAAATGTTTCTAAGCATTTTTTCCCCTACGCCATACTTTTTTCTTTTTTAAAGAAATCATTCTTAAGCTGTAAAATAATCAAGCGCTGCATCCTATCTAAAGGCATAGGTAAGATGGAATATCAAATTATAGAATGAAGAGCCGGGCAGTAGCATAAAAGGGCAAGTTGCAGGATCCATCCAACTGCTAAGATATTTAGCAGCCAGTATATGATAAAACAAGCCTTATGCTTTCCTAGAGGGGGAATTCCCCTATAGAACTACTGCAATTTATGCACTGTATTTCCATGCATGATGGGTGGCGAAGCATATCTATGCAGATTTGGGGGTAGAAAAAAAGATGTAATGTAATTGGGGAAAATATCTAACCCTCTACTTACATGATGGTATTTTCTTAAATACTGTGTTGGCATAGAAGGTCTGGAATCTTGTTGCATAGAATCCTGGTCTATGTACCGAAATTGTATCCTGAAACAAGATGGACGTTTATTGGGGGATTGTTAAAATTGGGATCGTTCGAAAAAAACGAAAATTTCGCCCATTGGATTGATGTTTGGTAAAGATAACAACAAGATCACGGTGTAGTTTATATCCAAACATAAGGCTAACAGAGCTAGAAAAAACGCATAAACATAGCAAAACGCATAACAAGACAAGGTCGCAGGTGGATCTTATATATTCAGACCTAATACATTATAGTTGCATTAATGTGACTATTAATTATGGAATCCTACCAAGTTTATTGTGGTTTTTAAAGTCAATTGGCGGCGATAATTGAGGACACCACCACGCAAATTAAAACAGAATTACGGACTTCGCCATTGCGGACCGAGAATTCAGTTTGAAAATTATTATTTGAGGTAATGCAGGGCTGCCATCTGTCCCGGATTTTAAACACTGTGACGGACGTCTCGGGAAAGGATGTCCCGAAAAACGAGGAGAAAAGGGGGACAATCGCCTTAAACATTAATGTTTGGGTAGAAGCCAGAGGTAGTCAAACATTGGAAGGTACCTACCCCATCGTGGACCATTGCTTTCATTACGTGCTCCAGTTTTTTCTGAAGTCGGTAGCTCTGTAAGATGTCGATGACGCCCATGTAAAGTAGTAGCCGCTCCCCGCGTGTATTCCGGGCTGGGATACCGCCCGTTCTACAAAATAAAACATGATCATTTATATTATAGTATAATATACATTATAAAAGGCAAGTTAATCAAGTACGTCCGACGTTTATTAAAATCTAGATGATATGTTAAATGTCGTAAAGTTAAAGGAAATGTTTTACGTTAAGGCTTGGTCGAGCCATTTATTTTAGGTCGTCCCATATATTCTGACAAGAACATGTGGAATAAAACGCAACAAAATATTTTCCGTTTAAAAACTTTTTAAATTACCAATTTTTAGCACCACAAGAATGACAGGTAATTCCAATGTGTACTGTTGTTACACAAATATTATTTTCTTTTACCATCTATTTTTTTTCCAACTTACGGGACATCTTCGTTTTCTATTTCAACGGGTTCCGAAGAAGCTTGGATAGCCTCCATCGCCGTGGAGTAAGCGGCGATTCTTTGCTTCATTGACCTCCCCCGTGAAAAGGCTAGATTAAAAAGCAAAAATAGGGTTCTGTAAGCATTACCTAAACATGTTCCAAACTATTTACGATATACTGGTGAATAGTGATAAACCTTATGACTTATGATTAATGACAACTTGATGAAATAACCATACATCTTTTCAAATCAACTGAGATGTAAATTGTCATGTATGCCATTTCTATTCATTAGTTTATAAGGCCTAGTACAATGTATTCGCCTGTATTTATTACCATAGGGTATATGAAATGAACTTACAGGCATTTGCTGAGGCTCCCTCCTGACCTTGTGTTGACGGACCGGCACTGCCAGCTTCCGTCGTTTCTGTCTGAAATAACATTTAACAAGCAAAATGTAATCAAATTCAAAACGTCTTTTATTCAGAGAAGGAATTGAAGTAATTTTGATTTGTGTTTGTTGATTTTTACAAAGAAAACTAGAGGTTCGCAAGTCCCTAATTCTTAGGGACTCACAACTAAAATACACCTTCATATCAGTAAATTATGTTTGCTAGACAGGAGACATATATACTTAGTTGCATTGATGTATGTATCACTTATCAGACACACTATATCCCAATACTTACCCTATCACGATTAGCTTGATCAAGGTTGTGCACTCCTAACAGTAGACTGTAGTCCATGATCTTGAAACTTTGCAACACCTGAAATTGGACAAACATAATTAACACAAAGAAATGTCACTGTGGTATTAATTGTTCAGCTTCAAAGCTTTAGGCATTATCTTCTTTATCAATGTTTTAAGTATAAAAGTATTTGATGAATGTGAAAGTCATAGAATCCTTCCACTTTGCAGTATGATCATGACCCTTAAGAGTGCGAATGTTGCAGTTACAATATCAACAAACAGTACATGTATTCTGCATCCAGTCGAAGTCATTGAATTATTCACTGCAATAAGGCCAGTTCCTGGTGTGATAAGTGAAATATAAATCTCCTTTATTGCATAATCAAACACTACACGTCCCGGACCATATCCTTTCGAGTGACAGCAATAAAAGCTCTATAACATATTCTTAACCGACTTACCCGACAGTCGCGCTCGATAGTCTTGATGAGGGCGTTGTACGTATCGGCCTCCAGCATTAGGCCGTCGGGGTGCATGGTCTCCATGAAGTCCAGGTCTTTCCAGGTTGGACTGGACTTCTTCTGTTCCCGCCTTGAGGCCTTCCGCTTGTACGTTGAACCTTTCAAGTCATACTTCTCGTGCATTTTGATACTTGAAGGCAACAAGTTGTTCATAACGACGAACCGAATATTTTTGCCACCGCACTGGAATACAGGAAGGGGAATCGAATCAGTTGGGAATGGATGCTGGGTAATTTTAAGGGACCTTGGTTGATGTTGTCAGTTCACGCTAGCGACTGAATCAGACATTTTTTAAAACTTGTTTTTCAAATTTTGTTTTCTATATTTGCATTTATGAACTGTCATTTATTGATGGAATAATTCTAAACCAACAGAATAACATTCAAGGTTTGTTATGAACCGATGAACGAATATTGAAATTCAAAACAAAAATGCAATTTGTATTGATTTTCCTAACAAACAAAAACCGTTGAATGCTGAAACCTGGGACGATACGAACCCGATTAGCGCGAACCTTAGGTTGAAAGTGTACTTGTCTGTGTCACATAAAATGCAAGCAAGCTTAAACTGAATTTGACTTTAATCAATCGTATAGTTTTAAGTTTCACAATACTATTTTACTACAAGTATCGACAGAAAAAGGAAGCGGATTCTACTCACCTGATAACAGTATAGTCCATAGAATTTAGGTAGTAGTGTTCTGGGATTTTGGTTTAAATTCTGCAAATAAATAAATGCATGCTTAATAGCAGTTGTTTAGTCGGTCATTATCATGTAAGTGGTTGTCTGAATTAACAAACGATTGGTCGCTCTAAAAACAATGTTCTTTATTTTTCAGGTGATTCCATACACATACGTCTATTGAAAGTATGAAAATGAATGCGTTGAAATCTTATCAAGGTTTTACCTAGTACACTCTTCTCAAAATATTAACCAACTCTACCTAGAAATAGATAAAAACCAGTATAATGTACGACTCCAAATTGATTATTTCCGTTCACTTACCATGTAATACCCTGGAAGTAGTTTTTGAAGAAACTCGGCTTCTTTGTGTTGTACTGTTTTGATGATGAACTCGTCATCGCTTGTGATATAGAAAATGCTGCCGCTGGCCCCCGGGTTAGATAATTCTCTGAGCTGCTCATTACACAATGATAACTGAAATGCAAGGAGCATATTGTTAAAAGGTGGAGAAGTTCTGAAAGAAGAATGCTAAAAACCTGATTTAAATGTTTTCCCTTTTGCCCCCCCCCCCCCCCCCCTTTTTATTAAAAATGTGATGAAAACCCACAACATTAAGAGGTTTTATGCCTGACCCGTTCTGATGCGATGAAAGAGACGGACTGTTTTTCTCAATTTGAAATTTGTTTTTCTCCCTTTGAATTTGGATAATTCATTCAAAAATAAAAGCGAAAAACAACATTTACAGGAAACTTACGAAAAGCAAAGATACGTAGCTGGTACTCATTTCTCCCATAAGTTGACCCACCGCTCTTTTTTCCGTCTACCATACTCACCAAGAAATCATCTGGTTGGATGCCGAAAAGTTCTCGGAAATATCGGAATGCAATTGGGGCGTATGTTTTAAATCGGAAGTCACTGTAGTGGTGTGCCGGCGTTAGATTACTCCCTTCCCTAAAAGAAGGAAATTTATGAAAAATTAGATCACATATTACGCGTAAAGTGTAAGTGAAAATAGAGGCATATTTGATTTACAAAGTACACACGAATATTCTGTATTATATTCTTTTTATCATTTTCTTTTGTAATGATAACTTTCTATAACATGACTTTCCTTTCCAGTATTGTTCATGTAACCAAGAACAGACTCGCATATGAAGAAAAATTAGCATTTTTGTTTTATCTGTTTTAAGATTGAGGACATTTCAGTTCGAACACAAACTTGGCTAATCGAATTGAATTAACTTATATGAATATGTGTGCTACCCGTGTGGCAAGATTATATAATTTGAGTGAATTAATTCGGTTTTATGCTGTTCATTGAAGTAATTGAATGTGTGTGTTGCCAATTAGATAACTAGAGTACGTTATTTTCATGATGAATGTAACTAGTAACTGTAAGCGGCTATAGTGAAGAAGCTGGTTCGATAAGAGTGAACTTATTAAAAGATCAAGTCAAATCACGACTCAATACTATGAGCTTCTCCTGTTTCTAAGTGCCTGATTTCCTAAGTTATAATAGTTGCGACAGTGTATTCATTCTCTAGCCTATCTTTCTAAAATGATATACATCAAAGTAGGTAAATGACATGCTTCCTCGCTTGTTCCATTTTCCTGTGACCAACGACTCTTATCATAAGGCAAAAACAATCAATCATGGGCTCAAACCAAAGTCAATGTACAATCCGGTTCGATAGCGGGGCAAGTTAGATAGTATTTGGTGGGATGGGTGTGTCTTTTTATTTCTAAAATACTCGGGTTGGTCTTGCAAAACGGGATCAAACTATTTATCTTTTTACAGGCTGCAGACTGTTCTTTCCCAAGGTGACCTTGCGCAGCGGCTTGGTTGAACAAAAGCAGAGAACAGATCACAGGTAATATCCAAACTGGGGACGGCTCCCAAAATAAGTCGACAAAAGCGTCGGGACTCCTATAGACAGTCAAACCAAAAAACTAGTCCTTTTAGGTACAGCACAAACATTGTTGGCGTATTAATTAAACACGAGTGAGTCAAATCATTTGCTGCATGAAGGTCGTTAATATTCAAGGCTTAGTTGTTTTTGTACATACATATAGCTTTCAAACCACTGAGTGTTTAATAAGGGCAGCTATTATTTTCTTGCAGCGTTATGATTTCTAAGGGGAAAGCCATCTAATATCATGGAATTCAGCTAGTACAATGACGTTTAATGTGTAGATAAGGAAATGAGAACGACAGGAAAATGTTACAGATTATAAAATGACTATACAAGCTACCATTAACTTTGGATGCGACATAGAGCGACTATATTGAAGCGTTCATGCAGTTACATAGGACTAGAGAAAGGGACGAGATTACGACAAAATGGTTTTCAATCCTTTACATACTATTTCCTATACGAATTTCTAACATAGGTCTTGATCCACAGATAAACTGTTTCATTTCTAGGATTTGCTCAGGTTATGCTTATTAAACATACCAAGGTACACGGACGTTCAGGTTGTATGCAATTTTTCATCCGTAAATTTAAGGGTTATTTAATGGGTCACTATGAAAAGAGAAAGATGCCACATCCACATTAAACCTGCAGAGAGGGTGCTTTGGTGGTGCGTGTATCATTTCTGGGGATTTATATGGAAAACAAATATTCAAGAATGTGCTATATGCGTGCATCTGAAGTATCAACTTATATTTCAATGGTGTAATTAATTTAGTGTCCCGAATAAATCATCACGGACAGTTGAGAAAAAAAAATATTTTCCAGATTTTGATTTTTCTGTGTTGCATATTCAGTCATTTTCCCTAATGTACTAATTTTGAACAATATGATTAATGTGTAAGTGCTTAAGAATTTCAATTGGATTATCAACTATTAAAAATAATCAATTTTAACAGTTGCAAACATCAGGGTGAAACGAACACTGTTAGCATTGAACTCTGGGCATGTTAGTTTAAAAACGCACTCGATAAGTACTTCCTTAAAATCGGTTTCATTAATTCCCAAAAGAAATCACTGGTAACAACATTAGGAGAAACAACATTTCACAGGGAGAAAAAAATGCAACGGTGTGAGAGCTTTGCCTTAATGCGAGTTACGATATGAGTGCGGGGTGAGTACGCGAGTAATAATGTGGTCACCAACAGACAACATCGAGAACACAGAGGAGTCGATATCGAAGAGAAGAACAGAATAAACAGACGGAGAACCGAGAGATTCAGAGAGAAGGAAGAGCAGTGATAAGAGGGGGGCGCTCTATTGAAGCTGGACCCGTCACCGCGCGTCTCATGCCGCCAGCGCCACCTGGTTAGGAAAACGTGCAGAGGCTGTGGCGCCACCTGGTGTTTTACGAGGGAACTGGGTGAAGTACGTCACGGCTTGAGACACGTCTAGTAGCAGCAGGCAGCCGGCACATAATATAGCTCCCCGCACCAACATAGTGAGAAGAGTGAGGGGTGCACGAAAAGCTCTCGCCCTTACCTTGGGAAAAACACTGTCTCAACTATGGAAAAGTCTTGTAAGAGTAAGTCGCGTTTGGGTTTGGTTGAGAGGCTGGTAATACTCTGTCCAATGCCCAACTGCATTGCAGCCATAAGTTCCGAAGTGGGTTTCTGAGGACAGAAATGACAAAGCACATTGGGCAATGCGTTAAGTGACTGGTGTCTTACCTGGGGAAAAACACACTTTCAACAATGGTAAAATCTTGCACGAGGACATCACGCAGGGGCTTGGATGTCAGGGCACCTATACTGTGTTCCAAGCCCAACTGAATCGCCACTTTTATCTCCGACGTCGGTTTCTACGGAAACAGATCAGTCACGTGACGGTAACAAACAAGCAAAAGGAAATCAAAGTGTTAAAGAGAAAAAAATAAAATAAAAAGGAAAAAAGAACTGTGGGAGGAATAAAGGAAAAATAGCGTTGAGAATTAAAACTTTAAAAATATTTAAATAGAAATTGTGCGAGAGTGAATAACTATTTCAAGCTATTGGGAAAAAAGTTATTAACTTACTGTACTTCTAACTTAGGATATACGTGTATAGATAGACTAAATGAATAATGATAATTAACAAATTTACTTTAAGATACAACACCAGTGCGAAGACAAAATAGAGTATGTATGAATAGGAAGTGCCTCAAATAATTGTCAAAACAAAATTGTTTAAGTTCTAGGTTAACTATTGAAATGTTCTATTGTGAATTTCAGTCAACATGCATTCTCTCGGTGCGGGTCAGTCACTGCATCTGAAACAAATCTAGAAAACTCCACATCTTTTCCGTGCAGGTTACCGCCGTCATTAATAACATGTTATTTTCTAGTCACACGTTTGAAAACCAACCAGTTCTACTGAAGTACTTTAATTGCACTGAACTAGTACCTACAAATTCAACACACACATAATATTTTAATCATGTGCAAATGACTCTAAATATCATTGAACACTTACTTCCTTTCACTTTTCATCACTTAAATAACTTCCTTTTTTTTCTGGACTGGCATAGATGAACAGGTTATACCAACTCTTATAGTATATACCAGCTCGTATAGTAGATCGATAGCTTCAAGTGAGATGTCTCATCATTAAATGTACCTTCAAATACACTAGCAACTATTTAACTTTAATTTTACAATCTGTACAAGAACTCATTTTGATTTTTTCGACCTTTTTCTTTGTTACACCTAACAGTTAGAGTTTTCAACTGGTAACTTACTTCCAACATGGGCATAGGCCAGGGTAGGGTGATTGGGGTAAAGAAGTCCTCTTCCCAGCCATCATTATAATCGTCGTAGACGCTATAAATGTTATGCCAGCCGAACTGAGCGCCACGCGGACCAGGAGGGTGGAAGCCCCACCTCTCCATGTGCGGCCGGAGCATGACTCCCGGGCTCCAAAAAGAAGCCGATTTTCCCATCCCGAGCCCGCGGACTGGGGGACCATCCTGGGTCCACACGGCCAGGGAATCTCGACCACTCCCCGGATCCACTGTCCAGTAACCATGTCGCCCATCAAGATCCTCCGTCGAAGACATGTCAGGGAGAGTGACATCATCGTCGTCATCGTCAGTGGTGCCACCTGTTGATTCTTCAGCATGGGCAGAGGAGATGATGGAATGGGGAGAGCACCTTCCTGAGAGTGAGGGGCTGAGCGTATTGCCCGCTCGCGAGTCCCATTGGCGATGTCGGGCATTGAGAATGGTGGGCACGGAACGCGCTTTGTACATGATGGCTGGTTGGGTGGTGGACGTGGCCAGCATGGTAGTCAGACAGAGCAGGAGGTGTCGGCCAGAGTTACTGCTGCCACTCCCCACTGCCGACCGACCGAAGACCACGTCCATCGTGTCCCCATCGGCCTGACCAGCCGACCACTTGACCACACTTATTCAACTCTTGTACCAAATCCAATAGTAGTTGGGTTACTCAACCTGACTGGTTGATGGTTCTAACTAACTGATGGTTTACTCTCTTTCAGGTGATTAAACCAATTGTAAGGCTAATTAGGTAGCACTATTCTAATTGGCCCATTTACCTGACCAGTTGACCAGTGCATTGACCACACCCTGTCTACTGGTATCCACGAGGCATAGATTTCCACAGGTAGCAGTCAGTAGTTTCCCAAGGTTAAGAGTATCCTGTTAGTAGAAAAAAATGTCCAATTGACCATTCTATTATATCCTCTACGTGATCAAAAAGGTGGCCATGGTTCTGGATAACTATATGCTTGCCATGTCTCATCAATGTTTCTAATCATGGAAGAGATTCTACTGGTTTATAGGAGCAGGCAATCTGCAAAGGACTAGAAATCTACAGGTCTCTATCTATGAGATACAAAGTTACTCATTTGCCCAGACTCTTTAAAGATGGGGTAGTTACAAAAAGAGGAGCAATTTGTAAAACGCCTCCACATTTCCCCCCAGACAGATCCTATCAGAAACTGTTCTTACACTGCTGTCACGCGTTCTTCCACCTGAAGGCTGTAAGACACCTCATTAAATACTGTCACAATTAAGGGGAATCCAAAATAACCGAGCAATTAACTCCTCCACGAAGGAGGGAAAAAATTGCTTGTGGTCATCCTCAAGATCACCCACTCAAATCCTAGTTGTCTTTACTGAGCAAGACACTCATGGTTCCAAGTGATAGTCATTTCTTGAGAAAATAAAATTTTCTGTTTTTCTGACTGATTTCTGTGGGTGGGTACAGCTTTGTTGAGATCGCTGGAAATTTGATTAGCATCAAGTGGTTCTCAGATTCATTAAAAATCAAACAAACAAACCAAAAAAGGGGTGTGTGTGGAAAGGTTACAAAATGTAAAGATTTCACTTTTCTTCATGTTCTACAATAGCCTGTTAGCTGGTGGCAACAACTAACTGACATCAGCCATATAGTTCTTATAAACATTGCTGACAGTGTCTAGAATTCTATAGCCCTATGCATTCCTAGCACATAGCCTTGGGAGGTGAGACTAGAGAAATGTGTTTGTGTCATAGGATACCTGTTGCCAGCATAGAGACACACCCTGGCCACTCATACCATGCAGGTAGATATCAATCAGTGGAATGATTCAGTGCCGGTGTCTTACACATCTTTTGTAACACAGGCCTATTATATAAGTATCTGATATCACAAACTGATACATCCTAGACGTATTCCTAAGGCTTCTCCGTGATTCAAGACTCGAATAATACCTGTCACACAGAGATGTTTACCCAGTAACATCTCGCCAATACTGAGATTTTATGTTGAGCATACAAGCACACCTAAATCCTTTATGGAGACTTATTGGTTTCCTAACACAGGTACGTCAATATCCTCAGTTATGGGTGGTTACTCCGTACGACATATGGGTATTATGTCCAGCCTCAATACATGCCAAGGCAAGTTCTCCATATGGACTATTCCAGGCTCAGGCTCACTCCACCCCTTCTCAGTGTAGCTGCTCAGGTGAGATAGGTCTGTCTTTTAGGGGAAGACTGATCATTATTACCCATACAGGCACTAGTGGTACACTCCATAGATATAACGGTAAGGGTAGCCTCCGATAGTCTTGGCAGTCAGTATGGACAATGGGCGGGGTGGGCGATTTTCTATGATGTTAACTCCAGAGGTGGTGCTGTGATGGTGGTGGTTCCAGTAGTGGTGGCGGTGGTGCTGGTAGTGGTGGTGTACAGGTGTTGTACAGGGTGACCCGGCGCCACACCTGTTCCATTCACAGACACTGGAGGAGGATCAGGTAAAGGTAGAGAAGGACCGCTGGATCACCATGGGGAAGGGTGTATAAGTAGTCGTATACATGTACATGTAGCCGATCAACCAAGCCGCTTATAACATTTAGAAAGTCACCAGACTAGCACTGGCAGGAAAACACATTATGGGCAGCTGGCTATATCCTCCTATAACTGACGGATGCACGAATCATGTGAGCGCCAACCAACACCTACTCCTCCCCCTCCTCCTCCAGGGTGCCACCACCCGCCCTCCTCCATGGTCAGACCACCACCCAATCCTATCGCCGCCCAGATTAACACTACCAACCCCCTCACCTGCCCCCCGCCGACCGCCGCTGATCCTGGGCGGGTCACGCCTGCTTGCCTGTTAATCCGCCCAGTCACCAGCGACGACCCTGGAGGAGGTCAGTCTCACGGCACCAACAAACCTCTCCAAAATTTGTTGGCATTTTTTTCTTTTTCTTTTTTTAATAGAAAAACCACTGCATTGTAGCCTACAAATTTACTGTTGGGACTGTGCTTTTTTAATATAATAGTGTTGTCATAGGTTTGCATGATATACTTTTGACGTGTAGGTGTAGGAGCAATGTATAGAAGGACTCATAATACTAATTCATAGCTGTGTTCACACATCCTGAGGGGCGTGACTGGAGAGCCAACAGGTGAGACACGAGCGGGTAATTAATGGTCCAAGTACGTGGAGGTGTGAGGTGGCTTAAGTACACGTTATAAATGCTCCAATATCCATGCTAATATATTGGTGAACAGGTGCTAACTCCGGATGTAAAACCTACTTCCTTGTCCGGGAATAGCTAGACCATGGAAAGCCTAGATTCCACTGTTGCATTTGAGTATCCTTACTGAGGTCTATCAGAGATCATCTAAGTCTAGCAAATATGCTTTTCAGCATACATCTGAAAATGAAATGTCAACTTTTCCTCAATAATACAATGCTCAGGTGATAGTAATACGACTATTCCACCTGTATTGTACCTGTAAAACATTAACACCTAATAAAATATATGTCAAACTGAGAATAATAATCCAAGTATATTAAAAGCATTCACGACAGATTTCCAGTGCATCGGGATTAGCAATAGCACCTCCTACTCCTGGCCTTGCTATGTGACCGAGCGGTAGGGGCGTGCAGTGAAGGACGGTGCCGGACGTGGGCCGAGGTCGGCCAGCCGGTCTCCAGCTTTGATCAAGCCATCACCATTCCTCTCCGTACTTTGTAGCTGAGGCCTACCCAGCTGTGAACAACTAGCGTATAGCCGGCTAGCGTGTGGCGTCGGCTTAGATTAAAGTTGCACTCTGTTATGGCAGTGGTAGTAGGGTAGTAGTACTAGAAATGGGGGTAGTTGTGGTGGTGGTAGTAGTATACACAAACGTCGGCCTGACTCAGGTAATAGGTCCCCAGGGTAGAGGCCACCGCCGAATGGCTCGGGGGAAATAACAGATGACCATTGCCCTGGTTTCTGTCCTCTGTGGCCGGACCTTATCCTATGCTTCCAGGTTGGAGATTTGACAGATTTTCAGTGCCTCGTTTTTTCTATGGATTACGACCGGCTTCATTCTCATCCTCAAGGGTTTTAAATCCGTATATATGTGCGTGGATTTACAGCTTAAATCTAGAATGCACGAGTCCAATATGAAATATGTTTGTATCTAATCCGGCTCTGGTCATAACCAAATTGATCGCTCCCCTGATGTGTGTGGCAGCATAATGTCACAAACAAGCCGTCTTACACCGTACCCTTGGAATATCGTCTTGATTTGCCGGTTTAATAATGAAACTTAAGGCGTGGTCTCGGAACCACGCACAACGCCCACGTGTTTAAAGGTATTCAGTCTCATTTCTCAACTTTCTTGAATCATCTTTTTTTCTCTCTTTTTTTTCAATGCTTTTTTTATACAACGGCACTCCCACCCGATCACAAACAGACGCAAGAATCCTTAAGAATGACTCAAAAGTACTTTATAGCCTTAGGACTGGGAGCTAAGGTAAAAGCTATATCTTGGGCGTTAGTCTGGCAGTAATCAAAGCTGGAGTGGTGTGGCACATCCAGTGTTTAACATAGAAGGCCTGCAGCTGCTTGCATATAGTTTGTGCTACTTAACAGCGGCCTTTGTCACCACCTAACTGTATTACATCGTCCCCACCTGTCTAACGATAATAACAGCCCATTAGAGAGAGGCTGCGCCTGGAAAAATATGTTTCTACTGACGAAATTATTTATTGTTATTTTTTGAAAAATGCACAGGCCCATTTACAGGTAAAGGTAAATCGGTTTTCATTGATAAGTTTAGCCCTTTAAGAGAATTGGTGGAGTTCAACAATAATTGCTTCTCTTCAAGAAAAATTAGGCCAATCTAATAAGGAATTTGTTTTTAAGTTCTCCTAATTAATTTAAGTATATTTAGCAGTTTTCGAGTTCTCCAGATGAATTTTAGCAAATCGTTTCCAGGCAAGTTTCAACTATTTTTCAATATTGCGCTTGTTTTGAATAATCTCAAAAGATGCATTTTAAAAGGCACGCTGATATACATTTTAATAGTATAATTATAATACGTTAGGCACTGATGCGTGAATCCAAGATTTGACTACATTTTTGCATGCTACCTATCACATAATCACGGAAGCTTTAGAAACACTGTTCGTGATATATCAATAGACGTAACAGGTAGAGACTTTTTTTTTTAATGATATACCTCCCATCAATTAGTATTAGACAGGTGCACGATTTATATGCCTTGGGCAGGAACGTGATAGCAGAAGTAAATGATTAACTGTGATCAGGGCGTGGGGCAAGTCGAGGCCACCACGGAGCAGAAGTGGGGAGGTGGTGTAGATCTAGCTCAGGTAAAACCGTGACGTTCTACTGATAACCAGAGCAAACAGCACCAAAAACAACAATCACAACATCAGAGTTCAACCGCCTTTAGGTGAACGCGTCTGAAATGCTGCAGTTCAATCACTCTGTGTTATGATTCTTTTTTCTTTTTCTGTCCCTATGATATACTCTATTCGCTGATTAGGCACTTTATATTGACATTGCTATACATGTGGTTTAGGTGGCTGAGTACTAGGCAGCCTTGACCTGGGATACCAATATACTTTTAAAAGTAGTACCTGGTATTTAGAAGTGAAAATGACCTATGATCAGTCGACCGACTTCCCTATAACTTGCCAGGTATAAATCACAGGTAAAATTGTACCCTTTTTTACCAGGTGAAACAGTTTGTCAGTGTAACTGAAGTTATGTTTTCTAACTAGCTTTTATCAACGAGCCTATAGTTGTTACTTTAGAAGTCAAAACTGGGCTTCCGCTCTAAAGTTTACGGAGACTCCACCCAAATATAGATATTTTTGCAGAACTTGGAATGTATAGAGGATGCCACTTCAATTTGTAAACATTCCAAGTAAACCTTTTCCTGCTGAATTAATACTTCACTCGCATAATTATAGAATAATACCGTTGATATTCATTTCACATGATGCACAACTCGCTCTGCCTTAAAAAGACGAAAGTTAATTGGTCCAGGGCTTTCCCCCCCACTTTTTAAAGACTTCTGTTTAAAAACTTCAGGAATTGGTACCGAGATCGTTTCTCTCTCAGAGCACATGAGACGCTCTGTAATAAGACTTCATACTGGTTTGAATGGGTGGGAGGGGGGATCGATCGGCACTGCCTGATCCTCACCTGCAATGTTTACCCCGCCCATACCTGTTTTAACCACCCACCGATTTTACACCCTAACCCACCCATTTTATACCCAGCCATTTTGTATACACAAATCAAACCACCAACCATTTCACACCAAACTAAGTACTCATTATATACATCTACCCACCCACCCAACCTCCAACCGACACGTATTGTACCAATCTAGCTTGACTCCGTCCCTCTCTCCCCCACCCCATCCTCTATACCCAACGACGGGTCACCCTGAGGTCAACCTAATGAATTATGCCGTGATACCTAATCAGTATACAACGTCTCCTAAATGTTTAGTGCGGCCCAGCTTCGCCAACAATACAGAGCAGGGTCATATGATAACATATGAGTTGGTACTTGTTTTATTCTAAATCATCTGAAGGCTGTCACCACTTTAATATCAGGAGACGAAAAGCATGGCAGTTACCTCTACACAAAGTCGGTCGCACTTTTTGACAAATTGATTCACATTTTGAATGGTTGCAATTTCAGTGCCACAGTGCATAGATTAAAATAACTATGCAGCCTCTGTGGACCGGAAATGATTGATGTAAGCGGCATCGTTCAAAATTTTAATTCAAGTATTAGTGCTTACAATCCCATATTGCGTACAATCTGGGTGCAAAACACTTTAACTGATGAGCTCAAAAAAGAGAGAGCAGAGATCATCAATTCAATTCGTAAAAAGTCAAAACCTGTCGATTCGCTTTATTTGGCGATGTTTTGTTAATCTCAGGTCAGTTTATATTGGACAAAACTGCTTGCATAACACTGACTCTTTTAAACAAACTGAAAAAGAATTAATGTCTGATCTCTGCGTCAAACAATGATTCTAAATGGTTAATTAAAGCATTATCATTTAACGAACTCCATCTTATTATACCATTACCATGTCCATCACGAAGAGAAATAGAACATCCTCCTCTAGTTGCTTCCTCCATAACCTGCCTAAGATCACTCTAAAATAATCTACCGGTAGTCCTGGTACAGCTATGTATGAAAACCTGTACAAAGTCAGCTCGGACATGATCGGTCATATCATACCACCAGTTGTGGGGGCTATCTTTCATCACTGTCCATACATCAAGTAGTGAGTGCTGGTGGGGGTGGATGCCATTTGGCCAATGTCTAGCCCACTGCCCCCATGTCGCACACAGAATTAGCCCGGACAATACGCCACTTATAAATTAATTACCGGTCGCACGTCGGTCGCCCCGACGTCGCCCACCGACGGTGACGCCCCCTGCCGGAAGGCCACCAGACTAGGACTGGCAGCTGAGGCCACCTGGTGGAGGTGGGAGGAAGCGTGGGTTGTGGATGTATGGAGGGTGTATGGTGAACCAAGCCAGATGATTAAATCAGAAATGATCAAATTGGTGATATTCATCATTTTAAGCTGCTTTGATATTTTCTTTTAGAGAGGCAAAGAATGCTAAACCAGGATTTCCCCCCGATGAATTGCAAAGCTTTCTTTTTTCCTTTTATTTCCTTGGAATCTAGTTAGTTCTAGTTGGGGATACATTTTCGATTAAAGAGAGGGGCCAGTGAAATTTTAATTTTGTAAAACTCTTATTTTATACCATAGATGTGATGGTTAAATATGAGTACAAAACATTTCTATAACTATAAAATTGATATCTTGCCTAGAAAACATTGTCTACATTTAAGATCACACATTGAATCCCCTGCCCACCATATAAGGGATGTCTGTGTGTGACGTCACACAAATGACAGTTATATTCAAATTTCAAATTTCTAAATTCCATAAAAAATACATCTTTTCACATTTTCTTTTATGAATCATTTAATTTGACCATTTTAATATCTTTTAGCCTTATAAAGAACATTTAATAATTTTATTATTGCATTTTTTTCAGTTCTATAGTTTTTCAACTGTTCTGCTTGTGACGTCACACACAGATAAATGCACTGTGCATGCTGCACAAGGTGCAGGAAGGCCAATTCAATTTGCATTCAGAAAAACACACATAAAATGAAAAATGGAAGAGTTAGAAGTATGAAATTTGGTACACTTATTCCATTAATGATGTAGATCACGACAGTATACTAATTTGCAGACACTGGCCCCTCCCTTTAAAGATTTCCTTTTTTACTTAATTAATGTTCTATCTTAATTAAACGCAAATATAATTAGCATTGGGATTTTAAAGCCAATTTCTAAAAATTTCAAAAGGTCAGCAGAGCTGGCTATAAAGGCCTGGGGAAAGCACTGCAAGCCTGCTTATTTCTGTTGAATATCAGCGCCTCTAGCCTCCAATTATCCAGAATACTGATTAAATACTCAAATTTACAGATGTACCAGACTACAGCTACAGCTGCTGCCACCGTACCACAAAATAATCAATACATCACAAATTCACCAAACATCGGAAAATATCTTGTGCAAACGGCCTGTTATAATGGGACTGGCGTTCAGCGGTGGGGGCAGTGATAGGGGTTGGTGGAGGCAGTGGTGGAACCGATCTCCCAACACCCCCCTGCCCCGCCCGGCCCTCGTGCAGGCTCGCCGGGGTAGGGCGTGGGATCAATAATCGGCCGTCACACACATACAGGCACACACAAACACACATCCCCACGCCCAGACTAACACCACGGCTACTACTACTGGCCATTGGCGGCTCCACGCCAAAGGTCTGGGGCAGGCCGGCCGGCCGGCGGGTAAGTTGGGTTGGGTTGGGTGGGGTTGGTAAATGGAGGATAGAGCGTCCATCATAGGTCCAAACCCTACCTTTATAGGAGACGTTAAGGGGGTAGTCACTTTGCGATGAAACCAATTAATGCGATTCTTTTCATGAGAATTGTTAAAATATATTTTGATATAAATAATATTGTTATTTTGCCCTTTTTGAAAAAATATTAGTCAAAATTATGATTTCGTGGGAATTAATTCTAGGTATGATGTTCCTATCCTCTTCATCAATGCTTTCATGAAAATAAAATATTCCACTGCAAGCAATCGAAAGGACTTATAACATGGCGGATCCACAAGTTTAAGCCCGGGTTCCACTCGCCGATGCAACACAAATAAATGCACTGCGACCCTGGATATTCCATGCATCCATCCTTAGTCCTACACAATTAACAAAATTAACATTTAAGGTTTCCATCAACATTTTCCAAATCTGTCATCTCTGGTTATTCTACAAATGATGATGTTTTTACATTCACAATAAAATGTAATACTTTTCCTGGCAATCGGTTGTAAATATTTGCAATCTAAAATCCTTGCATGTAAACCAGGCTTCAGACTGTCAGAGGGGTTTTAGCAGTGAGGGATCTGGGACTTGGCAATATGCATTGGGCATCTGAGCCCTGCTGATAACGGATGGCAGAAAGATGGGTTGGGGCAAAAAGTGGGTGCAGCGGAATGCGTGTGTGTCGATATGCGAGACTCTGGTTTGACGGTCTTTCTAAAGCATATAGCTGGTGTATTAGTCTTTTTTTATGTAATGTGGCTGTGCCTTTTACTAGATGGGTTCTGCAGTTTTTATTAAAGTTTATTTACGTTTCTTCTTTCGTCCATCCAACAAGACAATTTTTTGGACGTTTCATATACAGTATACTATGAGGGTCTTGCGTAAACCCGTGTTGTTTTGAGAATATAAAGCATTTCCAGTGTTTGAGCATAGAACTGTGCCATAATCACTATTAGTGTAAAACTGGTTAGGCAATTGAGTTGCTCATGAGTTAGTCTCACCGAATGCCCATTTTTACCTAACCTCAGCTCCACTGCTGAGCGTCGGAAAACTATTGAAACACGTTCCGGGTTAGCGTTATTTGCCTTCCACTCATACGGTGAACAAGTCAACTGTGAAAATAATTTTGAAGATCTCGATCCCCAAGACTGACATTGGTCTCCATAGATATCGTGATTCCCAGATCAGGTAGAACCACTTGCTGAGGCTTTATTGATTTACACTCTCCGTAACTGATCTATTTCAACTTGTACTTAATTGTCACGAGCGGTTTTTGCTTAACTCACAGCAGTAGGAAGGATCACAGAACGCACTTATTGCATGCAATATCAATTGTCAGAAGTGAACCACTTCACAGACCATACAGGGGCTAGAACAATCCAGGGTATCTAGGGCTAGACTTGGAGTTGAACAAGTGTTTGGTACATGAGGGAAGGCACCGAGAGCCGACGCTTCTCTCAAGACATGTTGAGTATTTTAGGGTTTGGAAATAACCCCCATTTTGTTTGTTAATGACTGGAGTGGCTTACCAGAACTAATCTGTGGCTTTCACATTCCACGACACCCACTGCCTAACCCTTCCATTTAAAAAAATGCTTTTTTAAAATTAAAAAGAAAATCATTATCATTAATATTTAAAAAAAAAAAAAAAATAAATAAACTACTCCCTGGCTCTCAACAACAGGATACCTTCAACACATGCAAAAGCGTCTCGAACCTTGTCTTTTTACCAGTCTTAAATCCGTCCTTAACTCCCAACACACAGAAAAGAAGCGACCAGGTCTAGTCTGGAGGAAAATGCCAGGGAAACCGGTAAAGGCCGAAATCCGATGGAAGAGGCTGGGTTGGCCGTAGTTCCATCCAAATCCGCCAGTAATGCAAACTAATAAGGAAGGGGTCGCTAGGTCATGGAAGGACTAGAAGCTGGGAAGATGGGCCGGGGGCGTCTGGGGGTGGCCGGTGACGCAACCCCAGCCTGGTAAAAGCGGGAGTCAACGGCCGCTGTCTGGCCTCTCGCCAAATTAGGGCTGAAGAGGGAGCTGCTACGTGCCGTATCAGAAACTGAGGGGGCGGCCGTGGTGGCGGGGGATAACCAGGGCCCCGGTTATTATTGTATTAGTGAGTGGGGTCTGGCAGACGGAATAGTTTGTCTCCACTCTGAAAATGAAATGACCTCCAAGCTTTTCTGAGACCAGTTCTCATGAGCAAAGTTTGTGAAAATGAGCTGCATGATGTTGATTTTCCAGAATGTTTTAATCATGGATACATATGACTCTTATGTTGTATTTTTGTTAACAAATATTTTTCGAATATTCAATGGATCGATGAATTTAAAATCCTTACCCACAGGCCAATCATTTACTTTGTTGTTCAGTCAGTACGTCGTGAGGCCAGGATGACAGGATGCCACCCACCGTCCATGAGCGGAAATATTTTAATCAAATCCAAATATTGCTTACAACTGTGGCATTATTCGAAGTTTCCCCAAGTCCAAATAACCAGCCACAGGACCTGCATGTGGTCATACTATTCTCTAGGTGATTTGAGAAATTTGAATGAAAAGTCACATCGTTGGTGTTGCTTCATCCTCCTAAGTGTGCTGTATGAAAGGTTAGGCCTTTAGCATGTAAACATATCACTGTAGGACATGAGGTTCCACCATCTGATCATGTCAAGGCCTTGATGCCAATCAAATGTAATACGTTACACATGAGGGAACATTGTGTGTACCCATAAACCGAGATAAGTCAGTTTGAGTAACCTAAAGAAATAATCTTTTCTTTTTAGGCCAAGGGAAAACATGTTTGTCTTCCGGTAACCAACCCTTAATTTATAGATGTACCCAGCCTAATCTTTTAACTAATGCTACATACCTAACACAACTTTTTCCGTCTCTGTATAAAGAAGGGAAAGGTGAAGAGGTTTATACCTCTGACGTTGACGAATCAGGATATTGCGAATATTGATGCCTGTATATTACACCCATATAATGCCAGCGTGAAAGTTGTAAGTTGGTGCAAGTAGTATACCTAAAGTCTCCTATGTTACAGGCGAGTCGAAACTTTAAATTTATAGTAGTGAAATCCGGAGTGAAATGCAAACCAGGGTTCCAAAAGACTGTGATGACTACCAATTTTGGGTTTCTTGGCTAATCAAAATCTTAAGTAATGGCATCAAAATGAACTTTTATATTCAATTTGGCCTACCAGAACCCGTCATTATCATAGCGTTGGCTGAGTAATAAAAGGTCGTATCTGAAAAACAGTCATTTTGAGTAATTGCTCATTAAAGATGAATGATATGTTTTAAAGCTCTGTATCATTCTAAATACCTGATCAATCATCGAAATATCTTATTCTTAGGAAGAATAACATGCTATAAAACTTTGGTCATAATTATGAATATATTCAGGTCATTAGAATGTTACTATGGTAACACATACAGAGTTTTTTTTCCAGATACGACCTTTTATTACTCATTTTCAAGGAGAAAAGTTGGAAAAAAGTGAGTATCAAAAGGTGGTACATAGCATATATAATTTTAGATAAATACAAATTGAATCAGTCTAAGTGTTACAAATTACACAAATAACATATCTGAACTAAAACCAACATGCTAGTAGTGACTTCATATGATTATTCTGAAACAGTAAAGATTTATGTGACATTAAACCTATCAGATATAATTGCAACTCTAGATACGACCTTTTATTACTCAATCCCAAGACCACTTTTTCAGTAAACAAAGGTCGTATCCAACATTTTGGAATTGTATTCCTGTATTTACTACTGATTTTATAAATTCAACTATAATATTTTACAATAAGGTTCACATAATAGATATCTTAATAACTGAATCATAAAATATGTTCATTTTGCAATAATTGATACATGTTACCAAGAAAATGAAAATGGCTACTTTCAGATACGACCTTTTATTACTCAACCAAAAGACAAATTGTGTAGATACGACCTTTGTTTACTGGGTTATAACATTCTAAAGATTGGGAAAATTAAAAAAAATTCAAAATTTCTAGATACCTCAGAGGGGAGGGAAACATATTTAAAAATAAAAAAAAAAGTGATTTTTTTTAGATACAACCTTTTATTACTCAGCCAACGATAATTAGGCATCTCTACACACAGCCGATTACCCAATATGAAAACCCTACAAATTGCTACCGCTGATTTATTTTTCAATCTCGTTCAAAATCTTTCAGCGTTATCAACCGCTGGCATAAAGGTACGCTTTCCGGTACTTGGGTCTCGGCCATGTTCTCTTTTTCGAACCATTTTATTAGTTTTTGGCCTGGGGAAATTCTGGATGGTCTGAAACCATTTCCTACATCGGGTGGTGCCAAGGTACCAAATGCATTCCTGGAACTCCTCCAGGGGCAACACCGCCCTGGAGGCGACATTTCACACATTTATACAGTGCACTGTGCCCTACCTTCCCGACACAAAACAATATTGTTTACAACTGGTTTTCTCCTACACGGGGCCTATGTGTGTCAAAACATGTCCCGAGTAATGTACTGAAGACAGCCAAAATAGTTTTGACAGAGACTGTCAACATCTTTATTTTTCTAGGCCAGTGTTTTCTTTTCTGACAATTAATCTTCTCAGGGAAAATGGGAAAAACGAAAACATGTCCTATTTAAGATGGAGTTTACATGAATTTGCATGCTTAGTTTCAATGTTACTTGTGCATTCTATTATTTCATGTATGTGAAACGTGGCTATTGTGCTTGCATGATCGTTGCTACCGCTGTAAAGGGCCTGGATCTAGGATCAGGCTCTGATTGGTGCCAACCACCTCTCCATGGGAACGGCCCATTATTTCATGGTTGCAACGGACATAACAATTCTTTTTCCATAACAATTCTTTTTCCGTGATTTTTTCCATGGCCAATTATTTTCCGTGAATATTCTTTTACTTTAGTTTTCCCAAAAGCTAGCTCCACGCAAATGTAAGGAATTTCATTGGATTTTTAGGAAAATGCGGTCCAAACCCTTTTGGCATTTTTTCAATCTATGGTCGTCTTCATTCTTGAGGTTTTCCAGGTGGTTTAGGAAACTTGTTTGTTTTTCTTTTTTCGAGCTCAAACGTCACAATATTTGTGTTTCTGAGTGACGAACCTGTATTGTTTTCACGCGTTTGTAGCGTCTTGTGGAAATCAACTGATTCGGATTGTCATAGCGTCGGTGTTACTTGTCCTTGGGGTAGTCCAGTGCACTTGCATTCAATTAAATCATTAACGCTTATTTTCAACAGAAATCACATAGACTATTTCAAGATACTAGAATATTAATGTTGAGACATCTCACTTGATTTTTCAAACTCAGTTCATATTAACACATTTTCACAAGCTGTCACATGGTCTTACCACTGTTCAACAAAGCTCTAACGTTTCAAAAACGTTTCATGTTAATAGAAGAAGAACCAGAAGAAAGAAATATAAATATGTTCAAAAATTATCAGTGGCAAATGTTAATTGTTGTAATTCTAACATAAAATACACTGTGAATTCTACAAATGCATATACCTGAAATTTGAACGTAGATCTCGTTAAGATCCAGTTACATAACACATGTATTAACCTAAGAAAACAAATACCAACGCAGAGATGCCATAGTGCCCCAACCAAGAACAATTAAATTAGAAATGTCCAGAAATTAGCATGACAAAGTTTGAAAATGATCGGACAGAAAAATTGTCTTTCTATGTTCACACACACAAAAAAAAATCTCATATATTCACACGTCTTGAATTTTGCACTTTTAGGTGGAAACGCATAGTGGCAACTCTGCGCATGGAAAAATTAAGGTTTAGTAATACGTTAGGCTCAATCGTGCCTACATCCCCTACTTGGGGCCTATCACTCCGTTCCACACGGTGGGCGGGCCTTTAGGCTTACACCCTGCTACCAGTACAACTACTCCTACTATTACCCACCTTTTTATATGTGACCTGGCCATCCTCGTCCACCCGCCGGTGACCGATCTTCCTGTCCCGGTCGTGGGGCCGCGGCGTCATCGCCCCAGGCGTCTTGGGGCCCGAACTGGTCGACGTCATGCTCACCTGAAAAAAACGTCATAAAACATTTTAATTAAATTCTTGTTTTTTTTGTAATATCTTACGAGTTTTCCTCAAGATCTAGTGAAATAAACAGTTGTCGGTTTCCCAAATACATGCATAAATACTAGGAAATATTTCACAGTGAAGCTGACTGTATAAGTAGTCATATACAAGACAGACAAAACGTATTTTTAGGGTTTATGCTTATCTGGTTTGGGACAGTGTTGTTACAAGGATGTTTAGGGAAATGCGGGTTTTACTAGTGTTTTTTGAGTACTGTTTTTATTCCTGCAAATTAGTCTCTATGTAGGGTCCTTGGATAACATACATGTCAGAAGCGAAATAGATTGCATACATAGCGTAACCTATTTTTGTTCATCACTTCAAGAAAATGTTCGTCACGTTTATATCATTATACTGCGTACACAATTACAGAATAAAGAAGACGTACAAAGCCAGGAGCTCATGGTCAGAGTAATTAGGGATGTATGACACATGAGGGCGCAGCGATAGCCTGTGTCCCTGTGATATCACAAAGTTCAATAGATGATATTTAGTTCCCATGATCAACTTGTAAGTCCCTTTATCCTGAAATACACAAGTGCTAACCAATTTTTGATACGCAATGAGTTTGTTTCCTTTAAATCAAATTCTCGCTGTCCTTGCAAATTAATGTGGTTTCCCAACCTTCTGTCTTCAGTTCCTTTACTTATGTATTAAACGCAGTTCGGCTGGGAAACCTCATGTGAACCTTACCCTAGTCTAGAGATTCAATTGACTATAGGTCACTTATGCTCCCTCCATTACACGCATATTGAATTCGTGGTTCTACTCATAAACACGTTATGAAATACCAAATGTTAACCAACACAACTTAAATCATTTTGTGTATGGCGTACGTAAGATTCACACAGATTAGCACTGACAATAGTGGCCTTGTCATTAATGATAAAATGAATTAGCTGTTTTTTCCTCCCTGGAACTGTTCTTCATGCATCTTAGGACCGGCATTTTAATCCCTTTCAAAGTTTGTCGGTAGTTTAGTCTTCCCATCTTTTGTTTGTATCATATTTTAATAGGATGTTTAGAGGGTTCGACATTTATCCAAGGATTGGCCCGGGGCAGGTAAAACTTGACTTGATATTTTTTGTTCCAAACTAATCAGAATCTGGCGTATCATAGGTTAAAACTCAAGACTTTTCCATCGGGCAGGTAAAGGCTCAGCGGCACCTGCATGAGGATCGGCCACCGTGAAACCCTTGATGTTACATTTGTTAGTTAGGTCTCAAAATTTGTATCCTTTCATGAATTTTTGGTAATAGGTACCTGACGTAACTCTAAATTTACAGGCATAACCTAGATGTCACTATTACATGTATATAAATATTTCCGATTTTCTAATTTTGTACATACAGTAATATATCAGAGAGATACCAGTACATGAATTCTATTTAGATGAAACCTTCCCAGTGGTTTGTACGTCAGAGTATGCTCCACATCCCCTGATGACAACACACACACCGTCATGCGAACTTTATTTAATAAGCTCACATACGATATGTATTTAATAAGAGGCTGCAGAGAGGCGCAGCGTGTGAGCGGTTCAGGTATGACCGGGAGGTGGGCACAGGTATGTGGGGAATGTCGATAACCCACCTGACCCGACCCACCTGTACACTCTGTATAGACCACTCTGATGAGCTCACAGTACTGATAATGTGGGACAGGCTGGATGAATCTAGTTCTATGTTAATCATTTAATCATTTCAAATATTACAAAGGTACACTATTTGTCATCGAACATGCTATCAGTTTACATTAAGACTGTGTTCCACCCACATTGGGATTCTGACAAGTGGAAACTGGATTTTTGCTAAGATTTCATTGGGCATACAAAAGGTACCCTCGCATGTTTGAAAGATAATTCAAAATCATTTCTAAAAAGTCTATGATTATCCCTTATTCCAACCGGTGATTATTTAAATCCCGTGTAAAAATAATCTTTTAGAATACGCCACTGGAGGGCATTGGAGGAAAAAAAACTTTGTTTCCGCTGAACCAGACTTCCTCATTCCAATACATCAGCATGAAATTATGTACGTCATGTTTTATTTTCATAATCTAATCTCAACATAATGGGTCAATATCTATCTATGGTTAAACTTTCCTAACAAAAGGTAGATCAGAGTTTTGTTTAGTATTTTCTTCTTTGCTAAAATGATAATCCGCCTATAACTACTTACTGCTAATGGACTTCCATTATGTTGCTTGTATGCTTTCAAGTCATTATGTTGCTTATGAGCTACCACCTTCATGAAATTTTGATTTTTTATTACAGGTGTTGTGGCTGCTTGCAAATGGTCTATTATGGTCCGTGCACGACGCCCGGTCAATGGTCAACAGTCAGACCTCCAGGTGAGGGGAGTGATAACACAGGCTGGGCTCCCAGTGGGATGGGGAGGCCAGTTTTTAGCCTACACTAAACGTTATTCATAAGCTTTACTCTGATGTATGTATAAGTAAAACTACACCCTCCAAATTTGGACTTATTGTAGTCATTAACAATTATAAAAGATAAAGGTACAAGACTTGAAGTGAATATATATACAAACATCTCTGAATTTGGACTTATTGTCTTCCTCAACGCTTATGCAAGACAACAAAATCATGTGGATGTATTTGCAAATATTCTGCCTGTGTCGGGAACACGTCAAGGGACTGATGAATAGACTGTTTTGAAAAGTGTAACTTTTATAAAACCACGGCTTCAGGTTACCGTAAAAGATAATATATTTCATGGTTACCTAGCTGTCATATTTATAACCCAGTCTGATAATCATAGCCGCTTTTGTTAGTTTTACAGAAGACCAACCGAGAGAATGTATTTTATTACACTCTTTACAGATGATTCAAAATGCGCATTTGGCATGTACTGAACTGTCGCTATGAGTGTGTAAGGGAATGAGATAGTTCTTGATAAAGTTGCCATAACTTATAACCAAAGAAATGAGGATAAATTAGAGGCATTAATCACTTTACAAATAGGTCCATTGCACATCAGGACAGTCAGTGTTTTCTTCAGAGCAGTCTCAAAAGCAGCCCCTGGTCAGACTTACGGGTCTGGTTCAATCGACTCAGTCATGCATGACACTATCAATATCGCCTAGTTGCAACGCATACAAATATAAACAGTGTCTCGCACTCATAAGAACCTGCTTATTTATGACCAGTAAGTGTGCAAAACAGTTGTTGCACTGAAGGCTTGTACATCAATATAATTATGATGGTTGCTCTCCTGGATAAGGTGTCATAATTCCCCTCCCCAATTTTAAACAAGGCCAATCGGATATGTCTATGTATAATGGCACTTGCGATTTTCCCTAATACGATGCGATAGTTGATCTTTTCTATATAAAAAGTTATGTCCGATTCAACAAATATAATCCATTAAATATATCATGGCCGCACAATTACTAGGCTAATCATTTTGATCTTTTAACACAAGAAAAAAGGAACTATTGTTAAGAAATGACTATTAAAATGTTGCTTTATCAATACATTTTCAAAGAAGTCCAAGGTAAATATGCATTCTAAAACATTATGTTTAGAAACTTGGCAAAACTTGTTTGTATCACTCCTTTCTAAGCAAATCAAGAAAGTAAGCATAGACAGGTCAGTCATATGCTGAGTCAGTTGTACACCCGAGTCCAACAGGCAAAGTCCACAAAGTTAACCTCTGAGGCGACAGTGTATAGAGTTGTAGAGATAAAGTTGTCAACCCCTGTCAACTTGAATCACCTTACGTGTCACAACTGACACCACCTCCCCCGACCTATGGATTAGGATTTATCTTTAATCGACTTCAATATCTCATTAAGGCTCCTCCAGATATGCGTATTACGCACATCGGCGAGGATTTATTTTGCTGACACTGATTTAGATAGCTACTGGCACTACAGTTACTCAAAATTTTCTTTTTATCATTATTTAAGAACACCACTGGGCTGTTATTTGATGTTTCACTGGTAGGGCTCAGCTGGTATGCCATATCATTTTTTTTTCGTCAAAAATTTAGTTCTGATATACAAATCTTTGTGGCATCGCAATATTACCGCGCCAGGAGAAGGGCCTGGATCTATTCTTACATAAAGCCTGGGCCCTGGATATTATTATTAAGTGGCTGGGTTGCGTCATGATTTTATACCAGTCTGAGGAGCAAGCGGTAAGAGTTCACGTACGATAACACAGAGAGAATACAGTAAACAATTCTACCCAAGAGTATTACCTAACACTATTCACTGTCCATCACTGCTTGAACTGTAAAAGGCACCTAAATAATTGTCATACGTGTGTTTGTGTGTGTACGTTTGTTTTTTATTAGCATTTTGTATTTTTTTCTTGTTGGGGGAGAGGACCTTTGCTGCTTATAATGATTTACATGACTTCTCGTTTGCACACCAATGTTTCTTTATATTCTCATTTCGTTTAATTTCACTGATATCATTTGTGGCAATTAAGCAGGGCTTAGCATAGATCTGGTTGCTCCAGAACTGAGTTGCATTTCTAAATACCCTCTTATATATTATATAGACCATGGAGTTCCGTTCATTTCCTTTTGGCAACCAAGACCCTTACATCAGTTGCCCGGTAACAACTATACACCTAATTTGTCAAGCCCTGCTTGGGAGTTCTCTCACAAGGTCTTTCTGATCATATTCTTACTGGTGAGTCCATTTATTAAGAACTGAAACCTAATACTAATCTATGGGTCCCATGACCTTAAATCCCATTGAGACGGGGCCATTTTAAAATGGCATGGGACAATATACGTTGATGTCACCGATGAAATATCAGGCCGCTGATAAAATATCAGAGGCATCAGCATGTCAACAATTCCAAAAGTTCAATCATTCAATCGGCCCAAATACCCAAACCCCAAAATACGGTTCAAACTTGAACATTCGTCTTTCAGACACACTTGGTCTGGCACACTGAAAATCATCCAACAAAATACGACCACATCAAAGGGTATAACTATAAGGCGAAAAATATTTTTTTCTGGAAACCCAACCTGTCCTCTAACCCCGCCCTCAGCTACATGTATAACCAAACTTATTTGGATTAAATAATATACAAGTCAATCACGATTTCATTTATCAAAAAAACACTATACAGAATATCTTTATTGTTATCATTTTTGCGAAAAACGCATCCAAAATGGGATGACCCTTTAAATTAGGGTCATGACGCTACAATCAAGAGATCTGAGGCTCCTTCGGTGGTTGGCATTTATGACTGATATACGAGATATTTGTGAACATCTACTGTTATCGGATAACTACAGAGCATGGTGACATTTCTCTGGTCAAAGGAAGCTATATCAAACCAAGAAGGGGGTGTGGCAGATTAAAGGGGCGTGGCGGACCAAAAGTCTCAAGCCCTTGTTATTGGTGGTACACCGACTATTTTCGGCAGGTTTTATAATAATCTTATCTATGATTTATTGCTTCGCCTCCGCCTATGATGCGAGTAATTGTTTTCTCTATACAGACCATGTAATCCCTTATGTCGTATCGATATGATATCAAGTCATATTATTAATCATGCATGTTTATATTATTAATCAGAGATGCCACTCTTTAGACATAGAAAATACGGAACACCTTGAAACATTTCCTTATTTTAGGAATGAAACAACTAAGGTTAATTTAGTATTAACTCTACTACTAAAAAAAGTCTGCGTATGCATACATATGCATGTTTTCTACTACTTGAAATCAAATGCGTTTTCTTCTCTTGAAAACTGACTTTTAAAAGTGTTAAAGCAAAAAGTTCGGAGAAGGAAAAATGGCATTCCTGATAATGCAATCTTATTACTACCTGGTAATTAAGTCCCCCACCCACCTCTTTTTACTTTCTTGGTGATGGATGAGACGTTGAAATACTGCAGTATTTCTGTAGTTTTTGTGTTGTTCTTTTAGGAATCAGTTCTTTGTATTTAATATTACTAGTAATACACAGCAATCAACGATCCTCACCAATGGTGAAGTAACCTACGTTATGAACGTTTACTTCCATTCGGATTTTACAAGACGTAAATGATCGATCCAAGGCAACTAACATTAACCTGCTTTTTTCTCCTCATATCTTAGCTCATATCATCCTTTTTTTTATATGCAATTTTTTCATATCGAACCATGACCCCATGGCTTGTATGAGAGTGGTGTCAGATATGAGTTCAAAGTTCCAAGATAATATACGTGACCCCGTTGGACTCGGGAGTAACTGATTTCGGATATTAGGGTACTAGACCTCCCTGCTTGGTTTTGTTATCCCATACTAGTCTATGCCTCTGCAGATCTCTATGACATTGCATGTTTCTCTAAGTTTGAATTTGTTTGATCAAAGATTTTCACAAATTGTAGCCCTGCTACATAAAAATTTCGTAGATTGTCAAAGGATTATATCTCAGTGATTTTCAATTTTTGGAAACCGTAATTACTAATATACAACTTTGGAAAAATGCGGAAGGCCTCATATTATTATCATAGTATCACGTATCTTGGCGTGTGTTGTTTTTCAAATTGAACTTTGAAGTTGGGAGGCAAAGTCGCTCGTTATCCAAATGTCTACTTTGTTTCCAATGACTTTCAGTGACTTTGATATTTGTTGAGCCACAATATGAAATCATAATACGCATAACATTTCAATGGTTTTATTTTTATGTCAACATGATACTAATGTCTGTTTTTTGTAGCTACCGTTTCTTTGTACATAGTTAAGCTTCCTGCTATAAGCACGTCTCATAAACATAACATGGTTCGACTATGCAAGCCTCAGCAGGGAGGAATTGGCAATTTATCTATAGGTCGAAGGGCTTGACATTGGCCGTCTGCCAAATCCAACACTTCGTGCTGTTAACTGGCCTAGGATCCGCGCGTCTCCACAAAACCATTTCTGTATTCTGAGCTTCCACAAGTTCTTAGGATTATTTTGTTTGTTTTCTGTACATGAATGTATGTCATCAGACATGGATATAATTGTATTAGTTACACAGGATATTCCGAAGAAACCACGTTTGGCAATTGTCTTCTTACAGAGAATGTGTAGATGTACCCAGTTTTTAACATCCCATATCTTCGCGGGAACAAAAGTTTTTAAAACATGTTTTATATCAAAAAACACTAGAAATGATTATCCTATCTGAAATTAAGCTAATTCAACAAATGACTATAATCTTAAAATTATTGCGTCAAACATGACAGGCCAATAGCATTTTCACAATAACACCTCCTTCTCTTTATATATAACGTACAACGTCCTGTAACTCTCATCATAAAAACAATGAAAAAAAATATCCAAGACCATCTAGGAAACCGAAACTGCATTGTATACACATCCCGACACACATTAGAATATCACATTATAAATGGATGCTACAGCCACTAAACGAGTAGTCGGACGCCGGCTGGGCAAATAGACGGGAGGCGGGAAATGTGTCTGAGAAGTCGCCCCTCCCCGATGAGTCACTCACTAAGAGCTCTCTGTCTGGGTGAGCTGCTCATGGGGAGCTGCTCATGGGCCACAAACACACTACCGGCATTACGGCTGTGGGCACGGAAAAAACTGCTAGACACCAGTGCAACAGAAAGAATATGATATATGGATTGCTAGTATGCCATCTAGGAAAAGAAAAGGAGGGATTTCTTGGATTGCGGCCTTGCATTTCATGAGGGGCTATACAGAGACGAGCGCACGTTCTGACTCCCCATCCCCTTGATGCGTACATACTTAATGAAAGGCCCCTAAAAAGCGAGTTTTTCCCCTATGTTTCAATAGATATACACGTATAAAACGTTGACGCTTGGTAGCAACTCATTATATGACACCTTAACTTGGCTTAAGGATGTTTGTTAATGAAAGAGCCATTAGAATGCGTGGGTGACGATAAATGAGAAATCTATGACTAAACATTTAAAGTTAATTACTATGAAATTCCTTGACTGGCTCTGATTTTCTTTCCTGTTCGAATTCCCACGGGTGTTCATAATAAAAATGTATCATGTTGGGAAAATTCCAAAATGAATCTGTTTCATTTGTTTTAACAGGGGTCGAAATAGCACGGGCCCGTGAGTACGAGGCCCCTAAATTATCTGAGGGGCCCCTAGATTTCCAGTCCAAGGGCCCCGACTGGCTCCCAAGAAATTTTAAATTTTAAACGTGTTATAAAGGGATGGGCCCTTAAAACTTGAACTGGGCCCCTAAATGCAATAGGCTGTGGGCCAAGATGGTCCCTGAATTCCTTTACATTATTTCGACCCCTCTGTTTATTAGTGATTGTCAGTATTCATATTATATTTGTATTCGGCACTCGTCTCCAAATGGCCCGCGCAAATATCCAGGTTGCAGGACACTCTGCATTATCACCAATTCTTTCTAGACCTCCGATACAAGAAACGTACCATACCTTGGTAAAGTCATCTGACAAAAGCAAAAAAATCTAAATGTTTACAAAAAGTGGCTGCAGACTCTAAAACAGGAACTCTTTTCCACTAACTGAGTTTGTAAAAAGTAACAATTCAGTCTGGAGCACTGACCCAGAAGTGTGAGCTGAGAACCACACCCGAGTAGCCGAGATTCCATCTGATAGCGACGACCCGAGTAGTGGGCACATGGCAGATACGTGTCACTCAGTGTCGGAGGTAAAACCATACACTGATGATCCACCAATGGATAGCACTTATGGATCTCCGCCTCAATCCTGAGTGTCTTTTTCTTTTTAATTGAAAAATATGTGTATACCAGCGTTGGAATAGAGGTACTAACTTAAGACGTGTTCTGAAGATATAATCATGTCATATTGAATTTTGGAAACTTGATTTGTAGTTATCGTTTTAATCAGGTTAGGAAAATCTGCGTATCCAGATATTGTGAAGCAATTACAGTACTTAAATTCTCCACCTAGAATAAGGAATCTAGGTTTTCTATTATGAATGTGTCCCAATATTCTGGGCAACTTACAATATTATATATGTGGACAACCAGATTTGTGTTATTAGGCGTCCTCTGACGACCAGAAAATGGAAGGAATTTTCCCGGTTAATAGTTAAAGTAATTTAACAAAATCCTAAACTGATGGTGGTAACAGGAAAGGCGTGTAATTCCATAGTCAACAGGATGAATGGCCAGACAGATATTTATTATAGAAAAAGGCAGACGTGGAGGAATTGCTTTACCTCACGAATCGTTTTTTTATGGAGAAGAAAAAAAGAAGAAACCGGCTTTTCTTCTTTCAACAATTTTTGAAGTTACAAAAATAAATCTAGAATTTTTTTTTAACCAACCTTCTAAAAATTTCAAATTGTGCCTACCAAGAACTCCCCCTATCATTTAAACCATGATTTCTAGGCCTATGCACCAGGAGCCTCTGGCTAAAGAGGGTGTTAGAAAGAGTGCCAGGAGATGCGTTAACAGGCGGCCGGGAGATCGGGATCGGGGGAATGTGGCACCACCTTAGCCTAAAGTAAAGAGGCGTGGGTGGTGAAGGCGTTAGGACTAATTTGTGAGGACCAGGGGGAAGGGAGGAACGTCTTAGGTGGGATGGACTGGTGTTTAAATACCGAGTAAGTCAGTGGCTATACCTTGGGCCATGGCATTGGCCTCTGCCCGGGAAATGCAGATTTTCAGACGGGGGGAGAAATTCAGTGGTCTATGATTTGTATTTATTAAGAATCTCAGCGTGAATTATGGATCCTTTCTTGTGAATTCCACGGCTATTAGCAAAAGCCTTTTTATAATGTGTAATCTATAATATTATGTGAGGAATGATTGCTACAACTTGTACAAGTGGCTGCATCTAGGGTACCAGTATGTAAATTTTGTTTAACTTACACAAATGTGATCCACAAAACTGACCCCAGCCAACTTTTAAGTGATTATTTAATGCTATTTTGCTTGGTGATACCATGTCCTCTATCCATAGCTTTCGTTCAAATATGAAAAGTAAACCAAAACCAGCCAAAATTTGAAGTATACGAAAATTCCCAGAAATTGTTATTAAAAGTATAGGTCCTCATATACGTCTAAGTCAGGTCATTTTTCTATATTGTTAATAAGAACCCATAGCCCCAATGCATTCTCACAGCACTTGGCCGCTGTTCTGACCCTGCCAGTCCGTTTGAGCGCACAAAAACAGACGTACAAAATACGCCGGGAAAATGCGTCAGACCTGGGTCGTGTATCGTCAGTGTCTGAGCCCCGGGAGTCCGCTGCGTGCTCCAGGCCTCCACGGCTGGATGTCATATACAGGAGGAGGTAATGGGGTGAGGAGGGGAGAGGAGGGGTAATGCACCCCCTGACCCAGGACCAGTGTGGTCAGCAAAGCCAATGCACCAATAGAGCCGTCAGGTCCAGACGGACAATTCGTACTATTCTACACCACTATACGGTAGTACAAATACTAATGATTTCCATAGTTCGTGTCTTGCATCTATAGATGTCAACAGCAAGTGCCGCGAAAGAAATATCTTTTTTGACTTATCCTAAATTGTTTTGATTTTTTTGAGTAGGTATTTATCTTGATATTCTATGTCATATGTGATATTCCATCTTTATCTAATTCCTGTATTCATATTTCACGAAACCTGTGTTAGGTATGTATACAACCAATCTCAAACTTTTCCTTAAAAAGTACAAAAGCTAATTTTAACTCTGTGCATATTGTATAATATTTTTTGATCACTTGGGAACTCGGAGGAAAATGCTGAAATGTGACTGCCTCGATAGCTTATGAAAGATGTTCGGTAGAATGTAAATCTGATTCAATTTCAAGTGCATAACTGTAGCAATTATGTCCGACATTCATCCAATCTCAAGCCAAAATGACATTAACTTCATTGGCTTATGCACACGCGTGACCATTAAAGAATTACGGCTGTCAGTATGTATTAGACAACATTTCATATAACTATCCCTGCAACTTCCCTCTAGTCTGGAAAAAGTGTCAAGTTATTTTTCTTCGGAAAGGCTGACCGATTTTCGTAAGATTCCCTCGTGTTTTACTCAACACCGTTTCCCAGGCGCCACATTTACACACCAAATTTTTCAGGGTCAGCGACCTTAGAGAAAGAGAAAAGTCCGAGAAACAGGATAAAAGTAGAAAACATATGGTACTTACGTCTAGTGGAGGTGGCCTAGGTTTACCCTCTTTTGCTGAAAAGAAAAGAGATTTGCGATTTAAGTATGCGTTGAAATGATGCTGTATTACGGAATGATTTTTTAAAAATATACGTTTATGCCGCAGTGAAAACGTAGATGATGAATCTAAAACATTATCTCAGGGGTAACATCTCAATCTTCTTGTAGGCGATATAACCGAAAAGAAAACTTACTGTAAACCACTTTAAAGTGAGAATAATAAGTGGAAACTTTAGGCTTCCTAGTCTTGAGACAAGAGTTCTTGCATCCCATTCTCGTAAAGCAATGGGAAAGATTCAACTACATTTTCTCCTAGTTTTAATCCAATGTAACATCGCGAGGCGGAGATAGTACTAAATATACCTCCTTCATCCAATGCTACATTATATGTGGTAAACCTACAACATTTTGACAAGGATATGATGAAACTGGTGCTACCGTGAACACTCCCAATCATTTTCAGCTGATGTGATGCAAAGCGTCCCAGTTTCAGTTCAGAAAGGACGGTTGTATCTACCGGTACTAGTTAGTACCTTATGGTACTAGTTAGTACCTTATCCAATTCAACAGAAGCGCGACATCTTACTACTATGGTCATTGGAGGTATACGCAAGGTAGGTCTAAAAGTGCCCCCATCCCTACCCTAGCTAGACCATACTGCGTTGGTTAGCACCACATTTCACCTAATTATTTGGACGTATGAGAACAAAGTCAGCAGTATCCTAGAAGCAAATGCACGCTATATTTTAGCGGCATTTTAGGGTTTGTTTGTTGGGTTAGTTTAACGTTCGGCCAACCTTCAGGGTTCTTTTACCAGACTGCACAATTTGTCATGGTAAAGCTTTGCAGCTAGTTGTACGCCACAGGGGCATTTTATGGATATATCATGGTAAGTGATTGTCATGTAATGTATTGTATGTGCTAGATTAGAAGTAAGAACATAATTACGAGACTTAACAGAAAATGTTTAATACGTCTTTGAGTGGACAATGTTATACTATTCTCATAACATCAAATGATGATTGGCATGACTATTATGCAAACGGTCGCCTTTCTTCACAAACAACTATTCCGAGACACTATGATAATATACTGCTGACATCATAACTCAGTTGTCCCCATTCAGGCTCTGCTTACTCCCCACCCCCTCCCAGTTCATTCCCTGATGTCCCTGATGTCCTTGTTCTAAAAGTCCGGAGACGACCCACGATATGAGAAGGATTCAATCTGACCCTGATAACCGTGCTGATACGTGTTGGATGCACTCCATGAAAGTCAGAGACAACCTATAACCAAAGAAATCGATGGGCAGGTTTGAATTTAATTCAATGGGAAATGCTATCTTAATATCGATATTAACAATACCCCTGACTGAGGAAACTCGTCCGACGCAAATTTAAATTGATGAAAATTTTCTGTAGTGTTTTTTAACTAGAGAAGGAATACTCCCGCCCAATCACAAGAATTATCCAAAACTATCATACCGAATTTGTAATAATTACAAGGGCCCGTATATCACTAGTAACAGCCTATAAGACAAACATACATTAAATATTTGTTAAAAACAAACTTAAACTTTAACTAAGTGCAAATGGCCCCAGGGTCAGCTCCATGAACTGCAGAGGTTAACGGCTTAGGCGGGTCCCTGAGGCTGGTCGAGGAGAGATTAGTCATCGATCTGTATTGATCCGCATTGATCCACTGTGACGAGAACAAGGTCATAGCGAGAAACGGGCCGTCCCGTCAGAGTTTATAAATATGACTATTTCTACAGCCGAGCAGCAACAGCACAAACTACGTTAACTTTCACTGGAAATGTTTTACTTTAGTGTTTTCCAAAAAAACGTCCAACGTTGTACATTAAAAGTTAAACCTTGAACATTTTGTTTTGAAGATGTCTTTAATCTTTTCCCCAATCTCTTGCATATTCTTCTAAATTTTAATGTGGATCTAAAATATCCGCCGTTTCAGGAGGTTTTTAATAGGATACACTATTATTACATTCATTGCAGCCTCCCCCCCACACACACCTTTCCAACGTCAACCACAACATAATTATGTGAGGTGAATGACGTGCACGAGCCATAATGATTCCAATGAATTCTTTTATTTCTACACATGTAATTGTATTAACAGCCTAAAAAGTGTAATCGCGTTTGGAATATTTTGAAGTGCCTGTGGTACATGATCATGTGAGATGATTATAGCAGTATTGTGCTTGCCTTTTTCTGTGTAATTTATTTTGTTCTACAGATTCTAATCTACGAATAGCACACAGAGAGGCAAACATAAAAACTGCTATATAGACACTTGGGTTATTCATCACTACAAATATTTACAAAACTAAGACTCATTATCATTATTAAAAAGAATAATTTCTAAATTCTTGCTTTTTGACTCATTTTGGGAAATACCTATTACTTGGGTATGAATAATGAGAATACTGTAGTAATTAGATTAGACTTGAATTTTTAAATGGAAGGATTTTATATATGTATAAGCATTTTTTGTATGTACTTCAATCATATTTGAAATTTGCCTGCAAAAATATCGTCAGACATTTCTTTGTTGAGAGGAGGGAAATAGAAGTATCTGCCAGGCAGGTGAACATAAATGGGTAACTCTCTTTGAATCTTTTTATTCTAAAACCTGGATATTGACTAAAAGGTCGCCCACTTTGGTTATTAATCACTAGAAAATTTACAAAACTAAGACTCATTACCATTATTAAAAAGAATAATTTCTAAATTCTTGCTTTTTGACTCATTTTGGGAAATACCTCTTACTTGGGTATGAATAATGAGAATACTGTAGTAATTAGATTAGACTTGAATTTTTAAATGGAAGGATTTTATATATGTATAAGCATTTTTTGTATGTACTTCAATCATGTTTGAAATTTGCCTGCAAAAACATTGTCAGACATTTCTTTGTTGAGAGGAGGGAAATAGAAGTATCTGCCAGGCAGGTGAACATAAATGGGTAACTCTCTTTGAATCTTTTTATTCTAAAACCTGGATATTGACTAAAAGGTCGCCCACTGGAATGAAGCTACAAGTAACAGTGTCCAAAATTAAGGATTTTTCTTTTCTATGCACCCGCCGGGTGCTGGGCCAAAAAAATTGTACACCCGGCTAATATGTCTTACATTCTCTATCAAATAAGATGTTCAATGTTCAGAGAAAGATGTGCACATCCGGAGGCACAGTTCTAAAATCTATGCACGGTACCTTCCATTTCTCAGACCCCCCCCCCCCCTCACCCCCTTTGGTGCGTACGTACTTAATGTAAGGCCCCCACCCGACATCAAAATCATGCACCCTTAATTTCGGACACTGGCCGCTTGAGAGAGTACATACGTGTATCGTTCCTAGTTAATTTCAGACACTGTGACTGAGTAAGATGCAGCGATCGTAATACGGGGTCCCTGGGGTCCCAAAGCTCCTAGAAAATCCGTTGGGCTGAGGAGGAGAATGACTTTTCTGGGTCACTGGGTATCAGCCATAAGCTATTGGTGTACTTCAACAGGAACCAGCAGCAAAGGAATTTCCTGGTGTGGTACACTGATAACCTATTGCTGGTACCCAAAGACCCAGAAAAGTAGTTCTTCTCCTCTGGCCCCCAGAAAAAAAATCTAACTTAAGGTCATATATTAGAAAATATCTTAGAGGATGGTTAAAGCGTTTTTTTAAATTTCCAATGTATTTTTTCATATAACATTAACAAGGGCATCTTTTACTTGTTGAGGGCCCCGAGAATTAGAGTTCTAGCGACTAGGGGCCCTACCCACCCCTGAGTGCTATGACCTTATTTTCACCCACAGCAGAAGAGGTGGGTGAACAAAGCATTACCAAACTCTATAGACTAAAGACTTCCTTGTTGATTAGTAGCTTATCAATTAATCATGAATGAGGCCAGTTTATTCACTTGAGTTGTTTAATTCAAACCACACTCATGAAGGAAAATGATATTTTGTGTTAGTTGAACAACATAAGGCTGGACGTGATAGATCTAGTAGAAGGAAAAAATGTTCCACCAATTACTGGTGACTACAATAACATCAGAATGTACATAAATGTTTACTCCATGACATACACATTATTGTAAATATTCAACATTTGCAAAATAACATGACATCTTACAATTTAACATTCTAAATTCTAGGCTGGATGGTGCACAATTCTTTCACACTGTTCTGGTGCTTCAATGATTGTAGATCTAGATTTACCAATTTTATGTGACATTAACTTCTTATATGGTTCTATGCCAAAGACTATCATACATTATCAATTCTAAAAATAAATTAAAGATAGAGATGACACATTGTCATTGGGATTATACATACTATAATAGCTCAAACCAGTCAATATCAAAACTTCTCCCGAGGATATCATATGAGTGTGCATAGCCATAGATCTAACTTCTAAGCCTAGTATAGGCCTAGCTAAGTCAGTCATCCATAACATTATCACATCCTCTGCAATTTACTGCATACAGTCGTTACATTTCTCTGTACAAAGGCTAGATAACATTCGCCGGGAAGAGGTAGCCCATAATGCCTAGCGCGAAAGGGGTTCCTGTTTGCTTAAAACTCTCCTATAAATTATTCTATGGCATGGAAAAATCTGAAAAAATATATAATGTTTCAGTTATGATCCCTGCTATTGATAGGCAAAAAACTAGACTGTTAAAATATTATTTTGGAAATTTATTGCATTTTGACAGATTTAAGGGGTCTGGCTTCATTGAGGCTATTTCTTCTATAATCTAATGCAAAGAGGTTGCTTGTTTTCAAATCAAATTGTCATCTTTTAATCAAAAAAATGACCGAAATAGAAAATAGCCCTCACATATTTCATCATATTCAAAATGGTTAATAACAATTTTACATAACATTTGTGTAATTGCTCTTTTACAATGACTTGAATGATAGAAAAAAGTGACCGGAACCTATGCTTCTCGGCAATTCTCGCGGACGAGATATGGCACCTCTTCCCGGCGAATTGCAAACTTTGTGAATTACTGAACAGACAATTATGAAAAGGTTTCAAATCCACATAACCAAAAACAGGGTTCGAAATTAATGTCAACCGTTGAACCCCAGGCTGGGCCAGGCTGACAGTTTTGAATCAGGGCTGACAAATTTTGAGAAAATTACATTAATCAGCCCGGATTTTTCACACTTGCAATAGTTAGGCTTTACTAACGTTATATCCGAGCTGGCAGCCTGAAAAGTTAATTTCGACCCATGCAAAATTATGAAAATATCTAGGATGTTGTCACTGGCAGTGACTGGCACTGGGTCTAGACGTTAACGACATAACGTTACTGGAAATGCAATTTGCTCACATCCATCTAACTCTAGAGCTTCACTCCAGTCCAGACTAGACCACATTTTGATACCCAATCAAGATTCCCATCTCACTCACATGTACCCTAAACGCCTGGGTAAATAATAAAACAATAGTCTACATTTGGAGTCAGTCGATATATTTGGAATGCATGCAACAGTGAGCAGCCGTGATTGAAATGCCATCACATAACAAACGGACAGTGAGCAGTGACAGTGAAACCCCTCAGCCAAGACAGAGATGGGAGACGAATTGATGCGGATTCAGAGACAAAATTCACACCCCAGCTGGCGCAATTTTACTTTATTTTGAGAATACACTGAGGCTAATATATGTTCCTTAAACCTTGGAGTGGGCGGTGACAAGATCTTGATCGAAACAGGTTAAAAATACGTACGAGGTTCTTGTATCCGGACGTTGTGGTCCTTCGGTTTTGCAGGAGCTGCAGTCGCCATTTTCGCGACAGAGTCCGAGAAAGAGGGTACGCAAACGCAGTCTTTGTCAACTTTACGATGGCAACTTGGTCTCAGAATCACGTACAGAATCTCCCATATCACGACAGTTGCATATAGTATCTGATGCCAGCAGCAAAATCCGTAAAGATCGCATATGGAAATGTGGAATATTCCTCGGGTTTACAGCTAATCGACACTTCCTCCCAGAGTCAGTCGGCCATCACGTCTACGCATGAGCAATGGGGCTGTGACGTCAGAATCCAATCAAAGGCGCCATCTGGTGTTGAGCAGAGACACTGTGAATGCAGCCTTTTTCCCGCGCTGATATTGATAAGTATCTGAGGATGCAGGTTGTCTGGTTATCATGTGTTGTGGGATTGGTATTTGCTTTATGGCATACTTATAATAAAGCAAAGAAAGAGTTGGGAATTATAAACAAATCTCAGATTGTGCAAAATTAAATATACTTATATTGATAATCATTTTAAGAAAAAATAAAAAGTCATCACAAGAGAAAGAAATGAAAGTCAACCTGAAATCCAAGCTGGTCCTCACCCTTAGTTAATTGGGTTTCATACGGTACTGACCAATGCAGAGTCCTGATGATGTAGGTAATGACATTGTCTAAATCAAACTTGCTCTGCCAATTTCAAACTTAATTTTTCCTTGGCAAAAATTAATTTATAGCTAATTTAATTTTGTACTGACGCGGGTGGCCAGTCCATGTTTGGGCAGCATAAAGCCAATGTTTCACTTTTGACAGTAGTGAAATGAGGGAGGAGTCACGGTGTGACGTACCACCATATAATAATGTGTTCCGCTCTTAGCTAGCCAGAGTAGCTGCACGCACTGTGTGAGTAAACATCCTGTGAAGGTTGGACCTTTAATCTGCAGTCTAGGTTCTGGAGAGAGGCATATAGAAATTGTGTTAGAGCACGGAGCGTTGACTGAATGTGTTTGAGGGGACTCTAACCTTGGGACTGATCATGGTTAATCGAGTTCTTGTCACAGAACGACTATACATTGGATAATAAACAACAAATCCTTTCACGAGTGTTCACGTCTTACATGATGAGGGAACTATAATTATGTATTGGACGACCGCAGTCGACGAGGAGGGAGACTGCGAATGGAGCTAGCTATTATCTATACAACTAAATACCACTTACACGTACTAACTTTAAATGGATAATTAACCTCTCTATAGTTCAATTTCATGAAAAATGTATGTGCTTTGAAAATAATGTTTTGTTTATTCATTTATTAATTGTTTGAATATATTTAAGAACTTCTGAGTCTTTTAAGCACTATGTTGATAGATCTTAATCAAACTGATACCTAAAAGTTAAACAATAGTTCTTACCATACTCAATACTTTTAAAGGACTCAGGAACGAAACTAAATGTACTATTTTCTGCGATTTACTCACAGCGGGGGAACCCGTCTTATAGTGTAATTTAGGGAATATAATCAACACAATAGCATTTTCAGAACATTACATTTTATTCATATTTATTTTCATCTTCCTCAGATATAGAATATGTACAAAACCTTTTATGACAGCTGCCCAAGTAAAACAATATGTACAGAATAAATGAATGCATTTAAAATACTGATACGTTTTTGATTGCTTAGATCAATAGAAATCTAAGCAATTACATTATTCTTTTCGTACGTCAATGTAAAAATGTAACACTTCAATTTCGATTGCAGAGAAGTTAAAATACATAAATCAGTAAACTTTGATTAAAAAGTGGAAATAGTACACAAATATCATTTTGCAAAAACAAAAATAAACTAAAAAGGAAGAAATGATTATCTTAAATATATATTCATAAAACTCTCTTTAGTATTGCACACCAAGATTGATTGTTCTCTTCTCAAACTCCATGCATCAAGGCTGGTACTGAGGAAAGTCGCAGAGATTCATCAATGAATCTATATCTTCTGAGGGGAACCTGAAAAGGAGAGAGAAAATTTTACAATAATTGGACAAAATATTGATTATTATAGACATTTGAGGTCTGTAGCTTATGGGTGGGTTTTTACCAACTAGCTCCGATCAAAACAAAAATAAACAACAGAAAAAAACAACAATTAAGCCTTACCAAATCCCGTATTTATTCTAAACGTACTCAGAATTAAACTTTGCCACTGAGAGAAATAATGCTGAATATGACAATTGGTAACTAAAGTGAGAAACCAAAGAGGAACGTGTGGGTTATATTACTGTGCACATTCCTGAAAGCGTTGATGCTACAACATATTTGAACATAATACAAATCACACATACTTTTTCAATATCTTTGTAGGCACTTTTGTCGAACAAGACGCCCTTTTCACTTGTACTTAGGCCTCTGGATTGGCATGTTTCTTGAACGTCACACACATCGTCGTAAAGGAGGAGGTCAGCAAGTAGGGATGATTCATACCGGAGTGCTTTACTGTGAAAGCCTGCGCTCATTTTACGTAAAGCTTCACTGAAGAAATAAGAGAGATGAAATTTAACCGTACAGAAATGTTACCAACCGTTAAAACACAAGATATTTTACAAATTCTAGTGATATGCTTATCTCGACATATCCAATATTTATATTTGACAAGGTAAGCCACTCTTATCTGTTTTGATTCTTTATTGACCACTTAATTGTTCATCAATGTGATCAACGTAATGCTATCAGTTTGTTTGTCCAACCACCGCAACCCATTTGTGCGAAGGGAAACATATGAACAGACATACCTAATATTTATCATGATTTCTATCTTTTATCTTTTATTCATCAAATAACAAAGACATCCATATTTATACATACTTCTGTAGCCGAGGTAACTGTGAACTAATCGCACATTTACAGTGGGGCCTCAGTCGTCGACAGAGACGGAACACGCGGACGTAGTTCCCTGTGAGCGCGGCAAAGTTCATCTCTACCGCAATCCGAAAGTCCAAGTTGGAGCTGTAAAATGAATTGGGAGAATCGTAGGGTGTAGCGTGAAAGATTCATGAATGGTTGTTTAAACTGACCTTTTGGTTGTTTTGTGTTACTGATATTAAAATATTAGCCTCATCGATTAATGGGCATTCAAAAATTGGGATGCGAGGTTAGACCTTTTTCTACTACTTTTGCACTTGTTCAGAGGAATATCTTAAATGCCTTACTTGGAAAGTAAAAAAGGTTTACAGTATCTCGAAAGTTTCAATGAATGATTTCGAAACATATGATTACACAACTGTTAACAATCCTACCTAATTAAATTATTGCCAGCACAATAATTATGATTGTTTACAATGTCTCACAATAAGCTTCGAAAGAATAATAGTTTATTTAAAAAGGTCGGCTCTCATGATTTTACTATAAATTTGAGAGGTTGTTTCCTCTTACCCCAGCTGGTGGCGGAGTGAACAGGCGTGTAACAATGCTTCGGTCTGTCCCAGGTTGTAGAGCACATAAACTGATACAAACTCGCCCATGTTGGCCTCTTGTCTATTGTCCGGGTCATTGTATAGAGATATCAGGCGTTTTAGGCACTCCTGAATGTGGGTGTCGTTTATCTTGGGGTCGAATTTGGCCATGGGTTCACTGCACAACCTGAATTGATAGACAGGCAGATTTGGCATATGAAAAACACAACATAATCTGTTATTCGAAAATAATGTCATTGTTCCTAATTGAAAGAGCACAACCCACACTCTGTGGCTATTTAGGTTCTCATTCAAAAACTGAGAATATAAGGTTAATTTTGCTCGTTCTTCTCCAACAATGTAGCCATAATAAGAACATTCAATGTTCCTCTGGTAAATAAGGTCTTGAAATATGTCTTTAAAAATGCTTTTTTAAAGCTCCATCTTTATGGAATTTTAGTAAATGAGAGAAATGCTTAGCCCATAATCGTAGGTTGTCAAGATTTTCATATTCCTTTGATGTTAACTGTTCTTTTTAAATTATGAATATACTTATTTTTTGGTAATTACCTGTAACCTGAATAGATGTGAAACCTGACTATTTTCTCCAGTATTGTAACAGCAGTTGGTCCGCTGATTCGTTGTATGACCATGTCTCGTCGTACAGCACGAAGGCGATCAAACACGAAGTCGTACACAAAATTGTATGGTCGATCTGTTCTTGGCACAATTCTGAATGTCGAGAAAAAGGTTAATTAGTAAAATGGGTTCAGAGTATGCATGTGTATTGAGGCTGAACTATATCTGCACTGACCATAAAGTCTGCTATCTATAAAAGATGGTAGATTTCCTCTTGGTGCATAGTTTGTGTTGAATCTAAGGGTTATAATGCTCATTATTCAATCTTCGTATTTTTTTAATGATGCTCTCTATCGATATTCATTTGAACCAATTTTATAGCTCTCGACTTGACCGACGGCCTCAGGAAGACAACTAGTCGATTCTGTACCTTATAGTTACAAGATATGTTAGAAACTATGCAAACCAACAGGAGGAGTTGAGTAAGTGATAAGTGTTAAAAAATTGTAACTACCGGCATGTTTCGCCTTTTGACAGGCTTATAATTACAAGTACAAATTGGTTGAAAACAAGCTATTAATTCTTCAATTATTGCCCAAGCCTGGCGTCTTATTTAATATTATAACGAAATAAATCCCAAAAGCCATAAGGATTACCGCATAGATCTACACCCAGTAAATCAAGTGCTTGAATTGCTTACTTATCTATTAAGTAGTCGACGGTTGTTAGTAGCACACCGGGGGGCCTTAGTTCTGACGGTCGGGCATCCTCCTTGCCCGCCGCAGGTCTGGTGTACTCTTTGACCATACAGTCATGGTTTGCTCTAGGCCTGGAAAATAATAGAGACAATGAATCAAAAAACTTTGAAGTAAAGAACTCTAGACTTTGTAAGAATATTCCACTCATTCTGCCCGTCTTCCATATGACTTGTGTACTAGGTATCATGTTTTGACACTGCCATAGTGCATAAATGATGAAGCCTCTACACTTCCCATCCCCAACCCCTAACTTTTAGGGGTGGGGGATGGAAGTACAGAGGCTTTATCATTGTTTTAGGCTAAAACAATCAGCTACTCTTTGTCTAAAGTTATCAAACTGACTCCTTCTCTTTGTCTCATTGTTTTTTCTGTTTCTTTTGTTTCATTCTGAAAAGTCTCACATGTTTTGTAAATAGGGGTTTACTTAGTAGTAAATCTTTATCCGAGGTTGCCCTTGCATCTTGTTGATTGTGATATTGCTGTAAATATTGTTTTCTTCTTCTTTTTCATTTTTGTTGTTCTTCTTAATCAAAATAAAGAAGTTAGACCTCTACATACCTAGTCTATTGTGCATAGATCTAGACTTAATTATGTGTGTACGTTGGTACCAGGTACTAAACTCACAAAACCCTCTGAATCAAGGATTTAACCAGACATGGAGAAGAAACCTAATAACCCTGTAAAGTTGTACATGAATAGATCTAAATAGATTTAAATTAGTCTATGATAGAATAGAGCACTCAAATTGAAGTGTGTTTGTCTATGATTGTATCTAAATTCCATAGTATACCTTTTCTGCCTTTCTGTCCCAGGAACCATCTCAAAATAGTGAAGGAGGTTGTTCTTTTCACGCCTGAAAAACAATTAGATGCATTTGTATTGCGAAGTGAATATGTACACATTATTGTCTGTCATATGAACAAAGTAAATGAATGAAAGTCATCTAATATCGCCCAATGCCAACCCCTTTAAAACGTTTCTGAATCCTTACATTCTCGTTTCTTCAGCCGGGCACATGGCCTTGCACGTTCCAATGAATTCATTTGCTGACGACATTATTGTTTGTGCGCTTGTCGAACTTGCTAAAAGTCAGAAATTGAGTTTGAATAAAACCAGCAAACAGCTTCTGTCTGCTCCCCCTTCCTGACGTACGCTAGTACTCAGTGTGCCAGCTTGCCGATACATCAGATTGCCGCTCACCAGTTTATAATTTTCTTGGTGTGCTGCCACCTACTGTGGAGAAAAATTATACGTTTTGGCGCGCCATCTACCGAATATGTTCTCGGTGTTGATCTATTAGTCACTTAGTTGGGTTATAGATCTAATAAATTGCGCTTAGATTTTGTCTTTAATACCGGTACCAAGATAGATTAATACAGTGAATGAAGCTCTTTTTCATACATTATTAATATTATTACCAAGCCTTCCAGTTTGAGGGATTTTTCAGGTTTCCAAATAAGATCAGTATGTTCAGATGATGGCTCCCATTAAATTTTATGATTAAAAGTTCTCTTATCAACGTAGGACAATGGCAACCCTATGAATTGTTATTCTTAATTGGCCAAATTTCAGCCAACAGAGAGAAAATACATAGATTACTGTTTAGGCTTGATCTCTACTTTTGTGGACACCTACAGTCTATTCTTTCATTTTACTGCTAGAGTTGCTATATTTGTTCCAGACAGCCAGCACATCAACAAACTATTTTAGTATATTTCAGAAATGACAAAGTAAGTCCCATTTGAGATATGCTATCACGTTTTTATTGAACCTCCAACCGACTTTATAGACTACTCTGTTTGTCCTTAAAGTCCTTTGGTTTAGACAACCTTGGTTGTATATGAAGTTTACATAAATGCAGGTTAGCTTGGAAACTATTGATATAGAGATGAAAGACAGCGGCTCTCATTTAGGGTACTTCCTTGAAAAGAAAGCAAGGAATTGTTATCAAACCATTAGGGGTCAGAATTTTATAAGGCATGTTTACAATTTCGGTCAAGACACACATCCAGTACTGTTACCTCTTGTTTAAATGCCCTTCGGAGGAGAGAAAAAATCGCTGTTGGAAAGAAATACGATAGTACAAGTTCTGGAGAGTCAAAACACCAAAATCTTAGGAATTTATAATTGGATTTTGGAATGAAAAAAATAGGGGATTAAGCCACGATTCTCGTGAGCACCATCTGCGATTTATAAGCGAGATTATACTTTTGTACGTCTTATAGTTTTATTGTACATAGGCTAAAGTTGGCACCTTTCAGGGTAGTTTTGAGAAAAGTTTAACTTATTCATATAAAACGGTGTGGTCGAGAAAAATGCACTATTGCCAGGTACTTATGAGTTTGTGGCAAAGAACATACCGATCGTAATCAATGTTTGAAATAAAGGGGGGAATGTTTGCTGAATATTCCACAAATTTAATTCGCTATAAGATATGTGAGATTGTGAATAAACTTTTGTTTTGACTGTTGAATTAACAAAACACTGTAGGGTGTTCTTCTCTTCTATCTTAACTTAAACTATATAAACTTGGAAACATCCTAATTGAATTAGGCTTCAACTAATAAAACACAACGTGAAGCAAACAGAGTTTAGTACTATAACGTCCGCAGGTAGCTGGCAGGGATAAAATTGCAAAGTTGCCATGGCAGCTTAGAATCTAAAATGTCGCAACCTTATTCAGCCTTTCCTCCTTTCGATTTCAAAATCTGAAATGAGAAAAGAGACGGAAAGTTTAAAGATAGACAGCATCACACAGTATTTATCAGATGCATATATAGCAGTTCTTTCTATTATATCTACCAGTCCTATACCAGCAGGTCAGACAAACGTATTGCATCTCATCCCTAGAGGTTGAACCCAAGGACGGATTTAGGAGGGGGGGGGGGGGGGGTGGCGGCGTGCCCCCTCCCCCCCTAATTTTTGCCAAATTTATTTTTTTCTTAATGTAAAGTTCTAGACCATGGATGGGGCGCCTCTAATTTTACATAGGGCCGCCCCCCTTTTTGAAATCTCTGAATCCGTCTCTGGTCAACCGGTTTAACACTCACACTTTAGGCTTTATTGTCATTGCATAAACGATTTCATTTTTCATTGCAACTGTGGTATGCTTTGATACGTACCTCAGTAACTAAGCCAGCAGCGATGGTCGAGCCTGAATACCGCAGCATGAACCGCCCCAGATCTTTGTAGTCTTTGTACAGCTCGATACAGATTGGTCGACTCAATTCGATTTCTATCACAGCATTACTATTTTTTGTTAAACATCTGAAAAGATAACCATTCCGATGTCATGCCTTTGCTAACGTGCATAGTAATAATTAAGAAAGTACAATACAATATTATTATGGCAGACCATTGTTGTTAAATTGATACATGACTGGTTGGTTGGTTGGTTATTGGTTGCTTTACGCCCTAATTAACAGCCAGGGTCATATCAAGGGCGGTGATGGTGATCAAATCTATGAGAAGGTAGAGACCATACCCCTACACATTTACCGAGGTAGGTGTTCTTTTATGTGCATGGTCCCATAGACAGGGCCATACACACAACAGCCGGTGGCCCTCTAGGGACCTTTGATAACCCAGTCGTTGTCACTGGGAGAAACGCAGAGAGGTATAGCAGCCAAGCCTGGCCCAGGATCGAACCCAGGACCTCCCACACTCCAGGCGAATGCTCTAACCACTTCACCACCCCGCGCCCCCAACATGACTGTGTTTGGTGAGCTACTGTATTAGAAGGAAAAGTGATTTATCGGTCTATTACACATTGTTACTAGTCCTCCTCTAGTACACGTGTCAGAACTATACATTTAATTCAAAGATTCCTTTCATGTACTTCAAAACATTGAAATGTAACGTTCTCACCTGGGCTTTTTCCGAACCACTTCGCCAGTACTCTTGTGCAGCTGACTGACCAGTTTCCTAATGTGAGCAGGTTCGCTGGACGCTCCGTAATGAAAGACCACCTGAAAAGGTAATGACATACATTTTAGAATAACTTTGACCATAACAATTGACATAGATATGCCACTTATACAAACATACAGATGCTAGTTCAGATTGATGGAAAATCTGGAAAATGTTCTCACATATATACTGGCATTAAGTAAAATAAGTGTGTAATCCAAAATCACTTATAAGTAGGAAATCCTATGAAGCTTGAAAGAAGGAAAAATTCGATCTCTAAAAATTACCGCGCTACTCATCCAGGTAACATAGAAAACCAAAACACTTATTTTGCAATCTTTCATATTTTTGTAGAGAGTTTTCATATTCATGCTTAACAGCTTCAATAGCCCTGATCAAGAATTAGATTAGTTACTTCAGCCAAATGTCATAATAATAAATACGTACCGGGAAGCCTTGGGTGAGTGGCACGTCTATGTTGAAGATGACCACGCGTGCTCGGAGTTTGGAGGTGACGGCGATGGGGATTTTGGGGTCGCAGAGGATGCTCCCGATGGTCAGGTGTTGGAGGTCGATGCCGGTCAACGTTAACGTTATGTTGTCTCCGGCAAAGCCGTAGAGCATGGGCACGTCGTCAATGGTAACACCTGGGGAAATATGTTTAAATGTGATAAATAGTTCTGGGCTTTGTGAATACTGCAACATTTTCACAGACTTGATCCGAATGTTACTGCTTAAAGTTAAATGGCTACCTTGCATGGGTTCACTTGAGTATATCATAACACCCTCTATGTAACTTCAAGCAATCTTATCACAAACGTCGTCGTAGTGACGTCGTGTTTAGGTCTGGTAAATCATGGGTCTGCTGATATCGTGTCGTATCTACCAATGACGTTAGTGTAGGCTATTTCAAAAAGATTAATGTATCCCGCTTCAGTGTTATACATTTAATTCATGTTCAATTAGTAAGCTACATATCAAATTTTATTTCTAAGCTTTTCGGATTTGGTATTTCACATGAAATTTACGGTGGAAATATGGACAAGCTCCAGTTATTTTATACGTACACATAACAGGTTGGCCCGAAGATTAACAGAGGAAAATTGATTTAAATATTTTAGAAATTCTGATACTTACTTTTGATGTTAGCGGTCTCCCCCTGCGGCATAACCAGCACCTTTTCTCCTGGCTGAGCGGTGCCGGCTTGGACCATCCCGGCCACGGAGAAGCCGGACCCCATGCCTTTGAACACGTCAGCTATACACATTCTGAAGGCCTTCTGCACCGGCCGCTCAGGGGGCTTGAACTGATCTGTTAAAGTAAATATTGGAACTTAAGTAAATATTGGAACTTTAAATCAGTACCGCTTTTCAAAGGACACGATTCAGATTTTAAAACTTTAAGTAATCTTCCAAAAATATATCAATACTATAACTGTCAATGATTGACAAAATGCGAATATAACACATAAATAGTGGAAGACAAAATTATCGAGTATATTATTTTTGTGCCGATGCACAGCAGTTGGTGAATCACATTTACAGTCATACGAAAACATATTCTTAAGATTTTATCAAATAGAATCATCCAATTGTAAATCAATCAAATTACTTATTTTTTCCTTTTCATCATTTAGGTGATGTTTGCAAAAGAAATAATATCCTTGCGTCTTTCATTTTTTCGTTTTTTACTACTACTTTGAAATGACAATTGAAGCTGCGAAATTTTATCATAAAAATCCGAATAGGCTCAAGTTTCAAGGTAATTTCAGACAAACGTACCAATTTGTTGTACTAGTGAGGGCCCGGAGTACCAAGCTGCGAGCTTCTCTTCGGTCGGCGGTTTGGTCAGGTTCTCCCCGCTGAGCCCACTACACGGTACAAAGGCTACGTCTGACTCCCGGAAACCTGCTGTCTTCAGAAAACTGCCCAACTTCTTGGTTATCTCATCGTACCGCTGCTTGTCCCACTCAACGGTGTCCATCTTGTTGATAGCCACACACAACTGAGAAACACCTGTAAAGTTTGAAATATACTTGAGTGAAGATTTTTTTAAATGTAGATAGATATTATCTGTAGGTTTATTATACAAACTAGTTTTCAAAAGTTTGAATGTGCAGTAATGTAAAGAAGATCAGTTACAATCATTCTTTGATTGGAATATTGACTGTATTTGAAACAATCGTAAAAATACGTTTCTTTCCTTATCCCTTTTAGCCTGATCATCTAGATGTGTCGAAATTTATTCCATTTGTATTACATTATGTCCACGTTTTTCAAAGTATGTATATGTACAAATCAGGATTTCAGCTGGCCAGGCAAAGTTGGATAAAAACGTTTTGTAAGGAGAACCTTTGTAATTCAGTGGAAAACTCAATTATTAACTGGGATATCCGGGTCACTTAGTTATAAATTTGGTCGACTCGATATCTCTCTACTTTTTCCTCTTTATAATCAACATTTTGAGCTGCTCACCCAGTGACCTAATGAGCATGGCATGTTCCCTCGTCTGCCCGCCTGCCTCAAAGCCCGTCTCGAACTCGCCCCGAGTCGAGTTGACGACAAGTATGGCTACATCGGCCTGAGCGGCGCCTGTGATCATGTTGGGGATGAAGTCTTTGTGACCAGGCGCGTCCAGCAGTGTTACCACCTTAGAGTCTGTCTCGAAGCGGGTCTGTGCGACGTCCATTGTTACACCTCTTGACCTAATGACAAGGAATTGATAGTTTTGTACTCATTTCTTTCTCATCTGTTCACACCGAAAAGTGTAATTTATTAAACAAAGCTTGAGCATAGATCAAGATTTATATACTCTCGTTGACAGAATGTTCTCAACATGAATTCCGCGATTACAAGTCGATCCCAGTTCTTTAATTCTCAGTAAATTTATCATGAAACAGCCACGATATTTTTTTTCTGGAACTCAATATATCCCCTCAACAAAGTAAATTTCATGGACTTTCAAAATTCTCAAATTCAATGCCACTTCATTGAAGGTCTATCTAGCAAGAAGATACAAACAGGACACATTGTGTGTTTCCATAGCATAATATGTTTAGGACCTACCTTTCCTCTTCAGTCTCGTCTAGCACCCAGGCAAAGGCGAAGGAAGCTTTGCCTAACTTCTTTGACTCCTGCTCGTACTTGTGAATGGTCTTCTTGTTAACAAAGCCCAATTGTACTAACGTGTGACCCATTAACGTGCTTTTACCTGCGTCTACGTGACCTACAAAGAACAATGTATTCATAAGCCATGAGTCATCAGGGAAAGGAGACTTATTATCAGAAAATTTCTTGTATAACATACAAATCTAAAGAAAATAATATTGTTTTCTGTTTTCTTCTAAATCAAGTAAATAAACCATAGAAAATGTTTACCTCTGAGACTTTCTCAGGAAAAAAAAATTGAAGATTACGCCGACAGACTCCAGAAGCAAGAACATCTACATCAACTTACCAATAACTACAAGGTTGATACATGTTTTACTTCCTTGGCTTCGCTTCTCGTATTCCTTCAAAGCTGCAAGTTTATCTTTGGATCTGTAAATTGTGTAATGCGTGAGAATCAATGAAATGTTAGAAAATTGATGGACTGTTTACAAACATATCGAGTATGCAGTTACAGGAATTAGTATAAAGAGTAAATCAGTTCATCTACATAGATAGGAAACAAATTCAATACCTAATAAATCTTACAGGCAGAGAACTAGAGCTATAAGATCAAGACATTATCACCCAGGGTTCCCACGCATTTTCGAAAATCAATTTAAGACCAATTTGAGACCATGATTTTGAAAAATTAAGACCTATTGACCCTGTGCAAAGAAAAATGTCAGAATTTATCATATGATTTAAATTTCAATTCAGTGTACTCATTTGAAAGTTGGATTTGGTTACTTCATTTTATCTTCTCAAAAAATTCAATCTAAGACCCTTTTAAGACCCCTAGCCTTTTTAAGGCCTTAAATTTTAGAAAATCAATTTAAGACCTTTTAAGACCTTTTAGACCTGCGTGGGAACCCTGTCATTCACACAGCCAACAAGCGGTAAGCCTAAGGGGCAGTGCATATTGAAATGCTGCACATACCGCTCCTTGTATTCACGGCTTTCAACATCATTTTGTATTTTGCTTGAGTGAAATATAAAAGACCCTTTCGGGTCTTTCTCAGGTGGCCGTCCGACCCATGGAGATTGTGCAATCTTTGGGCTTCGCTCTCAGACCGTGATGAACCCTTCCCACAGTCACCCTCAGAAAACCCAACCGCTCTTCTTATAATTATTAAATTGTTTTATATAGATTTGAATAATTACAACATCTGATATAATAGGCAAAGATGCTTACTGTGAAGGGCCTCTAGATCCTCCTGCTGCTCCCCCGTCTCCGCTCTCCTTCTCCTTTTTGGGGGTGGCGTTGGCCGACCCAGCCGGGGACCTGCTCCTACTGCTCGAACCACTCCCCGTTCCACTCCCCAACGCGGGTGGTTCGAGCTGCTCAGAGCCCCTCCTCACTCCAATCTCCATCTCCAAATTCCTCCTCACCGCCTCCACGGCATCTGCGTCTGGTTCAGCTCCAGCCCCTTCTCCATCTTTGTCAGGGGTGAAGCCTGAAGCGACCTTTTTTGACGTGGAGAAGGTCATTCGGGCCGGCTGCTGGTCAGCCGGGGCCGCTTCAGGTTTGGTGATGATCACGTTCTTGGGTTTGGGAGGGTCTCTAAGTAGGAAAGGTGGTTCTGCTGCAGTGGGTTGAGCGTTTGCAGCAACGCCTGGATAAGAGAGAAGTGCGATAGTGGGTCAAATTTTCTCACATGATATATGATATTTGTTAGTTCAGAAAACTGGATTTTAAACGATTATTTCTAATTGTGATTTCCACTATACACTTTTCAGTATTGATTGAATGAAGTTTAAGGTAATATAGGTTCTGAATGCCACAAGGACACGAATAAAGTGTCATCAGAAGTAAATTATGTAAAGAAAATAGTTAAACAGCTAAGAAACTCCTTATAGGTGCATCTTATATATTTCATTAAAATCAAATCAATTACCTTTACTTTTTAATATGAGTAAAACAAAAATAATTGTCTACATCTAAATATTCTTGTATTAGATTTGGAATATCATCAGTATCCCGGTACAATCCCCCAATGATATTTCTGCATACAAATTAGTTTCCAATTTTGTAACTCACGTTCTCCATTCCGTGTAAAAGCGCCACGTTGCTTAGCTTTAATTAGATCATCTGGGGATGGCGTCGAGAAACTAAAAGGCGTTATAGCTCTTACGGCTGGGCTAATAGACCCAGCATCATGGAAAATTTGCTTATTATAAGAAAACTTGGGGTGGGTGCGGTGAGTTCGCTTAGATAGCACAGTGGGGTCGGTACGGCTCTTGCTGCCAACGCAAAGTGCTTGGCCAAACAAGGATGGCCTGGCAGGGCGTATGTTTAGTACGCAGAAGGGTCTGACTGTCCCGACTTTAAGGCACTTGTTTTTTACTGGTGCTGCGGTAGAATCTTTCTGAAAATTGTCCCCATGTCGCGAAGCGAGATCTGCCAGGCTTATTGTACCAAGTACCGATGACCCTGTTGGAGAGGGTTTCATTTGACAGTGTGTTCCAGTTTGGTCTGGACTTCCAAAGCCTGGAGGGGGATTGATAGGTGGGGAAGACCCAAAAGACACAGGCAGACTGCCTACTGGTTTATTGCTCGTGTGGGATTTTGCGAGATCAGCAAGAGAGAATCTCCCTGGCTCTTTCTTTGACACGTCTTTTGGGCCTGTTGGTGGGTTAGTATTTTCTCTTTGGCTAAAGATTGAGTCTCTTATCTCTTGGTTGTTGGGCTTTGACCTGTCAGTTTGCAGCAAGGTAGGTTTAAACCCTGCAGGTGGGACATTCTCGTTTACACCTGTCGGGGAACCTGGAGTAAACGATTTCGTGTTATTATTGTTATGACTCTGTGCCAACGCTGCCAGTGAAAACTGTGGGTCTTTCCCTGTTGCTTTTTCACTATCTTTGTGCAAATGCTGCGAGGATAGATTGGACAGTGAAGGGGTTTCACCTTTCGACTGACCCTGATGTTGAATAAAGGAGGATAGGGAAAAATTGTGCACAAGAGCATTTTGTTTTGCATCTGAGGTAGGATGTCCACTTAAAGCTGCCAGTGGTTGAATGGTCTGTTGTGGACTGGAGGCAATGGCCTCTCCCCCCTTGCCGTCCATATGCTGCCGGGCGAGGTCGCTGAGGGAGGGGCTACCCTGGAATGACGGGCTACTGCTGCTGTTCTTCAACTGCTGCTGCTCTTGAGCGAAAGCCCCCAAAGAAACTCCAGGACAGGCAATGGGCCTACTGGAGGAAGCGGACAAATTGTCTGATAGAGAGGAAAATCCACTTGCTGCCTTGACATTTGAGTCAGTGGTTTTCATGAATGATCCTGCTAAGCTGTGCATAGAAGATGCACTCTCATTCGACTCTGCTAGTGAAGACCGATTTTGTTCACGTGCCAAATCTGACAGTGACAGTTGCTTAGGGCAGGGACCCAGAGAAGTCTGTGATTTTGAATTTGGACCAATAGGGCCATCGGTGGCTGCTGCCTTGAATAATTCACTCTTTGGTTGCTGCTGCTGTTGCGCTAACATGGATAATGACAACCCCATGGGGCCTGAGGGTTGAGGGTGTTTTGCTGCTGATACCCCCAATGTACCTGTAAGCTCAGGTGGCGATTCTGACTGTTTATATTGCTGAGCAAGTGATGCTAAGGAAAATCCTCCCGGGGGAAGCTGTGACTTTGCCTTAGGAATCCGTGGACCATCAAAACTAGGAGGGGCATTTCTGGTAGACCCTGCCAATGTGGTTAAATCCAGAAGCCCACATCCACTTTTACCACTAACCCCCATTTTGTTTTCTTTCCCCTCTTTAGCCACACATGTCAATCCCTCAGGTAACTTTGCCAGTGGGAGTTTAATATCAGATTCATTGGCCTTTTTGGAGGGTTTCGAATCAGGGTGGGGTCGCATAGAGGACACCGGCTGGGGGGAGGCACTCGCTGAGGAGGCCGGCGAGCAGGAGCCGGGAGAGTCCGAGCCACTCTCGGCGTCTTACCTTACCATGGCCAAGGAAGGGGAGATGACGGGTAACACACACCACAGAACCAGGTCGACACAGCACCAGGAATTGAAAAATAAAAGAGAGAAAGGAATGGCACCACATTAGCATCTCGTAAGGCAAAGTTATGTTCCAAGCGCAATGCAATGATTCACCATATTGGAGGTCTTAATTAAATAAAGGATAATCGAATACTGGTTAACTCTATGAAACCCAAATGCAAAATTTTCTTTAGTCAGGAATATACGAGTGTCTCGATTAATCAAAATGCGCAAATCTCGGTGTCCTACCTCTATTTTTCCTGGTCCGTCTCTCACGCTGTGGTTTAGGTGCTTCTGAAATATAAAACAAACAAGAAGCAAATGACTATCAAAGTTCCGATCGTTGGAACGATCGATGTTCGCCCTTAACATAACAATGGACATTTCATTGTGTTTGAAAGGTAATTGAAAGAAATGTCAATATATCTTATGTATGTAATCTATAGCAATGGTGTCCCTCAATAAACTGAAGGCCTTCCTACAACCAGAAGGCTATATGGGCTATGAGTAGTGACCACCACCACCACTCCTGTCATACACAACTCAGGGAGGGGCTTAGGAAAGGGGCTCCTCCTACTAGCACTAGGTCACCTGCACCCACCCACCTGCAGGTGACAGCTGAGGTCCTAATGTGGAGGGGTTAGGTTGATTGGCTCAAATACTGGTTATGTAACCCACTTCTGGCTTCTCAAACTGCACCCTACCCCACCCCCACTCCTTGAACTGAGTTCAAGGAGTGGGGGTGGGGGAGGGTGCAAGGGAGAGGCCTGCCCACTAAATTACACTTGATGCACACTAATTGTCCTGCTTACAAATGCATGCCGGTGGACAAAGGCCTGTAGCTACTTGTATGTAAGATTGTGTAACCGGGCAATCAGATCAAAGCCCAAATACCTACAAAAGACATGACTGATTGAGTGAGCCCTTCCCATAAGCTACAATACTAAAAACTATAATTAAGGGCTCACAAAAACGTCTATTCCTTAAAAATTCAAAGACAACAGAACTAATTCTGCAAATTGCCATTGGAACATTGACAAGGAAAGCATTTCAAATATTCTGTTCGGCTCCATAATGATCCAGGATATATGAGGAAATTCCAGAGCTCTATTTCTATCGATCGAATGTTATGCATCTACTGTTTTACATAAAACTGTTTGTTCTACTAGGGTTACCTTGCTGAGCCAGGATAATACTGATAGCTTTTTCAAAGTTGAAGTCACTCTTGATAACGGCATCGGTCATGATGTGCTCTGGTGTTGAATCTCCAAGAATGTTCCTCATCTCTTCCAGGCATGAATTAAGACGTGCTTTAAAAAGAATGGTAATGATTCAGGTTTCTGAATTCAAACAATTTATCTAATATTCGTTATTTCTAATATATAGCCTTAATGTAAGAATATTCAATTACTTTATCACGTGTATAAGCCATTTTCTTTTATTCAAATTCTATAAACAACTTATTTCAAAGGTAAGTTCATTTCGCAATACACATCAGGGTTACCCCTTGTTTTCAGTGGTATTACATAAATGGTAATAATATGATATAGTAATTTGAAATAAATGTACAAGTGATTTTTACACACATAATATATCTCAACCAAGTCTCTTATGAACATTACAACATAATATCTATCAATTAAGTAGGTATCTATACTTTTTCAGCATTTTTTGGATACGCTTCATGAATTCAGGAAAACAATCTGTATTTTGTAATTAGAGATTAAATTGAACTCATAATATAGTCCTTTTATAAAAGGGACTGTTTTGAAATTTTGCATTCATGGTACATGGTACAATGGAGTTTTCATTTCATCTAATCAAGTCGCTCTTTTTTGGAATTCATAATGCTTCATAATGAAGATGTCATAAAATAAAAAATGAGATACATCCAAGGCGCAAGAAGTAGCCTAAACACAAGTATAAAACATAAGGGCATACTTAGAAGAATTAACTAGAAAAACATTAACATTGTTGGGGAGAGAAATAATGCGTTGTGCAGCTAGACATAATATCTGGCACATATTTTACCTTGATCAATGTCGCTAAGAGTTGGTTTTGTGAAGTCGCTTGATTCCTGGAGTGAATCATTCTGGTCTTCATCAGTCCCCTCATCTTCTTCGTTTATCTTATCTGGTCCCATAAACGCACCTAGCACACTGGGCTGATTGTGCCGATCACTCAAGTAATGGGCTGGAACAGAATATACACACGTTTACACCTCTTGCAAACCCCACCTCTCGCATGTGCCGCCTTTTGTGTAAATTCATGCTCAAGCATGTGCATGCCTCAGGCGCATCCCAAGAATCTTGGGTACACTACAGATGAGGCGGGCAATGTATGTGTTGTGAATTTTTGTGCAAGCTTTCCTTTAAATTCAACGTGGGACATGTCATGAGCTTTCTTGAGCGACAAGTTAATTAAACGACGTGACATCTAAACCCCCTATATATGCCAACAGGGTTCCCACGCATTTTCGAAAATCAATTTAAGACCTTTTAAAGACCAATTTAAGACTAAAATGCGGAAAAATTAAGACCAAGTAAAATTTAAGAATATATTAGACTATAGGATTAAATTTTATTTAAATGTACTCATTTGAAAGTGGGATTTGTAATTTTCATGTAATTTTCATGGTTGCTTCACTTTACCTTCTCAAAAATTTCAATTTCAATTTTTTTTAAGACCTCTAGCTAGAAAACTGTCAAATTTAAAGGGATGTTCTCGTCTGTAAGGACGTCGTTATTTGCTACGTTGTAACCCCCAGCCAGGCGCGCCAATTTCATGACGTGACCAATCATGTCGCGTTATTACGTTCTGAAAGGGCAAAACACGACGGCAGCCGTCATGTTGTTAGGCTTACGTCGGCGGATGTATTTCTTTGAACTCGAGGACGAGAATGTCCCTTTAAGACCTTTTTAAGGTCTTAAATTTGAGAAAATCAATTTAAGACCTTTAAAGACATTTTAAGACCTGCATGAGAACCCTGGCCAAGGAGCTTCAAACAAGTAACAGATAGCAACAACAAAAATTATGTGGCAAAAAGATGTAAATCACTGCTTAGGTTGAATGTAAAAGCTGTCTCTTACCTGTCCCTGGTGAAACACAGAAATCTCCATCTTCGACTGAATGCCCGTAAACATCATCATAGCCATCATATTCTGGAATAAGACCATTATGCATTAATATAATATTAAATTACTAATCAAGAACTGAAGAAGGATGGCAAACGTTATTGCTCTCCCCAAACTTTTATATATTAACACGTTATTAAATATTTCCCAATAAATTAACTGATTCAATGTGATTGGGTTTGTGCTAGCAGACAGACACTAGCCCGGTGGGCCAATACAGGGCAAACTCATGAGGCTAAATATTGCAAATCGTTTCACAACATCAATATTGAACACTTTCAGTTTGTCAGTGTGTGTTTGCTGGAAGCTAGTGATTTCCAACTTCAAGTCGAAGTTTGAAGCGAATGAAATTGAAGCAATGAAGGCCTCTCTTACTGCCGTACTGGGTTTATAACTATAAGTTTGTTGCTGTACAACGGATTTACTTGAAACTTCCACTTATATTTCCAAGTTTTCTTACCATCTTGATAGTTCATAGAACGCACATTCCTATGTCGAGACATCTTTGTTCCATTAAATATACCTTGATAAACAAATATTACTACAACTTTTTGCGTACAGTCAATCTCGCCATGTTGTTCTTTCTTCTAGGGATTATGGCGCGCTTTTGAGTCGCTGACTACAAAGGAGTCGATAATAGGCGTTTTAAGAATTTTCCTGCCCTTACTAGATCAAATTCCAATAAAGTATCCTATAAATATTGGTATCAGTGTAAATTTCAGGCAATTATTAGTGTTCTGTATTGGAGATTACAGTTAATGTGGCAGCAAGGTTTCTTGTGCGCATGAGTATCAATATTTTAGATAGTGTCTTAGTAAATGAATTGGAAATAAAAGCTTCGGTGCGTAATAATCTCACAAGGTGGCGACATTGTACTGCTAGATCCTCGCGCCCTGGCAGCAAGGCGAAATAGCGCGAGGAACTCGTGAGGTAATAGTCATGTTTAATCACAGATGTTGTAAATTCTACACTTGAACTGGACGGTTTACGCTGCAGAAATAATGAAAATAGTAGTTTTGATAATAAAAGAGGTGAATTTCTGCCACGTCATGTGACTTAAATTTACTTGCTGCCTAGCAACCACTGGCTGCCTAGCAACACTTTCATGACCTCTTGATATGTGTACGCCTTGAATTGGCTATCTCTAGAGATCTCCACAATTTCCCGCTTTTCGGAATCTTTAACGAAAATATCGATCTGGAACGAGCTGATCTGCTCCTTGTAAGTATGATGAATAATATCATAACATTTATTTTATGTGTAGATGTTGTTAAATGCGAGAAATTTGATTTAAAGTGGGTGTGACTGGGCCCGGGCCGGGGCGGGGTCGAGGCCCGAGGGCGAGGGTGGCCGCGACGGCTTGTTTAGGGCCATGCCTTTATTTAATATTAGATAAGACTAAAGTCACTGAAATTGAACGGCTCGTAAGAGATATTTGACTTTAGTCAAGCTAATTAACTAGTCTACGACAACCCCTGACAAATCTTTGAATAAAAACTCTTAAATTCCTAATTTTTCCAGGGTCGTCGGCAGCAATCTGACTAACGTATGACTTGTTTACAAATTACAGTTTAGCAATCTACTGGTATGAGTGGATGCATGAGTTGATGATTGACTTGTTTAGCAGAGAAAACACAATGCTGCTAACTCTATCAGGTGAAGTCTCCACTGAAAATTTAAGGGGTCCTACTCACTGACTAACTCAGTCAGGACCCTCTCAAATTCGTACCAAATCATATTTAACGTTAGGGGGTGTAGACCCTTAAAATCGACACTGCGACACGGCCTTTTCTTAAATTCGACACGGCTAGTCCGAGAGGCCCAGACCCAACGTGTGTAGTGGGAACGTAGCAGACAGGGCCTCTCGGTCTAGACATGGCGACACGGCCGTTTTTTAAATTTGACATGCGACATGGGAATTAAGGGACAAATGACAGTGATCTTTTCTTAAATTCGACATGGAACAGGAGCCTTAAAAGGATAGTGACATGCGACAGGGCCATTTCTTAAATTCGACATGCGACATGGGTCTAAAGTGAGATATACTGACAGGCGACACGGCCGTTTCTTAAATTCGACACGCGAAACGGGACCCCCCCATCTATACCCCCACGTTAGACCTACTGACGTTCCGTTCTTCTCTATTTCAGGTAAAAGCAGACATGACTTCCAACCGGGACATCCGTGTCCACTATGACAGAATTGATGATGGATTCGTCAAAGATACACGTCCCCACAGCGCCCAGCCTCAGAACCAGGACTTCAGCCCACTCTCCTCCCCCAGGGACGAGTGCGACATCCCGGAGCCGGCGAAGGTGTTTTACCTCGACCCTGAAAACAACATCCTGGTGAGAGTAGTTGATGTTCTCACTATTTATTTTGCCGTTTGAGGAGAAAGGACCCTTTCGTTTTCCAGTTCCACATCATTATTAATTTAGTTTGTCCTGTGAAAACAGAATAACTTCTTTTGCCATAAATTATGGTATAAAAGGAACTAACTCATTTTAGTAGGACAGTCTACTTCGTGACGCTATTCATAGTGAGTAAAGATGTATCTCTAAGTTTGTTGTCAAAAAAGAATTAGAGCTAGGCCTAGGCTATTAGCTTTGAGTCTTGCCATATACTCTCTGTATGTACCACCAATTGTGGGGTCTAGACGTGGGTCCTGATGTCACGTGTCGAATTTTAAAAATGGCAATGTCTCATGTCTGTTGCTTATTTTCCTCAATGTCGCGTGTCGAGCAGTGGTGGATCCAGAAAATTTGGAAGGGGGGGGGGGGGGCTATATTAAAAAAGGTCACGGCGCCCCCTCTAGGGGCCCCGATTTTACATTAAAAAAAAGAAGTTTGCCCCCCCCCCCACCCCAAAAAAAAAAGGGGGGGGGGGGGGGGGGTTGTGTGTGTGCACCCCATGCGCCTGGGATGCCGTCTAAATCTAGTCCGACGTAGCCAGCCTCTCGTGAGCTTGCCGACACTGAGAGGCTGCAGCGCGGACCATCTAAATCCGTCCCTGATTGGTGGAGGGTCGTTCTACATAATGCTGATAAGGCCTCTGCACACCCTCCCATAGGCTAGAATTAAATCAAAACTTTTAATCTTGCAAAATGTTTTTAAAACACAAGACAACAATTCATAGCCATTTACTATATATATCAATAAAAAACTGCGATTCTGAACTATGTATATGGCTATTGTTACAAGATTTTGCAATCTTTTGTAGCTTAAGAGCTATAGGTAGTGTAATATAGCCAATTTACATTGGCTCAAAGAGAGAAAACCCCAAAGCTTGTCTAGCTAGGGGGTCTAGATGGGGGGGGGGGGGTCCCGATGTCGGATGTCGAATTTAAGAAAAGGCAATGTCGTCATGTCGAATTTAAGAATAAGCCATGTCGAATGTCACTATAATTAAGCTATGTTGCCTGTCATTGTCAAATTTAAGAAATAGCCTTGTCGCCATGTCAAATTTAAGAATTGGTCCTGTCGCATGTCCCTTAGCCCAAAAACAGCTGTGTCGCTGTGTCGAATTTAGTGGTCAACCCCCATTAGCTAGCCCTTCTTTGGTTCAGTCCCACACTGGGTGGCGTGGATTGGAAAATCATTTAGGGTCATCTAAGGTCAGCCGTGTGTGGTGTCCTTTCTATGGGACATTGCATATTAAAGACCTTTTGCCACTTTTCGAAAAGAGTAGGGTATTGAACTCAGTGATTCAGTTTTGAACTCATACCATAGATTCTGTCACCGCCCATGTGGCATAAAACTAGCTGCAAAGCTTTACCTTGTGCAGTCCGGCAAAAGAATCCAGAAGAACCCAGAAGGGTTGGCTGGACGTTAAACTAACCCAACAAACAATATAAAAGTAAATTTTGAATTTCATAAATCATGTGTCATGTGACCCAGGTCAGGTGACCTAGGTTTTCATATTATTTTCCGTAAATTCTCCCTTCAAAGTAATAAAATGGTTTTTTTTGTTGTCATTTTGTAATCAATAAAAGTTCCTGTTGTGTACAGCAAGAATCTAACTTTAATTAACACTGAAAAAAAAAATTCAAATTCATTAAATATCAGCAAAATTATCCAAATTTTCAAATTTCAGTCGCATATGACCAAAATTTGCATTGGAGAGAAGCAAAGGGTTAAGCCCTCATATCACATGTCGATTTTAAGAAAAGGCTGTGTTGCCATGTCAAATTTAGTGATCCAGACCAATAATTGTATGTACCTCCAGTTGTATTATCTGGAAGATCATACATGTATGAAGTTGTTCATTAAAAAAAATATGAAAATATTAAGACACCAAATAAAGAGACATAACCTCTGTTCCCCAACCCCAACAGTATTACGGCCCCATGGATGCCAACCCCTCTACTAGCCACCACTCGGCATACACTGAACATGGGAGCAGCCAATACTATTCCATGAGGAACAGATTCATCTATGACGGAGAGGTAAGAGAATTAACACTCTTTGAGCCTTACTTTACTTTTAAACTTAATTGATTAATTTAATTGGTTTTGTAAATGATAGGTGGTTGATATTTTTCTTAGAAAAGGCAAGTATGTTTAGGATAGCATCATTTATCTTTTCATTAATCATAACACATACTTTGTGCTCATTACCAGGCTTGTAGTAATCTTACAGTTTAGATATTGAAGTTACATGTGGTGATGTCCTCCTGATATTACTACAGATAGCTGGTTTCCAGTGTTTTAAGTAACTGCATGTTAATTTGGACTTAATATGTTGGCAAAAAGAATTGAAAGCTATAGAAAATATACAAATCTTTACTGCATTTCTATCTGTATTGAACACTAACTTAAGGATTGACAAGGGGGCATAATGCGCAATTCACTATGCGTGCAGGCTTTAATGGATGATACATTGATTTCTAAACATTCAAAAATATAATGTACCGTATTGAAAATCTGAATATGTAAGCTTTCTGGTTATATAGATACAATCTAAAAGAGATGAAAACTCACTGAAGTGCAGTTTGTTAAAAAAACTAAAATTAGATTTTTCATGAATATTTTTTAACATGGATATCTCAGTTATTATCAGAATAGAGCCTTGAAATTTTGAATATATATTCTTGGGATAAATTCAGAGGAAAGCGTGCCTAAAAATTTTGATATAGGTAATAGATTTGTTTAAAAAAAGTGTTAAAATAAATAAAGAAAAAGGTACCCGTTTTTAGACATAAGATAAAAACAAGAGCGTCAATTAAAAATCTTCACTTGAAAGGAATGTAAATGAGGCATAACTAAAATTTCTATTTGATTACTTCATTAGGGACTGAGCTATCCATGTTTAAAAAATAAAAGTGAAAAAATAAATTTTAAATTCATAGTTTCTTAAATTCTTGTCAGATTTTGTACATATATACAACATCAGAAAGAGAAAATTATTGCCTTTTATATGATGTGTATTATGTGAGTATAGGTGCCATGTAAAAGTGACTAAATGCTGCGGGAGGCCCTGAGACCCCTTATCAATTCTTGAAAAAATATAAGATATATACAGCTACAGATAAAATGAAAATCAGTACCATTTTCCATTATAGAATTAGGTGAATGCTTATGATTAAGCCATGTGATTTGTCAACATATTTCCAGGCATGCATCTTGATAGGCTAGTCTGCAGGTTAACTATAGGACATAAGGTTTCCGTGGTAGAGAGAATTCAAATAACATTGTTTGCATGTGCAGGGATCATCTATCGCCTACACAATGCAAATTATAACTTCCCCAACCAAGCCATAAGATTGCAACCTAATTCAAATGCTTGAACTTGCAATGTTTGTCCTGTTTGTGTGGAAATGCCACCTTAGTCATTTGACCATTCTCTTCCAAAGCTTTACCTTGTGCAGTTTGGTAAAACTAAAAGAACCCTAGAGGGTTGGCCGGACGTTCAACTAACCCAACAAACAAACTCTTCCAATTAAATCTAGTAGTTTAGTACATGGTTGCTATTTATAAGATTTAACTTTCATTAATGATGTTTTAGATGAATTTCACATAACAAAAACATAATCCCCTCTTCCCCTCCATCTAAAACTAAAGGATGGATCCCCTCCCCCACTCCCGACTTAATCACTTTCATAATACCAATGGCCTTGATGTGTGCATTCATGTAGTGAATGACCCCTGTGTAGCTTTAAGTGTTGTGTTTGGTGTTGTTTGAGTTGGTGTTGTGGTTTAAGTTGGTGTTGTTTCCCATCCCAGTGTGACCTCACATCCCCTCTCCGGGTAATATCTGATTTGACTACCACCGCTTGCCGCAGGTGAGAAACACCCCCATAACAAACAATAAAACTAAAGGGGGCCTTCCATTAAGTACGTACGCACATTTTCAAAAATCTCAGACCCCCCCACCCCCCTTAGGCACAAATACGCATTGAATATGTACTAGCATGTACGCACATTTTCAAAAATCTCAGACCCCCCTCCCCCCCCCCCTTGTTGCGTATGTACTAAATGGAAGGCCCCAAGCCTCTTCTGCATATCAATTTACATGCTGTCTATTTTGTATTTGGTTGACTTTTTCCCAGAATTTGGCATATCAATTAAAAGGAATTTGTAATAACTTCCAACAATTTTTTTTGTCCCATAATAATCTAACCATAACTCCCACTTCCGATTTTTATAATTGGAAGCAACATTTGCAGCTGAGATATGGCTTAACAAATTCTAATCAAAGCAATGCTGACACTTATAAACTGTGAATGGTATTGCTAAGGTTGACGTAACGTTTGTCGTTCAAAGTAGAAAATATGTTTGGAATGTATTCTTGAATTTATTCACTGTTTGTATAACTTTTATAAGATAATTCAGCATATACTTGTACAACTCTTGGTATTTTTATAAGATAAGCATTGCTTTTATCTGACACGTTTTTCAACGTGTTCTGATTGTAATTTTGATGCATGGGGTATTTGCTATCCATGTTTATAATTATGACATTGCTGTTATGATTTAAGGATAGACAACACCAAATATTGGCTTCTTTTGTTTCTTCTATGATTGTTCACTAATCTTTTATGCTACAATTATATGTCCAGAACCATTTTTATCCAAACATATTTAACCCATCATGATTAAAATTGAAGTAAATAGAATTATATGTGTTAACATTTACTTCTTGTGCTAGCATAGCCTATTTGAAACTGATTTTATGGACAGAATGTTCAGATTATATAGAAAGCAATTTAATCTGATGCATATCAGCTGTTATTCAGTGTTGTCTGTCCTTGAAGAAATTTAGAAATAAATATTTCGAAATGACTATTTAAAATGTTGTTTTTTTAATTGATAGAGCTGAAGGCTCCAAACAACAAGACATGATCTTAGGCCCGGCTCAGTAAGTATGCTAAGCAACCTTTTCAGTATCCCTACCATATCATTATTAAATTTAGACCTTTTCGAATCAGATGTGCCATAGACCTAGCATAATAAAACGATTCATCAGGCATGTGAAATATGATATCTTTATTTCAGTATATTAAAGATTTACACAAGTGGTTAGGCAGTGATTCACGTTTTTGCATGTAGCTCTGCACTTAAAATATGTAGGATAATGCCAATTAGAATTAGACCATATGAAGGGTCTGAATATTCCCTGTTCAGTCAAATATGTTATTTGAAAACCAAATGAGAATGTAAAAAACAGTAATTTGTCAACCAATTTCTCCACTTTTGTCTTTTTCAACTTGAATCTTTTGCTAACAAAAAGCCCTACATACAGCTGATTTTCCCCCCATACATATTCAGAATTTTCAATAGCAGGGAAGGGTGCTTTTATTTTGTGTCAAAAAAACAGGGAACTTTAAGGTGAATTATTTCTTATTTACACATTTACAATATTAAAATTCTGAGATGTATACATGCAAAATTTCAAAGCTTGACGTAATAGTTACTGAGTAATCATTGTTCAAAATATAAAAGTAAAGAAAATCAACTTTTCCCTTTGCGTGACAACATTTCAGGAACATCAAGACCCCCTTAGATATAATTCATATGGTCAGAAAAACAAGTGGTCGCAGTCTGGATAGAACCCTGTGTGGTTGACCGGACGTTAAACTACCCAAACAAACAAACACACAGAAACTAAGCATTTTAGCTGTATATATGTTACCTATTTGTAAATGGAAAGTTAAAAAGATGTGATAGCAACAAGTGCTGCAAATCACAGCCCAACCACCGGTGTTTATCCTTAAAGTAAACAAAAAAACGCCATATAATCAATGATGATTTGAACAAATTAGACAGTTTCCACTAATATCATTGTTGAATATTTATTAAATTAGAATAGTAGTAGTAGTAGTAGTAGTTTTATTGACAGCGAAGAGTCATTACAAATCAAACTATATGCATGACCCAATTTTGTGAAAACCTATGTGCACTACTAATCCATTCCTGGGAACTTCTCAAGTGTGTAACATGCCCATCCATGTATACTCTACATTTTGATAAGTAAGAATCAGCTTAAAGGTTTGGGATTGTTTTGATTTGAACATCTGCTAAGAATACTTTCTGGGAAATGCCCTATGTGACCAAGTTATACCCAAAGAATGATGATGTCATTCATAGACCTCTTTTAGAACAGATTGTATAAAATCTTTTTCGAAGTTTGAATTAGAAATCTGAAGTGTCAGATTTTAATTTCTGTAAACTTTTTATGATTTTTTTTGTTTTTACTTTGGTCTTGTCATTGATGGTATGCAATTATTGATGGTATTGCATTTTCCTTGTACAGTTACAGTGTAGAAGACCCAGATGATGAGGACTATATGAACCCTGAGTGAGTCGACATTCCATTCACTCTTAGTATGGAAAACTAAGAATTACTTGAAATTCCTAAGTGCCATCTCCCTTTTGCCCAATGGGGACCACATGATTAGATTAACTTTTATTTTATAAATGATTTTCTTATAACATAATAGCAGGTATTTTGATTGAATCATTCTAGGCTATTTTAATAATGCAATGGTTTGAGATATTTTTGCTTGGCAGATTAGTATTCAATATGCTGAAACTGACATTTTGTTTCCAGTGTAGAGACTTTAAAAAAAGATGAACACAGCAACAGGGGCCTGCCTACGTGAGTACTTTTTGATGGTCATATTTAAAGTTTACTGCATGCAGCTTATCAGTTATTTGGATTCTTCAAAAAGAACTAAAGGGTAATTGATTTAAGTTAAAAAATGTCTTATACAAATTATCTAATGACAGATTTATACACATAATTTCATGAAGCTATAAAAATGAACTAATTCAATATTACAATCAATACACACATCCATTGAAATAACTGATGTCTATTCATCGTGTTAAGATCGTGTATGCTCAATTAAGAAGTCATGAATATAAAAGAGTGTATAAATTTGATTACAGCCTATTTGGGCCAAGTACCTCAAGTACTTCAGACAGGCATTTCTTCAACCATGCAACCACTAATGCTTTGTACGGTCGGAAGTCCCGCCATACACTCTTGGCACAAGCAGGGTTCCCTCCAAACTTTGAAAAAATGTACAAGGAAATTCTTGAGTAAGTATTTTAACATATATTCCTCTTACCAGCGATGTACTGTACTCATGGAATATGAGGTATAAGGATGCAGGGTTTCAGATTTTAGTCAGAAATCTGATATTCGATGAGTGGCCATTGAAATTTATATATAAATATTTATTTGACCCTTTATTTTAATCCGTTAATGTAATACTTGAATAGTTTTCAATCAACTGCTGTAGCTGTAAATATATGAATGCTCAGAGTTTTTCAATAATAAATTATATTCTTTGCGTGAAGAAGCTTATAAGTAGGCTTATTATATAAATCAATCTTTTACCAATTCCCAGTGCACTGTTCCCGCCACCACCAGACACGGCTGTCAAAGCTGAACCAGAGAAACCACGTGCACCTGAGAAGCTCTTTATCAGTGACCCCTTCCTTCAGCAAAAAGCGATGGAATGGGAGGACTGGGATGATCTATTTGTTTTTGCTAGGTAAGATTAATAAGTTCAAAAGGAAAGTTCATTTGTCTATACTAGATCCATTTTTGGGCTTGCATAAAAAACTATCTGAATATACATGTACCAGTGATCTATTGCTTTGATAGATAATCAATCAACTTTTGCCAACATAAATGCTCAGATTCTTATAATAGTATACAGTAATCAACATTAATCTGAGAATTGCAGCAAGAATTTGTATATAAGTCTCATTCTATACCTATTCTCAGTGCACTTGTCACCTTCGCCAAAGTGCCCGGATCACTGACTCAAAGAATTTAAAGTCGCATTGTGCTAGGGATATGTTTTCAGATTTTCTTCAGATTTCAGATATTTTTGCTTCCTGCTAACAGATCTCATGGAAGACATTCTGATATAAGATTTTAGTCTCATCCTTTAGTCTTTATATGTTGTTACATATACATTGCCATATTTTGATGCATGTCCACTTCGGGAATGTAAGTCTCATTCCCGATTTTTCCTCCAACTCCCTCAAAGATTGATTTCAAAATGTTATATTTAGAACATGATTTACATCATTTAAAGATATATTCAGATTTTCTTTATGCTATTTCCGATATTTTCTCTAGTCAGATTTTTTAGTTACTTCACATTTCTTCTTTAGTGCATGCTCATAAATAAGACAAGAGTATCAACTACATTTATTGCACACATTTCTGGTACAACCCCGTTAGCAACCTTTGTGGACAAAACAAAATTATCATTGTTGCTTCAGACTTTTTTATCTGTGGAAATACATCTATGTTGATGTAAGAATGATAAGTTTTTTCCAATTTGCCTGGTACAATGGTAACGAATGGTAAAAGTATCATGATGTACTTCTTCAAGTTTTTTTTTTTTCCAATTTGCCTGGTAGTAAACTTTTGAACCAGACACTGCAGTGGTTAGTTACCGTTTGGTTCGGACGGGCGTGGGCGTGACGTCATCGGGAGTGGTACACTGATAACGAATGGTAAAAAGTATCATGATTTACTTCTTCACAGATCCTATGAGGAAAATGAGAAGCTTTGCAAGCGGTTAATGAGAGAACAAGAACTGCCAAAGGTTGACGACCCCAGCACAGCTGACACTGAGGCCATCCACATTATGGACTCTGACAGCAAGGAGGTGAAGCTGCCCAAAAGCGCAGACAATGAGAAGTTGGCAGAGAAGTTTGAAGATATAGATGTGGACTTGTAAGTTGATTTTCTGTTTATTGTTAAGTGGAAACACATAGCCTTTTTATACAATTTGTTTTAGTATAATACAGATAAACTATAAATCGTTTTCCTATGTTTTCTATGATAGTTCTGTGTTTTATTTGTATTTTTTGGTAATTGTTACAAGGTTATACCACGGCTTTTTGGTATGGAAAGGCATTTTATGGTACATCTATATATAAAAAAAAAAATACTTGAGGATACAACAATCCTGACTCATTTTTTCATAATGACTGGGAAATATGGAGATATGGAAAAAGCTGTACTGAAAATGTATATTCTAATTCGTTTCCTCTTGCTAGGACCATTGGGGGACGACTGTATGATGAGATAGAAGATACAGACAAAGGGGTTGATGTTGCCCCGTCGGTGCTGTCGGAGGTAGAAAGAATCCCCAGCAGTGAAATGCCCCATGCTGAAAGGTGAGTCAACTAATCTAGAAAATTAGTATACTTTTTTATTCAGAATACAGGTCTTATAATGTCTTAAATTGAATCTGAGTCTTTAATTCAGTTAGTGTATGATCTCACCCGAGGAAAAATGTGAATAGGAAAAAATGTTAACCATCATTGATATATTGTTATACACTCATTAGTATTTTGGAGAAAAAAATGAGGAAATTGCTTACGTTAGTGAACAAAAGTTTGCATCTTATAAATAGAGTGCAGTTTAATGATTCAGGTAAAAGTATTGAAAATAAAAAGAAATGTAAATATGAAAACCCTATTATTTCAAGCCACGTTTCCAAAATTTAAGTGCTGTTCTTTTCTTATTGCCCTAGTTCTAATAGTAATAATAGTATTACCTCTTGTCGAACACTGAAAGACTTTCTGTACCATTTACCTTTTACAGGGACTCTCCTCTAGGCCAATTTGCCCATATGCTGAGCAAGTGAGTATTTTTTCAAACTTTTCATTTTCATCTAGAAGAAACTTTTTTTGGAAAGGAAATTTGACTTTCGACTGGCATATTGACTCATGCAGTCAATTGGGCACGAAAGTCACCTATAATTTAGGCTTAATATATTTTAGAAAGGAAATTTGGCTTTTGGCCGGCATATTGACTCAGGCAGTTAATTGGGCGTGAAAGGCACCTTCTATAATTTATGCTTTAATTATTTCAGTTGGGACTCTCCATAAAGAATAAGAAATAAAGCAATGAGAATAGTAGAGTTTGATTTGCAAGGAAATAGAAAACGACGTTTCCATAAAACCCTTGATTTAAGTTGTGGCTTAAATAAGGGTTAGTTCCAGAAATTAGAGTCAATAAGGCCTCAACTCTATGAGTGAAGCTTAAATTAGGGTTTTACTCAACATTGAATACAATTGTGCTTCTGAATAATTGTTATGAAAACAATACCCAAAGGAAAACTGTTATGTCGGGGTGCAGTTTAAATCGGGGGTTCTATAGTATATTGAAATAGCTGGGAAAAATTGAATAACTTAAAGATTACATGGAATAACTTAAAGATTACATGTGTTGAATGATGGCCTTTATTTTCCAGATCATCAAAGAGCAAGGCAAGCAAGACCTGCTCTTTCTTCAGGTAAGACTTTTCAGCCTTTAAATGGGCAGTGTCATCCCTGAGTTCAATAAGATACAAGTGGGTGGATGTTTTGAAAATTGGTCATCATCGGTTGTATCACAAATTTGGCACACTTATAGAACAGTTTCAATGTATAAAAATGTGGTTGTCAGTGATAATGGTCCTTTGAAATCCTAAATGACTACCAACTTGATAAAAAGAGATAATAAGAAGAGCAAATCTTGGCCACCAAACTGTCATTCAAGGGTTACCCTAGCAGTATTTATATTGACATTGAATGTATCAGGAACACTTTAAAAAAAATGAAGCCTCTCAAAAAGACTAATGTATTTTGTATTCTTCTTACAGAAAGAAAATCAGCAAGTTGCCTGATTGGCCATGGATGGGCAAAGTCAAGAAAGATAAGACCAACAAGGAGGACAATGTCAAAGAAAGCAAGGTCAGTGACACCAAGGCCAAGGAGACCAAGGTCAAGAAGACCAAGGCTAAGGACAATAATGAAAAAATCCAGAGGGCTCGGACCTTTAAGCTCACTCGCCGTGGTATCTCTGGGTTCTTCAGGAAGCATTTCCGCTGCATTAACAAGGTGGATGTCCTGATGGATGAAGATATGTAAACACTATAGTGCTGTGATACCAGTGGATTTTTTTTTTAATTGATTGGAATGACTATCTAGTCAAATGGACGAGAATTTTGTCAACAATACTTTGAAAATCGGTTTGTTAATGCATCCTACAAAAATTATGACAAAATGATCTTGGAGACAATTAAACATTTTTGACGATCATTATTAGTGTGAACACTATAGTGCTGTGATACCAGTGGATATTTTTTTTTAATTGATTGGTATGACTATCTAGTCAAATGGACGAGAATTTTGTCAACAATACTTTGAAAATTGGGTTGCTAATGCATCCTACAAAAATTATGACAAAATGATCTTGGAGACAATTAAACATTTTTGACGATCATTATTAATGTAAACACTATAGTGCTGTGATACCAGTGGATATTTTTTTTAATTGATTGGAATGACTATCTAGTCAAATGGACGAGAATTTTGTCAACAATACTTTGAAAATAGGGTTGTTAATGCATCCTACAAAAATTATGACAAAATGATCTTGGAGACAATTAAACATTTTTGACGATCATTATTAGTGTGAACACTATAGTGCTGTGATACCAGTGGATATTTTTTTTAATTGATTTGAATGACTATCTAGTCACTATAGTGCTGTGATACCAGTGGATATTTTTTTGTAATTGATTTGTATGACTATCTAGTCAAATGGATGAGAATTTTGTCAACAATACTTTGAAAATTGGGTTGTTAATGCATCCTACAAAAATTATGACAAAATGATCTTGGAGACAATTAAACATTTTTGACGATCATTATTAGTGTGAACACTATAGTGCTGTGATACCAGTGGATATTGTTTTTTAATTGATTGGAATGACTATCTAGTCAAATGGACAAGAATTTTGTCAACAATACTTTGAAAATTTGGTTGTTAATGCATCCTACAAAAATTATGACAAAATGATCTTGGAGACAATTAAACATTTTTGACGATCATTATTAGTGTGAACACTATAGTGCTGTGATACCAGTGGATATTTTTTTTTAATTGATTGGTATGACTATCTAGTCAAATGGACGAGAATTTTGTCAACAATACTTTGAAAATTGGGTTGCTAATGCATCCTACAAAAATTATGACAAAATGATCTTGGAGACAATTAAACATTTTTGACGATCATTATTAGTGTAAACACTATAGTGCTGTGATACCAGTGGATTTTTTTTTTGATTGATTGGAATGACTATCTAGTCACTATAGTGCTGTGATACCAATGGATATTTTTTTTCAATTGATTGGAATGACTATCTAGTCAAATGGACGGGAATTTTGTCAACAATACTTTGAAAATTGGGTTGTTAATGCATCCTACAAAAATTATGACAAAATGATCTTGGAGACAATTAAACATTTTTGACGATCATTATTAGTGTAAACACTATAGTGCTGTGATACCAGTGGATATTTCTTTTAATTGATTGGAATGACTATCTAGTCAAATGGACGAGAATTTTGTCAACAATACTTTGAAAGTTGGGTTTCTAATGCATCCTACAAACATTATGACAAAATGATCTTGGAGACAATTAAACATTTTTGACGATCATTATTAGTGTGAACACTATAGTGCTGTGATACCAGTGGATATTGTTTTTTAATTGATTGGAATGACTATCTAGTCAAATGGACAAGAATTTTGTCAACAATACTTTGAAAATTGGGTTGCTAATGCATCCTACAAAAATTATGACAAAATGATCTTGGAGACAATTAAACATTTTTGATGATCATTATATAATGGATCCTACACAAATTATAACAAAGTGATCTTGGAGAGAGTTAAATATTTTGTGACAGTCATGTCGTGATACTACTGGGGCTTTTTTCTATGACTAGAGGGGGACAAGACTACAATCCTATACAAATTTATACAAAGTGTTCTTGGAGACTCCTAAACATGTTGTGACAAATGTATTTTGGAGACAATCAAACATGTTGTGACTGTGATAAAACTGGTCTCTATACTATACAATGTTATGTTTTTTATTGTTTAAAAAGTGCTTGACCAGTACGATGTTATCAATGATACTAAAGGTCTGATCCAATAATTTTTTCCTGCTCTTATCGAATAGACAGATGTTGAAATTACTGTTGAAAAGTTAATCAATTGTTGTATACTAGAGGATCATATTAAATGTTATGGTTTGCCTTTTAACAGCCATTCTTAGGTCTGTGGAAATACTGAATATTGGGGGATGTTCTGTATAACACGTTTCATATCTGTGGTTGCTAAGCATGTTTTCATGCAGCTTTCAATTAATGTGTGTTTGATTTTCATCAATAAAATTGTTAAATTAAACACTGTTGTATATTATTTCTTGAAGCTAGATAAGTTAAAGTCTGTCACTGCACATACAAATAAATTATTAATTCCTTTCTGAAGTCTTGCATAAATATTCTCTAATATCTAAAAATTGATAATTATAAAAGTTAAAACAACGATTGTAGATATTGTCTTGCCGTGTGTTGGTTCCAATGTCAGGACCACAACAGTGTACTCAAAAGTTGGCGCCAAGGGCTTTCTGCAGGTACAATCTGCTTCTCATCAATTTTTTTATTGCACCAAATTCAGTTATAAGGTGGGCTCTCATTGGAGGAGTCCCTCTGACTGCTGCAAGATTTCAGTTTACTGTACTTTAATATGTGGGTAATTCTAGTATGTTGCTGATAACATTAAAGATGATTAATATTAATGCAGTTTTTCATAGTGTGCAGGTTTTTGTTTTGTACATATCAAAAGCTTTTTGGGATGGATTTGCGTAGTATTCAACTACCCAAAATTACCACATAGGCTCGTGTAGGTGAGTGAAATTAGAGGAAAAGGAATGTTGAAAATGAGAAGCAAGACTGCCTTGCATGCTGTTCTTACATATAGGCCACTATCAAATGAGACAATCAAACATTTCACATTTATTTTGTTAAACGATAAATCATACACACAATATCACCTTTTTGTACATTGTTTTGTAGATCTAAAAATAAAATTGTGCACACTGTCAATAAATTAGGTTAGCATAGAAATAACTGGATGAAAATAGTGAAGCAATACACTCAAACCCATTCCACGAAGCTTACAAAGGCAGTCAAATAATTATGCGTTGAAACCAGAATAACAAATGTTCTTTAAAGAGTTCTGAAGAAAGAAAGACAAGATTCAACCCAGAAATGATTTTGATTTTGAAAAAATTCTTAGTACCATGGATAGCTGCAGGTTAATTTGGACTAGTTTCGTCATCTAAAAACACTGAAAAGTATAGACAAAGTATAGACAATTAATAATGGAAGGCCATATTTTCATCAAAGGCCCTATTAAAGGGTTCCATGCACATACATTTCAAATGCCTATTTTTTATGTAATTAATTTCTCTTCAGTATTCTCAAAATAGTTCAAAAGAAAAAAATGGAAAATATTGAAGTCATAGTGAATTGTGAAGGAAAGAAAATAAAATTTGGGAATTCCCTAATTTCTGGGGTTTCATTCTGGTCTTTGTTGCGTCATAATAAAGAGAATTCCCTTTCAAAATAAATTGGGAATCTCAGGTAATTGAATACATTTAGGGGAGCAAAAGATGCATGTGTTTATAGCCTGTATATGGCCTGATTTGAAAATTTAATGCTATTGCTTAAATTCCTTTCTGTACATTATTGAGAACTGGGAATTCCTTTTTTTGGAAAGCTGGGGATTCTCAATTAGTGTCCTTGTGATGTCACAAATTAGGGGATTTCCCTTAAAAACTTGTGAAATAGACCAAATATTAAAGTCTCATAACTGTGTCCATGTTTGGAATATCTATAAGATACTTATAGAATTACTAGTTCTTGATGGATATTCCATGGTCAAAGAATTTAACTAAAATATGTTTATTTTTCGATTATGTGCAAGGAACACTCCGAATAATGCAACGAGACTTTGGAATTATTTTTCCTGTGAAAATATCATTTTTCTGCCATAGATTATTCAAAACTCTTTAAAAAAAATTGTACATTTGTACTGAGCTATAGGGAGTTAATTATCTGTTATGTGTTGTGTACGTAATTAGTCGTGTTTAGTTATAGATAATAGCTAGCTCCAAATGCAGTCTTCTCCTCGTTTGACTGCTGTCATCCAATACATAATCATAGTTCCAACATCATGTAAGACGTGAACAATCGCGTGAAAGGATATTGTTTATTTCATTATTCTGTGTATTGTCGTTCCGTGACAAGAACTCGATTGACAATAATCAGCTCCGAGGTAGGAATCCCCTCAAACACATTCAGTCAACGCTCCCGTGCTCTACACGATCTTTCTGCCTCTATCCAGAACCAAGACTCAGCTTAAAGGCCTAACCTTTCCAGGATGGTTACTCACACAGCGTTTCAGCGAACTCTGACTGACTGAGAGCAAAACACGCTCTTTTAGTATGGTATGTCACATTATGACTCCTCCCTCATTTCACTACTGTCAAAGTGAAACACGGCTAGCACATGCACTAACTAAAGCTCACGCTATGATGCCTAATAAACATGGACTGGCCACCCGCTTCAGTACAGTACAATGTCTCATTTTCAATTCAATTCTCCTACGAACAATTCAACAAAGTAAACAGCCTAGGACAAAAAGGTCTTAGCTAGGTTACACATAGCATAGTAGCGCAAGGTACTGGTGTAGCGGCATTAGGGGCCATTAAGCTTAAGGAGGTTTAGATATTGGTCCCGTGAATGTCAACCTCTAAGTATATGTCATAATAGCACCCCCGAAATAGCAAAGGCTTTGGGAAATATCTCATCCAGATCAAAGGAACCCTCATCACTGTATAGTTCTACAAACGCCTGGTACCCTGGAAACTTGAAGTGGACAAGGGAATCATCACTACAAGGGCGTATTCAAGAGCTTGGCCTCAGTTTTGAATGTGAAGTCACCCTAACTCACATAGTTGTTTCTCTTTGGGTATTCTTTGCTTTTAACCAGGTTTACCTTTTCATCTAAATTGTAGAATCTAAGTACATTTTACATATATCTAATTGAAGCTGGCACCATGAGGTTGTTGGAAGGAGCGTACAACGCTCAATGTTACAGTGCCTATTCTGCACTTCAGCTTATCAATAACTATGACCATCTGCCGTAACTAAATAAAACTTGACGTAAACACATAAAATTATGTACGTGGATGCCTCAGTGCAATGTTAAACTATGTTGACCCATTTCCCGCCCATTTTTAAGTCAGAAAAATGACACAAGAAAGTTCACATCTAAAAGGTTTTTAATAGAAAATTGACAAATTTGGCTTCATACACAAAATTCTGGCAATTGAAAATCTGAATACTTGACAAAGTTGCCCTTTGTCACAGTTATGGGCACCTAATATTTATTAGCCGTGTAAAGAAACATACAGTCATGTAGATAACTACCACAATGTTATCAATTTTTTAGTTAAATGTATTAATCAATGAATGCAAACACCTCCATAAAAGTCGTCCAAATGACATCATTTGGATATGCCGCCAACGTCCTATCGATGTCTTGAGGACACCTTGAGTTCCAAATTTTGACCCTCTGTCAACGTTATTACGCTGTTAGGTAGGCAATGAGGTAACTGCAATTTTTTGCGCTTTCTTATATTTCTACAACTTCCATGAGAATCAGGCCCAAAACATTTTTGTCAAACGACACAAATATTGTCTTGAATGTAAATGCAAATTGGTATTTAAGTACATAATGCATATATCCTGACACAGATTAAGCTCAATTTAAATAAGGTTCCATCTTGAAAGAAAATGCTAAATTGAAAACAATCTAATTGAAGTTTATAGTTTAAACCCCAAACTGATTTTTATAAAGGGGGCAGCTGGAGGAAAAGCAGAAAAACAATTAAAAGATCCGAAGAAAACTGTACAAAATTATGCTACTGGAAAAACTATGAACGATATATGGAGCAGCTAATGGTCAAATATTTCTCGGAAATAAGAGAGATAATTTCACTTTAATTATCAATCACAAAATTACGTGCCTCAAGAAACTAGAATTGTAGCAAAATATCCATAATAGACTTGCATGCTTCATCATTTTGTGATGGTGGTAGCGAAAAACTTCAGATGGCGACACCTATTCCTTTGAAGTCAAAATAACTACAGGTCTACTACAAACAGTAAAACTATACTAGAAAAAAGACACAATGACAAAGCACTTAACATTTTCTAGATTACAATTATACCAGTGGCAGCAGATCGAATGGGGTATAGACGGGAAACCTGATTGGGATTGCTCGCATGCACACACATAATTATATATATAGGCCCCCATATGTGTGTGTGTGCGTGTGTGCACACGCACGTATGCGTCTTCCCAGTATACTCTGTTGGTCAGAGAAGGCTTCAGGATTTGATGAAATTTTCATAATTATGGCGTGACTCCTATAATTTTGAATATTGATTTAAGTGAAGCTAATTGCAAAGTTACAGTGTTTATTGCAATCTAAGTTATCCACATATTAATACAGATTAACACCAGAGGCCAAAGAAATGGTCTATGAAGTGGCGGATCTAGCATTTTAAAGTGGAGGGTGGATGCTTTCAAGAAAAGAATCCTTAATGACCTTTTGGCCAAATTTTGCATTAAACACGTTAATTTTTCGCATAAAGAGGGAGAGGGGCCCCTGCCCCCACGCCCCCTCTTAATCCGCCACTGATATCTGTAGCTGATAGTTTATTATTGGGGGCCTATAGCCTGATATGGCTGCGTCATTCTCATTCCTTATAAGTTTATAGGTACCGTGTATCTAGGCCTACGCGCGCGCAATCGGAAAGAAAGGATCGCTCCTGCGCATACTTGCCTTTTGTATTACTGATATATTGTGGTTATCGGGCAACGCCCATTGCCGATACCTGAGTGCCATCTGTATACCCCTTGAGACGTCGGCATGCAAAAGTTGGCGAACAATTGCCTAGATCCTGTTCGCAGCATCATTAGTGAACAAAAACAGTGTGTCGGACATGCGACGAACTTGGGTCTTCAAAGAGGTAGGATTCTACAGAGATGCGGCGTTGAAATGCTGACATATTATTTTGAGACCCTGTTGGATTTCACCATAGAGAATAAGCTCAAAGCGGCAAACCAATCGGATCAAAGTCTGTAAGGTGTAGAGTATGCCCAGTGAAGGGGTTTTACGTTTCAAAGGAGCTACTCTGCAGCCATAGGGAGCATTTGGGAATTGTTGATGGTGACAACGTTGTTTCACTCGCAACAATACTATGTAATTCTATGTCTGCTATATATACGCATTACATTGAAAATAAGATATTATCGATTTACCCCTGCAAACCAAAGTTATTACAAAGTACACAAAGAGAATACGTCATTGCCCATATTGTAACATATTAAGAAAGTCGAAGGCTTGGTAAGACTAAATTAAAGATGGAGAAAGTGGAATAAAAGCGGTTTGAACAAGGGACGGGTCCAGAGATATGGGAGGGGGGGGACCTCTAAGAATTAACATTTTTGGTGCCCCTCCACTCAAATATTACACGCACTACAAAACGGCACAAATTGTCAATATTTTGCTCCGAAGAGGGGAGCACCCTACCTCTTGTGCCCCCTAAATCCATCATGTAAACTCTCATATTAGTATAATTTAGACTTGGACTGGGATACGTTAAGGAACTTCAGTTCACCTGGGTTGATTGTTATAGACGTTGTGCAGATGACGTCTGAATGGTATGGGCCGCCATACTTTGAAATTGTAATAATTCACATTTCAAAAAGATGAAACACATATAATATCTCATCTAAATTGAACCAAACTAGTCACGCAAAGTTGGATTGAGTAAAATATCTTTACGTAGAAAATATAAATTCTGTAGCCAAATGGCCGAAAAATATGGTCATGTGACTACGTCTGTATAATGTCTATAGGAGAAATGTAACAAATTTACATTTATAATGAGCAGAGAGGATTGCATAAGAGAAAAACGTTGCGATCGAATATCTGGTGCACGACAGGTCAATCTTCAAACCAATTATCATATTATTGAAATAGGTTAGTAATTTGCAAGCTTGCTAACATAGACAGTTTGGTCTGATGGTAGACAACTTCAACAGAATGAGCACAGGTATATACGTAGGTGAGAATGGTTTTTCACTCCTATATGAGAAATGTAGGAATGTGTACACACCAAAGTGTCACAAATCCCTATCAATATAATCATAAAAGGAAATAGAAAAACAGGTTCACGTATACACTGGTATAGGATACATGTAAATTATGCAAATATGTACATATAGCCTTGCATACATAATTATATCAAACTGACTACTACCAATGATTACAGAGACTTCTCACGCCACCAAGTCGCACATAAGCATTGCATGTCGGCCTATAGTTTCAGTTTACTGAAGAATGGTTTGGATTTTATATTCTCTTAATTTTGAGCATGATTCGACAATACCACAAGGAGATAACGTATAGCCTATACGTGAACTTTCGTTTAGATTTTTGTACTCTGAAGAGAAGCTATACAAGCCTAATAAGGTCCAAGCAGGACATTACTCACGATCAGTATAGGCCTATATTATGAGCCGGCGGTTTGGTCATAGTTACGAAAATATAAAAGGTTCTTGAGTTTTCGTAGGCCTACATGTTTTTGTCTTTAATTCAACCATGCATCGAGTCTTAGAACACAACGGGTTCTTGAACTTTCGTGCGTTTTTCTTCTTTTAACAGCCTACGGCCTGTGCATTATTAGTTCATTACCACTGAGTAGATGGAAGAAGGATTAAGTTTTCTTTTTAGTATAGGATGTGGAAGAACTTTCCTTTTACTTACCCTTCCCCCTTAATTGGTATCTTGCTAACTGATCTTGAATCATTATTTTTTTCTTGAGATAAGAGGTTTCTACCACTGATAACGCTGATGGTATTATATTCAGCATTATTTCTTTTAAATTCTGAAACGTTGTTTTCAAACTGAATGACGTTGTTGTAAATAGCTAGACGTGCTTTATTGATATTGGATTATTTACTTGGTTGCCCCTACTCGATTACTTTACGCAATAAGAACGATGGTGAATGATGATGATTGGCTTCGGTTTCGTATATTTCTTTACGTAAATTAGCATCTTTTCATATTTTCAAATTACTTTCTATTTAGGGTATCGCTATATGTCGAATCATAATTGTTTCAATAATCGCCTATCTATGTACAACTATTCAATTGCAAAATAGCGCTATAATTGAGAATTTCTTCATAAGTTGCGCAATTAATAGTCCGAATAAACTATATCCAAGATCAATATTAGAAACAAGTACAAACGAGTGAAATATGGTTCATTATTCAACATTTTATTATAAAACATTCATTTCATTTGCATTATCATCATGATCATGATATATCAACAATTGTGGATGGATTTGTATGTATCAGTATCAAACATCAAAGTGTTCCAATGTACAAGACAATATTAATCCATACTATATTCCAACGTGAGCATGTAACAGGACATCAAACCAGATAAACAAGCTTCTCTGGTCAATCGGCGCGGATTTTGGTTCAAATTATTTACATGACTAGTTTCTCCCGAGTGACCGTACAAAAATAGGAACCCTGACGATTCCGGATTTTCTTTTGCTTTGTAGCACACTATGATGTCGAATTAGATTAGAATTAGAAGCACCTTACGTAGATATTATCTTTAAGTAGAAGAAAACTAATTATTTCATATAGTCTAAAATGTAGCTGCATGTGAAATCAGTCTGACTTTTCTACCTTAATAATTTATCAGGTTAAAACGGCAGTGAAATTATAGCCTTTTCTGGCGTAGATTATCAGGAAACCGGTAAACATCAGTGACAGACAATAAAGATCTAACAAACACAATATTAACACAATAGCGAACTTGTAACAAAAGGGATTAGGGGGAAATGCGTGAGTTCCTAAGCATAGACAATAGGCACACCCGTGAATTCTGGGTAAAATTCTAAGGCCATATATGCAGTCAAGTAAGTATTTCACTCAAGTGGCATATCAGTGTAAGTGTTAAAATGTTATCTACCTATATCAAAGTCATCAAAACTATTGCTCTGCAATTAAGGCTCAGTGGTGTGATGACAATCATTGGTGTTTAGTAACAAAAAGCCATTTTCTATTGCACTTGGTGAATATATAGATAAAAATCCAAATTTATAGAATAGCATCTAAAGATAATTAACATGATATGATATATCATATATATTTTCTGTTGTATACATAGAATTATATTTCGTGTCCGGCACGTTTTGTAAGGTTAAATGAATGTTCTGTAAGCTAGATCTGTAATTAAGACCACAAATGTTTTCCCTTCTAATACCTCTGCTCTGCAGGGGATTATGTACGGGGTGTTACATTCATACAGTTCGTCCAGGTTTTACGCCCTGGAGGTTTGACAGTTGAAGTCGTTGCTGTTTTTTTTGTTGAGCAGACGACATTCGGGGGACCGACGCGCGGCGTGCGGCTGCCGCTTGACCCGCGCTTGGCGGGAAAACGTCGGAGTGTGGCGCCGGGAATCGCGACCCAGCAGATGGAATCGCGAGGCACCACGGGAATCGCTCCAATGACCTTCTCTCTGCCTTCTGTGCGATCGGCATTTCGGAGATGGCCAGCTCTCGGCCCTGGGCGGGGGGCGGAGTCTCAGATCTTCCTCTTCACAGCGACAAGCAAACAAGGCACTTTGTTTGTCTGTTTGGTCTAACCAGTCCTACACAAAGTTCAATCGGGGGATTTTCTTCAATAAAAATCGACCTGATACAAATGAACACTGCTCGGAGACAAGACAATAAAAATGTGGATGGAACAGATAACAATTGTTCATTGTCCAATTATTTTTTCTTCTAGATCGTTCTTCCAAGAAAAAAATGTCCTTGTTGCTCAACAACAGTTTTTGGTGTAAAACTTCACCAATGACTGCAGGAATGAGGAGATTGTGTGATTGAGTTTGGCGCGTATCACCTCAGTGGTATTACTGGCGGTGATCAGAGTTCATTCACATGTGGCGTTTCATGTGCAGGGACAGGTGGTCGGACCTGGAGAAGGCGCGTTCACAGAGGTGGCACTGGAACGGTCGGTCGCCAGTGTGTTTGCGGTAGTGTCGGGTGAGTTCGTCAGAGCGCGCGAACTTCCAGCCACAGCCCTTCCAGTTGCAGTGGTAGGGCTTCTCTCCAGTGTGCGTCCGCAGGTGGGCTTTCAGGTGGGAGGACTTGGTGTAGGTCTTGTTGCAGCCCGGGTGGGTGCAGGTGTGGCTCGTCTGGCGTTTCCTTCCCCACGCCCGCCGTCCGCGCTTCTTGGGCGGCTGGCCGGCTTCGGCTCCGAGCGGCATGAGCAGGTCGACCAGCTCAGGTGAGCCGGGCGGCGTGATGAGCCCGTTGGAGTGAGCTGCTCCCCCGGCCGCCGAAGCAGCCGCAGCCGGAGACATCATGAGGCGCTGACCGTTGGGAGCGGCGGCCTGAACGCGCGCCAACATATGGGCTGAGAGTCCGTGCATCTGGTCAGTGGTCATCATGTCCATGGACATTGGGTGGTGAGTGTACTGGTCATCGTGGGATGGCTGTTGTTGTTGAGGGGCTTGGGGCATCATGCCGTCAGGGGAGGCAGGAGGAGACAGCTGGCTAGCGGGGTACATGTTCACTTGTGTGTAGGGGGTCTGCTGTTGCTGCTGTTGTTGTTGCCCAGGTTGTTGTTGGGCTGTTAATTGTTCATGTTGTTGTTGCTGCTGCTGGGGGCAGGGCATCTGAATGTACTCCTGCATTTTGGCCTGTTGTTGTTGCTGTTGGTGCAATTGGGTGGAGTACTTCATATCGGGCATGTCATAGAAGGCAGTGTTAAAATCAGGCAGCGCTGTTGTAGTGGTGGGGCTGGATCCGCTGGGGGACGCGGCTCCGGCGGGGATTGCATTAGTGGGCGTGGCACGTGGGGATCCAAGTCCTCCATGGCATCTTTGCAGGGTGGGACTGGCGCAGGGAGATCCGCTGCTGCAGGGTGGAGACGGCGCCTCTCTCTTCATATTGTGTAACGGCTTCAGGCCCAGATCCTCCGGGTACATGGAGGAAGGGTATAGGTCGTTCATGGAGTTGGCCAGGATGAAGTCAAAGTCGAGCAGCTCGTCGTAGACCTGTTGCTGGTGCGGGCTGACCGGCGGTGTGGTCGAGCTGCTCCCGTAGGAGGAGCTCGGGGAGGCGGCGGGGTCACTGGAGGTGGAGGAGGCCGGGGAGGAGAGGCCGCCCAGAGGCATGGTGCTGTAGGCGTCGGGCCCCGCGCCCAGGAGGTCCTGGTAGAGGAAGCTCTCCACGTCCGCCCACACCTGGAAAACACAACAGTGAGACAACGGTCAGAATGATGTACAAAGTGAAAAAAAAACCCAACACAAAACAACAATCAAACAATACGAATATGCGCATTATGCATCACCATTCTCATCCTAACCCTTCAAGTTCCTAACCCTATAGAGAATACTGATGGCTAAATCCTGACTTTTCCCATGATGGATAATATCAATTGATATGCTGCCAAATGTAAAATACCTTCATAACGTGACACATGGTGGCCTGTTTGCCCCCCGCGGTGGCGGGAGCCGTGGAGGTGGTTGCTGATGATGAGGTGTCCATCATGCTGACTGATGCACGTGCGTAAACCGCTGAGCCTGTCTTCAAGGAGACAATGTCAACGCGGCCGCCGTGCAACCAGCCTTATATAGGCGGCCTGGTGTGTGTGCCAACCAACCACGGCTTGAGTCACTGCAGCCTATTAGCAGCAGCAGCTGTTAACTGATGCTACCACTACTGCTGCTGCTGCTGCTGTTAACGGATGCAGCTGGTATACAATGCTACGGCAGCAGCAGCAGCAGCTGCAGCATCCAGCGTCCCACACAACACACACGCCCCCTATCTGGGATTCCCGTAACTAAAATAACTAGGGGGCGCCACTGCGCCACTCACACTCAGCAGGTTTCCCAAACCGGACAACTGTATTACCACCACAACCACCGCCAACTTCCCGCCAACTTTAGCGCGGTGCACTATGCCTCGCTCTTGAAACTTCTATTCCGCTCACTACTTGCTCCCAACCCCCTACCCCTCTTCTCCCCCCGTCTAGATCGCTCCACACACAGTTTACTGTTTGCCCTCTAGTTCTAGTTGAGCTATTATACATACATGCACTGTGTTGCCCCCCTTAGGCCGGCTTGTTCTCTCGCGCCTCTCCGCTTGCCGGGATCTAGTATTAAGAACAGTGTCATTCTATCCCCCGAGCGATTACGGCCGGCTGCAGCGGCAAAGCGCTCATTACTTATTTATGTGCGATCGGCATAGTGGAGCCGTGCCCACGTTTGTTATAGGGAGAGGAATGCGCCCATCTTTCTGAGTGCCTTTGGGGATTCTCTGATCGGCGCCAGATCACAAGATTCCACCTGGATCCTCGGATCCTTTAGTAATGTACCCCTGCCACCGTGCGCAGCCGAGGCGCATCTATGAATGTTTTATGTGTGTCTGTCGCATGTTTGCCTAGCTTTCTGCGCGCTTTACCAACTCAAGATACTTTGCCGAAGGGCATAAGATCCAATGACGATTAAAACGTAGATTATGAGCTTTAGTTTTAGCTGGTCACAGGAGCCAAAGATATCTAATTGTTTTTCAAGTTTTCCTTTAGGCACTTACTTTCTAAACACTGTTTATTTTGCGCTAAAGTAAAAGTACCTTTCACTGTTAAAAGGCAAGATTTCTTTATATAATCTTAGTACAAAATAACATCTGTAGCATGTTTGCCATTATCTAGGATTGTATTGAATGCCATGCCAAGGTATTATATCATATTATGCATGCGCACATCATCCCTATCACTGTTCGTCCCCGAAAAAGTATCAATTTCTGATAAATAATACTTACGCTTTGCAGGTCGATTCCATCCTCAGATTTGATGTATGCTGTCGGGTTCATGTTGTCGTTTGCAGATGTAAGTAAAGGATCCAAAACGGCTGTCATAACGAATGTTTTGGGCTTTCAGTCCAATCACAAGTCCAATGCAAACTTTCTCTAAGTGTCTCTCAGTATAGTCAGATGCTCAGCTAGTGGTAGCCAATGCTAATGACAATAATAGTCTTCGCTGCTGGTAGCATCCAGGTGTTTCTCGTGGTCAGGGTAATCAACAAACTGAATGTGTCACCGGAGATAAAACTCTTATAAACCTCCACATCGGGTATATAGAGCGAATGTTTCTCACAAAATCACAAGGTACTGTGGACAGTGCTTTTTACTATTACACTGCTCCTCTCAAGCGCCGGAGGATTCCCCCCTCCCCGCTCTCCCCGAGCGCTCATTGGCTGGCTATTTTTAGCTCAGTATATATAGATAGCAGAGCTCGATGGAGCCTCAGCCAGTCCGGATCCTACCCACCGAGGTGGCGGACGTGTGCGACCGGGACCCCAATACCAAAACTATGACATTAGCGACTGGACATTAGCACAGCCATACTAACCAAAACCCATTAATAAAACTAAACTTTATTCAACATTGAGGCCACTCTGGATCAGTTTTGGGGATGTGGTGCTTTCACTGGGAGAATCCGGGGTTTTTAATTGAGCACCAAAAAGTATTGGATAGTTGTGGTAGTGCTGAGCTATGCCACCCGCGGCCGGGGAAGGCCTGGCCTTAGTCAGTGTACCTGGAAAGAGGTCAGTAGGACGCGCTTACTCACAATATAGTCGATTAAACAGAAGACATCACACACCGTCGGCCAAGCTAGGTCAGCCAACCCACCAATGGGGCAACATGTTTACATCCTTGTCCGACCAAGCATGGCTGGCCCCATGGCTGGGCTATTCTTAGCTCCTATAAAGGGAGTTTCTGGCGATATGGCGCCATTCGCGGGCCGGCCGTGGTTGGGATGTGAGTGTGCTCATATCATGAGTGTTGGCGGTGGGATAGGTATAGAGGGGGAGTAGAAGTGAGAGGCAGTGTGGTGCCTTACTCCTCCATGGCTGACGTAAACCCATAGAGCACACGTACGGCCTTAGGGGGTCTTAGGGGGCTAATCCTCTGGAAGGTTTAAAGGCTGCAAATCTATGGTTTTAGGATTATATGAGCAGGGGATTATTAATTAGAGGGGTAAGGGTAGATTTCAGGACCGTTTTCTTTTTCAATAAATTTAATGATGATATTATCATTATTATTCAGATTTAACGGGAAGTTATCAAAATTATCAGGGTATGCATGTCCATGAATAGTCAAAGGAAAACATTAATTTTGATAACAATCTTTACATAGTTAAGCAAGGGGAAAATCCATGAATTCAAGAAAGGGATGACAATGTAATATACATGTTTTTCTTCTTTGATTAAGAACATTTTGATTAAAAGAAGAAAGACCTGGCACAAGTAGGTTACTTAGGTTGGGGGGTTGGGGTGTCCTCCTCTCGGTCTCCCAAGTATCTTTATTTGGATTTAAGTGATTGTCATTATCTAGATATTTACATTGGGTTTCAAAATTTAAGCAGACAGTTTTTCAAAACACATCCTTGCATTTTATGACTATATATATATATATATATATATATATATATATATATATATATATATATATATAACCAAAGAAGAGGGCTACCAATACATACATAATCACATAGTATTGTGCATTGAAACGTGCTGGCTGCAGGGTCGGCTCATCTATACAAGGTTTACCCTCTCCTTTGATGGTTTTCTTCAAATAAAGTCATAGGTATTTGACATGATTTGGGGGGAAAGATTTAGTGTTTGGAGAGAAAGCACACATCGGTCCTTGGGTCCTGGGACACCATCTGTAGCCACTTGTGCCACTTTCAGAATGGTGTCACTCCCCCCTCCCCCCGCGCCTCCTCTCTTCCTCCACTACCGCCGCGCAATATCGTACGTTACATTGACGTCAAGCAGGGAAATACTAATGATAATTCAAAACTAGTTCCCCTTCCTCTTCACACTCGTGCGCAATCATTGAAATGCTTGGCATAACTTTCCAAGAATGATAATGAAACTCTTATCAGGATGTTCGTGCAGTAATTAAATGCTTTTGATATATTAAAAATAACTCGCTGTAGGAACATTATAATGTTGTATAACAAGAGGTTATCAGGTTATGTATTACACTAAAGGAATCCCTTATTGGGATCCGATGGTAATAGTATGTGTTTTTGAGTCCGTCCTCTCCTGAGCGAAGAACATTTTATTCAGAAGGTTATATAGTGTATATATGTTAGACCTCATTTAAACTTATTGATGGATTTACATGGCACATGACTGACAGAATAATGTATTCGGTGACTCGTCCTTTTCTTACAATCAATAACATTATCACATAGAATGAACACTTGAAATGGTCAGGCTACTACACCGGGATCATCTTATTTATCATACTGTTGTTCATGCTATCTATGAACATGCGTTACATATTATGACTATTTCAAGGGGCATATTACCATAATTTAGGTTAGCTTTATACATATACGCCACATGGGATTCTGTTGAGATCATCCATAGCTTATAGGAATCCATATGCAATTCCAAACTGATATGACGTGTACAGGTACTATTCATAAACTGACGCATCAAGAATAGTAAAGACCATCGTTATGATAGTAAATAAACCCTTCCTGCAGACAGACAGGGATCATCGACATCATAAATATTTGTGCTTATCAGTGTTGAGTAACAATAACAGTACCAATGAGGTGATATGCACGGGACACGGTCCATGTATGGTATGCTTATAATCTGAGTCTTCTTATCTGCTGTCTATCTTCTTGAAAGTCACGGTACGATCGTGTGCTTAAAAGGCAGGAGCAATTTAAGAAAGTACTATAATACAACCTCAAGATAAAGATTAATCACTCTCCAAAGTTCAGAGCAATTTTGGATAGTACTAAGTAACCTCTAGATAAAGAATAATAGCTTTGAGATTAAGTTAAGAATGACGCTATCACTTGAAATCAAGGGTTACCTTGAGTCATGTTATCTTTAATATCGAGACATCTTACACCTTCACCAGATGATATATTAATTGAGAATTTGCAACATAATTATTTCGGGTGCTTCTGGTGCAAGTGGAATTAATCAAATAGGCATATCATTTCCACTTATTTCTAAACATAATCGTTACGAAAGCAGAGGGAAGATACATATATACACGTGTAAATGTAGGAAGGATCTTTGGATATATGGAGAAATAATTAATCATGTTCCTGTGTGAATAAAAAGGAATGTGACATTGATTGAGTAATGACTAATGCTCCTTTCCATGGTTATTCGAGAATGATATTCCTTCTGTTTACAGCATATATTACCACTTCTGTGTTAAGATTAATTGCGTAGTGATGCACATTCTAAATGGAGGAACTCAACCGGCAAAATTCTTCCATGTTATTTTAGCTGATTATTATCAGATTATACTACATGTACTATTTTCCTTCTCCCACGCGATTCTAGTCTGTGAGCGAAGATGTATGGAAAAGAAAGTGGCCTACGACATGGAACCAAAACCACCACATAGTTTCGGTAGAAGGATTGGTCACTAGTGTTATCCTGTATATCAGTTACGTCGTTTATAAAGAATCCCTGTGTCAGTGTCCACTCTACCGACAAAAACCTTTGCATTCTTTCTTTTATTTGCTCGTCATCACAAATTCTTTTGAGAATTCACATAATTTCTTATGTTCCCAAAATCGAAAGTTCACCGAATTTCTACAGTTTCATCTTCAATCTACACTGAATGAATGTTTCACATTAATTCAATCACGATCACAAAATTCAAACTACTAATAAATAAGTTGTCCCAAATTGTAACCTCAACCTTGCACTTGGACTAAAGAATTCCTAAAGTTCACAGACTGATCTAAGATCTCTGATCTCCCTCCCTAAATTGTACTTGTGTAACCTCTGTGATCCAACTTGATGCAACTACATTGTACATCAAAGTAACAGCACCTGGAGTAACAAGTATAACGCAGCTTCCTGTGTGACAGCCGTCATGGCCTCCCACCTGTGAGAGGGGATAATGAAGAGTAATTATTGATGAGCTTCTTCTGAGGACCTGGGCGGGGGGAGGGGGTATTCAGTCATAGAACGAGTACTAAGGAATAATAGTAAAGTTAGGTCGATGGCTATCCCAGAATGATGTGGACGTGAAGCACTACGTTATGTTAAAGCTGTGATTATTTTAACCCATTTAGAATTGCTATCAAATTTTGGAATTTGTTTAGGGTATAAAGATAACTGTATATGATTCAATGTTTTTATAAAATAGCTAATTATTTTGGTAGCAATTTTACATGACAATGTCATTTGATGAATGATTTTTAGATATACTGTCATCATTAAAGGAGGGGGGGTTTACTTTCCTCTGATTGTGCCATTCTTAAAAACAGTTTGAAGGGAACGTGCCCCCTCCCCTACTTATACAGGTTTGTGAAATGGGAAGAGCTCGACTGTGACCTCATCCCAAGATTGGAGACGGGTAACCCTGTCATAGAGCAACAATTATTAATACAAAGACAGTATAGTTAGGTAAGGGGATCGATTTATAAGACACTGATGCTGGAACTTTGAGGATCCCTTTGTTCTCATTCTGAGAAGAATGAGAATTAATATTCACCTAGTTGAAGTCATTTCAGATCTGTCTGGATTTTATTTGTCCTTGCTTGCACTGATCATGCTTCATAGCATATGATAATTAACATGGGTATATAGCGATGATAAAACATGCACAATAATCATGTTAATGACATCCCCTATCCGAAACCCTTTCAGGATGTTAGATCAATATTGCGTATGTGGTTTAGTTCGTCTATTAATTGATATACAGGAACGTGGTATTTAGTCTGCCAAATATCATTATCAACTATTTAAATCTGTATAAGTATCAATTAGTAGTAAAGACATGTATATATTACCTTACATATTGTAATAATTAATATACATCAGGTGATATACCTTATTGGATTTTGCCCATTAATTATCTGTAAAGAAATTGGAAGTACAGGGCCAAAGATGCGCATTAAGATGCAGCAATAAAAAAAAATGTATTGTCTCCTCTTCTTCTTCCTCTTTGGAGGTATATCGTACATACCTGTTAACTAATATGTCTATCGAGTAATGTGCTATCTAATGTATGCCCTTTGGTAGTTATAAACTAGTACTTGTTCCAGTTAAAAGACGACCCAATGTTGCTGATTTATTCCATTCTGCGCCGATAATTGCTTTTACTTTTACCAGCCAGAGAAATTGTTTGGAATATTTTTTCCCAAATTCTGTTTTTGGTGTGACATGGCATGCTGGGTGGGAACCAGCGGCAGAAAGACTTCCCGGCATGGTACATTGGTAACTTATGGCTATAGTAACCGGCATCCTTCTCTATCTGATTTGAACAATTTGTCTAATCGAATACTGGTCTCAAGAGTATAATCATGCATTTTCATTCTTTTCAACATTGTAGTGGTCCACAACATGTATACAGTATTTCGTCTACCAATGAGCTCTGCCTCTATTGACTGTGAACGGTTTTCTATAATAGTTGTTTGCTACTTTAGTATAGCACGGGGAACCATCTAGTCTTTCCACGACCTTAATACCTCTTGCATGATAGTTTGAGTGACTAGTGAACTTGGACGTGACTGCAGTCTAGAAACCAGCCGGATAAGATGGCAGAGTCAATCTATAAAGAAAAAACAAAATAGTGTTTTCCTTCCTGTGTAATAAGATAGATCCAGACCAACCCTAATCATATTTACACAAATCAGCAAAACACTTCCTTGATAATTAAATTATAAGAGATCTTAATCTTTTCCTTTACTTGTTCACAGCTTTAAAAAGTATTTGCATGCAATAGAAGCCACACCGACGTCACAGCGTACAACCTTTGGGAGTACATCTCAACTGTTTTTGTTTTTACGCAAACCCTACCATATCCGGCTATGATATACACCTTTCCATCCTCTACACCTACACCAATGAACATTCATTTACACGTCTCCAGCGTGTGAATCGGTTTGCCCCCAATCACCGCATTCACACTGTGGCCACCTTTACAATAGGACAATAGTACGTGGCCAATGTTCCCATGCTAACCACGGCTAGTAGGTGTAAATAGAGTTGATCCGTTAAGGAATCTGTTGGTGCCAGGTCCCAGACTGGTGTCACTGGGCTAACGCACCTGTCCAGGGAACCTCCATTGTCAGTGGAGCGTTGAGTCCGTGCCAGCAAGGTATTTCTCCTATGCTGAACACGTGCATATATATACACGAGATATGTAGAGTTATATGTATATGTATGGATATATTATGCATACGACAAGGGTAATTCGATGGTTATATACGACCTGACATACTATAAGGGTCATTTGATAGTTATGTCAGGCCTTATAGTAATCCATACATTTAGGCTATATTACATACATTAGATCTGAAAATAAAAAAGTATAATTATTCTGAAAGGACAGATTTTGTGATGATTGTAGACTACTGTATTCATAGAACCGATAATTGAAAAACCTATACATTTGAATAAACACATGACTTTTCATACATATCTCACCTAATCTTCGGAACAGAAGTATAATAATTATGTATTATCTTGTATAACCTGATCTTAGAAAATACATTTTCCAAAAGGCCTCTTATCAGCTGCTTACATAACCAACTGTACTCTAATGTTAGACTTGAATAGCAGCATATTAGTTATTGAGATATATCTTTTACGGAATAATGTTAATAATCATGGATAGGCACACTGATTCCTGCAATTGCAAACGTTTACACAATACCTAGTTTCCTTACAATTAGTATATTTAGTATACATCAGCTTTAAACATATGCTGCAGACAAATAGACTAATACGTTCTCAATTAAATGAGTTTGGATCAAATACATTTCTCTTTAACCTGTTAACTGTTTAATGGGAGTTGGGCGGAATTGTGCGAACAGAAATGCACATTTTACAGAAAACTGGGGTGCATGCTCACGTGCCTCACTAAACCTACGATTGCAACTTGGTAACCTTAGAACATTTTGACGGATTTTGCTTTTTGTATATATGATAATCACCCCGCTTTCGGGAGACCGTTCTTAATGACACTGCTAATGAAAGACTCAGTGGTTAAGACTTGCTAATTGACAAATATTAACATGCATAATGACAGGGGCATAATAATTAGGTCTATCTTCCATGTGTCTCTGTCTCTTAGCCTAATAAGGGTTTATTACACAAATCAGGTTAATTGTGTAGAGATATAGTGCACGTATAGATGAACTGTTGCTTTCCTGAAGTCATCATACTATAGCGTTTAACAATAATCTGGTGATTATTGATGAAAGTCTGTTTAACTTTACAGCCTTTAAAACACACTCTCATTAAGCGCAAAAAGGCAAGTGCGTATGCTTGATTTGAAAAACATTGCATTTTTCACTGTGATGAATATTATGACATGTATTTTTAGGGATAGCGACGCATCTGCCTCTATATATCAAATGGAATTCCCTACTTCCTTAAACAACAAGGAATCCTATAAATTAGTCTAACCTAGTCTAACCCAAAGCGTTTTTTTTTAAATCAGAAAACAGAAACTAGCGTCCCCTGTGGCAAAAAGGAAACGAACCTAGGGCCTATAACTGTTGGGGTATAGGTTTGTCCGGCGGAAACAATCAAACATTGCATGTCCACACGGGACTAGCAAACCCTTCTTAAACGCGGTATTGACACTTGTCGGGCACCTTGCTCCCAGGGTTCATGTTGACTTTTTACACTCTTTTAGACAACTTTGACAGTCATGGCCCCGCTATTTGACCCAGTCCCCCTCCTACACACATAACAGTGAGTGGTGGTTGATAGTGGTTGTCAAGTGAAGGGCTCCCGTCACAGTGATCACTCAGTCTAAATATAACGCAGGTATATAAGGTCCCCCGACAGGTAGACCACGGAGTCAGTCGACGACGTCGTCGCTAAGTGAACACGGGCAGAGCACCAAATTCTTAACCATTGACACTCTGTATATGTAAAGGATATATATTTACATTCAGTTCAAGGCACGAATGCTGACTTTGTACATGCATGCAGGCCTACGCATACCACCGAAATTTCGGTGTTTATCTTTGATTTTGATAGATGGATCGAATTAGGTATTCAGAAAGGGAAGTAGGGAGGGAGGGGGTTATTTTTAACATTTCAATTTCCAGATAACTTTGAGTTCAAAAAGTGGGCCTTGACGTGGAGGAAACAGAAAGTTATGAAATTGTTCTTTGAAAGCTACAGGTGGTAATATGATATTGTTAATTATATAAGGATTATTGCTTAAAATATAATTATGCTATTCGTATAGTTATACCTCTCAAATGGTTAATTGGTGACAGGTGACATAATCAGTTTCATAACCATGGTATTACAACCTTGTTGACACGTTACTATGAGAATCTGTGGCGCAACAATTTGGATTGAATAGTTCACTCATCGCCGCCACGCAACTTTCAAGTATTGGCTTATTGTAATTAGAAGGACGATTAAAATATATCTACGTATTAACTTGTTCAAATATAATTACCCATTCACTTGTTCTTTCTATATAATGTTTGATGTAATTCAAGACTATAATGATGATGCCCACAACTATATATGTTATACATATATCATTATAAGTTTATAGATGAGTAGGCAGCATATGCATGCATACTGACATTATTAAGTATAATGTTGCGCAATGGCCTCACCAAAAAGGCAACCAACATTATTCGTGTTGACCAACAAGAACACAAAATAATTAGCTTAGAATTTCACTAATTAAACATTACCCAAACACACCGAAAAAAGACAGCTTCATAACTTACCTAACCTACCGCATGTTTCATAACTTTCCCCATAGCTGCGAAGATTTCACAACGCACGTTAAACAAACACGTGTTGGAAAAGGGGTAAAATGAAACCATTAAAATGCCTCTGGAACCGTTGTAAGTTACAAAATAACCTCCGTAAATCAACCCTAAACCTCATAAACACAACTGACATTTCAATTAAGTAAACAGAAATGATGTGAAAGATCACCATGCAATAATGATACATCAAACTTATATACCTTTTTTTTTACTTCATTAATAAATTAAAATGAAGCTCAACGATCTTCTCCGCTCGGTGACAAATTAAAGCTGAACAACATTACCTGGCTCAAACATTTATTAAGGGAAGACAATGAAAAATATGCATGTAGCAGTTATATTCAAATATTATCTAATACACAGTCCATCATGCCCAAGTCTAACCACTAAACAATGTCATCCTAAGGAGCTTAATATATAATACACACAACAAATCCCGTTGAAAACAAAACTTATAATTTATAATTTATAATTTCATAATATTATTAGCATTAGGCCTATACCTGATTAAGGGCAAATCAGGTTTCAAATGATGTGTGAATTAGAGAAACGACGATGTAACACTTAATGGCACACAAATTGCTCAATGGTTTTTGAATAGCTACAAACTATGAGAGAATAATTTGGGTAGGCTAATTATAAACACAATTAAAATATCTTACAAGAATCAATTATATTAAAAAGCGCCAGTCATTATTTGATATGGTAGTCATTACAATTTTCAGGTAATGCAATTGGGTCGTTCAATAACACCACTTTACAGGGATATTTCTTGTTCCTTGTCACAAAGACTTGAAATTCACGAAGTTTGTTAACGTTTCATCACCTTTTTCCCAGGTTACGAAAGTTAAGTATTCCGTCCTGCATGATCATGTCACAACGTGGTACCTACCCACATAGCATCGTGACCACTTTTACACAAGAGAGCAAAGCAAAGTGACCTCTTTTTACACAGAGATCATTGTATACATAATCAAATATGAATCACCAGGTCAAAATCGGGACTAAAAGATGGGACCATTTGCACAGGGCGCGTGCCGCAGCGATAAATAAAAATAACAGCAAAAAGTTGAAAGACTCTATGATTCAGAGTTTCAAGGTGAGCATGGCGTTCGGCTTTTTGATGGGTGAAACTAGGCCTATTCCGTAACTGACATGTCCTCTCCCTTCTAAGCCTATAACCATCCCATCACCCTTGTAAAAAGTTGTATACAAACAAAAACACACCCTTGCCTCGTGACATGTTCATGCTTGCACCTAGACTCTTAACCCCAGAAGCCCTACAGCTTCCCGGTCCAGTATAAATCGGATCCACTCCTGTATATGGCCATCTTACCCCCTTTGAACTTTTTATGTACAAAGAATGACATGCAGTTTTGCATATTGCGTGATCCACATACCCGCCAAGAAAAACGGCCATTTTGGCAGGTGTTTGTTTTGAATCACCACTCACAGACATGAGAGAGATAGCCCGACATTATGGACCAGTCGTCCCCTATAGCCCATCCCATTCCTTATACCTCTCGATATTCATTCTCACCTGCGTTTCGTGCACGGTTTCTTTTTGCTTCCCCTAATAAGCTATACTATAGAATTGGTGAATCATAGGTTTATATTGAAACGAGCAGTTATACGGATCAACAATAACGAAGATAGTTATGCACGCATTACACGATAATGCAGTTTTGGAAATTGATATGTGCTACATAACGTATTAGTCAGTTAATTCGAACAGGGTTTCAGAATTCGAAAGCATTAGGTAATTGATCGAATATGAACGTGATGAACATGTCCAGGCCTAGAAGATGCAATTATGTGCTTGGGTAATTAAATGAAATTTGAATTGCAGCATTGTTTTCTTTTTTAATTCATAGCCTATTCAACTTCACGTACAAAGGTGCATGTTCTTCCAGTTGATTTTGAACCTTAACATTCAAATTGGGCCCATAAATTATCTTCGTAACCAATTTAGCTGATCAGGGAAAATTTGATTAGGGTCCTATCATCAGTAATTTTGCCTAATACCATGATTTATAGTGTTATAGCAAAATAGTGACATAGAGGAATTATAAGTGTAAAATTTATTCATTATAGACAGAATTTCTGATCATGGGACACTGATCAAATTTTCCCTGACCAGCTAAATTAGTTACGAAGATATGGGCCTTGGTCATTTGTAGAAATTAGTAGATTGAACATAATATGATGCAGAGCAACAGGTGTATCCTGCGTGCATGATTAGCCAGCGTGGTTAATAAAAGATAATAAAAAATGAATAAAATTCAGAATTACTACAAACCAACACCTCTCTTTCCCAAATGACTATTGCAGAAAGGCTAACGTTGCGCCATTTAATGTTATTTGAGAGACATGCATGAAATCTTCTTTTCTTGAGCCATTCTTGCATCAGAATGTTTAGTTTGTTGAAACGTTTATTCAAATCTATGTGCAAGACCACAGATCTTAGAGGCTCTGGATTTGAGGGTAAGACCTGAGAGCTTTTCTTCCCTGCACCCCTGAAATCACAACCCATGGCGACGCTTTCTTATGCAAGCTTAAGGTTCGTTGCGTATACATGGTTGGTTGCAAGGGCTTCAAAGAAAGCTTCACATATAACGTGCAAAGACATGTGATTTAAGTTGTACATTCAAAGACCAGTCATTTTGGGTGTTTCTTATAGGTATGATATGATATTTACTGCTTCGTTGTATAGGAGTTTAATGATATTCTAATACTGTCATTTACAAAAATGTAAATCAAGGAATAACGAGTAAATCTGGAATTTTGATGAAAAACCTTTTAAACCAAACCACCAATAACTGGCCCTCCTTATCGGCGAAACATAACATAAAATTGTTATTATATAACATGGGCTTACATGTTGGTAATAATATAACTGTTGACAGACAAAAAACCTAAACACAACTCCAACTTTCAACAATATCACTGCATGAAAATCGCTGCACTGTCTAGTCTTTAAGTCCCTTGCTGAGGAACATTACTAATGTGAGCTATTTCAAAGCTGCTTAATTGGCGATTTAAGCCCGCCGCAAACCTCTCCGACCCAACGCATATCCGACCCGACGGCACCCCCCATGGCGTCGGGACCGGTCACTCCCGACCCCGACAGGCCCGACGGCATCCGACGCGTCCCGACGCATCAAATCGGGTCGGATATGGCCGCAAACCTCACCGATCCGACGCTGACCCGACCAGAATCGGGTCGGATATGCGTCGGGTCGGAACAGTTTGCGGCGGCCTTAAGATTCAATATAATGTGAACAAAACTTCTCGTGGGATCCGTATACTATCCATCTTTATGGAATATGCCACGCTTGAAAACAGATATTGATTAAACAATATTATTCAATATGAGATCAAAAGGAATTGCTTATCCTCCCTGTATGTTCAATGTCATAATGGGTAACATAATGAGAAAAACGATGTACTATAATTATATTAATAAATTATCATTATTCTTTTTATTAGTCCACTTCCTACGAGTAACATAAGATCTTTTGGTGGTTATAAGATCTTCCAGTGGTTATCAAATTTTAAGATCTTCCAGTGGTTATCAAACATGTTGTCTAGATACTACTTACGTTATCACTGTATTTAACTGAATAATGTATCGATTGACAAATATCATGTTAAGATACGATGTATATGATATTAATTGTTATTCAGGTATACATATTGGTAAATATGGGAGCGTGAGTGAAAATATAATTATATTGAAACTGAAATTCAACTTTTGAGAAATCCCCCCATCCCTCTTTTTTCTTATGTCAGAGCAAACAAGGAAGAATATTCCTCAACTCTCACAACCCGCCCCCACCCCCTCACAACCCCACCCTGGAGCCACGCATCCCCATGTACCTTTAGGGAGGAGGGATCAGATCAACCTGGAAGGAGGGCAACATGAGTCACAGGTCTGCATGTGGCGTGAGGCAGGAAGAACCTAGGGATCCAGAGGCACTGCTGAGACAGCAGTAAGCTGTACCAAGTGAACGAGGCGGTCGTGAGGCCCCAGCCACCGACCCCGACGGGGCATATCGCCCGTCGCCTGTTGTCCGTGGACGGTCGCCGATCCCATGGCTGCTGCATGGTTCTACCCCTGGCCGAGCCCGGAATGCTGAGAAGGCAGCGGCCGCCCATCGTGCGGAGCCATCAGGTTGACAGCGCAGGTCATCACGCAGACACGTTGGCCATCACGCAGACATGTAGGGGCATCATGTACATAACGCCTGTTGGGTCTGTCAAGGGCACTATAACTGGCCTGCTATGACCACCTGTAGCATTCCCGTGTACATTGAATATTTCTACCATTTCTGCTTGTCATCCTTATTCACGGTCTAGGTTTTGCCCCACCCCCCATACCCCCCCCCCCATACCCCCCCATACCCCCCCCCCCCCACACACACACACCCCACACCCCCATAATACACATTGGTTGTGTGTGTCTTTATCAGTTTATATATGATACAAGTCATGATCAGTTTTGAAGGGTTTGATGCAGGTCAGGTAGGGGGATAATCAAAGCATTTTCATCCACTCAGGGTAATACGAAAAGTGGTCCCAGAAGTTGAAAAAGGTCTCACTAGCTCAGATGATTGGAAATTTGAAATTTTACTTAAATATTGTGCCAGGATATAAAAAAGAATGGTTGTCATCTTATAAAGATGCACTTTGGTTGATAACCAATGTTCGACCTGTATGCACATATGCTTATTTTATGTATACATGTATGTATGTATGTATGTATGTATGTATTTATGTATGTATGTATGTATGTATGTATGTATGTATGTATGTATGTATGTATGTATGTATACATGTATGTATGTATGTATCCATGTAGGTATGTATGTATGTATGTATGTATGTACGTAATATGAATGTAATCATGTTTGTAAAGATGTGTCTGTCTGTCTGTACACCTCTATATATGTCTGTATGTGTGTATATATGTATGTATGTATGTATGTATGTATGTATGTATGTATGTATGTATGTATGTATGGAGGCCCTTTGTATCGTGTATGTTTGTGTGGATGGATGGATAAACATTATGATATATGTATAAAACTTGAATGTATACCGGTTCGGCGGGTTTCGACATTTTGTGAATGTTTACCTAATAAATGCACGGTTTTTAAATACTGTGCTACTCTCCTATGTCATCTCATGATCATTCGTTCATACTACTACTCACCTATGTTACCTTATCCATGGTTACATGGTTTCCAGAAACAATTCCGAATATCTTTCAACAGATTTCATTTTGTGTCAGCAGGTAAAAAGTGGCTTCCCATCATGTGCTGGTCCTAAACAATCAAGTAGCTGTCATTCTAATTAGCTGAATTGGCACTCTCATTATAGTCATATGGCGTGTGTGCGCACCCTTTGTAATGAGGTAACAGTGTGTCGATGGTTCGTGATCTGTTACCTGCATCGTCATGGGTTCTAAAAAGAAGGATCGTTTATGACAGCCATAAAATCATATTCACATCTTTATGCATGTGTATGGTATGGCACTGTCCAACGAAAAAGGATGGATTGTCCCTGTCAACCATCTCTTATCAGCGTTCCTGTGGGAAAACAACAACTTTGTAGTACTAGTTCTTGAGATTGTGACTGTCAAATGACCAGTTATAAGGTCACTGCCCTGTAGGTCTTATCTTGGGCATGAGGTAGTGTATAGATCTATGCATATTGGTTAGCCCCTTTGTTAATTTCGTGTGTTCACATAACTGCTGGCAGGTCATTGACTCTACCATAATTAAGAAATCTCAGGTGTTGTTCTTTGTAAAAACAAGGCGAAGAGTTGTGTAATCCATTATGGTACTATTGCTCAAATATAATTATGTTACGTTGAAATTGATAATGTCGTGAAATCATAAAAGTGCCTTTTTATACGGCACATGAGGATCCCAAGTCATCCAATCAGAAAACTACATTGTATAAAAATTTAAACTAGTCTGTTAAGGCACTCTAAACCGTCAACAATTTCATGAATATTTAGTGTAAAGTTACTTTAGATTGATTAAAAAAAGATATAATGTAAGCAAGAGGTAAGAGGTGAAATAATACCTATGCTGAAGAGTCAACTTTAGGTAAAAAAGAGTATGAACAAACAAGACGGTGGAACCTGCATGGCAACTTTAAGATTTTATGGAGAGAACTGCACTAGCTTTGATAACCATTAACAACACTAGGTAACCAGTTATTTCAAAAGATTCGATACGCACTGTATATCAAAGAACTTCACAAAAACGTATTGGTTGCTTCATCCTTATAATGATTCTTGAAACAATTACATCTCCTTGAGTAACTATCTATAATAATTATGCTGGCTATATCTTCATGGGCTAGACCATTAGGTATGAGGGTCATTCTGGCGTTGGCTACTATAAAAATGCTTCGTCTTGCGTGTCGCTTGTGGCTAGTGTGAACCCATAAAACGAATGAACTAGAAGCAACAGGTCAATGCGGTGCAGCCAGGGGTCGAATGAAGTGAGCTATAGATCCGCTGCATAAGAAACAGCTGTTTTTCTTTTGAAAATGTTTAATGGATATGATTTGCTTGATTTCACTACTATAATTTTATCATTAATTGGTAGGCTAATGATTTTGTCACTAGGCTCTTATAAGCTCTTTCTAATGATGTCTATTATGTTAACCCTTATTCCCGATGCCGATTTTCAAAATCGGCAGCAACATTGGTCCGAGGAATATAGGTTTTAGATACATTTTAGGATAATTTTGAATTGTTCCAGGCGAAAGGAATACTGCAATGTGACATCAAGTTCGTATGACCAATATTATTCATTTATGACTACTTCATATCATTATATCTTTTTTAAAGGTAACAAGAGTATGCTCGATATGTTAACTTGTGGTTGAACAAAGCTTTCCTCCGTTCTAAATTTTTTTTCTATCTTTTATAACTGCACTTTGAACGACAAGAAGAATAGTTAACGTTTGTGAAAAGGTGCGGTACGAACTCAAGTAATATATTTACACCATGTGATTCATTACAAAGAGTTGTTCCTTATAACACACAGTTTTTATGGCTGACAGAGTAAGCAAACAAGATATCTTGTATATGAAAATCACGAAGCTGTTTTGTGTGCATTTATATATATATATACAGCATTTACCTAACCATCTCACACATGATTCCACTTACTGGTTATTGATTGAAATGAATCCCACGTAAAAAGGAATTTTCTTTTAAATTCAGACATCCAAGAAATTATTAAAACTTGTTAAGAATGCAAGGAATTGTTTGACATTTATGTTCAAGACTTTACCGTCATTCCACTACAATCTTGGCGTTATAATAATATAGTTTCCAGGGATGTGTTATAATGGGCAATTACTAAAAATGTCATCCATCATCAATCTAATCCAATCGGTAATTCACACCTCATCTCCCATCATATATTATTACGTTTTTAGGTCATAAGACGTATTTCAATAGAACACCTGTCCATGAACGGCATAGAATAAAATTACACATTCAGAGAAACGCTGCCTTCTACGAACCCCATTTACAGGCAGGTATACTCCAATTGCCTCATTTAATCTTGTGCCAGGGGTGTGGGAACTGGAGCGATGCTGCAGCATTTTGACGACTTAACGGAGAGTGACGACCGAGGTTACACGTCCTCAGAAGGGCAAAGGTCCTGGCGCGGTCAACCCAAATGCATGATGCCCTTTGGCCCATTGTATGTGCAATAATTAGTAGTTGTATAGGGCCTATGGTTGACCTTCACGGAGCATTGGTTCCGTGAAATGTCACCTGGTCAGGCCATGCAGACCAAACCCTATAGGCCTACTTATTGCAAAGGAGGTGACCCACCACGCGATTTTGGCCTTAACTTCCATCTTGTTTCATTGGCTAAAGGCATTGATTTCTCCAGAACATTGGGCCCTAGATCCCAGCATACGAAATGAGAAATGTCCAATTAGATGCTACGAACAAGTTAGTCCTAGATTCAGTAGTTCAAAACATTGCAAATGTGTCAGCAATTGTGGGTTTTGTAAAAATTGCTGCTGGCTTGGCAATGAAAAACGGTGTACCAATGCCAAACCAGGATAAATACGTATTCTATCTATTTCATGATGTATCGTACAAATCGGCATGGTGCATATAATCATGCCTATCGCCCTATGTTATCAGCTAATTTAATCATTTGCAATTTCCTTAATGTCTTCATTCATTTTTCATAGTTTATCTCATTGAAATTTGAGCTATCTCGAGATATGCAAAAGAGATATCTTGACTATCATGCATAAATTATTCATGTAATCAAAATTACTATTGAAACATAAACTTTATACTTCCAACTTGGGACCGGGTGGAAGATCGACAATGTTGAACCCAATAGACCCAATAGAAATTAATTAAAAAGAAACAAACAAAACTATAAATTCATAGTAAGTGATAAATGGATCTTCATAAATCAATTCATAATTGATTTCACACAGTCTTTGCAGACATAATAGGTCTATTATTACATTATAGGGTACTGCCACGGTAAGATATAGTTTAAAGTTATGTGGGGGAGTCATAAATAATGTCCTTGGTATACAATTTAAGAAGCTATATGACAATATTACAATTCCTTAAAATTATATACCAAGAAAATAACATTGGTCATTGCACATAACTTTCAACACATATAATATTCATCATTATGAATACGTGTGTCACTCTGATGGTATATGGTTTCACGCAATACATTGTTATGCTAATAAGGCAGTCTGTTGGAAATAATTACATGTGACAACTAGTATCGTATCTTGTGATCTATGTGCTACGCAGATTCACAAAGCCAGGTCAAAAGGAAAGTGGGTGACATACTAGACGGGTTCTGGGAACCTTCGACAAGTAATTATGAAGAGCGATGGGTTTAGGGTCAACAGTCCGCGTTTATAAATGTATGAAACTACGTTGCTCCTGCTTTGATTATTTCTCGGATTTCATTGTAGGTAGATGCATTTAGCAGTAATGCAAGTCATTTTAAAATTTAATCGAAAAAGGACTAGGAGAAAAAGAAGAAGTTCTAAGAAGAAAACAAAAGAGAAGAAGAAGAAGAAAGAGTATCATATTAACACAGTTATATTCGAGGGTATCTCAGGTCAAATCAAGGTGCAATCTTGTACCAAAGAAAAGGCTGATTGTCCTATTTCCTATGGGGAACCTCTAGCGTATCACATTTTTATTTAAGACACTTGAATGCATAAATTACATTGTGGAAAGAAATGTTTTTCCTAGAGGCCTCCTTTGTACCTTTTATGGATGACGTTGGTGAACTTATACTTTCTTAAGGATAGACAACACCTCTCAGCGGCGAATTTGCGGGACTCTTTTTATACAGGGATATATTATTCTGTATATATAACACAATTATGAGTTGATATCATCATATGCAGGTTCAATCAACCTATCTACTGATATAATTCATTTTACAATGAGTACAGCTATGCATGTGTACCCCTACCAGAAATTGCAAAATCACATATTTTACTTTTATTTTTTGAACAAGGATATCTCGCTTACTACTCAATATAAACACCTGAAATTTTCAAGGCATATAGAGAACATTCATGTAGAGGGAAGCGTGTCTCAGATTTTTTATTTAGGGCTTAGTTTTCATTTTATAAAATCTAGAAAATAATTATGAAAAAAATAATCAAAAGTTTCCCGTTTTTTGGTGTAAAATAAAAACTAAGCCTTAAATGAAAAATCTGAGACACGCTTCCCTGCACACTGATGTTTGTTACAAGCACCCAAAATATTGTAAGAATTCATTGAACGATAGCTGAGATATCCATGTTCAAAAAATAAAAGTGTAAAAATCAGTTTTTAACCCATAATTTCATTAAATCTTAAATAAAATCTAGATACTTTATATCAAAAGATAGAGAAAAATGCGCTCCATCTGTTGATATATAATGTATAAATGTACCCCTACCAGATAGAACGCAATTTCAATTACTGTAAATGGCGAGCTGACAGGTGTTGTCTATCCTTAAAGCTCGATAAAGAGCACAACGAATAAAACAACGTCCGTACAAAAACATTTGTGTTTGTTTCGGTGTAAATTACAATGTTTTTGATTTTATATTTTCTTACATCGAACAATATAAGCATGAAGGCGCAGGCCTAGAAATCAGGAAGTTATATCTGGGATACTTCCAATATTTATCGTTCACATAACAATAGGTAGTAAATATTGTGCGTAGATTGTTGTTTTTGCATCAATACTATCGGCAATATAAATTCTAAAGAGCACTATAAGATCTACTTTTTTTAGATAACCTAGGACAATTAACTGATGCATAATAACGGCCAATACTAATTTTGATGAGCACCAACTTTTCGCTTTACATTATTTTCAAATCTGATGAAGACCCATTACCTTTCTGGACATTTTGTTATTATATCTGTATACGTACAAACATGGAAGAACATCTAGATAGACTAAAGTAAATCGCGGTCAAGAAAAACAATCCCAATGGAACTTCCTATGCGCGAAAAAATACATAATGTTCACTTATCGCAAAGGAAGAATATCTATTTGCAATTTATATCCCTGCTCTCTGCCGATATTTACCCAGGTCTGCCAAGCCGTAGATTGCACACATGGATAGATTATAGCGGATTGCCTCCATATAGTCCGTCCCCTAATCCGGGAGGCTTTTACTGGATCTAGGGATCAAATCCCACGAAGGTCAAATGTCAATGTCGAGGTTGAGCTGGTCAATATACAGAGAAGTGCTCACGATGGGCATGATTACTGTCCCTACTTCCTTATAATAGTTGTTAACTTTTATGTCTACTGGAAATGTATACATGGAGAACAATACAATTTTAATACTGTGCGCTCAATGTTGAGCATACTTGAAAAACATTCATATTGCTTGAAAATATATAATGTTTGTTAATCATGAATTAAAGATTGTAGATTTATTTTTCAAATACTTGCTTTCCCTGAACACATGCCTGATGCCAATACTTAGATCTATCTGTTATAGGTGTGAACTATATCATAATTATAGAGGCATTAGACATGACTACGGGGCAGATACAGGTTTGACTGAGGGTAAAGGGCTGGCCGGAGTCCCTATATACCCACCTACCTCAATCCCCGTTTGATGAGCGTCCAAACTCTAAAAGATTAAAGAAGGGGTCCTGTAAAGCAAATAAATGAAATGAGCAGCTGTTTTGTTGCATAATGTAAAACTCCATGCATGACTGCAATGCCTTTAATGTTTACCTCTGTCATCGAAACAACCGGTTTGCAGTAGACGTATACGTACATGTAGCAGTGTGCAATTTGCAATGGGTAGTAATTATATGAAGTCAAAGTGAGCATACTTTAAAAGATATGCTGCAAAGTAGCCAGAAGACATTTTCCAACTATAAAGTAAACAAGTTAAAAGATCCTATAAATAATTTCGCCTCCACATCTTAATTGCACTTAATTATGCATGGCATTTCTCCTTACAATAATTATATCAGAAAAAGAGGAAGGGTACCTTCCAAGTTTTTTGTCTTAAGCATTGTGCATAATTATCATTCAACATTGCTTTTCCTTTTGCACATACAAAAACATGCCATACAATATGGCTATTATACAAGAGATAAAAAAGAAATACCGGGTGTTATGCCGTTCACATATACCTTCACATATACTTGCATGTATGGATGGACTGAAAGCGCGACCTAGCCAATGGTGTTTGTAATATTTGTCTTCTGCTTACTAGGCAGAACAAAAAGTCCCGCAAAAAGGTATATCAAGGTAGGCCAACTACGCAATTCTCTGTCCTCCAGAGCCAGAGACTGGCGCCCCTCTAAGGAGAAGGGGGGGACTCAACTATAATGTCTGAAGATGTGGATTATGCCGAATATGTCCTATTTCTTGGACAATAATATTTACCAATAAGGTGAACATATAATAACTTTTATTGTGTAATGGCCCTTGAAAGGACCAGCAGGGATTTTTATAAATAAATAATGAACTCTGTCGAAGTACTAGTTATGGTGTAAAAGTAGACAGCAAGTTAAGAAATCCGAGAAATACTGTAATGTCTACATCTCAATCGTGCGTGGCATTTCTCTTATATTTCCGAAAAGGAGGAAGGGTACTTTCTAAGTTTTTGGTCTTATGAATTGTTCCTAAGTATTGTTGGACATTTCTTTTAGTAGTACGGACAAAAACATACAATACATATAGCTTCTATACTAGATGTATACTAAATATGTCCGCTTTCTTGGACAGTGGTTGATCAACTAGGTAGACATTAAATTTTGAACCTCAATAGCTTAATTAATTTCTATTCGAAATATGATCATTCAATAGTGTTATAACATTATGGTCGAAATGATGAAAATTAATCATTCTAAATATCTCATTGCGTTATAATTATTCTGGTCCATGGCCCTGTTAACGTTGTTATACTAATCATGTAGTATGTATCATGTCACCAAACTATTGTAACTGCTGAAATATACCAAATATTGTGAATTGGTTCTTGTTCGCAAAACATCAAAATGAACACCACCTATTAAGGGCCAAATTGCCCAGAATGTTCTTTTTTTCCCTTTAATGTTCATTTGATTTGTCGGTTGACAGTTTGGTGACAGTTGTTCTTTTGCAATAGTTTTGGTGGAGCATTTTGGATTTTGGAACAATGCTGCTCCAGGAGGAGTAACGTCATCAGTTATGTCTATTGCTTTTGGGAAAGGGGATGCCACAACCACCACCTTCACCTCTACACCATGGCACACGTGAACATGCAATGTCCCTGCGTGCAGTCATACAAGAAGGCAGTGGGTGAATTAAACACCTGTGGTCCCACGACTGGTCAGGCCGTCACACCTGCCTCCACATCACTAACTCATCACACCTTGTAGAGCAACTCTGTGAAGTTTGAGCAGCTCAGAGCTGCTCAGGGCACCCGGAGCTGCTCAACTTCAGACGGACCAAGGCCGTCTGTGGCTTAGGTTACCTCCGCGAGCTAAGGGAACCGAGCGAGCAAACAGAAAATCGCATGGCCTATGTCTAATTAAAAGTCACGACCTCTGCCTGAGTTGCTCGCGTGTGGCTCACGTTTAGCTCGCCTTCCCCAGTAGTGATTAGGTCTAATGTCCCAAGGCTGCCAAAGCGGGCGTCCGCTTACCAATGACAACAAAAAACTGGTCGTCGCCTTTTGCTTCACGCCAAAAGATTTATCTTCCAGGTAACTTTGAAAGATAAACGAGAGGCTGTGTGTGTGGAGGGTTGTGGCACATGATGTTCCAGGGTGTTTTTGTGCCGGCTCTAGGACCATGTCGCATTCATCCAATTAGGAACCAAATAAGGTAAAGTGGTTTTAAAGGGGAGCGTCGATAAGGGGAAAAGTCTTTTAGTCTCAGACAAAAACATTGTTTAAAGACGGCTCCCCTCATATTGCTTTTCCCCCGTTCTGTGTTTATATTAAGTCGGTCTGTCGCTCGGAATTTCACATGCGAATTTGTAAAAGGAACTCCTTTTTGTAAAACACTTTCTAAACATGCACTGATATTGAAATCAACAATCTGTATTTGTGACTAAAGTTCTAATCAGTATGTTTCTTTAATAGGTGGGTATTATTTGCCATGTAATGTTAACTCATCCAGGCCGTTTCTTTTTGTTCGTCATCCACCTAACCTGACCGTCCCTCCATCTCTTTAACTAGCCTTAAGCACCTGGCTTGACAAAGATCCATGAAGATAATTGCCCATCTTTAGAGGATCAAGGTGAGGAAAAGGGCACAGAACAGGTTTTCTCGTCGCGTGTGTATAAACAAGCCGCGTGGTTTTGATTAGCCATTAAAAGTCGCCGGCGGCAGTGTTTTACCTGGACCAGGTATCGGGTCGGAGAGTCACTCACTCCTAATGAGATCAATCTCCACCGTCGACCGACCGGGGGTTATTGGGATCACCCCCGACCGTCGTCATTGCCTTCGGGGGGAGATCTTTCTTGTCTGGGCCGCATAGACCACTTGTAAAAAGGAAACACCGTTGCAAATATAAGAGGATCTGAGAAGATGTTGATTTATCCTCAAACATGTTCAATGTATTTTAACTGGGACCATCATTTTTATACAAAGGCAACTCTTAGCTTGATTTCTATCATAGGATTGCTTATTAGACAATGTTGATTTTGAACAGGAATTAACATTATCTATCTGTACTATTTATAATCTTGTTAAGTCGTTAAGTTGATAATCTCTCGCCCACCCGTCTTTATATTAAAACCATTCTAAAAATGTGAATGACCTGTAGGGTAAACTGATGAAAGGTGGTCGTAACCCTTGTATCACCATTCATTTGAAACAATATTTTCACTTTTTTTTATTGATATAAACAGATAAACATCATTACTTTACAGTGCTTTTTTATAACGTCGTACAATAGACATAATCGGAAAATATAAATACAATTATTTAGAGTAACTTACTCATCTCAGTTTGTCTTCATGTTATTCAAATTCCATGTAGGCCTACCTTTTTCAATATAGGTACTTTGTATCTTTTCCATTATAAGATGTTTTCTAAATTCCTCAATACTTTTAATATTTTGTATACATGATAGTAAACATTCCCAATATTTATAAGCTCGGTATTACAAAAACAACTGTATACTTACTTGATGATCCAATCAGTCCAGCTATGACACTATACTTTCAAATGATCTATTGACCAAGGGGACTATGCCTACTGGAGACGGCCGGAGATGGCCAATCAATGTCAGCCTCCACTTGTGATCATTATGACAGCGTGTTTTATTAACCTCCCAGCCTCAGATCTATTCACCCCATTCTGCGGCACAGGCCCCCGGGCCTCCCCCTCTCTCCTCACATCTACTTTCCCAGCCGCCCTCACATGCATCCTTGTCATACACATTCTCAGTGTCTCGGTGGGTGCATATCCTATTGGTCTTTTGAAAACAGAAGGCCATAAATGACAAACAGACAATAATCTTTTTTTGATTCATTGCCTTTGTCGACCAAAACCAATGGCTTCCGTGTTGGAATTGCCGACCCAGAACCGCAACTGACCGCACTTACTGGACCCAAACCTGTAAGTTGAACATCATTTCTTTTTAGTGATGTACTGCAGCATTTCTTGTAAGAGTAACATTGAAGCTTAACTCGAAAAAATATTGATCAGTGAAATGATAGAAATGATAGCAATACCCAGCTAAGAATGTTATTAATATCAATTATACGAAGTAAGGAAAGGAAGTCAGAAGAAACAGATTTCTCTGTTGAACCAAGCCAAGTCGCTGTCACAAAATGATGATGTTGAAACATGAATCCATAGTAATTGACACATGTGGAAGTAAGAAGACATAGCACATGTGTTTTTAGGAAAGATTACATCTACCTCCTTGGCCAGGCATCTATAATTCTGCATGTTTACTATTACTCACTATAATTCTTTTTGTTCATCATCATCACTTCCCATGTTATCTCCACTAATATCCCAGGCACCCCACCTTCCTGCACTTGCCACCCCTCTCCCCAAAGAAGGGGGCACGTGAGTTGAGAAGGGATACCCACCCCAAGGGGGCCAACAAGAGGTAGAGAACTCTGGCGAATTAAAAATCCATGGTTGGTCAACTCAGTTTTGATAAAATGCGGGGACAGTCAACTTCCGTAATTGTTAAATGTACCTTTTGTGGTATCCTATGGCATTCTCCACACTGTAAAAAAAAACCCGTAGATTTTACGGTAAACTACTGGCAACTGTGGCTCCAGTAGAGTACCGTTAATTTGACGGTTGACCGTATTTATTACATGACCGTAGTTGGTACGGACCAAAGCCGTTTTATTTTCACAGTGTTATACCGAAGAAAATTGCGGTCAACCTTCATTATGACAGGCCAATACCGTTTTTATTGACAATTTATTACCATTATATATAGGCCTACCATTGAAATAGTTCAAATTACAGGCCAATAGGCTAATGATCCTGTAAAAGATTGTAAATGCAACATACAGTGACATCCACTATTTCTTCACGCCTTATATGCCAAACAATTTTTTGCATACATCCATGGCATTTGATCAACCAAGAAGTAAATTTCAAGGCAAGAGTCAAAACTCTTTCAACATCATGCATATACAAATGTAGAGTTGACCTCTGAAGCAGGGAAGAACTGAGCTACCTCTTGTGAGTCCCAGAAACATAAACCCATACCCTAGTCCCTATGTCTATCGACATGTGAAAAAGGTGTTTCAACAAAGTACATCTTCAAAAACTCATACAAGACAATTTTCCTTAAACTCAAAATACATTTTTATACATTCCATATACATTTCTTAGATACTCTACAGTACCTAGAAAATTCTCTGGATTTCATAATGAATTAATATTAACATTTAGAAGAAAAGAGCTACATAGAATTAGCATACACTGTCACCTAGTGGAGAAATGTTGAACTACATATAAGGATAATGAGGGTCATGCACTTGGTCAGCCTAAATTTTACATTCTCCCCCTCCTAGTCTGGCAGAGTGACCTAATGCTGTGCTATTTAGGTCAGGTATTGCAATCCAGTAATGGTGGTAACCTTGACCAAACCATAACTTCTAATGCACATGTGCCTGACCCAATACTCTGTTGGTGTCTACTACCTATACCCAGTCTCATACCCCTACTATTTCAGTTGAGAAAAACTGTTTGCCTTTGTCTGACCACAGGCCTTCATAGCTCAGTGGTAGAGCACAGGCTTTGTATGTGAGAGATCCCCGGTTCAAATCTCAGCTCGTTCCAAGTAGTAAAACTACAAATACTCTGCAATAGTCAGAGCACACACTGAGTGATTTTTTTTATAAAGTTAATATAAAGATATGGAAATTAATGGTTAAGGGGTAAGCTTATCCTTTGATGTTTTGTAGGGATGCTAGATCTATGTATGGACAACATAAATGCTGGAGATGTAAATGGGGACTCCCTTTAGGCTGTGGTACTGAAAAAAATTTAAATCTACCAGGGTATAGCTGACAAGGTTATTGTACTAAAAAGGTGTGCACCTGTAAAACCTACAGAAAAGGTGTTTAAAGCATTTTGCAAATGTTGTAACACTTAATGTTGTAATACCTAAGGCCAGGGCCACTCAGATCACAAGGCCTGACTCAGTACATTCATATTTAGTCCGCCTTGCCAGACTATCCCCCTCCTCAAACCAGTGCATTCCTGCCAGATAGGAGTGATTTGTCATATTTCAAAAATATAATGTTTACAGAACTCTACCGTAAAAATCAGTTACCGTTATATGTACGGTTGAATACCATTATATGCATTGATTATACAGTTTTTGTCCGTAAAATAAAAAACGGTAGATTACCGCCATGAAAAACGGTGGTTCCCTGTATATTCTACGGTTATTTTTTACAGTGCACTCAAAAGCTCCATGGGTTTTGGTTACAATCAATGATTCAAAAGTAGCAGCCATTTAAGATATATGTTTTATCTTATATGTGGAGAAAACCTAAAGATATAGGGACAGGTAGCGGACTGAGACTTTGGGAAAATGGTGGTAGAAGCAGTCCGGCATAGAAGGCAAGTCTTGATCTATAGTTTGGTAGAAGGTAGTTACAATCAAAGAGTCAGTGGATCCCTCCAGCCAGTCATCCACCCCCCTCCACGCACGCCCCCCACAACCACCCTACCCAAGAAGCTTTCTATGCATTTACCTTTACCCATCCTACCCTCTATAGATCTTCCCCCTCTCCTCCAGGCAGTAAGATCATACAGATAATGTAGATGTATATACATGCCTTTCAACACTGGTGTCAGGGAGTCATCCTGCATGGAGTATCAGGCATGATCACCCGCCCCCTTCAACCTATCACCGGCAGGATGGGACAGATCACCTAATTTCCGTGTGAAACCCTATCTAGTAGATCAGCGATAATTTGCTCTGAAGGTCTGACACACAGAGCTTTAGATCGATTGGTTTCTTCTGTATTGGCGGAATATGCAGCTGTGTACTCTGAGGAAGTGGCCATTGTTGCATCCATATGATATCAATGCATTGTTCGTGTTATGTGCCAAGGTCATTGTATGATTATTGATACTTGTATGGGGAGATTTCCCATCGTAAACAAGTTGCATATATATAACATGTTGATTGGTTAACACATGCAGTGCATTTTCATGGAGATGTTGCACGTTCTGTCACAATGTCATGATAAGGAACATAGGCTATATATGGATAAGCCAACGTAACTTTAATTTGCCTTTTTTCTCAAATGTAGACCAAGATCTCATAATTATGATAGGTTCGTTTCTATGAAAGAAATTATTCACTTATTGATCATTCTTAGATGGTCTATCTTAAATCGGGTGTCTCATTTATCTTCACATTCCCCTGGTTAGAATTGATGTCCACTTTCCCTACTTGTTCCTGCATTCATTCTATACCTAGAGGCCTACGGGGTTTCCTTACATTCTTGTAATATGTCGTTCCGGCCTTAACCCAATAGATATCCCACGGGTTCGTACCAGCAACGGTCTCGCTCGTAGCCGAAGGCAGTAGACCAAATAATTGATGCGTGAAATGATACCCACAAGAGGTAGGTTATCACTATATCATGTAGAGACCAAGTCGATAACGGTTAATAATTGAGACGTGAATTACTCTACATGTCTAAGATGTCGCTATGAGTAGCGTGAGTATAGAGATACATGTGGATATTCGTCGAAGGTATTGCGTTAGCTTTCTTAGAGAGGTGTTGTTTCAAATTCTCAGTATTCCCAAAGATTTACAGGTATATGAACTAGATGAAATTTCGTATTCACAGTTCCAAATGCTTTGCCTCCAAATATCCTATAACACTAGTACTCTCACATTCATCGAATGCACAAAGAATTGTTCGGTTCATACTTCAGGAGAGAGCGTTTTACTACGCATATTAACCAATTTGAGGAACAGCTATAACAAGTGATAAATCCTTTGTTGTTCAAACACTGTCACAGGCTATATATTGGAGTTGCGTGCAGGGACCACACAAAACGACATGGTCTACATGACGACCGATATCATACAACGGACCGGTTCGTCTAGGTTTCACGCCAACCCCCGTTCTGTATACCCAAGCGTAACCCTATTGAGTTCTCCGAAACCTGTCTTTCAGATACCTTTTACAGACTAGGCTTATACCCCTTACAGACAGGCCCCAGAATACGCATTATAGGCCTATGTCTGTACTGAGCTGTCATTGTGAGCGCATTTTGAGGATAGTCTGTAGTGTGCAATATGCCTGTATGAACTGTCAATATTATTGCATTTTGGAGCTTGTATGTAAAGGGTATAACTTATTAGGTACTTTGTTTAGAGGTAATTTAATATATCCTTTGCCAAAATAGGTCCAAGATGTGCATGGAATAGGCCTATTGGCAATTTTAGAACAGGAACAATGCGCATTCTAGGACTAGTCTGTTAAAGGGGTAACATTGGTAAACAGGACAAGGAAAGGCATGCCTGAGACTACCAGAATTCACTTGCATCTACTGAGATTGCTAGGAGAGGTAATCAGCAAAATGCGGAATTGCATGAAGTCAAAGGTGGATCCACGTAAGTAGCCCGAGTCCCATTCTTTTCTTTCTTTTGAACAAAAAATTGCTTTTTATATACAGGTAAAAGGTTTCGGCTTAGCCATTCTTCCAATTACAATTATGAGTGAAGCAACATTACTCTGAATAGATATGGCAACTATTCAGTCATATCTCCGGGGCCTGGGAATCCAGTGTGCATTAATTTTGTAGCCATCTCGATAATAGCCTTCGTTTATGTGTGCTCAAAACAATTAGTAAAATGATTAGTGGATATGGTTCTCTACCTCTAACGGTCAAACAAGCATCAAAGCACACTCACTCTAGAATGAGGTTACTGTTACAGGGTTAATTATAAGGAGATGACATTGGCCTTGAAATTTGGTAAAAGGAATGTCACTCATTATTAATTTTCCTGAACAATCAATTATCTTATTTCCGCATTACCCGTTGTCCATAAACAGTCCCCATATCCAAGTAAAAAATCATCGGAATCTTCAAGCAAGTTACTTTTTTGGGGTTGGTTATTGCATGCGACCACTGGAATTGACATGTTCTAGATGATCCTGGGTATAAAAAGCACCATCGAAAAAAAACTATGAATAAAGGCTATACCTTGGACCTCTACAAGTATCTCATGTAATACATTCTATAATACAAGACAATACAAATCTTACTAGAGTATCCTATGATCCCCCTTCCATCTTTTCCACTCCATTTCACAAATTTTAAAATCCTCGGAATCTTCAAACATGTTCGTTATTGCATGTAGGCCTAACCACTCGCATTGACATATTCAATACAATGATCCTGGGTATAATAAGGGGCACAATAGAAACAAACAAAATCATTGAATGAATAAAGGACATACCTTGGACCTCCACAAATATTTAATGTCATGTTTCATATTATAAGACTTATACAAATCATACTAAAGTACCCTAAGATCCCCCCACCCACTTTTTTTTCTCACTTCGGTGGTCTCAATGACAGACAGGTGACGGAGGTAAAGACGGGGTCAATTGTAAGTATAGGATAGATTTCCGTACACCCTGGGGTGCCCTGACTGGTTATAACAGTAAGTAGGGCAGAAAAAGCGGGAAACAAGTTCCCTATAACCACCACCCAACCAGCCATCCGTGAAGTGGCGGTGGGCCAAGGTAACTTTATATATATGGGATGTAGAGAATAAATTATAGGAAGGAATTTTATTAGTATTTTCAATTTTTGCAGAAAATGAAAAACATCCTGAAGTGCGCATACTATGAGCACGGAGAGACAACGGATTTACTTTTTCTGAGGGAACAATAGATATAAATAATCTTTCTTATTTCTAACCTTCAATTTTCCTATCTCCATATGACTAATAATTAACCTTAGGCCTATTCTTAAAATGAGAAGGACGTTGGGCCTTTCTGGTTTGCTGCACCATCGTATATATTAAATACGTGTATACTTACATTTAGTATAAGCATACACTGGTATCCTTCTACTTTGCAGGTACAATGCTATAGGAAACCATACAGAGGTTGACAGTACAACCCTGAATACGAGGTGGGTGTCGAAAAATTACTGCCTGAGGCTGTTAGGCTGAGGGCTGTCATTTTTCTGACATGCCACTGAGTATAAAGGGTTATATTGTCAACCAGGGTTAGTTTTCCTTATATTATATACCATATTTTATAAGTTATAAGGAGAAAAGATAGGAAATTACCAGTGGAGCAAAGTGGGCAGTATCACAATGTCTTGACTATGCACACACTTTTACTGGTCTCAACTAGTTTACCCTAGTGTTCTTCATTTCTCTAAATTATAGGACTCTATACTATTTCAATTTAATCAGACTGCATTATTTTACCTGACATTAAAAAAATAATCATGCAAATGCATTCAGAATTCACAAATAAAGAGAAATACATTTTACACCATAAAGCAAGGTGGGCAGTATAAACTAAAACTAATTCAAGCAATCCGTAAAGGCCATTCACCTGCCCATTATACCCATAAATGTACCCTATGTGTAGGATAATGGACGAGTAGTAGTGCATGGGGTGGAATAATTCCACCCCATGCACTACTACGAGTCCATTATCTGACATAAACCATGAGAGAAAGTATCTCATGCCCCTTGGTACCTTATGAACTTCTGAATTCACTACTTAATTCATGATCATTGATATAAAAGTTCACTTTGCCTCTGTGTGACCCTAGTGGATGGCCCTAGACCCCTAAATACGAAATGGGCATTTTCTTAAATTCAACAGAGTTACACTTGCCCTAGTGATAATGACATAGGCTTTATAAATAAAGTGAAAAGGGGCATAAGCATTTTTTAAATTCTAATGCAACATAAGAAAAGGATAAGTGGCAATGACATGTGGCATTAGCATTTCCTAAATTTGACATGCAACATTGGGATCCCCCTATCAAGAGCCCCCACCTGTGCTCTGACCGGCGCTCCTCCACTCTGCAGCGAATAACCGTCCCCACTAGAAGTAATAGCCTGTGATCACTCTAGTACCTGAGGTGTCAATGTGGCAGAGTGAAGCTCCTTACCAGCAGAGGGGTAGGGGAGGGGTGTAGGGGGAGAGGAGAGGGGTGGAAGGGTGTTGATTGCCTGCTGAGTGTACAGTCATAGACTGTAGTTACATCCCACTTCACTAGTCACCCAAACTCAATGAAAGGGTAAATCTGGGTCAGAACAGACTAAATGAACCAACAATGGATAAAAGGTAAGACTGACCAGACTTCTAACAGCTGCCCCACTAGGGTAGTGGTTAGGCTGTGGCACTATGAATCCTAAAGTCAACGGTTCGATCCTGGGCTGTGCACATCAATGGTCAAACTTTTCATAAATTCAAAATTGGGTGTTCTTGGCAGTATATGTGAACAAAAAATCAGCAACTGTGCATTATTTGAGAGAACGAGTGCATTATCAGAGTAGCAGTGCATTATCACCTGAGAATGCACTGCTAGAACAAAGGAAATCCGAGTGAGAGTGGTTTATCCTGGTTTAATTGGGTGCAATTAAAATGTACCATGATATCCTTGATGTATGATAAATAAAAGAATATTTCTGGTGAACAATCGTAATTTAACTCCATACAATTATAATGTGGTGTGCATACAATGACGTACATGTGTTCCAGCATGTTCTCTAACAATTAGGATAATATTTTTCACGAAGAAAATAGATAATAATTTATTGTATAAATTTATTATCAAAAGAAGTCTAGTATGAAATTGTACATTATTAATATACATAATTGACAAAGTCCAGCTTTGTTCAATGATAATCAGTTCCGATGGACCAGCGAATATAACTTCTTCTATGGACACTATTCATAGGAATGACATTTTATATGTGTGTATCGTTAGAGGCCTCTATAGGCCTATACATTTTCCCGATACATGAGGACAATCTGTTTTATTTTACAAAAAGTTCTAGTTCATTGGTGTTTTCCAAAACTCTATTCGAAACTTCAGGCATGAGATAGATAAGGTGTGACATAATATACTTTTATACAACTATTACTTCAATACTGCGGAATCAATCGGTAAATCCCCTAAGAGGTGTGACTGTTTTGGTCCATGTAGCAAGTGTGCACACTTCCGTCTTCACCCCTGGAACATTCTGAAAAGAGAAGCAAAAGATTAAAAGATTTTAATTACTATGTTTCAATGTGAGAACAATACAAAGTACGTATTTACATATAACTATTATTTTTCTCTGACAAACACACCCTCTTGAAAAGTTTCCTATTTTTGGTATCATTTCAATAGGAACTTTATAATAATAAAGCTAACATAATCTCGTACCAAAAGATATACAAAATTATCTACGGGTGATGATTTGAAAACTAGGTTCAGGCAAATGCTTGAATGTCTAAGCTATTGCAAGTTGTGGGTATGATGTAGTTTTAGAACCAAGGGCCATGTGTCAGAACTCTATACCCGATGGATCTGCCGACGGCTATGCCAGTAAAGTGAAGGTATAAAGAAGTACACATGTAGATATACTGAAGACCAGACTGCCAGCCGTTTATCACAGGTCAGACCATGTAAAAACAACAAAAGTGAGAGGGTAGAGCAGTAAGTGACCTTATTATGAAGACATATCATACAATAATATACCTCGGCACTGACTTGATTCACCACTGCACTGGTAACACAGTTTTTTCACAGTTGCATGCCTCTGGGCCCTTGATAACGATTGCCGGGTAACGATTGCTGGTATACAGTTTAGGGGGGGTTCCGCTGTTTTCTCTATTTATACGTTTTTTACCCCCTTCCTTTTTTTAGACAGTGTAGGATGGTATTTCCTGGTTCGGGTCCGATCATATACATACAGTACGCCTATAAATATGTTCTATTCAAACCCCCTTAAAATTCAACAAAACAACTGGTCACCATAGAGTGGTTTCCTATCTATTTCCGGTATAAACATTCTACTTTCGGTCTTTCTGATTGGCTTATATATATTGAATATTGGCTGATGTATACTGAATATTGGTTACTCCTTACCAGAGATGGCTGATGGCTGAGCTATCATGTCTACAAGGTTATCAGTAGTTCCCCCCATATACTCCTACCCTCATACCATTAGCTTCCTATACTTATCCCCATATCCTCACTCGCCTTGGGGCACAATTGCCCTAGCCAGCGCTGCTCAATGGCAGGCAGAACAAATTGCATACCTATATTTTCCAAAAATGAGGCCGCATATTTAGGACTGATTCTGTCTGGCTGTACTCGATAGAAAAACTCCTTTATGGGTGCTGCAATTTGCCTTTGAGCAAGTTGTTTTTTGTCATCCGGGTTAGCTTCTGAGGTATACAAAGCTCCCAAAATCAGAGCCAGAACATTGACAAATGGAAACCCATGTAATACAAGCTTAGTATTTTTTCTATAAGTAAATTATTATTTGACTGTAAACCATTGGATTTTTAAACAATTTGCCTTCTAATAATTAGATACATATACATTCATGTTAGTGACCAAAAGCTAACTATCGTGTTATAGCTTGACCAATTTCAATACATATATGTATTTCCCAAATGTCTTTGATATAATTTTGCGTTACAATTTGTACCTTTCCGTATAATTATAGTCTTCCATATAGCATAGTCTAGTATACTGCCAGCTTCCGATACTCGTTTTTCAGTGGCCACCCAATACACAAACATAAAAACGTGATAAAATTGGGAAGCGCCACCCCCATCGCTACAGCTGGATCGAACTATGCACGTGCTTCCTCTGTTCCTTAATTGATCCCCAAAACTTTGGCCGCAAAATGATAAACATACATCATGAGGAAATTAGCCCACGGTCACAATCATCACATCCTTAGTTCTCTGGTTCTAGTATCGACACACTTCAAATGCTTTTGTAAATGGCACAACACAAGATAGATGTCGAAAGCGGTCACCGGCATTTTCAATTGGGAGAAACATTCCAGTGATACCGTCTGTGAAATTACTTTGATCATACTGGGTACATTACAACATGGATTAGAATATGGATTCAATGAAGGTTTCTCTGAGTACTTGAATATTTTGAATCTATGGTCTCAAGCCGTAACCGTATTGAAGATAATTGACCGGCTTTCTCTGTTTTCTTGGCACTGTTATAATCCTGCTTAAGGGAAACCAAAGCATACCTTGGTATAATATACATTCTGATAATCATTTAAAGATAATCAGAATGGCCTATTTATGTGTTTAGCAAGGTATAGAGTTTAAGGTAGCTTCTCGTCAAATAGGCCTATACAGTATTGTCTACATTCAATTACTCTTAACTCTATAGGTTATCAACATTTTCATTGTTTACTCGATTTCCTTTTCACTCTCTGTTTCACTTTTTCAATATTTTATCTTCTGTTGATCTTAATCAAAATATAAATCATTCTGCAGCAAGCTCCTATCCAGTCATAATCTGCATGTTATTTCAAACTTTATTTAAACAATTTTCCTATATTCGGCTAGTCGTACCGGGACACCTATTCTGCCTTGGAAAAAATCGGGACCAAAGATTGCTCACAATACGAACAAAAACACTCACACAAATTTGAACCCAATTGGCGAAGGGATGCTAACCGCGCAAACATAGAATGATTGAGTGTGTCATAAACGCCCGTCTTCACGTTGAAGATTGCGCACTTTGAGTAATTCCCGAGCTGCTCAATGGCGGCTTTCCCCAGTGTCAGGGCCGCAGTGCACTCACCCAGGTGATTGAGCAATACCTGAGTGTTTGTGAGCTGCTCAGTAGGGGGCGCTCATTTATTTACAATTACATACCCATTGCCTTAAGGACGTAATTGATTAACTATGCAGTTTATCCCAGCAGGCGATCATAATTAAGTGATCGTTTTGCGCCTGGTATATGATACAAGTATGCAAACGGACACCTAGTTGTAGTGCGTGGTCGCTTACGTACATATTCCATTGTGTTAAGTTTGACCTATGAAAATATTAAAGTTAGATTACTCATTTTTGAAAACGTGCCACCTGTCACATGTTCCATGGAAAATATAAAAAGGGGAAACAAAACATCAGAAAAGACTTCCAGTCCTTCGATACTGTCCCTTAGGTATACACATGTATTATAAAAACCAGCCATACCGGAATTCGTTTTGGGCCGCGAACTTGGCTGCCTTGTTTTCCTGTAGCAATCTCAGTGTAAAATTATAGATTTTTACCCCAGGCAGTGACAGACACGGTTCTAGGGCAGCCCCTCCGTGCCAAAACACTTATTACCCTAACCACAAGTCTCGGTTCATGCTCCAAGGGCGTCTCAAATCCTATATAACCACTGGGTTTAATTGCATAAACTATTTGGATCCTGTTGTTTCAACGGTATCTGTTCCTATATGAAAAAACTCCGGCGATACTTAATAAGAGTTACAAAAATAACTTCTCTTTTTAGACAGGAAAGCTGTTTTTACCTCATTGCTATTCTTATAAAAAAAATTGTATATCAAATCTGTTTTGCTCTGAATGAACCTAATCATCATAGGTCCATACATGAATGGACTAAAAGGCCAAAATGTAAAATGAATAGGTCTATTCACCGACAAAATTGAATTTATTTCAATAGTCTTAATATATAGTATTGTATCGAAGTAAAAGTAGTCTTGGACTAGTATAATAATCGTTCCTGAAAAATGATTAAAACGGAAGCCAAATTGCTGTTTCACGTTACTTCTCATTGATTACATGGGTTAATTATGTACCCCTCAAAAGGTTACTGTATAGATATTTTCGCGAAATCTCTTGGATTTCACACAGAACTCCAATTTGCTCGATTTAATTTCGCGTCTCAAAGACCCAGGTCACTTTGTAATATTGTGAATGATATTTTCATGGTGTATATTATATTCGGGAATATTTCGCAAACGCGATCGAATAAGGCGAGAATAAATAAGGCGCGGAAATAAGTACGTTGATAGTATATAATTTATTTTACTTGTTTTAAAATGATTTTACTCTGAGATTTGGGAAAGCATTAAATGAATTATGAATTAAGGGAATAAGTAGAGTCAGAAGAGAAATAATCATAGATCCTGTTTGCCTTCAATTACATTTTTAATAAGTAAAGTTACCAAGTTACTCCCCTACCTCAGGGAATCCCCCTTACTAACGCTTCCGGGGGGGGGGGGCACATGCGGATTCAATAATTTTCAAATTGGGTAGGCGATCCTATGTAAAGTTTTTTGCGCACTTATTGTGCACTTAAGAATTATAATTGATGGAAAATAGGTTCTGGTGCTTCCCCCTAAATCCACCCCTTTCGTCTTCCTTGAAATTCCATCTTGCCATACCACCAATGAATCAGAAGACACAAGTTAAGTTTCTTTTTTCTTTTCTTTTCACGATCTGGCAGAGCTGTATGTGCGTGCGGACTGAGTGACACATAAATGTTTTAAGGCCTCATCAGAGAGGTTGACAGCTAAAGGAGCTGGAGGAAGGCCTCTGCTAAGTGTATGTATACGCGGTCTCCTCCAGGAGACAGCCAGGAGGAACCGCAGGAGGAGAAGGAAGCAACAGGAGTACAGGTAGAGGATGGGACACGCCCTAAACTCCAGAACATTCAAGTTCCTGATGTTTGATCTCATCTCCAACTGGCGTGTATAGCAGTGTACAGACATTATGAATTCTGTATAGATGTCTTATATAGGGTGTCTGTCTTCAAGTTAGACTAGGTAGATGAGACAGGCATATGTTTTGCTTAGTTTTCTTTGAAGTTTTGGAAGTGGCATGTATGCACTAGTTTGTTGGAGTTGGGAATTTTACATGCTTTTAGAAGTTGGAGTTCATAGAGATCGACAAGTGGTTGGAGTCTTTCTGACGGCTGCATACATGATTATAATGTTTTCAGGCATATTGGCATATTGATTAGAAAGAAGCCATGACTTCATACATGCACTTATGTGTGGGCAGGACACACAAACCATGTAATTTATACCTTTCAAGCATACTCCTTATTTGTATATACGAACAGGAAAGATGCATGAACTATGAAACATTCTCAATAAAATTAATAGCAATACATTATCCTGCCCTTTGGTTTGGAATTAAACTGTTCATGGTTGAGCTATATGCTATCCATGGAAACCAGCCAATTGTCCATATTGCAAAAGTGGCAACACGTCCAAATGAAAACTTCAGAAAATGGGCTACTCAGCCGTCGTGACAGAAAAGAATTATTGTTTGGCTCCTTGACTATGGAAATCTGGTATACAGAAAATTCTACAAGACCAATGACAAAATAAAACTCGACGCGTGGTTGCGTCAGAAATATTTGGTTTCAGTACTTTTGTTTACAAGTTTCAATTTAAGTCATAACCCCCTCCCCTTCCCCTCAGCCCTTCATTCCCACCACGAACTTTATTCGTAATCCGGTCACCTGGGATCTTTTAGTTGACTTCACTAGCATGGTCACGCGCCGCTCCCTTTTAGAGAACTAAATGCATTTTTAAAAGTTAAGTCGCCCCTAAAGTTATTAAGGACATACATTCCAATAGCGGCCCCATTCACATTCCAAAATCCTAGATCCGCCACTGTCAGTTTCCCACCTTATAAGCCATTAGTTATTCTTTACCAACTGGGCTGTTTTCTATGTTAGATGTTTGGGATATAATTGTGAAGGTTGAGGTTTGGTCCTGGTATGGCAAGCGAATTATTTTGTTTGTTTGGGGTCTTTAAATTGGATGTTGCTCCTTTTTTCTTTTCAAAATATTACTTTAATCAACCCGGAGTTTGTCCTTCCTAACCTAGCTGCGCATACACCTTCAGCGTCTATCAGGTCTCTATACTGCTTAATCCAAGAAGATACATAATGGAAAATGTTGAATTAACAAAAGTAGTACATCCATAATCACTACTAAGTACGTATCATACTCTCCCCGAGATCCAACCGACTATCAAACCTCCTTCTCATACAACCCCTCAACAATTCTTTTTTCACCGACACCCCCCCCCCCCCAACACAGTTTTTCCCACCTTTCCATCCACCCCATTTCCCCCTGAACCCATCCACCCACCTGATGCTCCATATGACCCCACTCTCCTCCACAACCCCTTAGTCTCCCCCATTGAACGCCTCCACCCCCTTCTACAACCCCACCCCTCCCCCCCCCCCCCACCCAACTCACCTGCCAAATAAGCCCTTACCCCCGCCCTCCACAACCCCCACCATTTCGCTGGTTTCTCTCGTGCCATTTGATCAGTACGCACTTTGACGTCTGACACAATGGGTACCAGCAGTGAGCTGCTCCCGACGAGCTGCTCACTCTTTGTGTCGCGCCCTCTGGTGGCGTGTGAGCGAGTGACACTTTGCAAAGACTTCAAAGGCGGGTATTTTTCCATGGAGACAGAGGCCTGTCACCCCCCCCCCCCCCAAACTCCCACTCCAGGTCGGTCCTACTCACCCACCATGGAGGAAAGGTTGAAGGGGGGGGGGGGACTTCAGTTCAACATTTCAGGATTTGTGAGCGCTTAATAAAATATATGGGATAATTATAAATGGTAGCATGTGGATGAAATGAAGTTACATGTACTCAAAGTTTATTCAAATGAGCCACATCAGTGGGGAATTCCGTTTGAGTGTTTTCCTTTTGAAACGTACAGTCATGTACATGTATGATTATAGCGGATTACCAGATTACCTCCTGTTATGTATAACCGTTATAGGTTACCACATAGCCCTGGAGTAGTGCAGGCATACAACCTTGTCCGGGACCTTGTCTTTTACAGAAGAAAGACCAATGTTCAAGTTTCCCCCGTCCTCTGCCCTTGTTTTTATCATTAGCAAATATCCATAATCCTTTCCCAGCCTTGAACCAAGAATAAAAGCGTCTGGTGAAAGTCAATGGTATGAAACAATTATAATCGTTGGGGTATTCAGACCAGTGCTCAACCACTGAGGTAATTTTCTTCCTAGTATCGGTATGTTCTTCTCATACAGAATTATGATGAGCATTGGGAGTGCTTGATTTTAAAGTTAAACGCGATAACTTTTATATATTCTTTTACTATTATTGTACTAGTGCCTTTAACGTGTTATCAAACGTCGGTATATTACGTCGGTATAAGAGTCAGTCCATTCAGCAGTTCAGAGTAGGTAGGCCTACGTATACGTTTCTTAATAGTGAGTTTCACGAACCAAAACGCTTCTCGATGCGTTGACCTATCTCTACTATGTCCAATATATTTCAGATTATCAGTTCATAATTCTGAGACACAGTATGTATGAATAATCATAATATCAAAAGAGAGTAATATTGTTATAACGAAATTATTTTGCAATTCCTAAACCCCGACAAATGATAAGTTACGTTTACGTAACGAAATTTCATGGAACATCTGGAACTCCCATATATCTGACAGGTCTAGTTGGGACAAAGTTGCCCCCCCCCCCACACCTCTACATTCACCCCGATACACCCACTCCCCTTCGCTCCTCACCTCCCATCAACACGCAAACCCCCACTCTTCTACTCGTATCACCCGCAAACACCAATGCACGCATCTGTTGACAGGCCCTAAAAGAGCTTTCCGTCGCTCCCCTCAATGAGGTTTCTTGTAAAAGGATATGTCAATATGGATCTTTTAAAAGAAGGGTCTGTCGTGTAGAACATATCACTAGATCTGGAGGTGTGTGGTTTTTAGTGTTGTCACTGATATGGCGGGATCTTTCCCCAGATCTTTCTCAAATTTACTCTTACTGATAATTATCTTAGAATCAGATTTCTGGAATTTATGGCGACTGTATATTAGTATAGCAACAGATAAAATACTTTTACTCATTATGGAAGTAAAACTTTTTGTGTTAGAAACGAGGTTGTGTAAAGAAAATTGTTGGACCAGGACAAACAAGTCTGAAATATCTTCTAGGTATGTACTTCAAATGCTAATGTCATTCTTGGCTGAGGGCTCGTTTTATGATGATTGTTAACATGATTTATCTGACAGTTATGCTTCAAAGGCCTTTTTTCTTTAATTCACATCATTACGGGCTACCACTGAGGTTATCCACAAACAATAAGAATGATAAAGAAACCACACTAAATATTAGACAGTCCCAAATACATACATGTACGTCCTTTTCTATTGTATGGAGGAAACAGGGATAATAATAATAATACAAAATAATTTCTGATATAGGCCTATCTGAACGTTTTTAAAATGAGGTATCCGTATATTAGTAGGGTTTATCCCTTAAATCTGAGCGGCAACATACACAATTTAATAGAAAACTTTGCGTGCTTTAAAAATAAGATCCGGCGAAATATAGGTGAGTGGGGGCAACAGGATGCACAGACCTCTCTCACCTGGGTTGGCATGTTGGGAGGCGGGTGCGTTTCACAGGAGGAGATGTGAAAACACAAAGGCCAGTGGAGTGTAATGATATGATTCATCAAAATTGTCTCCCACTGCGGTCGCATACTGCGGATGGCTGTGGCTTGTTATGATGGCGGGTTATTGGTAAAAAAAATATTTTTGCGAAGTTGTTATTTTTGCGCAGTTGGCAACGGTGGAATATCTGCGAACATTTTGGATCCGTCTAAACGTACTAATATGCATAGAGGTATCAAGTCCACATCTGAGCATGGGTAAATCTTATACCCTTGTTTTAGCGAATTATTCGCGGGTAAAAATGTACCTACAGTTGTACAAAAAACGTTGCCAGTATGTGGGGGAGATTGTAGGAGTTGTGGGTGAGAATGGGGGGTCACAAAAGCATCTCCTCACACAAAAAAGGCCTCTCTTCGCCCACATCCCGAGAGCAGTAGTGCATTGATCAAACAAAATGCATTCGCAATATGTGCCGTGACACTTCACAAACTTTCAACTCGCGCCTAGGTTATTAAGTCTACATTTCTGGAGGCGTCAAAAACGATATGCTTCAAGAAAGTCGCCGGGCAAAAGGTGTCCCTTGGTGGGCGCATTAAAAGGGAGGTTTTGTCTCAGAAGTCTTTGAAGTTAGTCCGCTGGGTGGTGGGTGGTGGGAGCAGCTCGCGGCGACTAAGTGACTATATTGTTAAGGCAGTGAGCTGGTCGTTATGCTATGGGACTTGCTCAATGTTATAGGATTGAATAAGGCGGACTCGGGGGGTGTTTTGAGTTTCAACAAAAGGTAAGTATAATGTACTACTTAGATCTTTTAACCGTACATTTTCATATAATTATTGTATTATAAAGCAGAGCGACTCAAACAGGCATCTATTAAAGAAGAATATGAAATATATATGAAATTAGACTCCTTTACATACTCGTGTACTGTGAATATGACGCGTTTCGTTTGATGGATCATTGAATGTTTATATGAAAACAGTTTGTTATCATGCAATAATTATTATTGGTCCGTATAGGTTAATAAAGAACGAATAATTGTCCGGGTTCGTGGAGCTAACATTTTAAACTTGCACTAGAGAGACTTCCGGAGCCATGTCAAAAATTAGCAGAATTCTAGAGGGCGTATCAAATGGAATTAGCAATTAAGATTTCGCACTTGGACCAGTTCTCCAGAAAAAGATTTGGTTCAGGTGGTCGTCTAAAAGCTACATCAGCTTTAAACTGTTAAAAATACAGTTATAATGGCAGTTTAAAGAGGGCAGAATGCGTATTTTGGAGCTGCTAGCTGACGGTCATAAGATGCGCATTCTGACTCAAGTGTGTAACAGGTATAGATAGTAACTTCTACAAACGAGCCCTAGAATATATTTTGAACTGTTAGCATTATTATATGCGCACTTTATGGCTATAGCCTGTAAAGGGTATAACAATGTTTATCAGGCGACAAGTGTTCTTGACCTTGCAGATACAGGTATGTCTCTATAAGCATTCTTCTTGCCTGAATATAACTTCTCTGGCTCTCCTGACCAAATGCCACATTCATTCACCAGCACGAATAGCCAAAACATTTCGCACTTGTGCCAAAGCTTTGCGGTTGCATTAGAACCGCATAATACCCCTTGGCAAAAACACACGGCAGACAGCGTGACAGAAAAAGTGCCGTACCTAGCATGTATCATTGCCAGCGACGTAAAGCTAGGCAGTAAACCACATTTTAAACAGTAATAAAAAGAAGAAAATAACCTAGACCGCTCTAATTACTAACCTGCATAATGAAACCGATACCCTAGGATGCGCATTATGCCTTTAGTGAACTGTCATTATTATTATCATTATTATTATTATTATGTGAATTCAGAAGGAAGTCTGTAAATGGTATAATTCCACGCATATAAAAATTTGCTGTTGCAGAAGCAGCATTGTCTTGTACATTACATGTATTGCAGTATAGTTTGCGCGTTTAAGAGCACGAACAATTGCGTCATACCAAAGAAAAAAGGGGGAAAATGAAAGAAACAACGTCCCAATTATGTGTTCGCATATTCAGAGCTTTCAAGCGTGTTCATCCTTTCATTTGCACAGGGATCATGATACATACACCGAAGAAAACTATATCATAATGTATGTGTATGCACTGAATTGAACTGAGAAAGAGTCCCGTTTCTTGCACAATAATCAACTGCTTTCAACCAAGATTTCCACTTCCGGAGACCGCCTTTTCTAGCAGAATGCAAACTCCTAATGACGAACCGTCAGTTTTTTTCCTTTTTTCCCCCTTAAGATTACATACTTCTTAAATATACGTCATAACTATGAAATATATGACGCAAAGACAGCATACATATACATGCATGTTCAAATATTCTCCCTACACTAACCCAACACTTGATCGCACCTAACCAAACTCGGCGGCTGGGGTCAGCCCGGTGCAATATTTACATATACTTATTATTATGATTCTGAGGTAGACTGGGAGCGTGTGAACAGTATAGGAGGATTCCGAGGGGACCGACCGCTGGGTGAGGCAATAATATAAGGGTTAGAGGTGGAGAGTTTACTGGTTATGGTTGGTGTTTGTTCAACATACAGACTCGTATACTATATACCCGGAGCAGAAGGATATTCACCTCTTCTATTCAGGAGGTTGGGAAACCAATAAGGGACTTCCTGCCATCGTTTCTACATATATCTTGAACTGCTTTGAGGTATTTCTATGATGTTAAGCTATGCGTGCTAACGTTTCTTTTCTGGTTCAAATGGACTTCATGGTACAGTGATTTTTGGGTAAGAGCTGATTTTATAAGCGCCCTTTACTTAGAAGTGTCTTGCATTAAAAGAGAGACGGACGTTTTGGGTTTACTGACCAGTATCTTTACCAATAGTGTACACACATTTAACTATTCTTCTTGTACCTGCAGGTGTATTGATAACCAGTGTCCTGTACATGTATATAAGGCAACCCAGACAGCTTCTTGTCCTGTTGATTTTGATCGACGCCTATATATATGATACCGGCTGATTGCACTGGGGCAAAGTTTTCTTCACGTGCGGTCACTTTCATTTGGGGATGTACAGTTCAACTCACAGTAACCGTTTCTGTTGCAACACCAGTGATAGCTCTTGTTGTAACCTTACATGTTGCAGCAATTCATTTTTCGTGACTTCTCTGTGACTTTTCCATGACCAATTACAATATTACGTTCCCAATAGATAGCTCCATGCAAACTTTTCATTATAGATATTTCACATGACTTTTGAAAAAAGTGTGGACTTTCCTGCTGATGCATGTTTTTTCAATGTTAGTGGAAAACTGTCAATTTGCGAAGAAGATTGAGTAAAATTTCATGACAGTTTAGTACTATTAAAAAAATCTACTACTTATCATTTTTCAGGATTTCCAGGAGGTGTGGGAACCTTGCAATACATTTCTGTAAGCATTCATAATCCATATGTGCCGAAACACTCCGCGTGCAGTTCCGCCCTAGCGCAATCCAAGCTTGGATCTCTTTTTCCTTATGGTAACACACACCACCTTTTCCCCCTGTTCTAGGACCTTTTTCCGTTCACGACCGCCAAGTCGTGAACTAATAGGACAAGCACGTGGATATTCCAGCACGTGTATCTATATGTTAGCCCCTGTCCCTGTGGCCGGATTATGCCTTATGATCATCCTGGATCACCCCTGTCCAGGATCCAGCCACTGGTCTGATCCTGATCCCAACCTACCCTCCTATACCCACCACCTCTCCTACCGCCATAGGCTGCCATAAGGCTTAATCTCTTACCCCTGCTCAGTCGGCCGATATTAGGTCAATGTACTCTGACCTTCCATCTATTTTTTCCTATAGTGTTTTGCGTGTTGCTGTATCTATAGGGATTATATCACTGCTTCTAGGCTTGCTGGTCAAATAATTATATTGGTGGATATGCCTATGGTCAGTGGCATTGATGGTTGTAATATGATGGTTTATATCAATAATTTGAAAAAACAGTGAACCTTCAGGTTTCACACTAAAAAGAACAACCTCTGTAAAAAGTCTTTTCCTGAATTTGGTTACTGGTTTTGAATTCCACAAATAATCTTTTGTATAACAAAAACATCGTTTCCACAGTCCTGCACCTATTTATCAAAGGATCTGGTCCTTTGGGAAACGAGCTCCGATATTATAAATGCAAAATCTCATTTTAGTCACTTTCGATTACTCCCTAGATATTAAAAATAGAATTTACAATTGTAGAAATGCCTTTTTTTTATCAGGCTTTTAGACTTGTGGTTGTTTCCAGGTACTCTTCAGTTTTAAGGATCAATGATATAAAAACCATTACAATAGGCCTAATTAATACTCAAAACTTTTCAAACAAAATATTCGAAAAAAATTAATTGTTGCATAAATCTGAATGGTATTATCATTGGTCACAATGGTAGTAGAAAAAAGTGGTTCATATTACACGTGCACCAATGTCACCAGAACCCCCTCTATCACGTGCCTGTGTCCCCCATGTGTTATGGCACTGTGGACAGATATAGAAACTTGGCCAACAGGAGGTGGGGAGGTGGTGGGGGTAAGTTGTGGTTATCCTCTCATGTCTATCATACCAATGGCTAAATCAAGGACAAGGGCAAATCTGTTGGATAGTTCACAACTACGTTTTTCTATGGCTAATTCAGTGTCAGTTATTTAACCATTTTCATAGAGATAAAGATGCTGATATCTCCAAAATACAGTGCTTATGATTTTATCGACAGCTCTCATTGGGAAACCATTGTACTTTTATTCTAGTGGATAATCCCACAAGACAGTCATTGTACTTTAATTCTAGTGGATGATACCACTAAACAGCCATTGTATATCTTTCACTAGTGGATAATCCCGCAAAACGGTCATTGTACTTTAATTCTAGTGGATAATCCCACAAAACAATCATTGTACTTTAATTCCAATGGATTATCCCACAAAACGGTCACTGTACTTTAATTCTAGTGGATAATCCCACAAAACGGTCATTGTACTTTAATTCTAGTTGATAATGCCACAAAACGGTCATTGTACTTTAATTCTAGTGGATAATCCCACAAAACGGTCATTGTACGGATAATCCCACAAAACGGTGGCTACCAGGTGACTGACCAAGCAGCTCAGGTTCAATTCTCACCTGTGTGTGAATGAGGTAGGTCAGTGGTCAAATCAACAGGTGGGGAGTGTCCACTACACACCTGAAGTCACCCGACCTCCAGTACTAATCACCTCCTGTGTCCTACTATCCTATGTAACAATGTAAAGAAGCACCACCCCCCTCCCCCGTGAACGTTCTGTTTGGTGGATGAATAATTATGGGGATGGGTTGGGGGGTACTCTATCTAAATTAGAAAATAGGTTCGGGGTGTTACTTTAAGTATGTGCACGCACAAAGCGGGGGGTCTAATTTTTTTTGAAAATGTATGTACGTCCCTGTACAAATCCTTCAGCCATAGGTGGGTGAGGGGGGTCTGAATTTTGTGAAAATGTATGTAAGTTCCTGTTCACATCCAATGCGTATGTCAGCTCAAGTTTGGGTGAGGGGAGAGTCTGAATTTTCGGAAAATGTACGCATGACCTAATTGAAGGCCCCTTCCTTTCCCATTTAGAAATTATAGAAAGTGTCCCACAGTCCCAGCCCCCCCCCCCAACGCAGTCTATTTTCAGCCTTTTAAAATTGCCAAATAATCTGCCAATTTTGCTAAAATTAACATGACCTTGTAAAAGTGAAAACGGGGGATAAAAAGGCTTTTCAAATTGAAGAATTGTTTATAGTTCTAAACCACCAATTAGAAATTGAATAAGGAGTCCCACAATCCTGGCCCCTGCACCGTTAGTTCTTTTGCTTTTAGCATTTTAGAATAATGAAATAATGCGCTAATCTGCAATTGGCTGAAATTAGCATTTCCGAATAAAAATGAAAACGGGGGAATTTTCCATCATAAAATTTTCAAATTAAAGAGAAATGTTTTTTTGTTGTAAACCATGGCCATGGATTTATCTGTTTATTTCTTACCGTTTATGTTGTATAAGGAAACCGTTATCTACGACCAAACTCGAGCTCGTGACGATACTGCTTCAAAACTGCCATGGAAATGTCGAGAAATAGCTGTGATAAATTTTGGTTGTGAATGGGAAAGGTACTGATGGTGATTCTTAAAATGTCAGATATTATCGAAAATGAATGGCATCGGTATGGCTATGCTGAAAATAGCTTTAAGTACCCCCAGCGAGTAACCCCCTCCTCCAGGCCCAATTCTTACTTCCAGTGTCTCTCCAACTAACTCTGTTATTTGTAAACTAATACTGTTGTTGGTCCCTGGGCCAAAGCTTTCAATACAATACATCTAATGTGGATATTTGTAATAAAATGGTACCTTGATGACCAATTGATTAGTTCTGGCTCTTGTGACAGCAATTATTACTAGTGAATTCACATCAAATGTGCAATCACATGCATTTGTATGTAGCTATTCAGTGGAAATAATTGTTTTTGGATGAGAAGAAACTGCATTAGGGCCATCATTGATTTTCTCCGAAACAAAACCAATGCCATAGTTTGATTAACAGGATATACAGAAACAATTTGCAAAGTAAGCACGTTTCCTGTGTACACGTATTTCAATAGTTGAATATTTGAGAAATAAGTCCATTCTAGTTTACAGCAGAATTGAATGTTATCACGAGATAACTTTGTCTAAGTTTCGTTCCCTAATGGAGTAAAAGTAAGCAAAAGAATCCAAGCAATTTTGCTAGAGAAATCAGAGGTAGAGATTGTAAAACTATCAACAAGCTTATTTTCTATTCATTGCTCAAGTCTGTCAGCTTAACCAAAAATGACCCACCCTTCAACAATATAAAACATTGAGGATAAATTGAGGAAATGTAAACACGGTAAATTATGGCTACTAAAATCATGTTTGCATAATAATAAAAACAATTAACTAGCTACATAGCCTACAGTGCAGCTGGCAAAGCTTGAGACCGACATTGGCACCAAAGCGTGTTTACACAAGATCAAGCATGCTGGGTTCTAAAGAACCCAAAAGCTCCGTCTTATCCACCTTGTTAAATAGCTGAAAGGGAGAGAGAGAGGGGAGGGAGAGGAGGGAGGGGAGAGAGGTGAGGGAGGGACAGAGGGAGGGAGACAGAGAGAGACAGAGAAAGACAGAGAGACAGAGACAGAGAAAGAGACAGAGATTGATCGGAGTATCAAGGTCATTGACTGGACAGTTACAGACCGGGTTACAGAGAACAACACCAGCAGATTTTCAATATGGCCGCCTCCAGTGGAGGAAGGGGGTATCCCGACCTAGTTACAGTCTATTTTTAGAATATTATTATGACATCATCTCGTCACTCTCCAGGTAAAACCTTTTTTATGCAAATTTCTACACTCTCAAGGCATTCTCTATGAGAAAACCATCACTCTCCGACCAGGTTCACAATACCACCAATACGCACAGTGTCCTCCCCCCCCCCTCTGCTGGTTACCAGCAATCTCCGCTGTCTGTGTACATAAATTTTCGCTGGTTCAAGCAGTTTGGGACAACCTATGACTCTGATATATCGGACTATCGACGTTATCGACTGGACGAAAACGGAGAATAAATGTAATAAAATCCCGAATACAAAAACAGCAATAGTCCTTATATTTCCAGGCATTCACTTTGATTTCCCAGTGCTCTAAAATCAGCTCAATTCACAAAATAATTATATCTAGCCCGTGACTCTTTTTGCATTCTGTCGCATCCCAAGTACTATATCATAGTCTCAAATATCTGATCGCTATTGACCCAAGTGGTTGATACTACTCGTGAACCTGTTGTTGCAGAGTTCTGGTTATGTGAGGTATGTTTAACGTTTACTACACTACCAAATATCTGTCAGCGCTGCCCTGCCCTGCTACCCATCCACCTCCTTGCGGGAGTTAATTTTCTCCAGATGCCGCCCTACCCTGGATGGCTATGCCCGGGGAGAACAGGTGCTGGAGCACCGACACCGTGGAGGAGACAATGGGTCACCGACTGACCTGCTTCATCACTAACTATTAACCATTACACCACCCACTTAAGTTGTTTTTCCATGTTTATAACAAATGCTTAACATAATATACATTGTCAGAGGTGCGTACAGGGCAGTAAACATAATACCTGCATTTACTAACATTTGAAAAAAAAAAGTCTGAATAATCTATAAAGATGACTGTACGCAGCCCTCTAAATGTACGGATTTAGCAATGTCACAGACTGCAGCTTAGCTTCATCCCCAGCTATACTTGTATTCCTGAAACCATCCACTAGAGCTGATAAATTGTATTCCAACTCTAGCATCAGCCAGTTTGTAATGTTACAAGTGACAAACACAATAAATGTAAACATTGCTAGAGGTGCGTACAAGGTAGTGGGAAATGCATATAATGGCTGAATTTACTGACATCTGAGAGAAAGGTCTGAATATATAGCGGAGTTACACACCTCTCTGAAGGTATGCATATTGCATGAATTGCTCAGGATGATAGTTATTTTCAGATGTTTTTCCAGGTTTACCTGGTGAAATGAGGAATATTCTTTCTTTTTGCATCTTCACCATTAAAAATCTCAGCCTCACGGACTCAGGCCTCATTTCAGTATCCCAAGATGGATGTGCATCTTTTAGATTTTACTCCGGTCAAGGTCCTTCTTTTTACATCCTCATATATAAGGATTTGTATAACGAATTCAATGCGTGATTATATGGAGGCAGTAGACCATATCAAAACAAGGAAACTGTATACGTGTATCTGGCATCATCACAAAGTAATAAAAGGAAGTGCGTAACAACGTCAACAACTCTCTACAGTTTCTAGATACTGTGACGTTCTCTGGTAAGTCGGGGTTGCCGATTCTTACAACAGAGGAACGTGGGGGTTGTTCGGGTCTCGGGGCGGACGGGGAATCCGGGCCAAGAACCGAGATGTGTTTCTAGAGTCGTGCCTCGCGCACGAGGGGGGGCTGAGCGAATCGATCGGGAATCGGCACTCGATGTCAACGGAGGACTGCGGGGGAGGGAAATTATGGTAGGGGTACGGGTCGGCCGGGGTTCGTCTCGCTCTATCTCCCAGACCAGCATTCACCCCGACCGGGCGGTCCACCCCTGAGTTCCGGTCCGCGGGGGCGACGGGCCGACGGTCGCCTATTGTTTGGTAGCGTGGGGCCGAGCATGTCGCGCCCTCGTCCCCGCGGACTTCGCTCCTTCGTTCCGTTCCCCATGTCCTCGTGCCATACTACGCCTCGGTTTCCGGGACTTACTTCGGGCCTTCGTGCCTTACTCCGTTCCCTCGTTCCTCGTTCTTCGGGCCGTCGGGCCCCTTACCCTGTGTTTCTACTACCTATCTCGAGCTTCGACTGTTTTGTCCTAACTTCGGCTTAATTACTCTGATCGGCTCATCTTTAGCGGTTGTTTCAGGAAAGAGGACACGTCTGGACACCAGGAGAACTGTTAAAGAACTCTGTTTATTCGGGCCTCACCGCCCCTTTATATACTAGAGAGGTCAGCCCTGATTGGCTGCTTTCGGTCACGTGACCTACAACTGACGTCACTTCCGGTTTATATATTCCGTTTCCGGTTTACATTTCACTTCCGGTTTACATATTTCCGGGTTTCGTTCCTTTACGTTTTCGTTCCTTACATATTCGTTCTTTACATATTCGTTCTTTACATATTCGTTCTTTTACATATTCGTGCCTCTTTTTCAGGCTTTCTATACTTTCGTTCATTATTACATATTCGTTCCTTTACATCTATTTCGTTCTCTTACATATATTTCGTTCTCTTACATATATTTCTACTATTACCTTATTTCTATTATTTTGACCTCTATGTATTTTGGATGAATAGCCGTTCATCACAATACTTCGGAAATGTTAAGATTGAGTGTCTCTAATGTCTTGAAATTCTATAAAGATGTCTTGAAATTATACAAAGAAATTCTAGACTGGTCCCATCAAGATGATATTACTCACTAAAAGGCTAAACAGCCAAAGACGTGAAAACAAAAGTTCACAAATTCACAAAATATAAATAATGTATCTCACTGGCAGGATCCGGAAAGTCAAGAGTACCCTTTGTATTTCGGACAATTGAATTAAATTATTGTTTTAAAGTTGTATAACCTTTAAAACAAAGGGTCACCAAATAATTATTGTTATGTCACTGAGCTAAACGATGCCCTTTTGTTTGATTTTCGTAACATCTCTTGAAAGGGAATCCCCACCTGATCACAGGTTGTTAATGTTAAAACCACTTTGGTTAGGTGAACCCCAGAGAGTTGATACACAAACAATTTAAAATTCGTGTATTGGGCACTTCAATCAAATGTGGCTGCTGGCGAAAGTAATAAGATTTCGAGCATTAATTCATCCAATTCAAAGATGGTGCGGCAAAACATCCACTGTACATCCAAAATAGAAATCCAACAATCAGACAAAGAAAAAACTGCATTTAAAGGGGGAAACTATCCACATACTTTTCTATAGCATTGAGCGGTGCCAGGAAATCCCTAGAAGTGTTCCGTGTCGATCAGCATGGATTTGGGATCTTCCAGGAACTTCTCAGCGAAGGCGATAAGCTCGTTACTCTTGTAGCGTGCCGGTGGCGCCTCCTCCAGGGCGGGGAAGAAAGCTGCCTGGTGGTGGTTGTCCCAGTAGACCATACAGAAACGGGGGTAGTGGTACAGCCACGGCTCTGCCCCCTCTGAATCCAAACAAACGTAGAAAAAATCCATTAAAACTGATGCAGTTTGAAACAAAATCAAAGGGTGTGTGTGTGTCAAATCATCCAATGAAAGATGAAGTGAATAAGATAAACTTTCATATATTCAGCCTGTATAATTATAATATGTAGGCTAAAACGTCGCACGTTTACACGCACATACACAATGTTTTATTTTTCTCAATGTCACTGTGTATTATGAGTCTCCATCAAAATGGGGGTGTGGTGGGGGTCAGGACCCCCTGGACCTCCCTGGATCCACCCCTCTATACATAAAGAGTTTGTGCACTCAGCGAAGCCTGATGGTGGTGGACACATAGAGGAATAATTGCGTAAAAATAGAAATATGGGACCAAAAATAGTTCTGTTGTTTTGCGCAGGATAAAAGGTGCATATATAGCCAGAGGGCTGACGCTGTGTGCATATCAGTCATCGACATACTGCATAGATTTGCGTGGGCACAGGTACAAATTCAGGTAATACCGCATAATCATCTCTATGTTCTTAATGTAATACTTAGAAAATGTTGCCACTTAGTGTCCTTTTGCCAGGTAGTGCCACCACAAGACACTAGGCCTAATTGACATAACGATTCTTCCTATTATGAAAGTACTAAGTCGCAAAAATCGCAATTTCACATTCTATAATGCCATTCATGTCTAAATCGAATCATTTTACGCCTTTGTAAGCTACCATCTACCATGTCTTTGTATAATAACATTCCCAGAGTATCACTGCTGTTGTATACGAAGGCTCAAATATAATCAATTTGTATCAAGAAATTCATAATATGAAAATATTTTCAATATAATTATTTCTACTCATAAATCAGACAGGTTCGTTTTTCCTGAAATACATTTCAAATAAGGCAAATAGCACTTTCTTTCGTGAAAGTGTATGAAAACATGTTTTGCCGGATACTGTTTTATTACATAGTTTCTGGAAGAATGTCCTTTTGCAAGTTAGCGTCTTGACAGGTAAGCTTCCATATCATTAAAATTATATAACAGTAACGATCAGATAACAAGTAGTATAGAAAGTAAGAGGCGGCTTAATGGCATCTTAATAATGATTTATCATTGTATTTACTTCCTCAAACTCGAACGCAGATAACCACTTTAAACCACACGCAAAATAAACAGAGATGTAAGTCTGTGACGTCATATGGCAATCCATCACACGCTCTCTGAATAAGGTAAATACCATCTTTTTGTCTTTTTGGAGCAGTTTTTGGCTACCACCCTTGGTTGCTTGTGCGAGACAGGGGACCCCCTAACAATGACGTTTCCCCTCCTCTGACGTCATAGGAATAAGTAGAGCAGTACGTCTACACGACTCAAATATAGTAACAACGCAGTGGAATCCTCCTAGGAGGAAGGTTGAATGGGGAAGTAGGGATTTTCTCAGGGATCACCCTGGTGCCTCATTTGCATAAGACTATATATATCTGTACGTGTATATTTAGAAATAAACAGTATGTTCAGAGGATGTGGGCGATGAAGGTCTCATTAGAGAGATGGTATAGTTATAGAAATACATCAAGAAATACATAGAAATACAAACATACAAGTAGTTTGATGTTAGAATTAAGGGTATCACTGCAGTAGTCAACATTGTTTATTTTAGGTTGGTTATTGTTTATATGGAACAATTTATAAGAAAGTAGAAAAATAGAAAAAGAAAAGAAAAAGGGTTTTTTGGGGGCACAGTCAATTTCAAATCAATATTTGCAACAAATATTCAACATAACTTGATGGTCAAATCTTTATTAGCCTATCCCATTTTGTGTCTGAAAAGTAAACTTATAATTATTGTATACACTTTGACCTGCACTGCCATCTGACTCTAATCCCTCATTGTTGTAGTAGCTTGACCAGCGAATGGTAGCTGAATTAAGTAATGCTGGGCAAATCTCCGGCATATTTATAAATTCTTGTTGCCATGTCTCGAGATGAGTAATATGAAATTTGCAACAAAACTTCTTCAAAAGCAATATCGAATACGATATGAATATATTCATATATCCACAGGTGTACATTTAACCATGGATACTGCATCTTTTGCTTCCTATTCTTAAAGGTCATCAAAAAGTCCTTATTCCTCTTCCTGTATCACCTGGGAAATCTAAATTACTATAATTCAGTTAAAAAGCAACTAGGCCTATTTGTACCAAAACGCAAGATATTCCTTTCTATTCATACATCAATTTGAATTTGATAACGTTGTTAGCTTTTACATCCACAATGAATTGTCATCATAGACAAAACTACATATCCTACACAAAGAAACAAAGCCTCTTATGATACTTCGTAAACACACCAATCAAAATTCATCTCACATTTCAATTCTAGGACAAGGTCCCAGCCGCTAGCGAACGTGTGAAAAATAAGCAGCTAATCAATGCACTCTGCTTATTATATTACACGGTTCTAACTTTACTGCCGACCGCTTAGGTAAGAAATCCCAGGTTAATGGTAGTGGTGGTGGGGGGGGGGGGTGTCGTTGTTGTTGTCACAAAGCAAAGTCTAATGAAGTGACAACAAAAACGTCAAACTGACAACAAAAGGAGAGGCGATTGTTTCAAGGCCTCGGCAGTGCCTCGGCAACGGATGGCAGCCAATTATGCAAAGCTTTTGCTTGATCTTATCTGCAGCGCCAATCAATGGCATCAGAGAGAGATGCGATTGAGGCCTCCGGTGACACGTACCGGGGTGGCGGCTCCCCACTGGGGACCGCCATTGTGAAGAGGGGACAATAGTAAGCAGGCGCGCTGACCTCTGACTTCCGGTGTGCCTCGCCGCCAGAGGACGCGCGCGTAGGGTCAGCGGAGCCAGCTTTGGAGGTATTCTTTTCTCCAAGACACAGAGAGAAAAGACAACTTATTGCCGCGGTCTTCTGTGCACATACATATAAGACTAACCCCCTAATAGGTAACCCCTCGGTGCCAGATTAATTGCCCAACCCCAATCCCCCGCCTCCTATATCTGTACACCCCTTCTCTTGTATATTATCCTCTCTCTTAGCGGAATATCCCACAAGGAATTCCCTTTTGTTGGCGCTACAGGTACAACAAACAAAGGCAGATCGAGACACAAGAAAGCAATGAGAGCAAAAGAATTGCTTTCTATTTCTTAGCAGCGGCGCCGGGCTGTTAGTAGGAACACTGCACCGACAGCCGTTCATCAGGGGATTCGCCGAAGAGGTCGCGCTGTGCAACAGTCTGACCTCTGCGGCACTGGTGGAGAAAAACACAAAAAGGCAGTCGGGAGAAACATGAGTAGGGCTCCGGGTAGAGCTAAATGATTGTAAACGGGTCTGAATCACTTCAAACGCCTTCCTTATATCGAGTAAGACGGGGAACAGATAGAAGAAGGTTGTAGGCAATACTGCAGGGTAGGCAGCAACCTTTGAGGCCACTCAACAAGGGGGGAGAACGTCTGAGCTCAGAAGATGCGACGGAAGAATCAACGAGCCTTTTGTGTTGGAGACAGAGTACATATTGATTCTTTACCAAAAAGCTCAACTTCCAAGTACTTTGTTTTGCTTGCATAACATATTGCATGCGGTGACAGACAAATAAAGTACTTTAAAAACGGCCTTCGCGAACATTTGTGAACGCATCTGGGATTAGTACTTGTAAATAGTACTGGAGAGTATTCTCTAACGCAGATTGCTTAGGTCAAAATATAGGCTCTTCAAGAAAAATATTTCCAGGCACGCAGTACAAGTTCATTTTATGCAGGTGGTCCTTAAAAATGAATAAAAATGCCATGAGGTTTCAGATTTGGTGATAAAATGATAAAGAACTTTTTAAAATTGCACTAATTAAACTACATTTGAGACTATGAAATTTTCCATGGAATGCATCTCGTTGTGTATTCACATGACCTGTAATGTAACATTTATAATATATGAAACGTAAATTTGTCTTTCATTTCTATCAAGGATCTAAACTACAAAGTGGCAATATACCTGAATGAAAATTAATATTACTTGGTGACGAAATGTGAATTAAGAGGGTGAGCGTAAGCTGCCATAAAAAAGTCTGCCAAATTGATCATTTTCTTTGAATTATAGAACCAGATGCACTCTAGGAGCCCATAGGCAATACGCATGCACTTATTCATATTAAATATTATACATCCAATGCCAATTCCTCCATGTCCATGCTAGCAACAGCAGATGCAGGAGGTGGCCCCAGCCTCTCCCAATCCCCAACACCCGGCATGACCCGCAAGGGGACAATCTGCCCACACTTTGCCGACTTCGCCAGTTGTGTATCTTTCATGTTGCCCTTCTAGCCTTAATCCGCCGGGCGCTTCCAGCGACCTGGTCGGCCTAAACCAGATCAATCTGGGGAAGCCGGACAAACTGGTAGGCGGGAGGCTGTGAAGGCAAGGCCTGGGCCTGGATTCACATGCAATGTGTACACATGGCCAGCCGGGTAGAGGCTGATGGGGGCCGGGGAGATTGGGGGATGCAGGGGGTCGCCTACGCTACCTGTTCTAGTTATTACCATGCAGGGCATTGCATGTAGAAAGGTCAATGTATGGTGGAGGATGGATGGAGTCTGGGGTTGTGGGAACGATGGGGTTAATGCTTGAAAGCTATGGAAGGAAAAAGGTTACAGACAATTTCAAATTCTTTTATTTTTAAATATTACTGCTACATTTACAAGTATACGGTCAATTATCAAATTCAACCTTTTTCGAACAGCCATATTTTCTCCATGCGAATGCTCATCAAGGGAATATAATATCTACTGGTGAGATGTGCAAAATCTACGGTGAATTCTAAATAGTTCATTCCCGGATCGATGATACCGACTTGGGCCTAAATGGGATAATCGTCCTCTTGTATATGAAATGTTTTTAAACAAATCAACATTAATCGTGTTCATAAAAGTAATGACAGTTACTATTTTTATTGAAATGAATAAAGTGTAACAGTTTTGGCAAAAAAGCATAGCGGAAGAGGTAAACAGCTGGTAAATGCAAAAAAAGAATCTGAAGTTTGGTTTTTGCTTTTCCATCCGCATCCTTTATTTCCCACAGGTATTTTCCGCCTCCGACCTAATCCTATTCTTTAATAAGCAAAAAGGTTCAAGTTTTGCACCTGTGGAAATTGGTCAACAGGTCTTGGAAAAAGACGGAAGTCATCCCTTTCTAAACCATATCACTTACCGCGCACTAAATAATATGCACCAAATGCACAAAAGTTCCAGAGTACAACGTCCAGATTCTTTTTTCTGTTTTATTTGATCTGTTCAGAAGGCGGGTGTCATACTTTTAGTGCTTTGGGGTGCACCCAGTTAATCGATCTAGGTGAGAGAAGTGAAAAGGCACTGACTGCAATACGGAAACCTGTACCCCTGGTTCGGGATGCGGAGGCGTAGTCACAAAAGTCTTGAAACAACTTGGCCTCATAGAATGCTGGAGTATGGGGTCAATGGTCGCGGCTGTGATGTAGGGGGAACCACTTCTAAGATGTGGTACATTCGGCTGCTGGGGCAGAGGTAAATATATGAAATTTTTGCGCATTTTTATTTCCGCGAATATCCCTGATAATTAGGTATTGTTTCCTGGATCTAATTCTAAACATTGTGCATGCAGTTCCATTTTGATCCACAATAATTATGTCCAATGACATTTTGATTAATTCATTTTCCAGTGTTGTTTATTTTGTTTATGATTTCGTAAAATGCGCAAAAATATGTACTCGGTGAAATAAAAAAGTATTAGCAGTGTGTGGGGATGTAACTTTTGTGCACCCTGGGATTGGGGAAGGAATGGGGAAATGGGATCCCGGACGTTCTGTGGATCCATCTTTAGATCTGTTCCTTCCTACTATGTACACATAATTTTGTGGCGTCGTTACAAAAAAAATCATCCACGTACACTTTTTTGATGTTCAGTGGTGGATCCACTGTCCCGAATTTCAATGTGATAGGGGAAGTAGATACCAAGGAAGACTTTTGACTTTTCGCATTTTTTATTTTGTAGTAGCTACAACCCAGAAGGAAGGAAACTTGGGGGACGAGCAGTGACGTTAAAGCGCGGGTTAAAGAATGCTTGATTGTTGTGGGCTTTTAAAACTTAACTTTTGACTTTTCGCATTTTTGATTTTGTAGTAGCTACAACCCACAAGGAAGGAACATTGGGGGACGCGCAGTGACGTTAAAGCATGGATTAAAGAAGGCTTGACTGTTGTGGGCTTTTAAAACTTAACAATTATTGTCTTCGTAAGTGTGGTTTTGTTAATATAAATAAAAAACAACATTTTATAATTAGGCTAAACCAAATAATAAAAATGCCCTTTTCTCATTTTGATATTATTTTTGCTTAAGATCTCTAGCTGTGGTGTCATATAACGTACTCATATTGAAAAGCGACTAGGTGGCTCTATGCGTGGAAGAGAACTACGTTAACAGCACCAGTCTTATGCGTGAAGGGCGCTCTTATTCCAAGCATTCCTTAAACTGCGTTAACAGCATCGGTCTAATGCGTGAAGGGGTTCTCGGTTTCTGAGGCTGCCCCAATAGATACAAAAGGTCGGGCTGTCTTTGTGAGGCCGGGCCTGTACCCCAGGTGAATGTACACACACTGGATCCTACATCTGATGCCCGTCCGCCGACAATGATCAACAATACCAGACCCCAATGCTCCCCGCCCCCGCTCCTTCCTATACCCCTCTCCATACAACCAGTCCACTGTCCATGCATGCCCCTTTCTTGTCACCCGTCTGTCTGTGTTTGTATTGTGGACCTGCAGCCTCTGAGTCGGTGACTCTTTCTGGTTCTTTAGACCTGCGTTCAAGCAATGGATGAAGAGGAAGTGTGGTCGAAAAAAAGAGTGGTCTGTGGTGTGGTGTGTCTGGGGTAGGGGATAGTGTGGTTGTGTTGGGGGGATGTACATGATGCAGCTAATCCAACCCCATTTTTTTCTTGCATAACATGAAACTTAATGAATCCTATCCTTTCCTCATCGACCAGGGGACATCTCTGTTGGGCCACCCTTCAACTTTGGTAGTTGTTTTAATATGCTTTAATTTGCAGCGGCTCCAGGCTAGCTATAACATACACTAAACGTCGCGCATTCGTTTACACATGCGTCATTTCATTCTCTTTTGGATAGTTAACTGTCTCATCCCAACCCTACCAATAACAACAAGGTGGATGCAGCCAGGACACACCCACCCCAACAGACCCAGTTAATTGTACTATACTATCATATTGTATAGAATATCGTACACCGTTTGTAGGATTCATGGTCTATCACATCCAAAGGAAAAGGTAGCTAGTTTAAAATTAAACATGGATGTACACCCTTTTGCGAAACATTTATTTGCAATTTTATAGCGAGCGGGTAAATACCACCAAAATGTGACAGTGCCCCCCCCCCCCCCCACCTCACCCTCACCCTCACCAAACCCACTTCTATCCAACTCCCACTTTTATGTCGCGAGCCTCCATGCCCCAGTCAGTGGCAGACAGCCAAGCCATTCAAGTAGCTATCTGTGATCTGCTCCTGTCTGGTGTCACCCCCAATGTACAGGGGAAAAGGGACAAAAAACGGAAAAGGCTGGACCCCGGAGTCAGGGAGAATACTGACTTCTGAGCTCTGGGAGTCGCCAGTGGTGCTGCCCCCACGCGGACCCCAGCGGCGTTAGATCAAGTGATCACGTGGTTTATCAACCTTATCACCCAGCGTCTCATGACGTATCAGTGCGCGTCTAATGGCGTATCGATAACGGGGCTATCGCTTTGTCCTACCCGCTGGGGGCACATCAATATTTCACCCTGTGCGGTCAGAAAACAAGAGAACCAAAGCCAACTTGTTATCAGATTATAAGATCTGGACGGCCACCAATAACCAATACTTCACTCGTCGAATCATAACCTTCTCGAGTGCCCCCAACTAGCTGGGCGTTCATTCGATACCTCTTCCTATTCCTCGTGTAATTTGACACAAGCCATTTGTTCGTCTTTTATGCAGGTGGCGAGTGGTGGTGGCCGTACGCGTGTCCGCCGCCTGTGTTAAGGGTGGACAAAGGGGACCAAGGCTTAAGCGTGTCCGACACACCGTCTTAATTATACCCCTGATTTATCCTAGGTGTTTCCGATGTGTTTAGGCATGGGCCATGCAGAGCTGCTGCAACAATGTTTTGTTAAACACTTCATGTAAGCATTCTGCTATACTAACCGTTATTCAATGGCATATTCGCGCGTTCATGTATATAGGCCCTAATATACATTTTTCAATCTAACTATACATTTTAATTTGGTGCCCAAGTTTTTGACTGCCTAGATAGCAAATCAGAAACTCACATAGGCCTATACCGGCTATGCGGCTCCCTCCATCTTGTTTGTTCAAAAAGAATTTTGCATTAGGCTATAGTTTATGGATACACATAGGCGATATTTCACTTTTTACCTTTTGCTCATTTTTAAAATGGCCTTTTTCGTTACTTTTAAGTAATTCACAAGAACTGTAATATTTTAGAGCGCCTTCACAAACTAGTTCCGGTCCTAAACAATTTAGTTTCGGTCCTTCTGATAGGTTGAATAAAGACCCTCACACACCGTGTACATGCATGTATATGCAACAGATAGCCTTTTAAACAAAAATGGTTGGTTCTCCATAACCCAAATAACATTTGCTCAATTGAAAATGTCAACATTCACTGCATAAAGGTAAGCAGTTTCACTGTTTTTGCCTTTGCAGGTGGAACACAAGACCCCGTGTCTTTCCTTAACCACCAATCTACCTGTGTCCACCACTGGCCCGTGCCTTTATCTCTTTCCTAGTATTATAATAATGATGGTCAGAGTATGTGTGGAACCAGCTGCTCAATCTTAATTTGTGACCTTATGCAACAGCATACGACCCGGCTTGCAGCTGATGTCCGAAAATCAGGCATACATTGTGCAGGTAAAGGGGGACAAATAATGAGCACATAGTTAATGACTAGTTCACATAGGTTGGCTATTACGTAGAAATAGTAATAGGTATTATTTAACAGAAGAAAAGACGGCGACTGATTATCTTATGTCCTGCTGCCGGGGTTCTTGATTTGCACATTGTTTGTGTGTTTGGTTTAATTCTATACCTGGTCCAGTGTAAAGGTAGTATTTGTAGAGGTATGATTGTTGTTTCAGATAGGACCTAGATGTCTGAATAGTTTATCAATTGTATACAATTATTTCTGCGGTATTACCTAATGCTTCCTGACTGATCATATTGTTAGTTTTTGGAATTATTACTGACAGAACCACTCATTTTTTCAGTAGAAATTGTCTCTCTTTCTCGAAATGAATCATTATGTCTAACTCATCATTATGGAGAATTCTACACTTGCACAGCGTTTTTAGAATCTTTAAGCTCTATCATCAATAAAAGACATACTTGCAGAACACAACATTTATTTATTTGACAACGTGTAATCAGTCGCCCCTATATAGAATAAATCTAAAATAGTTTCTTTTGCCAGGTAAGGTTTCCGAAAATTTGCCCAACTGTGTCCTTCATTGGCACTACACAGAAGGGTCCTGTCTTCTTCAATCCATTCCGCCCCCTTTTACTTTCATTCAACCAGTATAGAGCTATTTCAAACAATTAATTATTCATGTATATGAAAGCATATAAATAAATGTTTTGCCACTCAGGTACTTTCATTTTTCTTTTTTAGAGCTGGTGTAAATTTGCTGGGTCTATAAATTTCTATGGTGATCTTATTTGAGGTGATGATATGAAAGAATCTGAAATCAGACAAAAATCTGAAAACTTACACCCCTGTTTATGGGTATATGTTTGCTAGGCTTGCCGCTCAGGTACTTTCAATTTTCTTTATTTACAGCTAGTCCAGAGCAATAAGAATAAATTAAATATCTAATGTAGGCACGCGCCTGTACCATGCTTAATTTGACCCTATACTTAACAAAGATGAGCAGTGATTAAGGCCGATTAAGGAGCAAGCCATTAGAACACCTGTAGCTGACCAGGTAACCACCTTTGTTTTAGGCCCCGAGGCGGCAGCCATTGACACCTGTAATCGGTCAGTTTCATCCTCACCCTTTGTCCTAACTCCACAGGTAGCCGCGTGCGTCCTAAATTGCCTCCAAACACTGGGAATCCCATAGGAGGCATTGATTCAGGATACGGCCTGCCCAGGTGTGTTAATTGAAGGAGGGAATAGGGGGCTGTGTATGTGTATTAAACGGTATGGAATAATCCCCTAAGCGCGTGTATGCGTGCTGATGGTCTGGAGGAGTTAATTTTGGGCCACTATTGTTCCAGGCCTGCGTCTTAGGCTTAAGCAGTTAAGCAGGCACCTGGCTGGTTCTCCCTTAGGGGAGTTACCTATACGGTGGGGGATCCAAAGCCCCGAATGATCTGATCTTTAATCGGGTGGTGGTTATTCAATACCCGCACAGTGGCCGTTGTCTTTACCACTCCAGGCGATGTGCACCGATTACAGTCGTCGAATGGCGATAGACAAAGGGGCCGTGGGAAAACAATCGTTGACACCTGACCCCAGCCATTCTCCAGTACCTGTAACCCCCTGCTGCCAAATCCTCCATACAATAACGGCGCACCTGGAGAGGGTTTGGGCCGTGGCAATAAGACTATTTGTTCTTGGGTGGGATGGGATAATTGTGTTGGGTATAGGAGTAGGTGATTGTGTTGGTAGTCAAACTGCATCATTATTATTATTCCAGTGACCGGTTGCTTTGATTTTGTGCAACAATAACAATGTCACATTGTGTAGAGATTAAGGGACATGTTGTATAAGGCAAAATATGCCTCGTCAACATAAGATTGTGCCATAGTACGTCGTATACACCATTATAGCTATATGATAAGTGATAATCATTATGAAACGTGCATTAGTGTTGGGCTATATGCAAAGATTTATACTTTAATAAAAGTGGGGCAAACACTAATCATACTCTTGAAATATATCTAATGCCAGTACATTTTACAAACAGAAAAATGTATCAGGCACAAAATGGGCTACAGGCCTAGGCCTAAAACACAAATTCGTCGAAAAACAAGTGTCGATTCTTACGTTATATAGGACTATGACACAAATATTTGTTAACACAGTTTTTAATATTCCACTGGAGAAAAAAGAACATGGTCTGATTTTAGATGTCGGACGACTGGTACGCTGACGTGCAGAATATTAACACTATCACGACAATTCTGATTGTTGTCCAATGAACTCTAATTTCAGCCCGCCGGTCAGGTGAGGGGAGGATATGGGAACATAACCTCTCTTCCATTACTAACGCCCCCGTCCCTTTTTCAGCCCCTCCTAATACCAAACACTACCATGCACCCCTCCGCCTAGGGCTAACACCTAGGCTCTACCATTCTCCGCTTACTGAAATTTCCCAGGGATTCCGGAATATGGTAGCTACCGGTGACTTCTTCCACTAGCTACATGTTGTGCAGAGAACGTTACATATCACATATAACAAAATAGGTTGTCCGCCATATTGGCGATCAAATCAATTTCAGTTTTAGGTATTCATAATTAAGAAACATTTAGAACAGACATTTAGGCCTATGATCCATCTACTTAAAACAATTTCAATAAATCACAATCAACAATTATTTTCATTTAGAATTAGACCTATGATTTCTGAATTAATTTCATAGCTATGTAGCCATGATCACCACGTGGTCACAGGTGATCACCAAAATGTGACCACATGACCACGTCTGCACAAGGTTTATAGTATGTGGAAAGTTTCAATGCTTCGGTTTAGGAAACTTTTTGAAGAATTATAGGGGGGCCTATATCATGGGAGGATTATTGAGAGGTGACGGAAATGTGATACCTTAGATGGGTTTAGATCTATATTCCTGCATGTGGCTGTGTGGCGAAAAAGTGGAAAACGTTATTCATGAATGAATTAATCATGAGGGAGAAAAGGACTATAGATACAGTTTTTTCAAATTTGTTCGGAGCAAGGAAAGCTCTATTGCAGATTTATCAAGGAAAACAAGGCTCAATTCTCTCTAAATTTTGATAGATTTATGGTAACAATAACTTATTGGGAACCAATAAAAAAAAAGAGAGAGTAGCCTTAAAAGATCAATCTCCACATTTCAAAGCCTTTATAACCATCCTAAAAGGTGCACCGCGCCACAAAACAATACCCCACATATCATTCAATTAAGACAATTAAAAGAAGGAGTAGTACATATCAACTAAAACCCTGCGGCTCGTTTAACTCGATTGCGTGCGCATCGCGCGTTCCGTGCACGCGCTGATTCCCGACAAGTGTTGCGTATCCTTACAAAGTTCCCGCGGTAGACGCTGGGTATCAGCGAAGCGTATACGTCACGCGAGACGATATCGATCGGCGCGCCTCCCGGTGAGGGTGGCTGGAACTAAAAGACAAAAGCACCCGATCAGGTGGGGAGGGATTGGGGTAGGAGGTGGGTTGGGGGCAGGGAGGGTATCTTCACCTGGGGCCGGGGCAGGATCATGCGACGCGACACACGACCCCGAAACCACAAGGAGACAGAAGAAATGGTTTATTGCAGGGCTGTCTTCTTTTTTTTCTTTTTTTTTTCAGTTCACTAATTTAGGGTGCTTCTGCAAATACTTATAATTATATAATATGACTGACAGATTGCAAAGATTGACAGGAGTGTAGTGGGTGAGTAAGAAGTAGATGAACTGATGAATTATTGAGTAAATGAATGCTGGGATGGATTTATAGTTTGAAGGTGTGGTATGTCTGATTATGTTAAATGTGAAAGTCCTAAGTTTGGGTAATATAAAGGTTAACAATGTTTCATTTTCAAATTAGATTTGTTTTTAGGAACTGTTCTTAGAAAACAAACACATCAAATCTAAGACCTTCAATCATATATAAATGGACAGGCTTACATATAAACGATTTGGCAAATCTGGGGTGGGGGTAGGGGGTTGGTCATTATCATAATCAACATAATACACGCAACATAATTAGACTGGCCATCAAATCGGAGAGTGAAAGGGGGGGGGGGGGAGTGGGTCCTTACCACTGCATTCCATGGATCCGCCGATTTTTGTCAATTTAAATCAACAGTTTGTTGTTCAAGTTCTCAGATAAGTAAGTGAACGTGTAAGTGAGCGTGTGAGTGACTAATTATAAGCCGATCGTGTAAGCCGATTAACACTACAGCAATAGCTAAATCTGCTAATTTTGAAGTCATATCAAGGTTGGGAAATGATTGATGACGGTCAAATGTAGCATCTTGTACACATTTAAAAAAGCACTTCATCAAGACCGCCCATAAAAAAGAAAAGTGCTTAGTACATCAAGACCGCCCATAAAAAAGAAAAGTGCTTAGTATAACGCACCTATCACACCTGAAATTGACACTCATTTCATAATTTGCCTATACATTTTTAATAAGCAAATTTATCCGCACTGACATGACATAATTTCTCATGTAAAGTCACGATAAAGGACAATTCTTATTCACTTTACCAATTAAATGATTACGATACCTGTGCTTTTGAATACTTATGTCGTTAGCAGTGCACATAACCATAATGAGATACTAGTATCAACAAGTATAGACTTATTGCTGTCCAAACACATTACATGTATTTATAAGTATTTCCATGAAGAGCTGCACATGCAACGCTCGTTACATATATAGGCCTAGCACATGTCATTGTCCGTGCACATCATTTAAATTATAATTATACCAATTATGTTATCCCAAAATTGTCCATTGTCCACTATTAGCCATTTATATATCTATTTATTTTTTAGCATTCTAAGAAATTAAAATCTAGAATTTACCATCAGATCTAAAAAATTATCATCATATCATAGAACCTATGTAAAAGTGAAGAAGGGATTAAGAATTTTTTACAACATAATCTGTCCTGGTCAGTCAAATCAAAATGTGCATCCTCTTGACGTCCAAGAAAATGAATAACTTTCAGACAACAGATTTTGTTCTTTAGAACCACGCAAAACCAGCAACTGTGCCGTTCTTCCAATGGCTTATCTTTGAAAAATGATGAAATAACGAATTTTATCTGCAAAATTAATTATGTAGGACATTGCTCTCACTCCAGCTCTTTAACTAGAGCTGAATCATTAGAATATGTTTACTGTTAGTTAACCTACATTGTGTTGGCATGTTGACATCGATAGAACGCTAAAATAGTTGTCAAGTTAGTCATCCTTCCCAATTTATGGTTTCAAAACTACCACGGTTTCACTCCTGTAGGGCAATCAATGTTACTCAAGGTGAAGGCAGAGGAATGGTTGCTCTAAGGAAACTCACGAAAAATCATGAAAAATCGACGTGTAAGCTGTGACGTAGGTGCACACATCTAGACGTGAGTCTTCAACGTTATCCACGAAATTTGAAAATAAAAAGGTTAAAGGCTTGCCAACTGCCAAAAACAGTGGGTATATAAATAGCAATTTGAGTAAATCCTATATCCAGACACGTCATTTCTAAACCAGGCAGGTTGAATTAGACCAGTTCCACGTCCCGGGGTCCACGTGCTTTAAAATCTGATATACTTATATCAATTTTATCTAACTATATAATACATACATATGCTAATTGAAAACATAAGGAGTATTTTACTTTCGATGAATAATACGCATTTAACGTTCTTGTGAATACATATTTTGTAATGAAACAACGGCATACTTTGAATTCCTTGAGTCGATGGCACAGAAGAAATCGAGTAAAATAATTATTAATGCTAATTAAAGATAATAAAAAACGTAGAACCTGTATATCCTGACGAAACGATAGAAGTTCTAATTAAGAAAATTAAAAAATAATTATGCGAACGTTCACAATATCATAATATTTCATTATGTAATCCTTCACTCAACAAAAATGGTATAAGATGACGTCACCAGATCATTTTTCATCTGGACAGTGACAAGGAGTCTGATGAGTGAAGTTCTAGATCTGACAGGGCGCCATTGTCGCCATGTCGTGATAAGATGTCATTAGCAGACGACATTTTGTTGCTGATAGCTGCGCTGGTTCCGGTGGTTTCTGACCACAAACCTTAGTCGGGGTGGAGGGACCAGCGTCCGGCACGGCTAAATGAACTAAGATAGTTTCGTTTAGTTACCCAATTCTAAACTGGAGATGTAAAAGGGGGAATGTAAGAAATATCAAGGTTCAAAGTGTAAAACACAAAATGCAAGGCTTTGGGTGGTTCCTTCTGGTGTGGCACATGTAGAGCCTAAGTAAGTTATACATTTCAGGTAAAGCACAAAATACAAGGTTTTCAGTGTACAGGGGTTTAATAGGCACCTTGTTGGTTGCTCCTTTTCTGTGACCTTGCAGATCCAAAGAATATAAAGGCTTTAGTGGTTTCTGTTGATCTGCCAATTGTAGGCCTGAAGCTGAAGATGCAAAGCACAAATCACATGACCGTGGGTGGTTGGTTGTGCCGGAGAAATTCTAAAGCTGAATTCGTAATGCTAAAAATATGAGGACTTCAATGGCATTATAAGGCTTAGGTTTTCTTATTTTTCAGTTCATTGCCAAGGCCTTCACTACTTTTTTGAAAGCCAGAGACAAGTTGTGAAATTAATATAGATATGAAATCAAATGGTTTTATGTTTGGCCGGTCATGATTGACATACTCCTGAGATCATTGAAAGACAGTGGAATAATTCTTAGCCTTACACCCAAAAAGGCCATTGCATTACCGTACATTGACGTTGCGGTACATGGGTTCCTCATTTTAAGATTCCCAAGAACTATTCTCTATTATGTTCGTGACCTATAAGGCTACTGTGAAAACCAATAGAAATACGAACAGTCATCAGCTGTCATATACTACACATGTACCCCTATACACATCAATAATTATTATAGATCTACGTGATTTCTATAGGATGTAATATTGATTAATTGGTATTTAATATTAACTGATTAAGTTCAATATGTTCCTACTTTATTAGATGATACTGAGAAGGGGTGTATATATCCTTTAGGCCTATCTATATAGTTGTGTAAGTGCGTTCTTATTCAATTCGTCAAGAATCGCATCGCTCTATTTGAGCTATTCATATATACGCCTTTACAGCTTAAAGGAAACCTTGCACATAATTTTTCACAAGCCTATTTCTTGATTATTTAGCTATCCTTGAGCGTTTTAAAACAATTTCAAAAGGAAAAAATGGAAAAAGTCAAAGTACTAGTGAATTATAGAAGAAATAAAATAAAATTTGGGAATTCCCTTATTTCTGGGGTTACAATTCTGTCCTTGCTACGTCATAATGAAGGGGAATCCCGTTCAAAATACCTTTGGAATCTTGGGCAACTGAATGAAATTAGGTGAGTAAAGGATACAAGTATGTATAGCCTGCACATAGCTTAATATAAAAATTTGATATTACAGCAAAATTTCCTTTGTATACACTATTGAGAATTGGGGATTCCCTTTTTTTAAAGCTGGGGAATCCCAAATTTAGTCCTTGTGACGTCACAAATTAGGGGATATCCCCTACAAAAACATTAAAATAGACCAAATATCAAAGTCCCACAACAGTGGCTACAGTTGGAATATGCTTAAAATATTTCTAGCATCATTAGTTTTTTATGCATATTCCATGCACCAAGAATTTCATTGACAAATATCTAACCCTTGATTATGTGCTAGCTTTCGAACGTTTTGCCTCAGTAATCTCACAAAGATGTCTGCCGTGACCCACGCAGGCAATAAAGATAAGCACAGGCTCAGGCCATAAAGATAACTATAGGGCTCGGCGGCCATTCCGAGCTATGGCTGAATCAAGGGGTGGGGCCCAATACGTGGGAAGTAATAAAAAAAGGGGTAGAGAATAGGGTATACCATTACTCCCGCCGCAATAGGCGACACCCCTTTTCATCGCCACGACAAGTGACTTTCATGTCACCTCCAGGTTTTTGTGTTCTGTCACGCATCAAAGGTTCTGGACTGTAACCACAATTCAGACACCGTCACGCTTCGATGGCCAGGCCAGCTCCAGACCCAGGGGGTCGGCAGGTTGAGGTGATATTCCACTAGCCGATTTTGACTACCTGGAATTTTGCAATTTCTAATATTGTTATAAGAAATATAAAAGGATCCCATACACATTACACACCATTTGAAAGAGAATTGAAAGACCTTTCTAATGATATATAACATACTTATAATATGCCATTGTTCTTACTCGCGATTCCCGAAATCGCGAGTAAAATCGTGTAGTGGAATACAGACTTAAGATTCGTAAAACAACCGACATGTGCTGCACATCCCTGGACAACAGGGCCACAAGAAAGACAAAAACGCTGGTTAAAAAAAGGGAAGACCTGCTCAACTCTCTGATATGGGGTCCTCTAATTGGAGGCTGGATGCTTACGTGATCGTTTGTTTATGGGATAGGGTTTCATATGGGTTTTATTTGTGGGGCCGTTTTGTACATTATTAAACCGGCTGTTGATGTAAGTAGTATATGGAAAGTTTACATTGTTCACGGCAACCAATGAAAGATCCTTTGAATTCAAATTTAACTTGAAGGAACTTTTTCCTTGATTCTGAGGGGGGAAATGATTAATATGAATTTCCCACGACTCAAATGACAAATTGTTTTCTTTTTCAACTCTATGCGTTTCTTTATTGAGCTCCATGCAAGTGCGCTGGATGTTTATTTGATCCTGAGTCAATCGACCAAAGATAAAAACCATACGTACTTGTACTCATCCGCCAGTTTACCCTTAAGTCAAAAGGCCTGTTGATTGTATGCTCTTTGAAGAACTATCATCGTGTCATTAATTTAACATCAAAGTAAATAATACAGCATCCAGGCAGATAGTGTTCCCGTATATTTGTTTTTGAAACAATATTACATCCATTGCACAACTCGAACAACTTAAGTTCTAAACGTTTGCAAATGGAAAGCTTTGTTTCTTTATTCTCTGACTGCATGAACCCTCAGCATTTCCGACGAGGAAGCTCATCTTTTTTAACCAAACGGATCCTCATGCTCTTTACTTAGGATACAACTATCTACCTCTCACTGTGTACTTGGGGGCACTGGGTGCTGGCTTCCTTCCTGTTATTACTTAATGTCACATCGGCTTCCCCCTTAACTTGAGACTCTGACATTTGGTTATGAATAACAGACGCGTAACGCAAATATGACACTTTGGTCTTTACGCAATACCTCCGTATGCCTCTCCTACCACCCCTTTGCCTACCTATAATCCTTCCGATGATGAATCAGATATTCAGAGTGACTATGAGGAAGTCATTATTACCGATAGTGCGCATGTTGCTTCATCATTTATCATAGGCTAAATGTTGCTTAATAACGGGAACATAGGGGTCTTTCATGATAACAATAATAACCCTACATTGCAGCAGCCTGGGTCTCTCTTGTAGGATGATCTGTGAAAGCCGTCGTCCACAGGTAATGTAATGTCTGGCCCGGTAGACATCCTTCCTTGATTACAAGAAGGAAAGGTTAATTACTCCCCTGCCACTGTGCATCATTTGAGGCCGTCATTTAATTGGGGGCTACGCTCCACTCATCCAGACCGTGATCGGGTTATAATTGAGAGTTGTTCATGGCCTTTGTGGATTGATTCTCCAACAACGAGAAGAGGCTGATGAAAGGAGTCCTGAAGCGCCATGGTCGCCGAACAGACGTCCTTTTGTTCTGTAGGCCTTATTACCACAGATACACTCCTGGCCCATCTGACATAGAGGTATTACTCAACTTCTCCAAGTTAATCAAAGTCACGATTACCCTGAAGACAGCCTTGACGGAGCTTGTTGGTGTTCTTACCTGCTTCATTTCTAAAAGTCCTACTTGTACAATTGTCCTAGTTTCTATTGTTGTTGTAATGAAATTGAATATTCAAATATATGATATTTTTTATGCAAATCAACACGACCATGATTGTGAATATGAATGACATATCTATGAAAAGGGATATGATCGCTACCACATACATTCATGAAAGAAACCAATTCCGGAGATAGGAAGTTCAACCATACCTTCCCCCAAGACACCAACCCCTTGATACAGGGTCCCCACTCAAATTTCTTCTTCAAATTCCCTGTGTTTTCCCTGCGATGTACCTGTCCCGTGGCAATATGTTCCTGTGTCATATCAAGAAGGTTATTCAAATTTAAAAGCCTTTGCATGCAGAACGAAGTCGAACAATACAGCAACAAGAAGTCAAATCACTAATATTTTGAGAATCAGGAATTTCAGAACCTGGCCAAATGAAATTCCCCGTGTTTTCGTAAGATTTGCAAATTCCCAGTGTTTTCCCTGCCTGGCCTTTTTCCCTGTTAAGTGGAATCTGTCCAATACTCTACTACTTCGGAGTCTACTAACTTAGTCTACTAACTTAGCCAACTCCACCTCACACGTAAATTCAGGCTGTTGATCTGTTGGTTTGACTCAATGACTATTGTTTGTTTGTTGGGCTAGTTTAACGTCCAAGCGACCTTCAAGTCTCTTTTTAGACTGCACAAGGTAAAGCTTTTCAGCTTAGGGTGATTGTATCTATGAGATGATTTAGGATACACCTATCACCAGACTCAATACCCTTCTAATTTTGAAGAGTGTCAAAATAACCTTTTTATATGTAACATACCATATAGCAAGGACATCACACACCCTGCCTTTGATGACCATGATGGGGGCACAGGGTTCTAATAATTGTCTCTATCTCTTGTAAATTAGCATCGTGTTCGAGCTAAGACATGCTACCTTTTCCGATAAACAGCATATGAGTGGCATTTTCGGTAGTAATATGACTTTAATCAATTCTGCTGACGCAAGAATCCTACTCCACATGAATGTCAAATCAGGGCCAGAGAGATCAATCGCTTCTATGAAAGGCATCCGGAAGCCATATATGTTCAGAAACTACGCGTATGCGTTAAAAGATGAAAAGCGAACTTCGAATCATATAGATAATAGGGAAAGTTGGTATGGAAGCAGGGCGATTAAGTTTCAAACAGAAACCTTTGTGGATGAAAGCTAAATGTCACAGGATCAAGATGGTGCCGACCTATAGCCCAGGAAACGCTAGATATGGCTTCCTAGAAGTTCCTAGAAGTCAGATGATACCCTGTGCTTTCTTAAGTTGCTGGCGTAGCGTCTCCCATCTTACCCTACCACCCTAGGACCCTATTCATACAAGGCGGATTGTTGAACATTTTCATGTCAAATTAAGCCACTAAGGCAATATAACAATTCTAACCATCCCATGTGATAGTTTTAAAAGTTGCCTATCATAAATCCTCTACAATTCTTGAAGACGCCCCCTAACTTTTGGCAGGATGTTGTGAAATTTTCCAATCATAGAAATAAGTGAAATGATCAGTTATATTAAAGGTATACAATTCTCTTCAATTGCTTATCACCATGTATCCCTCATTCACACAGCATCGCCAATGATTTATTAGTGAGTGACGGTAACATGGAAAAGTGGTACTATAGGCTACTAACAAATCTGTTGCACACATCACAATGTCATGCACTTGTTAATCTATGACCATGTATACACTATCGATCTGTTTGTCCAACTTTCTATTATTTTGACCACTATCCTGCGCACAATAAGTTAATGCATAAAAAACTACCGTTAAGTAAAAAAACACCGATTACGGAAGAAAAGTAGAAGTATGTGAGAAAACTCCGGAGACAACAGTGTAAATGTATACGGCCGACCATGCATCAAAGACACTCAGGGACGGAAGGGATTAAATTAAGACAGCCGGCGGGGTTTAACATTAACCCGATAGGTCTGACAATAAGACTTTAAACCCCCCAGTATCAGGTGTCGCGCCGGGCGGGGACACGCCCAGCCGGGCCGGCTATACCAAAGCCACCAAGGAGCAGCTCAAAGCCACAACTGAGCAGCTCAATAATCTCCCACTTTGAAGTTGCTTGATGTGCTCGACGCATACCTGTTGTACAGGATGCAGTTTTAAACACACACACAGAAAAATAATGGCGAATCCGATAATAATAAAAACAAAAAGAGTGAGTTGTAAAAGTCACTGACTTTAATCATCTTCGACGTCAGGTGGGTTGAAAGGGAGTGCAGAGTTTGTTGTCACCTTGACAGAGGGCAGGTGCGGGGTAAATGTTTTGTCTTATGTGTTTAGCAGGAAAGGGGAGAAATGAATGAATGAACAAACGGAGTATTTGATTGCTAAATGGCTTTGAGACCGGGGTAGTGTTTTGTGTGGTATACACACGACGTAGAAATTAGTCCATGCTGTAGTTTACACAGTGCGAATCGCTAAAACCCACGTGAAGTGCATGCACAAAAACTGCAGGACGCGAAGTTACCATCTGTGATCATACATGTCCCCTACCCATCCCCACCTCCCTCAAAAAGCAAAAACTTGAACTTGAAAGCTTCAGGAGGAAAAACAAATTTCCGGGAAGTTAGGGTGCATGGCTCATACCCTCATCGTTTTTCGGTCTATATCAGCATTATTTCTGCTGGCTGAATATATGCACCAAGTGTGCACTGCAACGTCACATCCATACTCATGGTATTTTTTGTGATACACTTGGGAATATTCCATCGGATGATGTGGTACGTAAGTAAACCTGTTGCCCACAGCATAAGTATAGGCCCTATATGCGTCACCTTCCCCTTTTATTTTGTACATTAATGGGTATGGAGGGATCGATATACTTATGATCCTGAAGTTGATTCGGCTTTGAGAAGTTGCTTAGTTGGGACGCCCACGTATAGCTATATGGGAAAACTCACCCACGCAGAATGCAATGAAATATCAACAGGCTGTGCAACTGCTGCAATCAGGTAATGTCGAAGCCATCATTCTTAGTCAACTTGCACCTGTTTCTTCAGAATCATACTTCATTATGTAATTCCCATAGTTTAGGACCTATTGCAAAGTGCGTTGCAAGTTTACCAGAAAAAAAGAACCCAAATGTATTCGTTTAACTGACGTATGTTTGTGTACAATGCCATACACAACCATCAAAACCACAAACAATCTGAAATCCTAAATCCATTAGTTTCTAACTACTTTTCACCACTCACATCACGTTAGATAAGCCTACATCTTATCTCAAAATGAATTCAAATGAAGAAAAAAAAAAACACTTTTAACATCAGATAAAAAGTTTCAGGGCATATTTCGTAAGACTAAGGGGGTGGTGAGTGTAGTACCTTCTGAAGCATAGATAGTTTTCTGCATGGGCTGCTACAGGTAAGGGTTAAGGTGACATTGTTTGACACTCCCTTTGAAGACAATGGTGACATCGTATACAGGTAGTATGGCAGCTGGGGGCTGGGAGATGGGGGCCCAAGGTGCGTGTGTGTGACTATATCGGCGAAAGACACAATTTGAGACGCAACTTTTCACCGATTGACTAACACCCAGTCATGGTTGAATAGTCACGCATGCGCCCTGCACGCAATACGTGTCTGTATGCGCCTGCGCATTACTAACACCCACAAAGGACGTGGGCCTATGGTATTGAAGAAGCATATATGGGAATACTGGTAGAATTTTTTTTCCTTCTCTCAATGGTGTGCTATCTTACCTTTGAAGTTTTGTACTCCCTACCCATCAGCGTTCCTTTTTGTATATGAATATTTGTAAGAAAAAAACAAGCAAGAAAGAAAGTAGTATTGCATTGGTTGATGCGCGCCCACATTTTCCAGTTACAACAACTGTTCTGTAATCATACCGTGATACTAAAGTAGTGCAAGTTGCTTTGCACAAAAAGGGTTTCTTTTGCATGTTTTTTCCCTCTAATTCCTTAAGTGCACATGTTGATGTAGCTTTTATGAATAAATTCCTCACGAAAGAAGCCTTCTTCCATGTTTTTTCCCATTTACCTAAAACATTATTCGAACCTTTTGCTTTACCAAAGTTTCTCTATCGTGACTCTGAATAGCCGTTGCTTTCGTAGTGTATTGAAGGACTATAATGTCACATTGTGGGTATATAAACAAACCAAAAGTAGTCACTTTTGATTATTTTCATTTCTTTTGAGAAGAGCCTAGTAATTAACCACATAGGCACAAATGCTTAGTGATTACTATTCGACTATTCGATTTTGGCGAGTTGCATTTTCAGACCTTCCACGACCTGAACTTGGCTCATTCTAGAATGTTAGACTTATCGTTTCATAAAAATCCCATTTTTCTATTAATTTGGTATGACACTATAAGTTTTGGCTATATTTGATAACACTAATTTTCCCAAGATCTGTACCGGTGGTTTTAGCAACTGCATCATACACCCTAAAGTAGATTAATCGAGTCTCTTATGTAAGTTTCTTATTCTGTTCAAAATATTTCTTTGTTATATTTCAAATATTTCTAAGTCATGCACAAGCAGACGTTCCGTGCTACAACTTCCCACTATCAACCAGTCCCGTGCCGCTATGATTGTTCAAATGTGTTTTGAGCCCCAACAGCAAACAGGCATTCCTCAATGAATTTTTCAACGTAGACGTTTAAAAGGACATACATAGATTCTTTACAACATCAAAGAATCTACCAGTTGTAAAAGCTCATCTAATCGTTACCACTTTATAAAGCAGTACAGTGACAAAGCCATGACAACTACTCATAAAATGCTCGCGGATATCCTAACACATATTTTTCCTGCTGCTCAATTTTCGCGTTTTTATGACTAATTGGCCTTTTCGCGTTATCAATATTTTACGGAATACTTTAGTTATTTCCTTTGATCTTTCACTTTCATTTTTCACTCACGAGTATCATATTTCCATGCATTGATGGTAATGCGCACAATGCGCAAAATTTTATTTTGCGATTTAATCGTAAAGCGCGAAAATAAATACATTGACAATAAAGCGAGCAGCTCGGGTTAGTTTGGCGAGCAGCTCATCTAGCTATTTTCCCCCCTATTTGAGCCAAGGACGGCAAAACACGACCAAGATACAGGTGTGAAAATTGGGGAAACGTAAGCCAGAAAACTGATTATATGAAGAGTGATGGGGTGACATGTGATGAGGCGATACATGATGGGATGACACACGGCAATGATACTTCAAGCCAATCATGGATGGTGGGCACCCTTTGGTCATATGCCTACACAATCTTGATTGGCCCTGAACTTTATCCTCAGCGTTTACATGGATGAAGCTGGCCTGACATGTTATCCTTGGCAATGATATAGGCACTGACCTAGCATGTTTATCACCGCTATGATATGGAACAAAAGTACAATATATCAGAAAGCTTTACAACATGGTAGGGGACATCATGATATGGCTTTGATTCCATTGAGTAGTTGTTTTCGCCTTGGGCTGTTTTGGACAGACTTCGAGCATCTCTACAGACTCTGAAACCCACCAAGGCAATGAGAAGTGTGTTCAAGTATCCCCTAGCTACACCTTTATGTTGCCCTACGCCAGAAATTAGCAACTTCGTTTGAAGACTGTTTTAATTCAGAAGTGACTTGCGGATATCACGAACAGGTAGGTCATATCAAAATTGTCAAAGATACCATTTTTGGTCCATAATCATGGTTTAGACATACAGGGATAAAAGTCAGGGTAAGTCATAGAATTGGGTAATCAGGTATCATAAATGTATTCAGGACCTCCAAAAACTTTGAATGTTTCTATCTGTTTATAGACAGGCGATCCTATATGGGAGCCTGCCTCTAGATATGGTCGACTGTGCCACCTATGACATCACAGGTTTGGACAGTTGTAAGGACTGTTACCTACGTGAAGTTGTTAATCAACAAATTTGAAAAGAAAAAAATATAAAAGTCTGTTTAGGCTGGTTTCGTGTGTTCACTGTAATTTCATTACTATTTTCCAGGTCCACCAGAAATACTGATTTTGTGGCTGGGTATAGTGGGAACAATTAAGAGAAAAACTTGCCAGTCCACAACAAAGTTCCTACTCGTGCAGTCCACCATTAACAAACTCACATTTCTTTTAGGCTGGCCTGATTTTGCCCCAATTCTGCCCAGTTGACCACCTCATCGTTCATAAACTATATGAGAAATCAGAACAACTAAGCAATTAGCGTTAAGTAGTGGCATATCTATATTTTCTGAGCAGCTAGCCAGGTTGCCCAGTGGAATTTTTACAGATTTACAATTCATATTTGCCATGTTTTATTATGAACATTAAAAACTTCTCTGGACTCGTCAAGTTGAATGATGAGCAGCTAGTCTTGTCCACTAGTATTCAGAAACATTAAGGGAGAAGCATTGAGACACGGTACAGCTTGTATAGAGAATCGTATGGGCTTTTGAATAATTATGGTTCCAGTTCCAATTCAAACAGCTTGTTAGGGGTATACATATAGACAAAACGGTATAGTGGCGAATCTGAGATAATTCCACAAGTGAAAACCCGATGAATATTCAAGAAACTTCTAGTTAGAGGTTGGATTTGTTTCTCCAAAAGTGTAACATGCTTTAGCTCTGAAGGAATAACAAAGACCTAAGATCAGAGTGCGGGCTTCCAATGATATATAACATTTAGATGTTAGTCAATAAACCCAGACACACAATTGAGTATCACATGTAAACTGAAAAACGTCATTAATATGTGTAACTCGGGATTGGGTCCCTTCTGAATTTAGGGGTTGGGCGGGGGTAGTGCACATGAGTTACCAAGCCCAGGCTCCAACCCTGTCTTTCATAATCAACATACATTGCCTTACACTATAAAAGTCAATCAAAACAAGTGTTCATCATTTGGGTTTTGACCTATCCGCCATAGGCCCACCATGTAATGTCCTACACGCCGGCTGTGATCGATAGAGGTGCCCAATTACCAGCCGGTACTAATTACATCCGCCAGGTGCGCTTTTCTCTAATTACAGGTGAGTGGAGAGGCCGGGGTCAAGGGGGTCAGGTCGTGACCAGGCCTCGGACATAGCACAGGTAAGAGGACTGGCCAAAATGCACGGAAAATAGGTAAAAATAGTCATTATATGAAATGTAGTATAGTACGTGACTGATGTTGATAGGGAATTTAGTGATTGCGGAGAATTTGGTTATAGTATACGGTAGGCCCAGATTATGTAGGAATGTACCTGTCACTAACTATTAAATTTTTAGAAATGTTAAACTCAGTGTTCCGCGATGTAACAATAAGCTAAATGATGGGTTTTCACACATATCTGGTACATTTGATATTACAACCTTTGCTGAATTGTTTTTCTGCGATGATACCGTACTCGTTTGATAGTTTTTAATATTTTATTTACATGAATAATCCGTGTTGGTAAAATCCATCACCGAGATTCAAAATTGGGCTTTTATCCCATCATGAATCACTACTTACGTCTATTTTTATTTTGGTGCATAGAAACACATATAAACTTAATTTGAAAATTTAAGGTAAGTTCACGTTAACGGTCAATCATTTTTACATAATCAGTGATAATTCTTGGACTTCTCAAAAATAGAGTTGTAAACCCCTGTGCCCAACGTGTATTGAAAAGAATACTATCTCTAGGTATGTGCATTTCGCTTCGCGTTTTTCAGACATATATCAATATGTTGAAATGACAACATGAATGATTTGCACTGGGTATGAGCAGTTTTCGAGACGAATCATATCATATACATGGTCTATTACAATATTTTTGTTGATACAGTGCCGCTTGAAAACCCACAGAAACCGTCCCATGCAGCTGGTGACGAAGGACCACCGACATAGTGTAAATGTCCAAATTTCATGCTACTTGATTTGACGTGCAAAACTGAGCGTTAACATTGGATCTAATGTTAAAGCTCGCGTTTTGCTGACACAGCCAAATTCTACAGATATCACATTTCATCTCTTAGTGTTGCTCATCATTGGCAGATATTGATACAAAACTTAAAGCGTCCTCATATAGAAGGGAGTCTCTGAGGGGTCTGAGGTAGGACTATTCATTTCACTTGGCGTTTGGATGTATTTACATTTGGACTGGTCCGCGCTCGGTGTTGCTAAACTAAAAGCCCCATACCCACTAGGACACTTTTCGACAGTCGGCCGACGGATCGGTGCTAAAATCAGCCGATCCTTATGATCACCTGTTAGTAAAATGTATTGAAAAGGGCATGTCTGATCTGCACCAATTTCATCAACGGCCGGTTCTAGGGGTAGAATCGGCCGATTTTAGCGCCGATCCATTGCCCAGCTGTGTAAAAGTAACTTGCTTAGTGGGTATGGGGCTTTAGTCAAATTAGTCAAATAAGAATAGATTCTCATTTACATGATGAAAAGAATGATAACTCACTGAGGACGCGGTCAGCGTAGTTTCTTGGCGTGAAGCGGTTTGCCCAGTGCATAAAGGTGTCGACGTCCACGCTGACAGTGATGACGTCACGGTAAAGATGGCGGCCTACTCTCGTCAGCGTCTGAGAAAGCGATTCTTGAATTCAGTCTCTCACATTTATATGCCATCAAAAGACAGATGTTATGATTATATCAAATCAAAGACATTCATTATAACTTATTACAATTGTGATAAAATTGTTTTCGAAACGCATCACCTTTAACAATTATGAGTTCAGCTGTTCCGGGAAGAATCACGAGATTGTATTGAATATTTTGAACCGACGTTGGTGGCTTATGGCTAATTATCTGCTCCAGCTTTTTAGTTTGATTAGGAACGTTTCAACGTATTACATTTTGTTTTTACATTATTTTTGTAAATGAACAATGTTTCGTGTCCTGACAGTAGGTTTCCTCATTCAATAATAACTCAATCATTGACATTATGAAAAGTTAAAAAAGCTGGTGCCAAACTATTCCTTAACTTCGCCCTTTCATACACATGCAAGGAAGTCAACGGATATAACCATTCATAATCATAACGCTTTCTAATCATACGGTGTATCAATAGTTGCAGAAGATTGACAACTACCGGTACTTCTATATGTAGGCCTACTTTTTATTATCTACACCCAAAGAATCATAAAAGTATATGGAACAGAAATGTGCGATGTGAAATGTGAAAGGGCTGTACAGCTAGGTAACTTTATAGGCAATAATCGATCAAAAATGGCTTTCGTTTCGTAGTTCAAATTCCCAAATTCTATGGGTGTAAAGAACATTGAAACTATATGCAAAGTATGTCTTCCTTCAGCAACTAACAGAACAATAGGAAAGGTAAAATGCAATAACGTTTTACCGACGTGTCTCCTGTTCGAATTAACCATAACCATGGTTAATCTCACGAAAGGATCAATCATCAAAGGATAAACTAAATGTCAACGCACTTTAGATTCCCAGTACCATTCTAAATGGGCATAATTTCTATAAAATCTATACCTCTTCTTCAATAGTTTGGCGCCATGCTAGCGGATAGACTTGAGTCAAGAAACCAAGATATGTTCCTATGGTTCAAGACTTAAATTGTTGGGAACAAGGCGACTATGGGAGGGTTCACTGCGCAAGTCCGTGGAAAGGGTGTACGTAGTGTAATTCTTAGAATATCCCAGGAAAGGGAAATGGGTTATGAGTGCTAAGACATGGCTTGAAAGAACGTGCGTTCTCAGTGGTTTGAGTAGGCACATATCCAAGAATAATTCTACGGTTTTGGAATTGGGTCAAATGATCAAAATAGCCTACACTTTGGGTTTGCATGCTTAAACCTACAAGAACTTGGCACCGATAATGAAGACCTAAGCATCTGACGTCAATAATAGTAGCGGTTGGCAGACCTGTGAACCACCCCTTTATGGTAATTATTCACCGGTCGGTCACCACCCCACTGTCTAGCACCAGTGGGTACCGTAAACAATATACATCTTAATAACAAATATAATCTCAGACTGCTGCAATGGTAAAACTGAAAATGAAGGAAAACTTTCCACTCTTTTGAACTTTTTCCTCATTGCTAAATACTCATTACCATAGCTGAATGTATTTGAGCGAAACTTATTTCAAATCTTGTGCTCAAGTCAATTTAGATCTATGACTCCTTTTTCGCCATCCTATCCTGTCCATATATTAATATTTTCGGATCCATGGTCGCACAAATCTGAAAAACTCTACATGCATCTAGTCTCACCTTTTTGGGCCAACCTTCACACTTTATTAGAATAAAGTGGGGCCATTCAGGCACATTTGACTTGTAATGGAAAGACCCCATTTCTAAGAGCTTGACTCTAAAATGTCGATCAGACTCATTATAATTCAAATAAACTTATTCTTTTCATCTAACCCGGTTGTACTGATGAAAAAATCTGACTTTTTAAATGTGTCTCTTTGATTTTCAGATTTGTCTAAGCAAAGGCCTAACCAGCTAAGCTATGGCAACTTTCTTTGATTCATATAACCGTCCTCTTTCTTTTCTATTGTACAGGAAAGGTCATGATTAAATAGTTGGATATCAAAAAATAGTGGAATACATATAGGCCTAATATCGATTCTTTTTCGACATTATGTTTTTTTGAAGGATTCAATGTATTATGGGGAAATAGTCTAAGTTCTTAAGTACTTGCTCTTAAAGACAATTCTGAACACGGGAAGTGCGTATATATGTGAGTCTACTGAAAGAATTCACGACAAATTCGTAGAAACTAAAGTCAATTATCTACTGTTAAATACTATGTCGTGCATAAACAACCCCCCCCCCCCCTCCGCCCACAACCATCACACACCCATCCCCTCCAGAAATTGAAAGAAACTACGACACTTTAGATCCCCAACTCTATCGTTCTTTTGCATTGAAAGCGTACATCCTGGGGACACTCCCCCACCTCTCCGTCCGCTCTCCACATCAAACTTCCCTGGGCAGTTAATAGGTCTAAATATCCGGTTCGGATACTCCTTTCTGGATTCACTGAAGGCACTGACCCCCCCCCCCCCCATCCCCACCCGCGCCTACAGCATCAGGTGAAATGGCAAGTGTAAAACTCTTAATTTATTAAGTATACCTTGTAAAACTTTGCGTCCTCCGTCAAATTCGCCTTGTGGGCGAAAGCGATGAGAATGGGCAAGGAGCTGCTCAGGACCGACTCAGCTGCGTGAAACGTCGCCATGGTCACGCGCGTCACGCTCAGTCTCGCGTGATCTCGCGTGAAGGCGACGAGATGGTCGGTGCAGACGGCGGGGTCGTCCTCGCACCTCTGGAGGGGGGAGGGCAGGGGGTAGTGGTGGGCGCCGTGGAGGAGGTGGATGGAGTTGTCGGCCTCGTCCTCCAGGGTGTCGGCGAGCGGCTCGCCCAGCCGCATGACGGCGGTGGTCAGCCCGTCCGCGCGCTGGAGGCTCACCTGGAGGAAATTTAAGAAAGTGTTTAGTTCAGAAAAATGTAGTTTCTTTATTGATTACCAAAAAAAATTATAGTTTTTTTCAAATTGAAAAAGATCACAGGGATTGTCTGTCATTTAATAAGTATATGGCGTGTATGCATGGGCCATCAAGGGAAATATACAGATATTTTCAGGCCAATGTTAATTTATGCGGGAATATAGGTACCAGAATGTTCCAAATGTATGGTATGTTATTACAAGATTACCCATGGTATATGTTAGGGATATCAGTCAAAGGGCAGGGCCTGCAGGGCCACCCGAAAGGTGATATCTATATGACACACATTGGGCAATCTGGATACCTCTTTGTTCCCCTCTCCGGTCTGAAAATGCTGTAAGAGTTAGCACTTTGGCCGTGACTAATTAGAATTTCGTGTTACAAAACAATTATTATCTAATAATGTAAAAGGCGGAAGTCAGACCGTGAGGAACTCCGATACATTGCTATTTTTGAACATTGTTATAAAACTAGGTTAAAAAAGTAAGCCTTCTCTCGGAGCCTGTCTTATGAAATAAACAAATACCATGGCCATTTGCAAGTAGATAGAAATAGTGATGATACTTGTGAATCCCATTAATTCTACTCATGAGCTGCTTGTTCACCTATTTCTGGATTTAGAGGAAGGCCATTTTAGGAAAACGACTAAGATATGATCCCCGAAGCCTTGTGGATATCACCTACACATAATCACAAAAGGCTTATCAATGGTGCAGTATCTTTGTTATACGTCATTATGTGTAAAGACCTGATGCGACATGGTCTAATGACCAGCTTGGTGATCACCCACTAATGCAATGGCCATAAGGTCCTCCACTGAACATTGCATGTATACATCGAACCTACACATTTTTATATATTTATAAATACCAAATAATGCCAGAAAAGATTCGAAAGTATCCTTTCGTCATTGAAAAAATGTTCATGTGCCTATAGTATCAGAATAATGTTTTTTGATCTTTTTCATAAAAGACGAGGGTGGGAGAACTCGACTTCACCTTCACCTTGCACCCCCTCTGATCTGCTCACCCACCTGTGTGATGACCATGTTGGTCCTTTTAACTCTTACCCCCTCTGAGCTGCTCACCCACTTGTGTGATGACCATGTTGGTCCCTTTAACCCCTACCCCCTTTGAGCTGCTCACCAACCCGTGTGATGACCATGTTGGTCCCTTTAACTCCTACCCCCTCTGACCTGCTCACCCACCTGCGTGTTGACCATGTTGGTCCCTTTGACTCTTACCCCCTCCGAGCTGCTCACCCACCTGTGTGATGACCATGTTGGTCCCTTTAACTCCTACCCCCTCCAATCTGCTCACCCACCTGTGTGATGAGTATTGACCATGTTGGTCCCTTTAACTCCCACCCCTTCCGAGCTGCTCACCCACCTGTGTGATGACCATGTTGGTCCCTTTAACTCCTACCCCCTCCAATCTGCTCACCCACCTGTGTGATGAGTATTGACCATGTTGGTCCCTTTAACTCCCACCCCTTCCGAGCTGCTCACCCACCTGTGTGATGAGTATTGACCATGTTGGTCCCCTTAACTCCCACCCCTTCCGAGCTGCTCACCCACCTGTGTGATGAGTATTGACCATGTTGGTCCCTTTAACTCCCACCCCTTCCGAGCTGCTCACCCACCTGTGTGATGAGTATTGACCATGTTGGTCCCTTTAACTCCCACCCCTTCCGAGCTGCTCACCCACCTGTGTGATGAGTATTGACCATGTTGGTCCCCTTAACTCCTACCCCCTCCGAGCTGCTCACCCACCTGTGTGATGACCATGTTGGTCCCTTTAACTCCTACCCCCTCCAATCTGCTCACCCACCTGTGTGATGAGTATTGACCATGTTGGTCCCTTTAACTCCCACCCCTTCCGAGCTGCTCACCCACCTGTGTGATGAGTATTGACCATGTTGGTCCCTTTAACTCCTACCCCCTCCGAGCTGCTCACCCACCTGTGTGATGACCATGTTGGTCCCTTTAACTCTTACCCCCTCCGAGCTGCTCACCCACCTGTGTGATGACCATGTTGGTCCCTTTAACTCCTACCCCCTCTGAGCTGTTCACCCACCTGTGTGATGACCATGTTGGTCCCTTTAACCCCTACCCCCTCCGAGCTGCTCACCCACCTGTGTTATGACCATGTTGGTCTCTGAAGAGTCGCTTGTGTCGAATTCGGTGGGTGGCACGTCCGGGCTGTAGCGCACCTTACATGAGGCGTGGGCAAAGAGCTGCTCACAGGCGAAGCGGAAACATTTGAAAGGGTACAGCGTCCTGCAGGGAAAGATGTTTAGATGGCATATCATGTACATAACTCAACTTTGTCCTGGAGGCTAGAGAATACTAGCAATTTGCTGCTAACTTGTCTTCAGGTAAAATAAAAAGATTAAAAAACTAATCTTGGAATATGAAATAATGATATATCTTGGAAGATTAGACTTATGTCTGAAAGTTCTTGTGGAAATAAATGAACTAAAAAAAGAATGATGAGCAAAGGGAGAGCCAGTATCATTATCAATGAATGTCTGTAAAAGTGACTCGCAACAAGTCAAAACGTCTAGTAATACTGTATCAATTCGGCGGCATGTATTGATGTAATATATGTAATATATGGTAAAAATTCAGTATCAAAGCAAGCCTGCTTTGATACACATGAGGCGGCCGTATTAATGATATTAATGATTTATTGTGGAAGGTATGAACTGACACTATAGTGACAATCTGGAAAAAAAATATCAAACTTTCAAGCAAATGTGTCCAGGCCTAAAATAATGGAATAATAAAACCATGGGTTATTTAAGAGCCTAAGACATATTACAACATAGTTTCCTGTATTTTATTAATTTTGATAGGCTGGATAAGGCCTAAAATAATTTTAGGCCTGTCTTATTTTCGTACCATCTGTAAAAAATTCTTGCAAGTGTGTCCAGGCCTAAAAGTATCAAACCATAATGATATATAGGATCCTGAGATATATGGGAACATGGATTTGTACATGATTTTCATTTTGGTAGGGTTGATAAGGCCTAGAATATTTATTTTTGAGAATGCCAGTGTCTGACAGCCCAAACCAAACGCCTAAGTTCAATGCACCTCTAGGCTACTCGGAGTCTAGGCCTAGGCCTATTTCAAGTGCTGGAAAATCATATGAACCCACCTTTAACGCCTGGAGTCCTCAATGCGTCTGAATGTGTTTATCCTTCACAATTGATGCGTTTAGTCTAGATATATCATCCTGGTTTCCTGAGTTCAATGTATTGGAGGAGGCGAGAGAGAGACCCCAGCCTTACGGCCGACGCCATCTTGTCAAGCCTCCACGTGTCCCAGGCAGTCCAATGTTTTTGCTTTCAATATGAATGCATGTTTTACGCATGAGTTTTCAATGCGTTTAAGGAGGCCCAGACGTCTAGATATATATATTGAAAGCATCAGATATGTCCGTAAAACATGTACACAGGCAGAGAAGGAGGAGTGCCCGCCGAAACGGTCCAGCCACCAGCACCCTCTCGGGTGGTCTGACCTTCACCTTGGCGGGGGGGGGGCGCGCGAAGGAATACCAAGAAAATAGTGCGATGTATTTTCGCGTTTTGACGCGTTATTTCGCAATCGTTTCATTTCTGGATCTTGACTTGGTCATCTATGTAACCAAATCTACCTGCCTATATAAAAAAGTCCCGTAAGAAGGATTGATTTCATGATAAAATAGGTCTGCATATGTTGATGAATATTCAGACATTGACCCCGTTCCCGTGTCCTACATCGGGGAAGGAGGTGTCACGTGATCAAGGCCAATGGCAGCTGGGCGCCCGGCGACCGTAACGATGTAACGGTTTGGATTCCGGGCTTGTATGGCTTATTTCTCCCAATTTGGCCCATTTTCACAATTTATTTGAATTCTATATGTCCAAATCTCACCAATATAAGCCCAAATAAGCCCAAACGTAGGTAATTCAAGCCATTTCGGGAGGGGTTACAGAGCGTGACACGGTTACATCGGCCGATTGGGACACAATGGCGGGTGCCCGGTGTTCCCGTACCGATATAACAATTTGGATTCCGGGCTTGAATGTCTAATTTGTGCCATTTTGGACGATTTTGACTATTTAATTGTATTCTATATATCCAAACCTCAGTAATGTAAGGCCAAATAAGCTCAAACATAGGTTATTTAAGCCGTTCCAGGAGATTGTGACAGGGTTACATTCGGGGGTGGGACATGGTAACGCGTTACACCGACCTAGTAGAGTGTGATCCTCCAATGAAGCGGCTGGGTTTAAACGTTTAAACGTATAAAGATATTAAAGTTTAAATTCTCCAGCCGCCTCATAATAAACTGTTAAACTTAGTTTGAGCAAAGAGTCGATGCATGACATATTAAAGGCAATTACTGCCACTTCCCCTTTACTCTTTTCTTTAACTTTACTCTTTTGCATTTGCTCATTTGTTATATTTTTCTTATTTTCCCTTCAAATATGCTTATTCTTATCTAAAGCCTCATGACCCTACCACATAAGAACCACCCCACCCCCATTAAACACCCTCTCCACAGACCGTGGAGGTATATACCCTTGAGGAGTGTTACCTGTAGGCGAGGCGGGCCCTGTGCAGGTAGTCGGAGCGGCGGGGGATCATGGTGCCTACCAGCCACACGTCCTCCTGGGTGGGGAGTACAGGTGAGGCAGAAACAACAGGTGTAAGGGGAGCACGTATACTGGCAACAAGTGGTAGGCAACAAGTTCTGCGCCACAACTGAGGTATATAATATATCATGATTATATTCTACTATTCAATTTTTTACTTGCGATATACTCTGTGTGTTACATATCACCAAAAGAATAATAGTTATGTTAATGTTGGTAAATTCCATCTGCAATATAGCGAGTGCATATCTAGACGTCAAGCTGGGACACGACGAAAAATGGCTGATGGCCAAATTGTGTTACCCAGTTGAAATAAAATACTAACAAAATGTGTGTTTGTCACCGAAAAATAAGAAGTGACATCTTTGTCAAATACTCTATACAGGTGCAAATACCTTTTGGGACAGATGAAATTGTTAATCATGAATTTCCAATCATAACACGCTGTATAATGACTAATTAGAATAAACAGTTACTAAAAGGCAAATACTTGTGGTTGGTCACTGGAGTCATCGTCACAAAACCAACATAATATTATAGATATACACTCTGATTTATGAACACACACAGAACATCTGCAAAATGTTACTATGAAATATTTTGAGATTGATAACTATTTGTATACATGAAAGGTGATGATCTACTATGATTGCATCCACTATCAAAGATAATAGGATAAGTTCAAAAACATTTATAAGCTCATAACAGAATAATCTCACTAGTCTTCATTAATTAGTAACAGGAGTAGCATGCAATCAAAGCATCGTTACCAAACCAGTTATGAATAAGTACCATCAATTTGAATGGTATCTTACTTATTACATATTTTTGGATTATAATTTATGTTTTTTGATACAAGTTTCGAAAATTATTAAGTTTTCTTGGAAATGATCAGTGATGATGAATTACTACGATTGTAATATTATTGTCATTGTATGCAGAAACCATTACGGTATCTACAGCGAATAACGACCAGTCCTTCTCATTTTTCTGGGTATTTCTATTTATAAAGAATAATTACACATGATGTACTGATAATAGAAAGTAAGTTTAGAGAAACAGTTAAACTAAACTAAAATAAAGAATTAAAAAACAAACAAAAAAACTGCATGCAATCATAAACTGAATAAAGTTCAAAGCTTTATATAGGCTCAAAACACGTTACTGAACAGTTACTAAACTTGTATAGTGGAAAGTATGGTCACCCCATTATACTCCCTATTCATCTGTATCAGTACTATTCAAAAATCAAACAGTTTCACTCACATAATCCTCCAAGTCGGGTTCTTCAAAGAGCAGGTTCTGTACAGCTGGGGCAGCAGCCTCGGCGAACCAGCTCACGACCTGCTCAAACTGCTCAAGTACAGAAGGAAGAACGATTAGCTCCGAGCAGCTCATCGCTTACTCAAGGTACTGAGCAGCTACTGACTCATACTGTGGGAAAGGATGAAAAATCAGTTGTTGTTGACTTTCTTAAACTAGTACATGGAGTAGGAAAAGTTTTGAGCAGCTCGAAATCCACAAGCAGAAGCGGGAGAACGATTGGTATAGGAAGATTACTACCTACATAAACTACTCAAGATGATACAGCCTCCTGATTTTGTGATATGACAGCTCTGTGTTATTCCTTTGAGTCAGTTAACAGTCGCATGTTTTCTGAGATGTCAAGGGATAGCCCCTTGCATTCACTACAGCTCCAGCATCTTCCTCCAAAACAAATCTAACAAGCACTGTTCTTCAATGATTATAATACAATTCATGAATGAACTGGCCCATGATGTTTTAACTGGAGAAGGAAAATGGTTAGATCCGAGCAACGTAATTATGACCTGATAAAGCTACATAATATATACTCTGGGAGAACGGAAACATGTAAGTTCTGATGATGCTTATGACGTGTTGGAGTCTAAGGTCTACTCAGCAATTTTGAGACCTATATTGAAACCTCCTCCGGTTTTTGACTACCAATTGGCTGACCGAATCTATGGGTGTGAGAACGACAGTTCTGTGCAACCCGGACCAAATGGCAGCATATGCTCCCCTAGTCAGCATGTCCGAAATAGTAAATGAGCTACTGAAATGCTTCAGATTATATACTGATTTCTACTGCCAGCTCATTTAAATATTTCGGACATGCTGATTTACTGCTTTTAAACTACTGGACTCATACTTATTTCTGCTGAATAACCACTGAAATCATACTGCATCTCCCTACTGCTCCTCTACTGATTTCACGCTGAGTATCTACTGCCGTTTGGCCCGGGAACTTATCTACATGCTCAAAGCGCACAAATTGAGAAAGAAAAACAATCCAAAAAGCTCACGACCTGCTCGAACTGTGGGTGAAGAGGGGAACAATTAGCTCACATCAGCTCACAACCTGTATGGCCCTGTTGGAATCGAACCAAGCCACTCTGCTTAACAAAACCACTCAGGGTGTTGATCTTTGGTCGTTAGCAGCTACAATTTTGTAGCGCTGGATTAATATTTTCTGAATAGGAAGGGTAGGAACATAAAGGACGCCAATGATACCTCCCTATGGTGTTGTTTCATTATGGGTTATGGAAAGTGTTTGGTTTTGTGTTAGATTAGGCAGGGACAGGAGAAGTAAGGTTAGGAGGTTATTTAGTTCTTCTGAATGGGGCTCGTTTTTGGCAGACGCAAGCACTTTTTTGACCAAGAGGCTTCAGAGATAATGCGAAAAAATCTATAATTATTTGTTGTCATAATTCGATAAGAGCTATTCAAAATGAGAGGTTCAAAATGCAAATAGTTCAGAAAAGGTTCAATTGTGATGTTTTCTTTTATTTCAGATAGTCTAGGATATCTGGTTCGGATATGAAGTTTTGACAGATGTACAGAAATATATATGTGAAACCAATTTACCAGGTAGACCAGAATGACAGTAATAGTCCTAGCTCTATCAAATTAAAAAAGTTTAAAATAGATAAATCATCGGGAAAATACCTGGGTCTCGAATTCCATGTCATTTCAAGGGGAATCATACATAACTGCAATTGCTACCTTCGTCCAAACAAATGACGTAATAAACAAGATAATTATCACCCAAACTCCGCATTTAATTACAATAATCACCTCGACCAGCCGTCCCATACATAATAAGACACCCGCATAGCTATATTTTTCACACTAGCTGCCAGGAGAAGAACTACCGCTGTGCGCCGAATAGTAACACAATATGCAGCAATTAATTTGAGTGTCGGTGTGCGCGTCCACTGAATGTCCGCTGCATGTGCACTGCTTTCACACTGAGACATTAGCGAGTAACACCTGCGACTAATTAATCCAAGTGACATAGTGCCCCTGACACAGTGCCCAATTTACACAGTACCTACTCAATTAGTGCATTTTTGCGTTAGCTATAGGGTTAGATCTACAGCCAACCTCACAATTTTTTTCTGTAATGGCAAATGGACAAAAAAATAATGAGGAAGAGAAGTGGACAGGGGTAGGGTACGTCTATATCCCATCCACCCCTCTCCCCCTTCTACCATCCCTATCCACCCTATATGGCTCCACTATATCAATAATAGATAATTATGTAGTTTACAGACCTCATTTGAAGGTTTTTGAAGAAAATTATTTATTACTATTAGACGCCCACTTCAATTAAGAATTGTTCTTATATGAAGTACTTAGTTGTTGGATTGTATTAACATTTGGTTATAGGCCACCCTGGGGTGAATGGGCTCGATGATAGAGAATCCAAAGCAAGTGAGTACCTCATACTCTACAGAGGGACACTTCTTTTAATGCACAGAGTAGTCGTTTAACGACAAAGGTATGGAATAATAATATTTTCAGAAGATGGCGCGATATAACTTCAGTCCATATAACTAACGTATATATAGGACCTTCACTTATATATCTAATGTATTTTCATAAGAAAAAAAGACATGAGCCTCTATAACGTTTAGAGCGGTCTTTTAGATTGTCGTCAATTGACAGGTATCGCCGCCACGCGTTTTTATTTGTCACGTTTAGATGGGCATCCACTTAGGGACACTAATTGAGTGAGGTTGAATGTCCAATGTTGGACGGAAGGTCTGAGTATTTTTCTTGTTTTTCATTGTGAAATTGCTACCTGTCTATACACTAAACCGGTCGAAAACTGCGTTCGTTCTTTAACTTTTAAAAACGCATGAAAGAAAATGATGAGAAGTTGAGAACTCTTTTAGCAACAATGAAAAATATATTCATTAGTATCAATTATTAAATGATGCACACATACATGTGCATTTGATGCGCTGTTTAATCAAAGTTGTATTTTCTTGTAGACATAATTAGATTTCATATTTTTTGCGCATCTTCTTTTCATACAATGTTGAAAGAGAAATTCCCTGCTCACATGAGCTATAAACAAGCCCAAAAGTAGACATGATATTGCGGCAAGCATTGCCAGATTCATTGCCAAATATACCGTGCTACTCCATTCTTTTATAATTACATGGTTTGATTCTAAATGCATCTGAATGACTTGTATAATTAGTGAAAACATTTAAAGGTAAAATATTATAATTGTGAGACTGGCAACCACTGGAAGAACGGCAACATAATATCAAGCCGAAGTGTTGTATGAGATTCAAATGCAATTAAAAAAAAACAAAAAAAAACACGTAAAAATGAGAAAAAACGTATACAATGAATAGCTCAATAATGATCATATTCAGGTATGCAAAGCTTTTAATGCCTATCAAAAGACAACGCCGTTTGTGTAACTAGCTTGACCACAGACTAATTCATTCTCCATCACATAATATTCGCAGAAAACCTCAGGGGCCTTCCATTAAGTACATATACGCACCAAGGTGCGGGGGATTTGATATTTCAAAATATTTGCATACGTCCCTGTACAAATCCAATGTGCACTCCGGCCCAAGGAAAGTGTGTGTGTGTGTGTATGTGGGCGGGGGGGGGGGGGGGGGCGTGGTCTGAACTTTTTGAAAATGTGCGTACTTACTAAATGGAAGGCCCTTCCATGAAACTCTCCGTAAGCACAAACCTCGTACACGCCCACACAAAAACCCAAGCTCACAACACACACACACTAACAATAATACAAAACTAAAAACAAAAACAACACACATACCCTGAGCACCCCGTGGTAGTTGAGCTGCACATACCGCCGGCGGCCCTCGGCGCCCCGGCCCCGTACGTCCGTCCTGCCGGCGGCCCCGGGAGCCGGCCCCGGCAGACAGCCGCCGTCGGCCCCGTGAAGCCAGCCCAGCCCCCGGAAGGCGGCCAGCGTCGGGAAGCCGGTCACGTTATGGCGGGCGCACGCCGCCGGGTCGCGCGTACAGTTCATCAGGTAGACACGCCCTCCTTCTGTGTAGGGAGAAGGAAAAAGAAAAAGAAAATGTACTGTGTGTTTGATGGTTATGTGTTGTGGTTGGAAGAGGTGGGATGGTTTGCAGGAAGTGTCAGGGTGATGATTTTTTTTTTGGCTCGAGCTCAGTGATATAGCTAGGGGGGTTTGAGTTTCTGGATCTGATGGTAGCGGCTTGAATTATGGGTTCAGAGATGATATTATCATTTTGCTATATGTTCTGTAAAGTACATGAGGAAAAAGGAAAAAGGAACTGTGATTGCTGGTTATGTGCACATGTTGTGGCTAGAAGGGTCTGACTGCATGGGAAGAGGTGTGGGGTGGATTTTTGGCAGGAGCTCAGTGATGGGATGAACGGGGTGTTGAATTAAATGTACTGGAGGTAGCAGCTTGATTTATGTGTTCAACTTAAGACGATGATATTATTTTGCTAAATCATCTGCGAGGTACACGGGGGAAAGAGAAAGGGTGTTTTGGCTAGAAGGGGCTGGCTCCATTGGAAGAGGTGTGGTGAGGTGGTGATTTTTTGGCACGAGCTGAGTGATGTGATATAGGCGATTTTGATTTCTAGATCTGCGGGTACCGGCCTAAATCACGTGTTCAACCTAAAGAGATGATATCATTTTGCTATGAGGTGTACCAGAAAAAAAGAGAAGTAAACCGTGTGTGTCTTTGAAAGTTATGCCTTTTGCTTAGAAGGGTTTGGCTCCATGGGAGGTGAGTTGTGCATGGGGGTGGTTTTTTGGCCCGAGCTCGGTTTTGGGATAGCGAATTTAGATTCCTAAATCTGGAGGTTGCGGTTTGAATTATGTGTTCAACTTAAAGTAAAAGATGATGTTACTTTGCTTTGTTGTTGTTGTTGTTGTTGTTGTTGTTGTTGTTGGTATTAATGTTGTTGATTTGTTCACGTTATTAATTAACTTTTAATTGTTTTTGTGGGGGGTGTAATCGGAGGGGGGATGAAAAGGGGGAAGTGAAAATCAGAAAGCAATGATAGGAGTGCCTAACATGCAAGAGCGCGCCTGGTTGGCAGATTGTAAAAGCGTGACGGACGGGGAAGGGATGGAATCTCCATGACCGTTAAAAAAGAGGTTGCCATTTTTGCTTTTCCCCCGTTTGGCTAGGAAAAATTTGGTCAGGCCTTCCTCACAGGCTAACATCTGACCCAACTGACATAAGGAATGATAGTACGGGAGAGATTCACCAAATTATGCTCAAAAGAAAGAGTCTGGCTCCAGATGTATTCATTTCCCATTGTATCGTTTTCTTTATTATTATGATTGACCTCAGAAGGCAAATAGGCTAGGCAGAGGCATCTGGTCATGGGGGGCTAAGTTAGGATGGTAATTACTTGCACACTCTGCAATAGCTGCTCTTTATAAGAGCAGCTCGCGATTAAGAACAGCTCACGCATTTGAGAAAATGAGGGTGTAGAATTTAATTTAGAATAGAAAACAATCTTGTCTGTTGCCCCCCCCCCCCTTTTCCACTTGCTTTGATATAATGTATTTCCCTGTATTTGGAAGGGGTCAAGAGGTCTCGACCCCCCAGTAACATAGCAATGGACCGACGCATTAATAAAATTTAAAAAAAATTGATACAGCCATGTTCCCTGTAACCTACAAATGTTCCAAGGCAATGAAGCTTAATGTTCCCTGTAACATACAAATGGACCATGAAAGGCATATATATATGCTTAATGTTCCCTGTAACATACAAATTGACCAAGGCATTGATGCTTAATGTTCCCTGTAACATACAAATGGACCAATGCATTGACGCATTAATGCCAATGCAACATAATATGGTACCTTGGTGGAAATAGTAGAGGTATACCTTAATGTACATTTAGCTGTTGATAACTTCATTCTTTCAACTCGTTTAATCCAAATATGTTTATATTAGAATTATACCATTGCCATATCTAAAATGTGCTAAAGTAATACGTTTTGCAAGGGTTTGGAGATTGCGATTGCCAGAAGATAATTAATCTATTTAGGACAATTTCTAGGGAACGAATAGTTACGGTAATTATCCCAAAGTAACATTTTACCTGAACAATTAAAGTTAATTGAATAGATGGACGCTCATTATAACTCCACGTTATGTACGATTATCGCAAATGTACAACTTCCCTGAAGCTAAGGAGCATGTCATCAATTAATTATATATGCATGACATACTTATAATAGGACACGATCTTATTTTGAAGTACCTCTGTAGGGATAAATCAACTTATATGTGAAAATATGAGGCAGAAGATTCAATCCAGATGAAAAAACATTGCACACGTTTTACTATACAATGAAATATTCAACTATCTATATTTTCCTTATTAATTACCTGAATACCCAATATGTCACAATCTCTCAGGCAATTATCACGTCTATTAGTTTTAAATTATTAGAAATGAGTTTCCGGATAAATACTTAGAATAGAGTATGCAAATACATGTAAATGGTTGAAATTAACCAATTTATAAGAACCCCTTCCCTCTATACAACACCCACATACAAAAAAGTTATTCAAAGAATACAGTATATTTGAGGTCGGTAACGGGATTAAGGGCCCATGAAGATACATAGTTCTCAATGTCAAGCATGCAAATCTTACTATATTAATCAAGTGGAGGTGTGGAAGTGACTCCCGCTGCCATACCATATGAAACATTCAAAAGAACTGCTTTTTCGTGATAATAACTAAATTAAATAGGCCTAAATCAGGAATAGCGTGCATCATTTATACTGTTTTTGAGTATATCAGTATGTGAATGTTGTGGTAATATCCTTAGAAGGTGATGGTTAAGGCAGTAACAGGTTGAGGTACACGTGCTTTCCCCGGTCCCAAACAGATGTATGACGTGAGGGCCGGTTCGTAACGGGTCAGGTGTCCTGTATAGGTGTCCTGTATAGTCATTGTCTGTCTGGGATAAAGGCCCGATCACACTGCAAGACCCAACTATAGACCTTTTACATTAGTATGGCACCATACTAGCGGTATGAGTTGCAGGGACGGCCTGAGGCGTCCCCCCCCCGAATTTTTGCCAAATTTAGTTTTGTTTTTTTTAATGTAAAATTCTAGACCATGGAATGGGGCGCCTCAAATTTTACATTAGGGCGCCCCCCCCCCCCCCCTTTAAAGAAAAAAAAAAAAAAATCAAAAAAGATCACTGGATCCGTCCCTGAGTTGGGTTATGGATTCCTATGGGCCAAGGCTAACAGGGTTTGGATCAAGGTGTCTATGGGAGTGCTAACTCCGCAGACTCGTGAGGCAGGTGCATCATAGCCATGACCGCCATATATCTTTATGGCATTGCTCGATCTTTTTGTTCTTATCTACAATGTTGTCATTGTTATTTGTCTATTGAGTTCTGTTGCCTAATTCAATAGTAAGGCTGTCCCTTGGAATATAGAATACAAAAAGTATAGATTCTGTAATCAATAATGGTACGATTATGTATTTATGTCCATCCAGGATGTAGCTTGAACTAGAATGAAGATCCGACATAATATATAGAAAGAACAACTCACAGGTAATTATATTAGGAAAATAGAAATACATAGATATTTTTCTATAATATAGGTCTAGAAAAAATATATGAGAATATGAATATAGGAAAAAATAGAGCTATGTCTTTGAGTTATATAGTACATTAGAATGTATTTTGCGTCCTATAGTGCATGAGAGTCTCCACTCACCTACAGCTCTCAGGGCCTCACTGAGTCGGCCGTACAGCCCCATGTGTCTCTCACAGCTGGCGCAGTCGGCGATGATGAAGATTACCTGTCGGCAGAGGGAAAATCACAGCTAAAATCACTGCTAAATCACCGCTAAATGCGTCAGGGTCGAGTGCAAAGTGGGGGGACACCTGGCATGACAACTTGGCCTTTATTATTGCTCAGTGCATTATAAAGTGGACGTACGTAGAAACAGATGCACAGGAATGTCTTGTATCTATGATCGTAATGGACAATCAGGGGATAATTTATAGCCTTGGGGTTTACCTTTGTTATGGGTTTTTATCATGTTTTGTAACAGAGTATAGCTGCTCCTGGTACGTAGAATTCCTATTGTTAATTTAGATAATATTATACAAATACATGTAAGTGGAAGGAATGTAGAGACAAAATATAAGGGTTGCAAAAAGTATACATCAAGGTTACAATTATTGGTGCAAAGCGAAGTTGATGCTTTTAACAGCTTCTAAACTGACCATAGTTTAACATTCTCAAAATTCACTCAGCCGAATTTAAAAAACCACATGCTAATCTTTACTCTAAATGGACCATGTGAATCGTTTTTCCGGACAGGAAATTGCCATTCTTTTTTCAAGCCGGTTTCAATACGGTGCAGGATCTTATGTTCTATCAATGTTACCTTTACCAATTTGATTGTGAATTAATGGGCAGATTATATTATATATTATATGCAATATCCGGAGTATTAATGGGTGTAAGGTAGAACATCAATCTAATTGCCAATAATATTAAACTGTCACTATTGACAAAAATCTAATTCGGAATGTGAAACTATTTACTGCTGAGGGTATTTTTGGGTCCACGTGTAGGGTATTCTCTATTATAGATCTATATCTCCACTTTTGCAAGAAAATAATGAATGTTACAGAAATATAAGTTTGAAACACATTAAAAAGGGCCATAAATCCAATTATGGTTTATAGGTTATTTATCATCATATTAAAAGCCTTGGCCCTCAAGATTAGAAGCATAGAAACTTTCAAACAAACTTCGATTTTCAGTTGAGTGACATGAAATGAGTACAAACTTCTTCAAAATTTAAGATTTTGAAATTTTGAACTTGTTTCTGGACACCTGAGTATTCATGAATAAGAATACAAAGTTTAAAGAAAAAATATGAATCTGTACTCCCATGATATTGCAATGAGGTTCAGGGGTGGATCAAGGGGTGGGGGGGGTGCCCAGGGGGTTCTGATCCCCCCCCCCCTTTGGTGGATCCCCAAGCTAGAAAATGTCACACACATGCACGAAAATGTAAGCCGTTTTAGCACTTAGCCTACATGCTACATGCCTGACGTTTCCATGACGTTGCTATTACGTTGCCAGAACCACCCCAGGACCGCCCCACGATTGCCCCAAAACCTTTTACCCCTTTACCCCTTCTCCCCCTTACCCCCAAATGAAAATACAAAGATGTAGTGAAACCCAGTATGGATATAGTTACCCAGAATGCAACAATCTTTTGTTCTCAGAGAGGTAGCGGATACAGAAGTAGAAACCTTCCTTAATATTGTACCCGGCTTTCATCCATGTATGTAAACTAGATGAGGCTGTCACCATCAAAAAGTGAACGCATTCCTATCTGGTCCCATCCACAACATTAGCAATCTTCACCACCATGGCCACTCCAGGCCCAGAAATATAGGGGAGTTAGGATGTCTTGCCCGCTCATGCAGTGTGTATTATAAACGGTATATTTCTCTATACGAAATTTATATTCCCCATATATGCAAGTGTAGTGGGGAAATAAAAAGACACAATGCACAATAGCATATTTAAAAAAAGAGCAGATCGAAGGCCTCTGCGAATCACTAGGCGTTTAGACGTACCTTTCAGAAGTTTAAAACTTAACCCGAATCTCGTGGGCAAGATCTCAAAAAAAAGAAGAATATTCTCGAGATCAAAAAATAAAATAATAAACGTCGAATAAACAATGTGTATCATTCGCTACGTCTGTCCTCATTATTATACCTCGGGAATTGTATACTGGTTATGCCACACTTATTATCCTCTAATACCTGCAGAACACTGTAATGGGTGAGAAGAACAACGTACCAGGGAGACTTGGGTTACTTCACCCCTCCACTCTGCGCCTGCGTACAGAGGATGGCTTGGTGCATGAGACCTCTCAATGACGTCATACCAGAGGTCGTCGGTAACCATGGCAACGTTGCCAATGCGAGGCAGCTTTCTGTCGAATGGGTCCTTGAAAAGCTGGAAGTAACATTGTCAGTGTTATGTTAGAGATGAGATAAACAGATTGTTAGACACATGCATATCCTTGTAGGGCTGTTACGGGACGATGTTCAGAAATATAGGATGAAGGAACCCTTAACCTTTAAGGGTAGGCACCATCAACATGACTGTATTATCAATGTTCACGGGCCCATAATTATTGTGTTTTCCTGTAGGTTTGTGTAATATGTCTATGCTTTTCAATGCAATTTAGAATGAAAGCGGTTTTGATATTAAAATATTGTGCATAGATCTACTGCAGAACCCTTACCTTCAAATCTTAATTAGGCCTAAATCAATCAAGAAAAGGTATAAGTAGTACGAGTTACTCGCCTGGTGCGCCAATTAATTCAGGTATAAACTGATAGGGCCTAATAGACAGTTTGCACTCTGGAGCACGTACATAAATGTCATCATTACTGTATTACATAATACTAAAAGAATAAGTTCAGAATGGAGAATGGCTGCTCCCTGTCAAAGTATTATTCAATAAAAGACTATTAGGGCCTATTTGCGGAGATGACCCACCAGTATTAGGCCTATATATGAAACTGGCTCTTTCTTTCCGATACAATGATAAGTTCCACTACCATAAAAAACAGGAAACAATTAGGCCTACAATCATGATCTATTAATTTTGACTAATAAAACCAGATAATTCTATATATATGTAATGACTTTGAAATAATACATTAATTAACCGCAATATTCATTAAAGTCTGGTGGTGTAGTCCAACATTACAAACAAAATGCATCTTAACACTTTATAACCCACAGATTGAATTCATATTTACCCAGAATTTCTCATCGAAATTTCTCAAAATTTGTCGTACTTGAAAATATTCAAAGCCCGTCCACCCTTAGCATTTTAATTCATAGTCACCTGATTTTTAGCACTGGTTATTAAATACTACTGGCCTTCCACATCATGTAGCAGTCTACACACTGAACTTGCTTCAAATCATACCAAGAACCAGTGAAATGAGCTGTTACCAGGCTGTCTATCTGCATGGTTGTTGTTTTGTTAAACAGCTTATTTAAGAATCTGTGGGAACCAGCAAATTTGGATTATGACCCCATTATTTATTTCCAACCTCATCCTCTATGTGGCCTCATGGTGTAGATGCTAGCCAGCCTAACCTCCAAACCTCAAAATGGTAGATTTGAATCCTGAAAGGACTTTGTCCTAGACAATGTTTTTCTGCATGGTGTTTTCTGCATGGCGAAGTCACTACTCAGGAAGGTATATGGACGATCTGCCCTATTGCCTTTCTGCCCTGGACGATCTGTCCTATTTTCCTGGATGATCTGCCCTGTTTTCCAGGATGATCTTCCCTATTGCTTTAGATGATCTGCCCTATTCCCTTTATCTCTGGCAACATATATATTCATTTTGATGTGGTATTTGCAGTGATTTTAAAGTTTGTAGGAATTATATATTTTTTCATGGTGAATTATATAAGTTTTTGATGTACTGAGACATCAGGTAGAAAATGTGCGACATGCATAGAACCACACATCATTTTCTCATCATGGAGGGGGCAGTAACCCTACACTTTAACCAAGTAGATTTAAGTAAACCCTAACCTTAAACGTTAAGGAGATGGGGAGGGGGGCCCTATCCCTGTCATCACAGGCCATCACATGCACAAGACGGCCGTATCTACGCACCCGCGGGAATTCGCGGAACTCTAGGTGCGAACAGTGACGGGAGGTGTTGCACCTAGTCCCGCGACTTCAAAGGGGGCAGATCATCCAATAGGCGAGGGCAGAACGTCCAGGGGACAGGGCAGAACGTCCGTGGGGCAGAACGTCCGTGGGGCAGATCGTCTACCATTCCTTAGGAAACTAAATTAGCTATTAAACCATCTTTTGGTCACTTTTGTAGGTTTAACACTCACTAAAATGTTCTCCTTGAAATAATTTGGAAAATCTACGGGAAAATGTCCCCTTTGTCTGGGCGACTACAGCCAGATTGGGGAAAATACCCATGAGCGATAACAGAAGGAACGGGTTCTAAAGGGTTAAAGATACCGTACTTTGCTCTACCATACCACACCGGACTACAACAGTTAAAAAAAAGTATCCAATATAGTGGCTTGCCAAAAGTCGATTCTGTTAAGATGCAAAGACCAGCTCTTGGTAAAAATGCCACCACTCGAAGAAAAACCGTATGTACAAGAAAATGCACAATCCGGATTCGCACTGGCAGTTTTTTCCCCATTACAAAATACTTCAATACTTGTGTATGTGGTACGCTATGCGTCCGTTCGGCTTCAGAAATTTGATAACTTTTCACCGCACTTTGATGATAACGTGCAAAAAGCACACCCCCTGTGTTGTCTGAGCCTCAGGACATATCCTTTGTTATCCGGCTTTACGTTGGGGAGAAAATAAGACCCCGTTGTAGGAACATAGTACGCCTGCAAAAACAGGTACGGTTCACAACAAGGCATGGGTGGCGGTTTTGATGACTTAAGCGCTATCTGGTACAAAGTAGCGAGCCTTTTAATGACTGAAAGCTAGCCAATCGCATGGGGAATTTTAAAAAAGGGCCAGAGAAAAGCTTCTGAGCAGAACGGAAAATAAAAGTATATCAGTTATCAAGAAACCAAGTTTATCATGTAAAAACAAGGCATTTGTGGTGGTTTGTATGACTTGAGCGCAATCTACCACAAAGAAGCGAGCCTTTTAATGACAGAAAACTAGCCAGCCGTATGGCAAATTAAAAGAACGTTACCAGGTTTACCATGTAAAATAAGCGAACCTTCTCCAATCTTTCTCCCAGAACACAGAAAAGCCAAAAGACTCTTTGTCCCTTTTTGCAAAACCTCTTTGTGGTCAATCAATGAATAACTTTGGAAAGGAGGAACAATCTTTGTGAGATAAAACAAAAAAAAAACAATAATGACAAAAAACACAATTGATAAAAGCAGTCAGACATACTATTAGGGAAAGAACACTGGTACAAAATCAAAAATCCCCAATTTTTGCATCCATTTTCTTTTACAATATTTTTCAAAATACCTCAGCTTTAGGACGGGAGGTCTGTTTGGTCCGTTTTTCACTGGTTGTCGGCTTGATTTTGACCACTCTAGGCGTATTGTCCGTCTCATTATGACTACTCTGGTAACAAGCGTTACCAAAGGGACCCTCCGACAGTAGAGACACCTGCAGGAGAAAATGAGCAATAAAATAAGGCGATTTTGGAAACTCTTGCAACGTAGTTTCTTTTTAAGGTTATAGATCACAGGTGTGGTCATACTGCCACCCTATGTGTTTACTTTGTCAAAAAAGTGTCCATTTTCTGTACTTTGTGGTTTCATATACCACTTGCACAATCTTCTTCTATTCTTTTTTCAAAATAAGGCATTGACCCACTGTATGATATCCATAAGGTCAAACTTATATAGGACAAATACTTGAAAACCATAGATGAGGCTATGTTTTTATATGATACGATCATTTTGATATGTACACGTGATGCTTAAGACACAAATACATATGCAAGTTTTAACTATCGGATTACATATAAGCACAGTCTTAGAAGGTTCCAATACGATATATAATATTTGCTATACAGCACATGCATCTTTATGTTGGTCTATAGTATGTATCACAGATGCAAATGTGAAATGACGACTCAATCTCTTATAGTTATACGCAGATTGATACCCTAATCCCAAATAAATAAATAACTTGTTCTAATTCTTAACTACTAAAACTGATTTTAAAAAACACCCGTTATAATTATCCTGAATTACTGAAAAAGGATAAAACCACTTCTAAAAACCTAAACTACTGAAAATGATAAAATAACTTCGTAAATTCCGAATTACTAATATTGTTTTTTTTTAAATAAACTTCTGAAATCCTCCTCGGGTCAGTTTCTCACCTGTGAAGGGTCAGCGCGCCCCCAGGGTTGGTACACCACCTGCTCACCAGAGGGCGTGACGAGCTGGACGCCCCGCGCCTGGAGGAATTCGACGACGGCGCCCGGGGTGGGCAGGGCGCCCGGGAATGCCTCCTGGGCGATGCCAACCACTGGAGCGGAACGACGGGGGTCAGTAAGTGCACGTGATAGGGGTGAATGTGATTGGGATACGTTAGGGGTGAATGTGATTGGGATAGGTTAGATGCCACAGGGTGGGGTTTAATAGGTGGGATTCTGATCGGGGTTAGGTACGGCAGATATAGCATGGAGGTTGGGTTGGATGCATATGGTTGGTTATTTATCTGGTTGGGTCTTAACAACTTTATGGTCATTTCACGGTAAAAACAAGGTCTGACAATTATGACTCTTTGATTATTTAATCTATAAAATGATCGAATCTATTAGAAAATCGAGACCGTACCCCTACACATTAACCCAGCCAGGTGTTCTTTAATGTGCAGGGTTCAATAATAGACAGGGCCCTACCGGGGCCCTACACACAACAACCAGTGGATCTCTAGGGTCTTTTGATGACCCTGTCATTGGCATAGGGGAAACGCAAAGTATATGAGGGTTGGGTGACACAAGGCATAGTGTATAACATTTGGACAACCATTACACCAATAGGCCCAATCATATATACTATCAGTAGAGAACAGGTGTAATACTCAAGTGCAAAATTCTAAAAATATAATCTGAAAATGAACAGTAAGAGTAATGTCTTATTACCTAACGAAGCGTGACATACATACGACAGTATTTATATAAGCTCTTTTAGATAAAATGTATTAATTGTAGACTGATAACTGTTATAGTCTATAGATATCATGCTTTGTCATTTTATCCTTTCAATGCATCACCACACTAAAGATGCATGATCCATTGAGGCTCCGTCTGGTCTATAAATTCAGACATGTTGTTTATTATGTAGATAGATCTATAGCTATATTTTCTGTTGAATTCTATCATATATAGATGTGAAAGAAATTAATTTGAATAATAAAAACGTGGATATCCACTGTAAAATTAATGTGGCTTCATATAACGTCAATTGGGGGTTAACAAGGGTGCTATGTAACAAAATTTACTATTTTACATGGCGTCAGGAAACGGTTACAAAAAAGAGTGATAGGTTCTTCACACACACATAATTGTAATTTGATAGGTATGAGTAATTTTATAAGTATGATTATCCGACTGTCGATGCCGGTATCACGTCAAGCTCACCGAGACATGTAGTAATTATGATAATGCGCATAATGTGTTACATGGGTACAAGGTTGATGATAAGTCATATCATTTACCCTATTTTTCAGAACACGTAGTATTCCACAAATGTGAAACGGGTGTATGGTTTACCCATTTCTAGGTTTCATATAACATGTATAAAACTTACTTTATCATTGAGAATCCTTTTGATACAAAAACCCACAATTCTATTTTAATTCTTAAACCTTAAGCTTAGTTACACTTACGGTTGCGTATCGATTTAAATATTAGAAATATAACGTTTGCATCCAACCTGGATGGAATCTATTGACACAGCCTATGAATATTAGATTTTAAATGGGAGCGCACTTAATGAAATTGAGGTCGGTAATTTTATTTGGACTGTGTTTTACATTGAAATTCAACAAACATGTACATAATACCATATACACAAACATCAAAACACTCCTAATTAAACATGCTTGCAGTGAGATTAATAAAATTTGAAACGTCCATATATATTTCATTCAAAAAAAGATGTGCGATGGGGTTAAGCATTATAATTACTTGAACATAACAAAACAGATTGCATCATCGACTCGACATTTGAAATCCCATATCCTTCTGATACTTCATAACAAGGATATATAATCTTAATGATTATATCACAATCCAACATTATTCGTAACTCAACTTGACTATGCCCATGACCAAAATCATAACAGGCATAAAGAATTTTCATTATGGAAATTACGTAGTTATGTGCTTAGACAGTGCCGCCTGATTTTTAAAAAAAACATGTAGCAATATTTCTAGGCATGTACTATATGAACAATTATTATTTTGTCCGGATGCATGCACAAACATTCTTGCTATAATGTTTTATTTGATCATATAAAAAGATGCATATTTCAATAAACATCATTCTACCAGATGTTGGAAAATAATATAAAACACATTTGTATGTACTTTTGCCATAGGGAATGAATTGAAATCATGGAAGATTTCACATTCTTCGAATACCGGTCCGCTAGGATTTACTTGTTCAAATCATACATGTGCTGGATCTATAACAGAAGTGGCAGTCGAACTACCTACAAATACTTTTTTCTGAGTATGCCTAGTAAAGTGTGTTCTAGAACAGTAAACACACGTTCCAAACAGGGGCTGTTTTATGTGTTGATTAAATAGATATATCACGTAGGGAACATAGTGAACTCGCAAATGTATTTACAGCAGGGATTCTCAATTCTTAAAAAACAGACAGAGATATTCGCATATTGGTACCTCATTTAAGAATGTCAAGATGCGGTATTGACATAATTTGTATAGGGGAATAATTCTCGCTAGCTAACATGCGATGACCCAAGTTAATTATCTTTTCGGCAAGAGCTCTTTTTAGTCTTTTCAGTCCTGACATATTTCGAAGAGCCCTCTCCAGGATTTGATCATTAGGAAGTACGTGAATATAATTATAGTCTAAAAATTGCTTATTTGTATGCACAAGCGTAGCATTTCTCCCTTATTTCTGTTTCTTTTCTTTTCTTTTTTGGAGGAGGGGGGAGCCAAAGCCTCTACTACGCTGTAGACATTTATCAGTGTATAAATACAATCATAAACTGTGGTGGGTCCTTACCTGTTCTGTGCTGCCACCTGGTCTTCAGTAGGAGAACTAAGGGAACCTGGGTGGCCACCACTGTGTTGAGGTGTTGACTGATGACTGCGGAGATAAGGACAGGCTGAGTCAACAGGTAGACGATAACCAACAGGTATACCGCCAGGTATCAGATTACACTATCAGTCCTATAATAAAATGTGTCATTTCAAACCTAAACGAAAGAGTCTAATGTGTACCAACAGATCTAGTCTTCATCTTTTGGTATGAACTTGTAAGTGGAAAAATATAAATAGAGAGAATAGTATATTGAAGATTATAACCATAACCGTGATATGAACACAACATGGTGTGTGTTTTTTTTGCAATATTTCATATGTATCTAACTTAATAGAACTTAGTCGACTGTTACACATCTTTAGATTATCTAGGAATAAACTTTTCCCTCTATCTTTTATTTAGAATCCCATTTTCACCCCAACAGAATATGAAGACAATCTCTTCATTTTCTTATGTCGGATTACAGCCATCTGAATTGAAGAATCTCAGAAGTAACAGTGACACCGACACTATCGGCCAATGGCCGAAAATTTAAGAGCAGGGCCGGAAATGTGCACCAAAAATAATGTCAAATTGGTCCTGATGGCCAACAGAGATCTAGGCATATTTCTCTAATATTCATTTTTTCTTACCATACTGTACATTTTTTCCTGACCATTTTTTGACAGCCTAAAAAGTTAGTTCCAACACTGATGTAATATAAATAAAATATCAAAAGCAGCCTACCATGTTGGGTTTGGCTGGACACCTCGAGGAGGGCAAACCTCAGGTGGACATTGAGAGAGGTGAGTTCCTCCACGGTCCGGCGGAGGGCGCCCAGGTAGGAGCGGACGTGCGGGGCCCACCAGGCATACAGACACAGCAGGGTGTTCGGGTAGTGACGGCTGGCGTCGAACAACGTGTGGAAGTTTTTCTGGAAAAATTACAAAATGAATGAATATTGATAATCTAGAGAAAACAGCATAATTATATAGATAGCAATACACTGTCCCCTTTATATGAGTATATGCATGGCCATCACTTTTCAGGCGCCCCCTGTCCCTTTTCTAATTCCTGGACCCGATCCTGCTTTTATGTGGCCCCATTTTAGTTGCACAAATCCCATATAAATATATTGTACTCCTTATTATCAGGGTCCTCGCTCATATAAAATTTTCAAATTCCCTTTGTTTTCCCTGAGATTTACCTGTCCCGGGGAAATTTGTCCCTCTTTCATTTCGAGCAAATTGTTCAAATCTTAAAGCTTTTGCATTCAGGAAAAAATCGGAAAACCTGACAACAAAAAGTGAAATCCCTAATATTTGGAAAATCAAGAATTGCAGAACCTGGCCATGAAATTCCCTTTTTTTTCTCGTAAAATTGGCAAATCCCCTGTGTTTTCCCTGTCAGTGGGGACCCTGCAATATGCAGAAATCCACATACTTCATTTAGGTGGAGTGCGGTGATGTCGTTAGCGGCCAGGAAGACATCAATGTTGTGTCTGGTGATGTCGACGGACGTCAGGGTATAGGCCACTCTGATGTCATGTCCCACTTTACGTCGGGCCAGAAACACCAGACTGGGTCCTCCGGACACCCTGCAGAGTGTCGACAGCGCCCTACAAATGTAGAGAAAATTAAAATGATTTGTTGGAGTTTGGGCCAAAAAATATTGTGGTTTTCAGGTTTAATTGGTCAAAAGAATATGGTAGGTAGGTCGAAATTTATTTCTATTTTGGATTTTGTTTAAACATGACTGGGTTTTTAACATTAATCATTCCCTCTGTTCACCTTCTACAGAACTGTTTATAATGTAAAATGGGTTTTCTGACATATGAGATGAGACTGGATTTTTCACTGAATAATTTCGGTTAACAACGACTGTCATATTTAGATATTTAGATTCAACATTACCTTACGTCCTCATTATGGGGATGCACAAAGTACACAGCATAATCTGATGTTAACTCCTCGTGAAGCTGAAAGGAAAATGAAAATAAGAAGTCATTTTGGTGGTCAACTCACAACTATTATCTTAATGAATGAAATTTAAAAGTATGAACTTACACAAAAAAAACAACATAATATGGTACTATGGTGTTAAAAATAATACGTTTTTATCTAAAATGATTAAAGACGTGATTATGAGGATCACCAAAAAACAGACAGGTGACCACATATGCACGAGGGTTATTTTATTCAAGCCTTCAATCGCGAGTTCCAGGAAACACATCATGGTTTTAGTGAGTATAATTTAGTAGTACGTTAAAAGACTAGCCTAGAAGTTAATTAGTTAATCGGTTGCTAATAGAAAAATGAGAAAATAACAACATAATGATATCAACACTAGATTAGCTTTTAATGCTACCAATATCCTAAATTATGTGACAGTGTTAGTGTTTACTTAATAATTCTCATAATACTCGTTTTCATTACGACTGAAACTGCCTAAAATGAGCTTGTTCCGTCAGCTAAACAGCGCTAAATCACTGTAGATTTGAATAAAGGTGCCAAAACAATTGTTGCTTACTAATTCCGGGGAACAGCTGATTTATAGGAAAACGTGAAAGGAAATGTGAAAAGTCCTACTTCACCAAATCAATTTCCAACCTTCATTATAAAATTTTACAGCTGTTGGTACAAGATTTTAAATGTATTTTACGAAATTATAATAAATAGGACAATAACCTCTGCCAGCAGATCCTCCAGGGCGTAATGGTGTTCTGATGAGGCGAACCCGACCAGAGTGAACCGTCGGTGTAGGGTGGCGTTCTCTACGGCCTGGAGGCCGGCCTCGGACAGCCCGTTCTCATACGCCCCAACCTACACACAGAATCATAGAACATATGGTTAACGTGGCAGTATCTGGTGAAAACATTGGTGCCTGGGTATATGATTAGCATGTGGTGTTTGTATTAAGATTGGTTGAATAGGTTTAGATTGGTAAGGTCCGCTTAGTAAAGTCCGTAGTTTTGGGAGGTAGGTTACTGTCATACTGCAAAGACTGTTTTGGGTAATTTATAATGAATTTGGTTACTAGCAACTAGAAAGCATCTGCTTGGGTCTTACTCCTGACACATATTATGACATATTTTGGTGCATACTTAGAAAAAATAATTTATTAGACCAAACCGAATCCCATTACTTTTTAGAAAATTGAATCTTTCCTTGAATAAAGAATGTTCAATGAATCAAACTTCAACGCTCTTCTTTTGGAAAATAAATGTAAAACCAATCGAAGCTCCATAGAGCATCCCTTCCTTTAATTTTTTATCTTATCAAATCTATTTATTTTATAAGGTATAAAGTGATTTAAAATAAGGTAAAGTAAGGTTGAAGTACCTGTCTTTGAAGCCAAGATAAAACCTTCTTCTTTGATCCTCTTCCCCGATAGTCCACAAAACGTTTCGGACTCAGGTAACATCGCAGGGGAGAGAGAGGGTGAGCAAGGCCTATGCTTAAAGACTGTTTAATAAAGATAGATACATCCATATTAAAATTATAAGACACACAGAGACGCATTTCAATCAATTATAATATCATTTGATATATCTTTTACATGTTTGCATGTTTTATCAATCAATTATAGACAGTGCGTCTTAAAAACATCACTATCTTTTGATCGTCTCTTTACGATATCAATTTAAAAATAAAACAGAAAAAATCAAAATCAAATCAAATAAAGACTTGTTATGAAATAAACGTTATAATGATCGGCTGATAGAAAGTGTAGTGAATTTAAGATTCATCTTCAATTTCACTGTTTTTTAATACATGTCATTTTTCATTGAAATTTAATTCACCTGATGGGCCTCCAGAGATCCCAACTGCCAGTAGGAGAACGACTCTTTTTCTTGCAAACCTTCATTCCAAAGTTTCTTTGCTGTTTGTTCGACAGCCGTCCCTTGACCAGCTACAAGACAAATATCTCAGGTCATATTTCTAAAAGTTAGCTACAGTGGCGGATCTAAAACTCATTTAGTTATCAGGTTATCTATTATTTGATTGATTAATCTATGATTTTGCAGGGGCTATCCTGTCCTTCCTCTCAGGTATTTTCTAATCTTTATTCATCATTTAAATTAATGATATATTATACATAACCATATTCTTTACTTACTCTGGTTTCTAAACACGACACAAACGGGTAGGTGCCTAGCTTGTTGGATGTGTTTCTGTAGTATGGCGAGGGGGAAGTCCTTCAGAACCTGTCTGTAGGATGTTCCTGTATGAATGATAACACCAAGGAACAACCATTTAAAAATAAATATTCGGTTTTATGTGTCAAAGGAAAAATACATCTCATATGTCATGTGTAGGAACGTAGAGTGACTTATGAGTCTGTCTGATTCTTTATAGTCAATAAAAGATTATATATTAAAAATATTTAATCCAGAGCGTTCTGGGAGAAGCAATCTTGGGCTGCTAATTCCTCATTATAATAAAAGGGGTCAATCTCGCGCGCAATCTCATAATTTGGTACAGTGCACAGCTCAAATAGCGGGTTCTGTCTTCAGTCAAGTGGTAGCACTTGTATTAGACTGCCAAGCTTGTTTAGGCATGCTGGGCTGAAGCAGAGAAGCCACTCTATAAGTTTGTATGAAGAGAAATCCCTGTGTGAAATTATTCAAAAGTGAAGGGTTGTTAAAACAGACATTAGAGCAGTGACCAGCTATTCTGACAAGCTAACCTACCTGAAGAAATTGTGAATAAATACAAAAACGTGAGGACGAAGCGCAACATTTTGGACATTTTGTTTACATGGGATACGAGTAAAACACACTTAATTGAATGACCCCGTTTCAACGCGCGAAGATAGTGTATGTAATTGACGCTAGGTGGCACGGCAGATCTGTTGGCTACCTCCCGCTTTCAATTTGCTGTTATCCGGCGGTAAGATAAGCAGCTTGGAGATGGGGTGGGGTAGGAGTATATGTTATGGCTATGTACTGATCATTGAGAAAGCAAGGGAGGGTCACAGACTAGCAGTGTAGAAACAAAGAAGAAGAAAAGGAAAGCAGAATTAGATCTAGGCCTGTGTGAATTTACTATTATAGTGAGTAAAACATCCAGGTTTCTGGTTTCAAAAGGATTATCACACTATTTACTGTTTCCCCCGGTCAGACCCAATGTATAGGCCTACTCATATGATGAGAAAATAGTTTTCATAGTATTATGAAAATATGGTATTACTCTTTGACCCTAAAATAATTAGAAGCAAAATCCGAAAATGAGATTATCATAATTATAGGGCTGGATCCAGACATCTTAGAACAGGAATATTTCTCACCGATGTAAGTCATGTAACTATGTGAATAGATCTATGTAAGTCTGGTGATGATAAGTTTGTAGGGTATGGATGACATGAAAATGCCAAACACATTTCACAATATTATTTATGTTTACCATTATCTATTTTCATATAGGCCTAGTATTATTACATTGACATGAAACATGCATTGGCACCCCGGGATTGGCACACTGACCAATCTGCGTTTTCATATCCGAAGCCAAACCTCGAGGCATAAATATGAAAGGACCATAATTTATAGAACTACAAAAGTAGAACCATCATAGCAACTGGCGTCCATGTCCAGAGGGACAGGGGCCCAGGGGTCAGTGGTCCAAGATGAGCTACCTAGAGAAACGTGCCTGGAGGCTGCATCAACACTCCCAAACACAGAACCTAGACACATATGGCCCCGCTACAAGGAAATTGAACCGTGCTAATAGATGCTGTCACCATGTCTGCCCCAGCGTGGACAGCTTCTGTCCACCAAGGATTATCCATTTGTAGCTGAGGCAGGTTTATTTGGGGAAGAATAAATACATCCACATGTGAAGCCAAATGTTTCAGTTACGGATGCACAACTCTCTGGGTCATCACTGATGAAATTTGAAAAATTAGGACGCCATACAAATTAATATATATGTGTCTGTTTTATTTTGAGCGAAAATCTAAAAAGGGTGTACTATTCAAATAATGATGCGGGCACCTTTTTAAATCCAATGATTATTCAAGTTTTGAAATATGTATAAAGTAAATATATCATTGGCATTGTTTCTCAATGGCTCCCTAAGAGTAGAACTATCCATGAAAAGGGAATTCGAAGGGACGTATACCCCTCCCCCTCACCACCACCGAAAAAACAGCCAAAACGCAAACAGCCGCCGATTTGAAAAGCATTTTAATTCTTAGAAAACAATCAAGTCGTTCTTTTATTTAAGGGGACGGCACAATGGTAGGCATAACTTTTATCACGATAATCACTGATAACCCTTTCCCCTATACAGGCAACCAAGCCCTCAAATTATCACAATGGTGTTTCTTTTGTTTCTTTTTGCAGTTCCTACCACTCCCAACATCACCCCTCCTCATAAAATAAAACAACAAAGCAGAGTCATCAGAACAATATTCCAGTGACGACAACGGGTCTGTTTCTGTCGGCCTCCGACGTGAAGACATCCCGGGCGCCCTGGGGCATAGCTCACATTCCTCAGCCCCCGGCAACACTCTGGCCACTCTTGACTCGCTTTCCTCTTCCATAATGGGACTAAGATAAGAGTGCCACTGAGAGAATGTGTCATGGGCTCAAGGGTCGGCCAAGGTGGGGACCGGGGCGCCGCCGTTCGTTTGGCGGGAGGGTGGAAGGAGCAGCAGACGACATTCGTCGGTCAATGCCGAGGGACGCAAACATAGGGAAACTATAGGATAGAGTCTCCATACAGGCTCTCTTCCTGTTTACATCTTCACTGATTCTCTTCTTACACGTGGACTGGATATACATTACATGATCGCGAAGATCCAGAGGATAGTGATCATGTAGAATCTACATGCAACATCTCACATGATTTGGATCTGTATCAGAATTTGGGAGGCGTGAGGCAGCGTGTGACTGGATAGAGGGTGTATATTTCTAAGCCCTGCCCAAGCCCTGGAGGACGTACTGGAGGTGGTGTGATATTCCACCTACAGGTCACGGCCACACCATCCTGGTGGTGATTCCTGACGGGGGTGGTGGCAGGAGCAGGAGGAAACCAAACCCAGGAGTTCTGTACGACATCCGATGTCTAGGTTACAGCTCCATTAACTGCCCAGGCTATACGTGGAATTATCAACAGGTGGGTGGAGTACATGTCCGGATTTAGCCCAAATTTTGATTATTGTAATGGAAAATTCATGGGGTTGGATAAAACTTTTGATAAAGCACTCCCCCTCCCCCTGTTTTTTTAAATTCCTGGATAGGCCCCCAGAGTAGTAGAGGATTGATTTCATATATTGTCATAATTGTCATAAAATATCATAGAAACTTTCAAGCTCTTTAAAAAGGCACATGATTGTGATTCTAATGTTCTCATTTATTTTCTTCTACCTTGCAATTCGTGGGAATTGTGTAGAGGATATTTAATTTGTTGCGCCATGTCAACCATTTCATTTAAATGAAAAAAAATAACCCAAAAAGATACATATTGTGTCTGTGTTTTTATATGACGTGCATGACTGATTCCTCTTCCTTACAACTGTATAGTGTCACTTACTGCTTACACAGAGTATGCATGCATCCCATGCATACTATGCATTATTATATAGGCCTATACTATACATTGTTACCTAATCAAATATCATTGACATTATAACTTATATATAAAGACGCTGTGCATATGGCGTCATAGTGATCAGAAAGGGATTGTCAGCCAAATTGGCGATCATTTGGCCATTTGATTTTAAAAAGAAAATGTGTCAGATTTGCTTGATTAAATTTTTTTTTTTTTTTTTGTAACAATTTTATTAACCCTTTGCTGTTCCGCAATTTTGGCAATTTCCCACAGAATTTCTGACCTCGGTATGAATGATAGAATTTTACTCTGAAATCTTAATATAATATATGGAAATCTATACATCATTTGAAAGCTTGTGATTCAAGGATTATTCTAGTGCTGATAAAATTTTCAAAAATCCATCATAGGGTCATGTGACCTGGGTCATGTGACCCTTGATTTTTCATTATTTTAGGTGAATTTTTGGCAATTTTCAAGAAATTTATGAAAAAATGAACCAAATATTAATCTGAGAGAAAAACTTACTATTTATAAAATGTAGCCAATGAAATTAGGATTAAAATGATATATGATTTTTAAAAATATGCTTGATAGGTCTTATCAAATTCACTAGGTGAATATAGTTGCATTTACGTTAAAATTTACAAAATTGACCAAAATTTCTTTAGAGAATTTAATAAAGTATAGATTGAGGGCTGTATTTGGTATGAAATATCACAAAAAATATGTTATTTATGATACAATTATATGTATTTGTGGTGTAGCAGTAAACATAAGCAATAGAATATGTTTTTGTAACTATTTTCTCAAAATAGTTGCTACTTTGATAGAAAATGTCATTTATTTGGTGCCAACCATTTAAATGGTAGAGCTTTTTGATGAATTTAGTTACTTAAGGAAATAGAGTGGAATTTCAATTTCCTGTAGGAACAGTTCAATTCAAAGGATGTCTAAATAAAAATATCTAGTGATCACCTAGCACCCTTTCTGTATCAGAATATATCATTCTTATTGAAATAATTACATACTTTTATTTACAAAACTGACATTTGCAGTGCATTTATTTACAAAAATAGGTAAAAATCATTAAGTATTTATCATTTTCTGAAAAAATGGGTCATATGGTACGTTCAAAGTCATGAGAAATATATTTAATGACATTCAACAATGGTGAAAATGTCTACAGGGGAGCAAAAACACTTTAGCATGAATTAATCCTGAAAAAATTATCCATATTCATTAATTATCAAGGAAATTATTCAAATTTAAAAATTTCGGACATATATGTCCGAAATTTGCATTAGGGAACAGCAAAGGGTTAAGCTGGACAGATTTCAGTTTACATAACTGGTTTCCGGCACCGCCCAGCAATGATGCGATTAACAAAAAATGGGCGGTCGGACGCATATTATATTGTAGATACACCTCTGATGTGTTACATCATCACTAGCAATTATAACAATGATAATGGGATGAAATGAATGAAATAAGTCAGTATGTACTGGTTAAATCGTTGACATGTGTCCATGTGTTCTGGCATGCAGGAGGGGAAACAGACAAAATAATATAGTTATTGCTAACATACACACACAGCTAGGTTTCTTATCCATAATTTGTCAATAAAGTCCCATCTATTAATTTCTCAGTTATTTTCTGTTTAAAGACATTTTTAGAATCAAGTTGCCGAATGTTAAGTGGTAAACTATTCCACATTTGACCGCCAAGGAAGAAAGGACAATGTTGGATGATACGTGTTTTTGGTACAGGTAATAAAATTCTAAGACCGTCATTGTGTCTGGTTATTCTTCCATGGTCGATTAGATCAGCTTTGTGGTTGTATACACTTTTCCAGACTTGTACCATCAGCATAATGTCTCGTTTCAATTTAACTTTTTTAATGTTTATTGTTTCATGTAAATCATCGACATGTTCGTCCCTCGGGTCTTTAATATTTAAACAAGTCCTGATCACATTATTCTGTAAGGTTTGGAGCTGTTCCAGGCAGGCCAATGGTACCGGACTTAGGAAAACAGAGCCGTAGTCTATCACTCCTACAAACATGGTTTTTAAAATACTAACTGCTGCTTTCGTAGTTATTTGCGGCCTCAGTAGTTTCAAAAGTGAAAATTTATGGTTTCCAAGTTTCCAAATGTTATTAAAATGGACCTTCATGGATAAGCAATTATCTAACTCTACACCCAGGTATTTAAAAGTATTCACCACAGAAAGGGGTGAGTTTTTAATATATAACGTCATCTCATCCAACCACGGGGGTGGTCTCTTTACATTTGTTGGTCTGAAAATCTGTACTTTAGTTTTCTGGGTGTTTATGGTTAGCTTATTCATGTCACACCATTTAGATATACAGTTAAGATCACTCTGCAGGAGGTCACGAGAATCAACAAAACGGTTTTCCGGTATCCCTCTAAAAACTACTAGATCATCAGCATACATATAAACATTCGAATATTTTATAGAATGAGTTATATCATTTACAAATACCAGGAAATATAAAGGCCCGAGGACACTTCCTTGGGGGACACCGCAAGGCACAGGTAGTAGGTCTGATACAGTGTTATTCACATAAGATTGTTGTTTCCGGTCACTTAAATAGCTAGAAGCCCATCTCACCGCCCTATCACCAAAGTTGGCCCCTTTTAATTTATCTAAGAGAATTACATGGTTAACAGTATCGAAGGCTTTTTTAAAATCAATATACACTGCTTGTATGTGTTGGCCCTCGTTAAGTATCTTGTACATGTCAGTTGTATAATAGTATACTGCGTCTGTAGTCGAAAGACCTTTCCGAAAGCCATACTGCTTAGGATTAAAAAAATTTATATCTTCAAAATAGGTCATTATTTGGGCATGAATAAGGTGTTCCAATATCTTACCTGGTAAAGGGAGTAATGAGATGGGCCTAAAGTCACCCGGTTCGGTAGGACAACCTATCTTAGGAATGGGTATAACAGTTGCGTGTTTCCACAAGTTAGGGTAAGTACAGGTCTCAATCGATTTATCAAACAATAGTAGGAAGCACTCGGGAAGGGATCTGAAAACGAGCATCCAAATCCTTGTCGAGATAAGAGGTATACCAGAAGACTTATGTGGTGAAACTTTACCAACTTCCCTTAGGAAATCCTCTAAGATCATCGGAGAGAAGTTAAAAGGTGGGTTATTTGGGTTAAATACTCTTAAATTACCATTTACATCCCTAGGTACGTGTGGAATCTTATTTGCAAGATTACAACCTATTTCTGCAAAAAAGGAATTGATCAGGTCAGCGGTATCTTCTGAGGCACAGTCGGTGCCATCCTCATATTTTAGGTTTACAAGTGATTGATGGGTCGGGTTTACTAAAGTTTTAATAATTTCCCAAAATTTCTTGGGGTCCCGGTAGTGGATTTCAAGTTGGTCTTTTATGAAGTCGGATTTTGCCTTTTTAACAAGTCGGTTTACTAAGTTTCGTAACCTTCTACCTTCCTTCTTATCCTCAAGAGACTTGCTTTTGGATGCCCGTCTCAACGCACAGTCCCGGTCATGCAAATATTCAACAAGGTCTGGAGTTAACCATGCAGGTCTCTCCTCTTTAAAATAAAAATTTTTCACAGGTATCATCATGTTAATAATATGTAGAACTTTCTCGTAAATATAATTCCACATCAGATTTACATCATCCATCTGCTCAAGTACAACCCAATCAATGTCTCTCAACTTATTTACAAAGGTCTCATCTACAAATCCTCTATATGAACGACCTGTGAATGAAGTACGCTTCTTTTTACATACATGTTTCTTAATGTTGATGAATACAGGGCAGTGGTCACTTAAAGACCAATCAAGATTACCGCTTCTATCTACAAGTTCACAGTTCGTGGCTATCAAGTCCAATACAGAAGCGTTATACAGTGGTCTGGTGTTATCTGTTATTACTTGTTTAAGAAAATATTTCGAGAAGATTCTTTTGAGTTCCTGACATTTTACTGAGCCAGACTTATTAAAGTCAATATTAAAGTCCCCACCTGCAATGATGTGACTAATACCAAGTAAATTCAAATTTTGTAAGATGGCACTCATAGTCTGTAAAAATTTTGTCAACTGGCCATCAGGTGGGCGATACACACTAATAATGTAATACGGTCTAGTACATTTGACAGCCAATTTGGCAACAAGAACCTCTATATCACTGTTACAAATATGAAAGTCGTCACCTTCAAGGACTGTTATGTCCATACCATATTTAAAATACAAAGCAAGACCCCCCCCTCGCTTCACTCTCCCATTAGGGTTTAGGGTTGTTCTATCAGATCTGAAGAGGCAATATCCTTCTATTTGTATTAGGTTATCTGGTAAAGCACTAGTAAGCCATGTTTCATTTATAAGCAAAATATCAGGCTTTTCTTCTAAAACTTTCAACCTAACTAGATCTATTTTCCCCCACATACTGCGCAGGTTCCAAAAGATCAATTCAATACCCTTTCGGTTTTGCATGGCAGTGATAATTATGATACAAGATGAAGATGATATGTGTGAGGTGCCCCATGCTCATTTAAATGAGGGGCAGTTGTTGATGAAGAAATAGCAGTTTGGTAGGGCGATGATATCAATTATATTCTTCAAGTACCAGTAACTGATTATTTTCTAATTTGGATATGAATTATTGAGTAAGATCTTGTTTTCCAAGGACCACATGGTTATGGTCACCGAAATCTGGTCACGTAACCCTGCCTGCACAAGGTCTATAGAATAAGCAATTGCTTTTAAATGAATATGGATTTACATGTACATGCATTTGAAAACAATCTGATCCGAAGGACTTCATGAATTTTACTATGCGACATGGAACTATTAATAATTATTCAAGCCAACTACACATTCCTCCACCACTCCAGAATAATAGGGCCCTCATTAAAGTGTACCCTCCTGTAATTTTCCTTGTCATTCACTGTTTATATCCACACATACCTGAATAATTAATAGCCTTGCGTAATTGTTATAATTATTCCATTATTGTTGTTGACTTTATTGTGTTCCTTGCAATACATTAAACTAAGGCAGCGAGAATAGCACTAGGAACATTGTCTGTATACAGAGGCAGATCTAGGATTTCCAAAACTAGGGGGTCAGCATTATAGGCTAAGTACCATACTAAAAATGCATGTATTTGCGCGCACACATGCAACATTTTCCCCTCTTTCCCTAGTTTATATATTCACCAAAAGGAGGGGGGTCAGGACCCCCTGGACCCCCACCCCCTCTGGATCCGCCCCTGGTATATAGGGCTTATCATTATTTACCTTTCGGGCAATATTCTTATGAACCATGCTTAGGTCAAACTGAAGACCTCCAATTACAAGAAACAAAGATGTAATAGAATTGGCCTTGGTATGTAATGCCAAATTGGTAATATTTGCTATATAGCCTATTGGCGAGAACTCGTGGTATTCTTGCAGCAACAAAGACTACCCACGTATAAGTTTAAATTTATGCAACAGAATGGAAATTGCGATATTCAAAGTGTTGTTTTCCCATTTTAAACCAATCATTCTTTATTGGTGTGCACCCAAACTTGTTTCCCACTGCATAACGGTCATACAATGCAGTGACTCATGAAACTTGTTGAAATACTTCATTGCCTCTCTGTATAGGGGGTCAAAAAGTCTGTAAAAAGCGCTGCCTGTTCTATTATAAACAGTCAGATATAGAACACGTTTGTCCCACGCCATGCGGGATGTTTAATATTCCAGTTCTTAAAGAACCGTCCCGTGAGTGTTTTATTTATGTGTATGAGGTGCCTTTGAAGATAAAGATTTCCGTCCTTCTGGCCTCCGTGCCTTTCCTTTTAAGACCTTTTAAGTTGGAGCCCTTTGTATAATGATTATAATGATTATTAATGCAAAATATGCATGTCATGGCTGGATTGTGCAAGAGTATTATATATAATATCGTATAGAATCATGTAGATATATTCTGATAATGTGATTCAAGCACATGTATGAATATAAATTATCAAAATATAATTGGTATACATGAGTTTCTCCTAAGAAAATAATTATGTCCAATGTGTTGGACATGCCCCATGACCTTTCATATTCGCTGTTTTTAATGGAGGTCATAATTATGTGGATCTGAATCTCTGCGTGCTGGTTTGCTTTATAAATTTCTCACATTTTCATTGGTTATCATACCTACTATATTGCTGCCTATGAGACACAGGGAGATGGAAGGTTACAATTCCACATGAACCTCATAAGGATTACCTCTGAAAGTAAATGATTTATATAGGAAAACACAGAGTTTTCTCAGATTAGCCAAGGGCGGATGGGATCATCCCCAATATTTGCAATTTAAAATAGGCCTAATCAAATTCTCCAACTTTTCCTATGAAGTGGTACCTATATAATTTCGTATACCTAGCCTACATTTAGCGTGTCTGCTGGAGCGTTGCAAATTATCATGACGTCGCTAGCTCTAACATAGATAGCGGGCGAATCAAGTGCTTAAGGAGTTAATCCCATCTTCATTATTAGGTAAAACTATTCAGTCTGATATTGCCATACAAGAACGCAGACCGTTAAACCAACGACAGGAAATTGCAAAGGCATTGTTAATCTAACTATTCCTAAATAGTGTTGGATATTTACGTGCACTTACAAAGAGGCCAGTTTAACAAGCATGTACAAATGGACAATGTGAGTATTACACTAAATAGTTGCTGATAACACAATCAAGTGTAAAAGAACACAAGATAAACAGGGGTTGAAATAAGGTGTTAGACCTCGTGGGCTTATAGATCTAGAATTCATGGGCCCTCGACAAATACAAGATACCCTTGTTTACTTGTTGAGTCAAAACACTGGATTTTACTAGGGGCTAGTCGGGCCCCTTTATCAAGTTATCTAGGGGTCCGGGACCCCGCTTTTTCCCTAGATAATCTGTCGGGGACACGGGTTGTCTAGTTTAAGGGCCCGACTGCCCGCAAAAAAAAACATGATTTTTAATGAAAATGATTCTTTTTATTCATTTCTTAATATAGCAAATTAAATCGTGTTTCGGTCAGGCATTTAAAGAAAGTGGTCCGACTGGCCCTTGATATACTTAGACTGTTTTTCGACCCATGGGGAAGTCACATGAATTATTAGCATCAGTTTGACGTCATGTACATTCCAAAGGGGCACATGCATACTATCTAAAACGTACGTCCTGTAGTCCTACATTATTATTTATGATAGTAACTGTGACAATCTATACCGATTGTGAGTACTAAAATAACTCAATCTGGCAACAAAAATGAAATCCAATTATATATGTCCTCAAAGGCAGCAAAACCTAGAGTGATTATTGGTATTTATTGGTACTTTAATTGACGACAGTAAACGCACTTACTGATGATGATGCTACTATAAATAACAGATATATTTATTTATAAGTGTAGCACTCTATTATATACATAGGAGAGGCTCATGGATTTCTCGTCACCCTACCCTTTGCCAGTGTCTTAGGTTGACCGACTTTCAACTCTGTTGGAGCATACACAAGAGATAGACCGTGTACATGCTAGATATAGGCCTATATCTCCATACAATTAGTGTTGGCTGGGGTATGTTTCTTTTTATTCTTTCTAAGAGCTGGGTGATCCCTTTGGCCTAGTTATGCATGTTCTTATTGTCCAACTTCTTTATAGTATTTTCTCAACCATTTCCCTTTTTTTTGTCCGCCTTCATTTCGAAATACCAATAATCACCATTAGAAAAAGTTATTATGGCAGATCTACAGTGGCCCAACTTCATATAAACTGATTAAAATTGCTCTGAATTATCATTACAGAAAGGCAGGGGCAGCCGTAAGGGTTATATAAAGGATGATAGAATGTAACCCTTGAGAATTTGTTGTTGAAGGTTACACTCAAGTTATGTTTGTTCAGGGTAATTCTTATATATAACCTCTGTTGGGGTTTTGGATAACTTTATTTGAGGCTAACCCTTGGGTAACTTCTGTTGAGTGGTACCCTCAGGTAACTTCTGCTAAGAGTACCCTTGAGTAACTTCTGTTGAGTACTATCCTAGGGTAACTTCTGTTGAGGATAACTCTTGGGTAATTTTAGTTGAGGGTAACCCTTGGGTAACTTCTGTTGTAGATAAAGTCAGCTTTAACTGGGAAGCAAATCCTGGTAATACATCTGACCCTCATGGGGCCATTATATTACCATACATATATACTATACAAAGTACCTGGAATGGTAAGGAGCCAGCTATGTCAGTGGCAATGAGCCCAGTATTAAACATTAGGACTCAGTCTATGTATGACCTCCAAATCCCTGTGTCTCCAGTGTTCTTGTGACACAAGGGTTCCTTCTGTGTTAACTGATGACACATATAGGACAGAGTAGTAAAGCACAGACTCACTGCACCTTACCCATTCACATGTCACACCATTTAAGTGGCATACTGCTATTTAATACCTTTCTTATGTCATGCCCTTTGTTACATAACTTGCTACTTTATGTATCCATGCAAGAAAAGCTGTGTAGAGTACTAGACATACTATAGGTAAATCCTAAATAAATGTTGGTTTCTATAGTGAACAAAACGTAAAGTTTACTATTCTTAATTGTGTAGACATTGATTGATGCAATAGCAAATGGTATGATGTTCCACTGAAGGTGTTTCTTTAACTGCAAATGAACTATGGATATCATTTACAAAGAGTGTCAAATGCATGATGTACACTGTTCAAAATTGTAAACATCAAGTGATGTTTCAAAATTCATTACATCAACATCATGTATAGACATAATTATAATGTCCCAAACCACGTAATACAAGTTTTCAATAGCTTTAGAGGTAAAGATAAAGATTAAGTCTAATTCATCTCATATCATTAATCCCTTTAAAACAAAACAAAAATACTTGAAAAGAATTTACATTAAAAAAACACTAAAAGAGGCCCATAACATAATGCCCTGCAGTGGTTGCCCGCTTGTCACAAGGAGGTATTTCTCTGGTCGTCCCTGGGGATCGCCGACACAAGTGACGCGGGGGTGACACCCTGGAGAGGGTAAGGCGGGGTCACAGGGGTAGGGTTTCCTCCTCCTCCAGCGTGGCACACTTGATTTGTAACACATGAAGAATGCTGGGCCCAGTGTTGATGTTCTTTGCTGAGACCGTCACCCGAGGGGGCTCTAGAGGAGGGTGATTCTTTCGTTCTAAATTCATTCATTGCATGATTGCTTGCATGTGCTAATAACTATATAAGCCCATGTAGGGCATAAGCAATATGTAAAGGTGTACCGATCAGTAAGGAAATAATTATCTTTTACATGAATTCTGTATGAGTATTATTGAAATATTATTTTGCTTCAACTCTTCTGATTCTCTTTATCATTTATATTAATGCAGGTATTTAGTAATACATAAGGGTCACAACAATCATTTCCTTCACAGACAATCCCCTTCTTAACTTGGAGTTGCATGATAATATGCTCGATGCCATCCCGATGTCTTTCAATGCAGGTAATTAGATTACTTTTTTTGGTAACACGTGAAAGCCAAACAACACCATTTCTTTTATATTTCCATATTCAATGGTATCTGCTTCATGCAACTAGTAAACACTTTACATGCATTATCGTCGAGGACGCTTAAAAATGACGTCTTTGTTCTGATTTATTGTAATAGAATAGTGCCCCTTCAGTGCCGAGCCCCCTGCCCTCCCACTGACTCAGACTCAGAACAAAGTGAATTTATCAAAACAGTAGAGGGCCGAGGTATATTGGTCTTGTAACGCAAAACATATGGGGAGAAAAAGTGATAGGTCTATCTCATGAATCACAACGGGGATAACGCCAACTATGTGTCTTTTTCATTGACGAGGAAGATTAGGTATTATTAAAAAGATCAACCACCTTGCATACTTTGAGGATGCAGGGGCGTAGCCAGCACTGAAATCCGAAGGGACGGCTCCTCCGTGAATGTTTACATTGAAGTGGCTGTTGGTAGATTCTAGAATTATAGGCCTAGAGGCAAAATTGCATAATTACCGTTGTTTACGAAAGTGGGTTCTCGGTAACAAAGTCCCGTTGAAGCGATGACAATCGCTCCACATTAGATTCCAAGCATTATTCCTGACTTTGCTTGGCATAACCTCAGTGGTCATCGTGTTGGTGGAGTATCATAACTGTTGTGTTAGGTCAGTCAGTCTGTCATGGGTTTTAGAGTATAAGAGCAATCTTAAAAAACAAAGAATAACGAAAAAGAAGAAGTGAAATAGGTGGGTTTCGGGGCACAGCCCCCGATGTCTGAATGACAACAAATATCCGTAAAAACTGATAACCAAATCAATATTCCTGTCTCAAAAGTATTCTTTTAAATTCTTACATAAACTTTGACCAGCACAGCCAACCAACCCTACTCCCGGATTGTTTTGGTTGGATGACCAGCAAACTGCAAAAGGAATGCGATTGAAGTAGCTAAAGTATCTATCGTAAATATTTTATTTGTGATAATTTCTTTGACCCTGCAATTCAGTGTTAGAATGGGAGCTTTATTCATCTAAAGCAATGTATCGTTTGCTCAATATTACAGCTGTGTTGCCCTTACGTAGTGTAAACTTTGTAATCAATAGACATTGGAACAAAACGATAATCTAAAAGAGATCCTTTAATAAGGGACACATGTATGGCTTGCATACCATTGCAATTTGTGTGCGTTGAGAATTAAAGCTGACCCTTGCTGATCCTTGCTTAAAGACCAGATGGATTACATTTGTTGCATAGAATAGGTTAAGCACTTCTCTTTCAAATTGGGCCCCTCAAAGTGATTAAATATAACCTGGGGCTACTATTACTTTGCTATGGGGTCACTTATGCAATATTCGGTAACTGGTTTGGACCCTCGTAACCCCCCCCCCCCCTCTTTTACCCAACTATTGTCATTAAACGCATTCCCTCTGCATGGGTTCTTTTTTCTATTTATCAACCCTCCATTTTCTTCTATGTTTTCTAACCATTTTTATTTCGTTTTTCACTACTCCACAGAACTAATCCGTCGTTTCCCTTCCATTTGTTCCTTTCAATCCCTACCCTATGCCATTCCCTTCCATCCACACCTCTCATCTTCCCCTTGGCAAAATTTATGAATTTCATTTTACCTTTTATCGTATCATCACATGCGACTCCTTCCCCATGCATGTATCATCGAGGCGGTTCAAAGATGTAAACAATGAGGGTGCGCACTATAAAACAGGTAAAGGAAACTTTCTAGAAATATTTACTTGAAATAAGAGGGTAAAAGGGAACAAGGAAAAGGGTCGCAGTTACAATCCCTATTCCTCAGTCACAGCCTGAATTCCAATTCCCATTTTCCTCGTATTCCTTCCCTTTAGCATATTTTCTTGTTGCTATTGCTCACATTTATTCTATTCTCTTTCTCCCTTATACTCTCTTTTCTCCACAGTTAATTCCCCGTACCTTTTCGTTATTCACCAACCCCCTTTCTCTATTACAATCGTGAACAATCCTACCAATTAGAGTATAAAAGGCATAGCCAGTGTTTTGAAACACACCGGGAAATAAAGCCTAATTTTGTTGGGCAAGCACAATGGAGGTTCGGTGTTTGTATCCTCATAGGTGTAGCTTTGTGTTCACATAATAGGCTCTGACCCCAGGAGGTCATGTAACCCCTATACACTTTAAAAGAGGGACGTGTTGTGATGGGATACACGGGGTACGCAGGGGGTACGCAGGGGGTACGCAGGGGTCAGGATCTATTTACTCCAGGTGGGTTGATGGGCCCCTATTGGGGTGGGTAAGGTTATGGCACGTTTCATGTAAACCTATACAAATACACGATCATGCTATTGAAAGACAATGGAACTAGTGTCTTGGAAAAAGAAAAAACGCCCTGCTCACAAGTGCAAAATATGATCAGACCTATTTTCTGCATTTTGCTTATGTAGGAGGGTATGCATTCTCAGTGAATGAGTAGTGCAACGTCATAATACAACATTAAAACTTCTTTTTTCACTTTTTTTCAGATTACCTGACAACGGTTAACACTGTTGATCCATAATATCCGAACACAAAATACTAATGGATTATTCATATGGATGGGAACTAGTACGCAACTCCCAATAGTTATTTAGTTGTTTTCATTGAATTTATATTTTATATTGTAAATACAATCTTTCACCATCGTGGGCTGTACTCTTGGCGCTTTATACTGACACTGATCACCTGTAGCCAGGTGAGAAGAGGTAGTGGTTGGATTTGTCAGGTTACATTTTAGTCCCGCCCCGATGAGCTGCCCTAATTGTATCAGGGTATCGGGTTTGTAACGAGCTATTACAGGCCCAGGTATACAGCTGTATGCGCATACTGATACTACAAAGGGCAGTAATTAATTAGTGACCATTGTGATTAGTGACCATCTGATATTACATAGCAATGTGTAAGGCAATACTTCTTGTTTTAAAAGATTTCTTTAAAATAAATCTTCACTATAAAATTATGTTTAAGAAATATATATATTGAAATTCTTCATCCCATGGGTTACCGGTTTACCAGATGCCCTTCTCTGAATCCGTGATCTATTTTGGTAATCGGTGGCGATGCAATACTTACCTCCCCTCCCCTTTTAATTATCTCTGGTTCTTTTTCTGTGTTTTTTTTCGGGGGTGGGGGACAAACATAGGCAAACGAGATTAAAATGGAACATTATTATAATCCAGGCACCTTTCCCTAGCTACCTGTACCTGCCCCAAGTAACTAGGTACTAAAGGGGTTGCACTATGTCTAATAATCTTTGATCTGAGATCTATTACTTTCCAATGTACACTCTGCTCGCTTGTTCTAGTAAAGACCTATATTGTGGAGAAATAGAGCAAGTTTAATTTAAGGCTTGGTATGTGCTGCATTTAAACTTTTTTTTAAAGAAAACTTTACATGAAAATAGAACTAGATTGCCTCGTCAGATAAGGACAACGTACCGTCTTTAATGGAAAAAAAACTGATAAGCATCAGGTGAGGTGTCTGATGTACCGATAAGTTGGCACCTGTCTCCTCACGTCGCTGCAATTTTACATATTTATTCATTTTAGTACGATGGAATGTTTTATATGAGAGAACAGAGAGAACAATTCATCCTGACTTCTCGCTTTTTATCAAGGACGGTTTATCGAAATTGTTTGGCTGGGCTATCAATTTATATCAGATCCATGTGAATAGTTTTTCAAGAAAAAAAAAATATTTACTGTCATTAATTATTTATGCTGTTGTGGATCCATGATTGATAAAAAGGATTGGGACGTAATTCCTTGAGATGTTTTAGTTGTAAAGCAACATTAATTTTTCAACAAAAACAAACTTGCCATGCCCCCAAAAAGACCTTCCATGCCTCCTTTTTTTAAAGCAATCCTTTTTCAAAAGCAAATCTAAATCTGAATCTGAGAATTACAATTTTTGCCTGTGAGGTGGGCTGTCCCCCAATATGAACTTTAAGGCAACACCTTTCTAAAACCAGGCCCTCAGACTCATATAAGGGAACATACACATTAACATTATTGAAAACCAAGGCAATGGCATTATGAACAGCTGATAAACATTTACAACCAGAACACCTAAGTACAAAGTTCAACCCTCTACCTAAATCAGTTGCAGAGACTAGAGGGGATCAACACTGTGACTTGATCCCTCAAAGCAGAGATAAAAAAAAGGCACTACTTTTTGTGGCATTACTCTTCTACTGCCCTGAATAGCATACCATGTCCGACATGTAGGAGGCCAAAGAGGAGAGGGGTCACGTATCTTGGATTTGGGCGTCCGCGGCATAAGCGACTAAGAACCATAATAGCTTCTGGGCGAAAGAAATTGGACGGGGGTTCAGACATTCCAGAACTGAGATAATATTGCTAGATCATCAAGACAATAATGTAGCTTCATCTCCTTTCTACTTTAGTCCTGAGTTTAGGTCCTAACAATAAGGAGGCAGGATAAGGCAGGGCGTATTTGTAGGTTGGGGGCGGGCTGGGCGACCTGCCAAAAAACAAAATAGGAAGGTTGGAAGATGTCCCGTTGGATGGCACTGCTATACTTTAACGCCAGTCTGCATGAACCATTATGGATTACACTTCTGTCATCTGTATGTTGTGTCATATGCATCAGGTTACTTATTGTATCAGAATATTTGAAGATAAATGCAATTACAGCTCATTGGCTTTGTTTGAAAAAGATGCTCTTGTTGTAATGGCAATTGACTGTCATTAGACAGGTGTGTTCAAAACTCAATTATGAGGAAATAACAGCAGGATTAAATTTCTCAGGCATGTGGCATGTGATTTAGAATTGGTGACTTCCATTAAAGTGCCCCCCTTCTCCACCCCACAGGTTGGAGATCAGGTTTGGGTTGTTTTTAGCTTGTTACTGACAGAAACCATACAAACTCATATGAATGGGGATTGAGGTCAACAGACGGTGGCCAATGTCACAGGATCTAATTTGCCGTCAGTGTCAAAGCAGTTGCCAACTGATCAAATCACTTGTCAACTCATTAAATTCCTTGACAACTGATCAAAGGACCTTGAATTTAAACTCGTAACATGAGGTGACCAAGTATAATGATAGAATCTATGGCTTTCTATGGTATAGGCAAATATTTTCATTTACTTTAAAAAGCTTTATAATGGAAATAGAATCTCAAATTTATTCTTTGGGATGAAACATTGGGAGAATGTTCTGATGCTGACTTCTCCAATAAGCATGGTTGCATTTAGGACCAATCTGACTGGATCCTTTTCGGTGTACACAGCTCTGCACACGGGTTGTAGCATAGGCCATGGATTATGGAAATAGAACACATCTAGACAAACTGCTCCTTAACAGCTTAAAACTTCCATGCTACAAGGAGGACAAGTCTATGGTACTATTCTTGACCCTGACAAGCACATACGTTCACAGTACGGTACAAATAGCCCAAAAAACTAATCTTTCCGGAAAGGCAGAAGCCAATGAGAAGACAAAATGTGAACAGCTAGGTCCCCTATAGGAAAATAACATGCACAAAAGGCAATTTTCTCTTCAAAGGATCTAATTTCAATGCAGGAGGTTTCCAACAGAACCCGGAGTTTCCGTTTTGACACACATTGATCGTCTTATGTAGCAAAAGCATTACTTTAAGTGTCGGAAGAATGTTGATAAATCAAAAATTCATTATCACTTGAACGCATGCAGGGATCCCTCTCCCCTCCCCTCTGATTTTTTTTTCAATTTAGATCTTTTTAATCCAAAATTCTAGACTGCGGACGTAGCCCCCTTAGATGTGTACATATGGGCACCCCCCCCCCCCCCCATTTCTTTCTCTGGATCCGTCCCTGCGCGTGAAAGTATTATGATTCTTAAGAAGAATACCCAAAATGAAATGGCATTGTTGTCCATGGTGTTTTAAATGATGAGAGTGGTTTTTATCGAGGTTCAAATAGGTACAGTTGAAATATTTGTGTCTGTTCCTGTTTTCTATTCAGAAAATAATTTCAATCTATTCTAACGGTAAACATTGCCAGGTATGTATTGTATTGGCTTTGCAATACGTTGATTTGCATTTATGTTTTGTTTTGTAGTAAATAATAAGTGTTTTCTTCAGGCTCATGTAGCCGGCAGAGTCGACTGGATTTGATACTCAACGACCAGATCTAAATATATATAGTATATAAATGATCAAAAGTAAAATCGTTTCAAAATGTACATCTTGACCAGCTTATAAGAATCTTTACAAAAGAGTAAGGTATAATTTTGCCCTGGGGAAAAACCCCGAGCAAAACATAGGCTGCATATCACTAGAATGTGTTTCACGATTTGACATCTGTCGCAATAAATCAAAACAACATGTTTTACTATAGGCTTAAGTAAAGGCCGAACAAAACGACGTGGGTCTAATATGCATGAACTATCACTTATACACGCACCACCTACTCCATGGACGTGTCAAGTATTTTGATGGATGCATACCGTTTTCAGTGTGACAACTAAATGTTTATCAAGTAAACTTTAAAATATTTGGGAATATATAGGCCTCACCGTGCAGTACACAAACCCGAATGTTCAATGCCCAAAGTCATAAACTCTAAAGAATATCCATTTTTTTAATATGGGGTTCCCAAGAAAAAAGTTATATGTCATTCATAATAAGCAGATAAGGCCAGGCTAAAAAGAAATTCTGTTTCCGGTGGACCGCCCGAGTGGGTCCAAAAGTGCCGACTGAGGGTCTTTTTTTCTCATTTCCAAAAAAAAAAAAAAAAATTTACAAAAATTTTAGTACTTTCCCTACCAAAAGAAAAAATTAAAAAAAAAAAAAAAATTCCCGACCTCCTGACTGGCTCTTTTAAAAGCCAGTCGGTCCACCGGAAACAATATTTTTTTAAGGCTGGCCTAAGGAAATATGCAAAAGGAGATGAACCAGCGATTCTTATCTCTGGAAAACATATTGTTGTTGTAAACGGGGAAAGAATATTAACAATAATAGCTAGGTTTAGTTATTTCATAAATAACATTTGAATTTGCATCTGCTATACTCACACTTCTGAATTATATAATGATGCATCTGTCGAGGGAACACCTGGAAAAATACTGTTTCTTTATTTTCATAGACCAATATTGGTTTGATCATATTCACTTCATCTTTTACTTGGCAGAATGCAGTTTATGAATATACCATGTGTTGTTTGAATTTTTAGGCTACTGATACTGCTTTTGATCTCAGAATATTACATTGAGGACGTTTATATTATGAGTTTTATTTGAAAAGCTGGAAGGGAACACGTTCAGAAAGGCACAGCTCTCGTGTGACACCTGTCAGTGGGGCCTTTGATCAGGCCAGGTGTTAGGGGGTGAAGTACTGCTGTAACCTGTGGGGACCATTTCACCTGTTTAGGGGCTGTCAGGGGAAGATTCACCTGCCCCACGCCCCGTTGAACCTAACCATCCACTTACAACATATTTCTTACACGTTTTGTCACCAAAATTGAACCATTTGAAGAAGTAGGGCCTAAGTACTACCAATTAGAAAGTATTTTTTAAACTTAGTTTTAAATGTCATATATATACACCTTTCCCTTGAACTTTCGTAGTCTGCTACTCCCCTATACCTTTGGGACTTTTGGTAACTGGGTCACTTCAATTCATTATAAGTGTACTACAATATTATGATAAAGAAAATGCAAAGAATTGTTTCAAATTTAAGACACTGGGGCGGCGCATTTTATTGAAAACATGACTGTATACTGGTGATGTAATAAGACTCTTTCATGCCCAAATTGTCCAAGTTTGCATATCTAGTGACCAGATGAGTAACACGCTTTTAACAGTGTATTATTTGATGATGATAGTGTAAGAAGCCCTGGGCAATCAGGCCTCCACATACATACAAATACATGCACATGTACTCGACACATTCATAGCATGTTATCCAAATACACTGGGGCAGCAAGTGGTAGCAGACGTAAGATGAATAGGCACATTAGTTGTAGTTCAGGGAGCGTGACAGTGTCAGGTATAAATAGGAATACATGGAAATGCTGTAGATGCTTTGGAGGGTAATTCACCGTAACATGCCGTCCAGGGATAACGACGGGTCATCTCAGGATTGGATCATCCAGCTGCGTAGGATGAAAGGAGAGATACAGGGCAAATGGTAGCTAATGCATAATAATGGTGAAATGAGCGAAGAAAACAAAAGATTATCAAATAAGTAGGTTGCCACTACGTCTTACGGATCATAACACAAAATGGGGAAATTGCTGTAAACGAGGAATCTCAGCATGAGGTACTCACTACAGCATATTAAGATTCAGATAATTGCTCCATCACGATGCATTGCAGATAGAAATATATGTGATGGCCTCTATGCCCCATGGTAAGATTATACGGATACATTGTGATTGCTACAGCCTTCCGTTCCATTCCTTTATCCCTGATACGATAGCGTAATATGGACATTATATCACATAGGTTGTTTTTTTTGGTATTTATTGTCCATGACTACACTGTAAAAACAAGTGTTTAGAACCTAAACACTTTCCTAAACACTTTGTTGTAACCAGTTTGACAACATGTTTAGACCCTAAACATGTTTAGAAATTTATGATGTTTAGGTTCAAGTGTTTAGATATTCAACATGTTTAGGTTCAAGTGTTTAGATATTCAACATATTTAGGTGTTTAATGTTTAGGTTTTAAACATGTGGGATCCCATGTGTTTAGATGATAAACATCTGTAATCCAAAACATGTTTAGAAAATACAAGTGTTTAGGCTTTAAACATGTTTAGACCCTAAACATGTTTAATTTCTAAACACCATTTTAACAGTGTAGATTTCTCAATAAACGTAATATATTTCAGAGTAAGAACTCCCTCCTTCGCGGCGCGTCTTTCAGTGGTGATGCCGATCCACGGACGGGAACCGGAAGCAGGAGATCCGCCATTACCGGAAGTGGCGATGCGCGGCGGGGGCGACGACGCCACTCTCCCCACCCCTCTCGGCAGCGCTCAGTCAGTTCGGTCGGACGTCGGCGGTGGAGGCGGGGGCGGGATGGAGGAAGCACCAACCCTGGAGAAGGCAAAGGCCCCGCCTCCTCCGGCACCCCAACAGACACAGGTGAATATTTATTTGGTTGTAGAATAAATCATATGGATTTTGGACATTACTTTGTTATTATCAAAGTTCGATGATGTTGAGTCACTGAAATCAGTTATGTAGGCCTAATCAGACTTTCTATAAAGTATATAATATTATATGCACGCTCAAAGTCTGAGCGATGCAACAGCAGATAGAGTGCAATGCAAACGTGAATGAGTTTTCGTTAGCCCCCTAGATAGACTTTTATCAGAATTTTCATTACTTCGAGATCTTTACATAACTGATATATAAGTTGTGTTTTCAAAATATTTATGTATGGTTACTTCAGTATCTGAGTAACATGACGGCAGATAGAATGCAATATCAATAATGCAATTTTTGATTTCATTGAAATTTCTTTGTAAACACAATTAAGATTTCTTTGTAAACATAACCACACTTTCCATAAACTATATTCTAGCTCAATATCTGAGCGATATGACAGGTGATAGAAGGCAATATAAATGTGTTATACATGATTAGTCTTTATAATTATATAGCCTAGTTCATTAATATTTTAATTAATTCTTGACATCCCAAGGTGGTAAGTCGGGAGAGCAGCGTCTCCCCCCACGACGCTTCTGATGACGTCAGCTCCCCCGCCTTCCTGTCCCCCAGTTCGCTGGCCGACGGCGACCCGCACAACTCGACGATGGCCCTCAAACGGAAGCGGAAGGGGTCGGGGTGTTGTACCTGCTGCAAATCTGGATCAGCGCCGTGAGTAGCCCTAGGCCTATATCTATTTATGTAGCTTATATTTTGTATGCAATTGCCTCGGATGGGGAAATAATTGGCCTATAGCATGTGATGCCTTTCCACGAAAAAATACATAAGAAAGCGCACTATTTTGATATGGCCTATACAGTGGTGCAAGCCCAAGGTTTTGCCGCAAAGTATATTTTAATCATCAAACCTTTTACAAGATCTAATTGTTGATGATCCTGGTAATGATCCTAAAATCTGTTTAATTTTGTCTTCTTTATACAACAATAGGTCACAATGAAAACGTTACATCTGCCTCCCTTTGTCATCCTGTTTATAATTATGAATGTCCTATAAGACATGAATAAGCCCACTGATATGCTTATAATTATACAATATGCATGTATTATTGTATAATTATAAGGACGGTATCTATAATAACAGTGCATTTACAATAAATAATCTAATTGCTTTGCTGTTTTTATATTTACAGACAGGACGGCGGGCGTGGCCTCAGCACCATGTACTGTATCCTGTTGGCTCTGCTGGCCACAGTCCTCCCCATCAGTGAAGGGCTACAGTACGCCTGGCTCACCGAAATCACAATCGCTGTGAGTAACCCCGTTATCAATTTGATTATGATATACCGTATAGACCTATTAGGGTACTTGATTGTTAACCATTAGGGAGCTCTCCAGAAGGACTTTCTATCCCTCTTTCGCAGATATAGGGACCGTTAACAATAATGTTATTATCAAAGCAATATCCGCCCAATCACCTAGAGGCCCATGCATAAACGTATAATAGTTATGGGTAATTCAGTCATTAATTGCAATTGATCGCGAGGTAGGGGATGGAAGTCTTCATAGGATTTCATAGTTTGAAGAATAGGGCCGACATCGCTGTAGGGCCTATATATAGACCTAGGGAGCATATATTCTATAGGTAGCGTTAAAGGGTCGGGTAAGTGACATTACGGTTAGACATTACGGTTAGACAGACCAGACTGGATAACACGTGATGTTGTAGAAGTGCTGAACGAAAAGAATCATCTGTATAAGACAGCAAAAAAATCAAATATGGAAAAGGATTGGAAGTTGTATGTCGCATCTCGACAGAGGGCTCAAAAAATGCTATCCAGAGCAAAGGAACAATTCCTTAGGCAAAAGCTGGATGAAAATATGAATAATCCACGAAAATTATGGAGGGAGATCCATGGAATACTCAATAACAATTGCAGGAATAATGCATCTAAATTTAAAACAATACGAGATGATAATGGAGAAGTACTAGCCGGCATAGATGCCATGAATTACCTAAACAAATATTATGTAGAGGTCCCAGTTACACTATCTGAAAAAATACCTACTGATACAGTAGATGCACATAACAACTTTGATATTGCAGAGGGAGATGAATTAATCTTCGTGCCCATTGAAGAAAATGTAATTGATAAATTGGTCAAGGAAATAGATGTCCATAAGTCCTCAGCGATGGCACATCTATCAACACGTCTTATAAAGGATGCATTTGAAGTCCTAACACGAGAGATATGCTATATGTTTAACTTATCTTTACAGAACTGTGAGTTTCCATCAGCATGGAGTATGGGACTGATAACCCCACTCCCTAAAGGTGGGGACCCATTGGAGGCCAAGAACTGGCGCCCCATCAGTCAAATCCCTCTAATAGGGAAATTGCTTGAACGTGCTGTTCATGCACAATGCACAGAATTTATAAATGAAAATAACATATTGAATGATCATCAATACGGTTTCCGTAGTGGGAAAAGTACAGCAAATGCTGTCTTTAAATTAACAACAGATCTATTCACTTCATTGTCCAACAACAATATAACAAATCTAGTTTATATAGACTGTCAGAAGGCGTTCGACACCATTGACCATAATATCCTTTTAAATAAGTTGAAATTATATAAGTTCGGTGACAAAGCCTGTTCCTGGGTATCGAGTTACCTAAGGAATAGAAGACAAAAGATAAGTACAAATGGGCTCCAATCAACAATACAGAATATCTCTCTAGGGGTACCACAGGGTTCAGTATTGGGACCTATGCTTTTCATACTGTATGTAAATGACTTGTTCAAATGTATACCACAAGATAACTGTCATATGATAATGTATGCAGATGATGCGGTACTGTACACTATGACCCAACAAAGTCAAGACGGACATGAAAAAATAACAAGGGCACTAGAATGTGTAATTACATGGTGTAATAAGAATAAACTGACAGTAAATATAGATAAAACAAAACATATGCAAGTTGGTCCAAAAAATCTTCTCATGCCTGATACAAGTCTATACTATCAGGGAGAAAGGCTAGAAAAGGTATCAACATACACCTACCTAGGAGTGAATTTGGATGATAAACTAAGTATAACCCAACATATAACGCAATGTGTAAGTAAAGCTAACAAGAAACTGTTCAAGCTTAAAAAGGCACGACGTTTTATGAATCGTAGAACTGCTGCTTTATTATACAAACAGTTGATAGTGCCACACTTAGACTACTGTGACTTTCTCTTTGAAAGCTCAACCAAAAAGAATATTGACAAACTTGACCGGTTGCAGAAACAAGGTATTCATATGATAAACTATGGGCTGCCAGTTAGACCAAGCATTGTTAATACGATGTTGGAGTTTAATATTATGGACCTATACAAAAGAAGGCAAGAACATCTGTTGTCCTTCATGTACACTCAGCAATCAAATAAAGAAATCATAGATGAAAACAGGCCGAACATGACACTGCGTAGGCACTATGGTACCAAATTCAAAATGAAAGTTACTCACAATGAAAAGGTACAGCAAAGCCCCTATTATAGAGGCGTCCGCCTATGGGAAACATTACCTTTAGAAATACAACAAATGCCAACTAAGAAACATTTCAAGATTGCATTACGAAATATAGAAATGTAGATAAATCAAACTACTGATTGTCAAAAATGTAAAAGACCTAGAAATCATCATTGCTATCACCATATTCACTGTAAATACCATTTATATATTGTACTATGTTACTGTTGTTCACCGATCTCCTGGAAGAACTTGCTGTATGTAAGAAGGAAACGTAAATAAAAAAAAAAAAAAAAAAAAAAAAAAAGTAGCCTACAACGACTACGAAGAATACAGAAACAACAACTCAATAACGGGGGTCTAGATGGGGGGTCCCCATGTCGTATGTCGATTTTAAGAAACGGCCATGTCACCTGTCATTAGGCTATATTTTAAAATCCCCTGTCCATGTCACTAAGTTCCATGTCCCTTGTCGAATTTAAGAATTGGCTGTGGCGCCGTGTCGAATTTAAGAATAGCCCCTGTCGCATGTCACTAGGCTGAAAATAGGCCGTGTCGCAGTGTCGATTTTAGGTCTAGACTGATAAGATAATAACCTCTAACTGGTGATGAATCTGATTAGGATCTTCGTTAATCTAGGCCTAATTACGCCAATGTCCCGTTCGCATATCTTGCAATTTTAAGACCCCACAATAACTTTGACCTCTTTTACACATCCAGGTGTTCTTGGGCTACCTTTACGGTGTCTCCATCTTGTTCATCATCTTCGTCGAAATCTACCTCCTCAGAAGAGCCAAGCTGCGGCGGGAAAAACGGCGCGCCAGGAACGAGCGCGAGGCAGACGACAATTCTCTGCAGGAAGGCACCAAAAGCTTCGATTCTGGCGGGAAAAACAACTTGGCGTATACCAGCGACCAAACCCTGCAGTCTGCGCCCAATGGCAAAGGAGGAGGACTCAGTGATTATGATGATTTTGACAACAAGTCGGTGAAATCTGAAGTTTCCACCATGACTGAGTTGTTCATGGGAGATTCGGATCCAGATCTGGATGAGCCTCTCCCACACCGGATCAGCCTGTTCCATAGGATTGCGCTGGCAGGTGAGAATTTTTTTTGAGTTGCTAGTATAGGCCTATGAATGAGATGTGGGGCCCTTGATGGGGGGGTCCCAATGTCGCATGTCGAATTTAAGAAAGGGCAATGTCGCCCTGTCGAATTTAAGAAAGGGCAATGTCGCCCTGTCGAATTTAAGAAAGGGCAATGTCCCATGTCATTATCTTTTAAAATCCCATGTCGCATGTCACTAGTCTCTAAAAAGGGCCATGTCGCCCTGTCGAATTTAGGGGTCTAGGGCCATAGATGTATTATTCACTTTGGGGTAGGATGCATAAGGGGTAGGCCCTATATGAGGGAGGCCGAGGGAGGGGGATTAATGTGTAGCATAAGAACCAATCTGCCTAACCCTAAGCCAAGTTCATGTTTCACATGATAGGGCCATGCTATCGATCCTATAGGCATGTTACTGTTTGTTCATCTATAGTATTCCTCTCGTTCCCTATCTAGCAGGCCAATGTGTTTTTAGGGTTGGCGGCCTTTGCCCGTTGATCCTGCCTATTCTTCTCTGTAATTTGGAACTTTTGGAAAGCATATGCCTACATATCCTACATACGAGATAAAGGCCTCGAGGTTCCAAAAGTTCCAAAAGTTGGCTGCGCAATGCTAGCCTTGCTGTAAATCCTATTAGCGAATCAGCTGTTTCACTTTTCTCATTTTTCCGCTAATTAATTATCAAACATGTTAATGATTAACAACATATAATAACAAAATGCAAGTCAGTTTCCGGTCAGAGGCTTGGAAAGGTAAATTGGAAACAGTTCCCATGGTGTGAGCACGTTTTTACGTTATTTAAAAATAAAAGTTGCCCGATTTTTCCGCTAATTGATGAAAAATAAAGTGAAAAATATGGAACGCTTCACGAATTTGCGTGTCATCCTTGCGCAGGGGCCATGCTAATCTTCTCTGTATCGTTCCAATTTTAGTATATGTACTGCCGAAGCAAGTACAATTTACTATAGTTACTGCCCAGTATATATAGTCCCAGTCTACCAGTACCAACAGAAAAGGTGTCTAAAATTTTGCGGAATTTATTTGACGGATTTACAATGGTTCCCTATGGCATTCTGTATGGTCTTCCTATCGCTGTTCCAAAAACATTTCATCTGAAATGAGTGTGTTCATATTTTCACTGAAAATTGAGTAATTAGTTAAAATTCATGATTTAGCATTGGCCCCTGTGTGCTTGCTACAATGTGTCACAGCGGCCTACGTTTGGCTTGCGTTGGTCGCTCTCCAAGCGGGTCTATTGTTAGCTCTCCCCGGTCGGCGTCCCGTCCGCGTCCCGCGTAGCTCACTCTCCAAGCACAAGCTGTGTCCGTCAATGCACAGAGTAATCTTTCTGGGTCACAGCGTAAAAGGTACATAATATTGCTCCATTGTATTTCAAATACAATAAAAGACCATGTAGAGCCTATTTGCATTATTTTGGGCATTTTGTTCAAATGAGATAGCAGACGTGAAATTAGCTCACTGTAGCCCTGCCTCCTATAGGCCTATCCCTTACTTCTAGATGTAGGCCTAATACCTGAATCCCTCCATAGCTGCACAGATTGATTCAATTTTCATTGCAATGTATTGTCATAAGGTTCCATGTCTCTAATAATTCACATTCAAATGTTTCATTTAAAGCACAATGTCTATCTTTAACCTTTCCTACAGTGTTGGCACTGGGCCTGATGATCTATCTGGGACTGTTACTCAAACAACTTCACGAACGCCACTCCCCGGCCGCCTGCAGCGACCAGAGCGCCGTCTGGCCGCATTACGTGCAACTAGCGTTTGTACTCTTCCAGACCTTCTTCATATTCAAACATGCCCAGGTGAGAAGTTAAGCATTGTGGTTGGTTTAAGGACAATGGCGCCATTATAGAAGTCACATTGAGAATTATTTCAAACTTTACACAGTGAAAGCTCTACCCATATAGGTAGCATAAATGCAAAAATAATGATAGGTCACTGTTGAAACTTTTTGGCTGGACCAGTTTATTTATATGGTAATTATTCAAAAATTGACTTGCAAAATAAATTTTGAAATTTGATTTTATTTGCTAATTATTTTGATAGAAATGAAATAACAACCAGCTAATTGTTTTTGATAAATGTGTTCATGTTTTCTCAATTGAAAAAGAAAAACTTTTGTAAAAGTTTATGATGTAATATATGTTTTTAACTAGAAATTATATCAAATAAAATAGTTCAAAAATATAAAAATTCAAAAATAAAGTTTCACACAAAAAAATTGAACATTGAAAATTGCTCTAAAGTTTAATATGACATGCATATGGATGTAGGCTATCATATCCAGCCAAAAAAACAGGGGGTCACCGTACTAATTTGGCCAGCAGAGATGAATATCCATTTAAAAACCTAAAAATAGCCTAAAATAGCTATTTATTTGTTTTTCTATAAAATCACTGAAATGTTTATATTAAAAGTTTTTTGACAATTATATGTTATTCCTGAGACCCTCCCAATAATTTGGATGCATAATATGCCTTTATACACCCTATATTGAAAGAGTGACAGAAGAAAATGTAATTTATGTTGCAAATATAATTTTAGGCAATTGCAAAGTTTTCTCAAAATTATTCATGTTTCCCAATTTCTCCCTTGAAAACTATTCATTTCAGCCAATTTTCTATACCATTTATGAATTCTACATATATTATTGAGTCTTTTTGCAAAATATGAATTAGATTGAGGAACTTTCAATTTTTGGATATTTGGAAAATGGCGCCATTGTCCTTAAGGCAAAGAATATTCTTTCAACTTTATTCAGTACAAAGAAAAGTTAACAATATGGTCCGCAACGAACAGTACGGATTGCCTTTAAAGACTTGGCATAGAGTCTGCATAGATCATTTTCTTTAGAGTGTTGCAACTTCTGTAGTTTAGGTCGAAACAAATGGATGTATGTGAATTTGAATGGGACATGGCTAAAAAGTGATAGGCCTAGCTATGGGTACATTGAATAATCTTGGGGCGTCCATTGTATAGATTTGTGAGGTGGGACCTTTGCTCCTGGTAAGAATATAGGACCTCAGTAGCCCCTGCTGATCGTATAAAGGGTCGAAAGGGGGGCCCAGCACAGACCAAGTGGTTCTTTGGGTTCAATTCCTGGTTGGTGCTGGGTTCACTAAGGGATGAGGGACAGCAAAAATGATTTCCCGGTTTTGATCCCCTGCTGTTTGCCTGCCCTGTCACCTTCATCTAATAGATACAATCACCAAAGACAGAATTCGTCCCAACCTGTTTTCACCATGAAAATGACCCTGGCTGTTGCATGGTACAGCGTAAAACATCCATCACTCATGCACTCACTCACTCTTATGAGGGATAACCCATGCCTCCACCAGTTTAAATGTTATGAACAAGCATCGTGAACTTTGTTGTCTACACTGAATTGGGGCCTAATAACATACACTTTGATAGGTCTATGTTCAATATTTAGACAGAAAATGACCAAAAATGATAAAATAAGCCAAAATTTGACTAAAAATTAAATTTTGTGTAGTTTAATATGAAACTACAAAGTCTTTAAAATAGGATAGCCTATCAATTTTAGGACAAATGCAGGCCGTCTGTTATGCCGGGCAATTTTCTCCTTATAGGGATACCTAAATGATTTATCATGCATATGATACACTGTATTCTTCTAATACTCATAACATAACCAGTCGCGGATGTCAAGGATTTGAGGAAAATGTATTGCTTTTAGCAAAATTTGGCCAATTAGGCCTTTATAAATATAAGGATGAGCATGTCGTAGGCCTATGTTGTAAGCAATATTATATTGATGCATGTACATATGAGAAGGAGTGTTAATTCTTTGCTATAGCATCTTAGTTTACAAACGAATATGTCATTATGTCATGAGAAATATTACATCGATACATGCATACGTATCTAACAGTTACACTTCCTTCTTCGTGCAGGTGTCGCTCCACTCGTGGCAGCCCCTGTTCCGGGTGGGCTACCTTCACCTGGTGGTCACTAACTGGTCAGTAGTGGTCAGGGCCCTGGTCAGGGAGACGCTGGACGCCTTCCTCAAACACACTGTGGACACCAGCGACAATAAGAGTATGTGTATGTAACTAAGAATCAATCTTCTATTCCTGAACTATCTTATAACTTTCATGCACAAATGATTTTCATGTTTTAAGTAGTAGCTAGTAATAAAATTAACTGGTGATAAAGGGACTTCAGGCCTATTTAATATAGGCCTATGTATACCTATAGCCTATAGGCCTATGTGGTGCATTCAATTGGTATGGGCCCTATTGCTTATGGTTGTGGAAGCTATAGCGAGGCGCGCCCAACGTAATCCTCATCCATATATATAAGTAATAGTGCATGAGACATATAGGAATCAAGGTATTACACAGAAGTATAGCTATTAGATATAGATATTGCTACCGTTGATCAATCAAACTCACACAGCACCAGTAGACAATACATTCACCAATTATGTTCGTCCAACATGTATTAAGGCATTAAGGCCCTCTTAACAATTGTTGAACGTACTTACATGTGCGACCAATGCCTCAAAATTGTAATGTGTCTATTGTTTCGCCCGTAATTAAGCATACTTTCCTTATACTGCTCACAAAAAAGTTTTCTATTTCTTTTAAACCTAAGCAGCTAAGGCTTACGTGTTTTCATTTACATACTAGAATATTACCTTCATCGGTGTAATGATTTTACTGATATGACTGATACGAATAATTACTGATTAGTTATGTACCAATTTCCATTACAGCGCGGGGGAATAATCCTAACATCGACACAAGCGCTTATGCTCCATGTTATGCCAAGGAGGACATCATGTACGACGCCTGGCCCTACCTCTACCCCTTCATCCTCCAGTACAGTGTACTGGCCATCGCCGCCGCCTATTCCCTCTACGCAGACGTGGGCGTATGCGCAATTAAAGAGGAACCGGAAAAGGACGCCGAGGCGGAGCGGGCGGAAGCGGAACGCCGTCGACGGCTGAGCTATTCTCAACCAAGCGCTCTCAATTTTCACAAAACCCACCGTGGCCTGTTTGCAGGACTTATCGTCATGGCTGCAACGTTTGTGGCCGTTATTATGTTCTTTTCTTATCTTGGAAACGACGGATATGGAACCGATAGTTTATCTATATTGATTTACTACAGCAGTGATATTGCTATACAGTTTATAATTGCGCTGGTTGTTTTAGTGGGCTGGCTGAGCGCCAGGAGGTTGTCGTTTGTTTGGTCACTTGAGGGAGGAGTCTACGTCGATAGGGTGCTCCTTTTGGTTGCCATGACGGCTTCACTATTATACAGGCTCTTCCGGATCCTCTCCACATTCAGAGCGATGCTAGATGGCGCCACCGATATTAACACCATCCTGACAATCACAGATTTGATAACTGGCGTCGGGCTCAACCTCTTGCAGACGACATTCGTCTTGGATTTCTTTTGCCGCCGCTGCACTACGCGGCGCCACCTGAAAGGAAAGCCTGGACGCGGGAGCCTTACGTTCTTGCTAGTCACTAATCTAGCTCTGTGGGCCTTCAGAATGTTCCACTTTAAAGAAATTCAAGCAGAAGGGGCTGAAGTTGACCAAGCCGCTTATGGTTTTGCAATATGGGAATTTGTACTGCATCTCTGTGTCCCATTATCCATATTCTACCATTACCAAGTCAGTGCCAGCTTAGCCAGAGTGTGGACTGATGCCTACAGGAAAGAAACAGTGAAAGAGACACTGAGAAGGGAGGCGGAGGAACAGGCTGAATCTATCATGAAAAGCAGGAGTATGGACCTTCACTTCTTCCCGCGCCCCTCTCCCATAATGCGCATGATCGAGCTGCGCCGGCGCTTCCGGAAACGGGACGAGCCGGAAGTAGAAAGCGAAACTGTATGGTCTCCCGTGTCTGATGTGTGAAACTTGAAAACAAGTTTTTCTGACATTTTAAATAAGAAAAAATAATTTGAAGGGATTGGCCTATGATATTAGGCAGAAAAGAATAATTTGAAGGGATTGGCCTATGATATTAGCAGATTAGGCAGACTTATAAAGACAGGAATGGAGTTGTGTACGTCCTATTGCATGCAATATTACTTAATATAGAGTAAACCAATTCATACTCCTTATAGAAGTAGAACCAAATCAGTTCTTCACCTGCATGGACAGATATTTTGCTGATTTCAAACCCATGTCGCTCTATTTAGTTGTTGTGCTTGACACATTTTGCATCACCGTCCATAAATAATGCAATACTGCCAATGCATTTCTTTTAAAACCGTTGAATATTGGTTTCATTACATCCGTGTTGTATATACCTGTAGTCCAAACATATCAATTTAGGATATATAATTATACTTGAATTAATAATGCGAACTGAAATATCAAATGTGTTATCGTTATGAATGTATGGTATGGTTATGTATGATTCTGACTATAGGCCTATATGTGAGAGAGATGGAAGAGTTTTATGCATGACTAATTTGATCTAGCCATTTTGCCATTGCCAATAAAAAGTAAAACGGTATAGCTATGCACGTTTTCCTGTTCTTTTTATGTTATTCCTTGTGAAAATGTAATACAATGCGAAGCAAATGAAGCGCAAGAATGCATATAGATTTAGATGTATAAAACTTGATGGGGAATGAAGTTGGTATACCTACCAATGGTGTCTACACTGACAATGCATCGAGAAGAGATACTGGTGATTATAATAACATTTATTATAATTTTTTCACGTTATCCTAAACAAGTATAAGTGTCCAGATTCATCCAATCGAAAATATTAGACAAAGATTGGTTTGGAGCGGAACAATGTTGACCCCATTATAATCCCAATCATTATGGCATTTAAAAAAAATTGGAAAGGGTTACGATATTTAGCACTTTTTCTTGGTCGGATTTGAGAGTTATCATGTGTGGTTAGCTGGTTAGAGTAGAAACGTGCATGGGCTGTCTAGCATTTTGGGCGGGTAAATATTGGCGGAATAGTCTTTTTTACTCAAGCAGTAACCTGGTAACTATCCACTGACTTATACCACAATACTCTTGGTATACGGCGAAAGCTTAAGACAGTCCTATAAGAAGTCAATCAAAAGGACGGAATTAAACCAGCTACATGTAGTTACTTTATTGAAACTATAATTATGACGACTTGACTCCGAATGATAATAATCAAACTATTATAGAAATTCAAGGAGTAAACGCGTCTTTTTACAATTAAATCCTTTTTAACCCTTACACTGCCAGAGGCCTCATATGGGGCCCTATAGTAAAATCCCATAGGAACACCATTGAAAGAATGCAAATTATGCTTTCAGAATCTGAAAGAATTTTTCAGATATTCCAATTAGAACCAGAGATACAGGTATTTGAACATCGGACTATCAAGTCACCCAAAAATGTTAGAATTGCAATTCGAGAAACCATAAATAATGTATTTACATTTGAATTTGCCATACTAATTAAAAATCATGAAAAATGGGTGATTTTATGTAAATGACATGATTTATAATTTGCTCTAACTTTTCTTTCATTTATGATAATCACAAACTGTCTTTTGCACAAAAAAGATGATGTTTTCATGTTACTTTTTTAAAAAGTGTCATAGTTATTTCATGAATTACCGGTTACCATGGTAACCTCCAAATTACGATAGTACGAACAATTACTCCACACGAGAAATTTGCCTTATTGGCACAGTGCCAACATTGGGAACGTTTATATCAAAATTTTTGAAAAAATCTTTTCATCTGAAGAATCTAAACTAAATTTGAGTTTTAGGGAATTTATGCACTAATTTTTGTATTTTGCGCAATATTTTAGGAAATATCAGTTACATTGTGATATATCTGGCAGTGAAAGGGTTAAACTGTTAAAGGGAAAATAGTCTTGACAAAATTTTCAGGAAAGGCAGTTATGGAAGGGAGGTGCGGGGGGACAATTTTTCTTGAAAATTCACGTTTTTAGTGTAGAAACCTCAACCCCATTTAATTAGTTTTTTACCATCCTTGAGCCCATCCCCTTCTTAAAACGGGGCCTGTTAAAATCTGTTTAGGGTACACAGCAAACATTGCCTGCCCTCATACCGTGGATGTATGTCACAGTGAAGGGCCCACCGGGAAGACTGGGTCAAAGGTCATAAGCACCAGCTGGGTTTATTTACCAACTTTAAACAATTCTTATCGTCACCTCACTTCACCTTGGCATGGCCACTCTGCCACAGCATCACTAGTGTTTTTCCAAATCTCATAATAATGATTTTCAAACACAATCAAATAAGATTATATAGTTTATTTTTTTCCTATATTTTTAATAACGTGAACCTGAAAGGGGGGTGACGAGCAGTAAAAAGTGGAACTTTTTAACTTTTTCCTACTAATTTAAGGGGGTTTTACATTGATTTTTTTAAGGAGAGGCAGAAATTTTGGACAAATTTCCTTTGTGGAGAGGTGGCGAGCAGTTAAAAGTGGAACTTTTCAACATTTTCCTACTAATTTAAGGGGGTTTTACAGTAAATTTTGTAAGGAAAGGTGGAACTTTTGGAAACATTTCCTCTGTTGGGGGTTGGCCCGCCACCCCCGCCACCCCCCTTAGTTACGGGCCTGTAAATTTATACATTGTATCATAGAACTTTATGATATATTGAGTCATGCATATGCGTTATTCTGAGGAGATAAAGAAATTGAGATTGTTCTCAGAATAATTTGAATCATGTGGCTTTTTATCATTTAACCTGTTTGTGCCAATTCAAATTACACTGTATCAAAAATCCTTTAACGACCCTATACCAATTTCGGGAATATTCAAGAACGACTTCATCTATGGGCCTAGATGTCAAACCTGTGTTACAGGTTTCGAACGCCTACATTGGAATGACGTGCTGTCGACTATAGTCTGGATCTTCTTGAATTGAAGCATTGAGGGGGAGGCAGGATGGGTCTTAGTTTTTAAGCTCTAGAACGTTCACTGGTGACTCACATGTACAGAATGGGGATAGTCTGATGCAGTTTCTTCTTTTCCAAGCACAAGTATTGACTTGATTTTTGGAATTCTTTCTCGGAGAAAAAGCGATGTAAATAGCTATAGCCTTCATCAGCGTTATACATAGGCTATATATTACTATAGTGTGTGTTCACATATGTTTGTATTTGTGTTTATGTATGTATGTATGTATGTATGTATGTATGTATGTATGTATGTATGTATATATATATATAAATATGCATGCATGTAGGATGTGTGTATCATTGTATGTGAGTATGTTTGTATGAATATATATATATATATATATATATATATGTATATATATATATATATATATAATGATCTAATACAAATGTGGTCAGGTGAACGCTTTTGCATGGTGACCAACACGTGGTGATCACGACCAAATGATCCAACATTAATTTTTGTTTTATTTATTTAACTATACTCATCTAACAAGAGATGATTTTCCGTATCTTTTTAACATTTGATCAGAAAAGAAAGTGTAACATAATACATCAAATCAGTATAGTCACTTACTACTCCAGTAATGATTGTTGATTATGATTATGATTGAGATTGTTTTTAGAAAATTCGATATAAAAGTATATTTCAATTAGAATTTAACATGACAATGATTATGACATGATCACAAATATGGCGGCCAGCACATTGCCTGCACAACATTTTATATCCATGTATGTATGAATGTGCATGACTGTGTGCGTGTGCGTGCACGTGTGTGTGTGTGTGTGTGTGTGTGTGTGTGTGTGTGTGTGTGTGTGTGTGTGTGTGTAGGCATGGAGTTCTTGAATGCACTGCCATAATTATCGTTTATACATGGCCTACCTATAAAATATCATGTATATATACGTCTGGATGGCTTATTCACTTTCCAGAAGTTACACTTGCTTCATTAATCGGGGATGTTGGTGTTGAAAAAAATTAATGCTCATTCAGTGGAACTTTAGTGTTTTACAGCTGAGATTCTCGAAAATAGGACTTGATCCCTCTGAAGTATGTAAAACGCCCCTCTATCTTTAATATATCAACCAAGTAATCATATCCAAAGGCAACTTATCTTAAATATGTTCTATGAAAAAAAGCAGTTGTAATAGAAAGCCACGAGCGGCAGAGCGATGCGATGTCGCTACCTTTCGCCAAAATATTATGACCCCATGATGATCTAAACCAATTGCAGGGTAGGGCCTACCGTGAAACTAATTATGATTACGTAAGAGAATTCAGTATAGCTTGTTTGGAAGGTACATGAATAATGAAATAAGCAACAACAAAAAACCAGTTGCCATTGATATAATTATGATGACAATGATATCAATACATAGCATGGAAAAGGGATGATGTCATTTATATAATGATATATGTATGAAAATACATAGCCATAAATTATAATTGTAGTTTTATTTTGGGATTCTTCTATTGAGCTCGTGCTTGCATCTTTGATCGCCGAACATAGGACTGTTTCTATGTTGTTAACGTCAGGCTTCAGCCATACGCAGCATGGTTCTAGGGTTCTACTGGATGACGGTTCGCAGCGGACACATAAAAGTACACTAAGCGTCGTGGGGTAGGTACCAGCTAAGCAGAACGTCGCAGCGTCTTGTTGCGGTTCACTGCTCTCTGGGTGAGCCCCCCCCCCCCCCCCCGTGCCCCCAGGTGTACCTGCCCAGACCTTCTTTTACCTTTTTCCAGGTGCGCTTACGGCATATACCACCCCACCCCTACCCAACTCATCCTGCACTAGATCGTGGCCGTGTGTACGTATATATGGAGGAGGAGATCCACTTGGGATCATTCACTAACGGTAGGTGCCCGCACATGGAACAGCTGATTCCCTGGAGGAGGAAATCACCCCACTGTCAATTAAGTGCTTACAAGGTTTCACAAGGTATGTTCATGTCTGATTAAGATGTTATGCTTGTGATTCTGTATCTATTGGATTTTCACCGGGAATTTAGCATGAAATGATGCATCCCATTTAGCATTGAAAAGTGAATTGTAAAACCTTTCTCGCAACGATATAATGTGTATATTCGACCTAAATTCCCATTACCGATTTGTAAAATCGACAGCAAAATCGGCATGCGGAACATAGGCTTAAGCCTGTCAATAATTAACATTATGATGTTTTTATCTTCTTTTGTGTGTTTTTTTTAGTTGAAAATATGGGTATTTTACAATTTGGACAGCGTCCTCATATTCAATGCGGATCGTTGGCTTACTAATGAAGCAACAGGTATATTAATGCGCATTCTGCGGCTAGTTTGTAATGGGCTTAGATTTACAGGTCGCCGTCACAGCCTGGCCATCAGGGAAAGTGCTTCAGACTTTGCACAGTTTTTCTTTTCATTTGGTGCTTGGAAAGTAAATGATTCTTTGAAGCCTTCCATTCGGCTTTATTATTCAGCAAAAACAAGTATCAAGTTAGAGTGTCGTATTTCATGGTATTTGTCAAATGTTTTCCTTGTATGCGGTATGACTTATCAAACATTTCTGTATAGGCAAGGACGGATCCACATATATTTAACAATCGGCAGCGAATGAGTGGGGTGGGTAGTAATATCAGAGGGAATAGAATGATTCGCTTATCAGGAGGGGGTTGCATAACTTTCCGTTATATTTAACGGATCATTACTGTTGCAAAACAGATGACGGAGACCCAGGTGTTGTAAATTCCATTAAGAATTATCCGCTAATAGTTAATTTTAGCGATGTTTTCCGCTAATGAATTCCGCTAATACCATAGAGTGTACAGAAAATTATGTTTAATGAATCTGTTAAATAGAATAACGATATATGCAACCCTGTGCGATCCGTTCACTGTGGCTCAATAACAGACAGGGTATAACGGGAAAGTTAGTGGAAAAGTTATGCAACTCCCCCCTGGTATTCTATTAATTGAACCTACATGCATAACACGTTATGTTGACAGGTCATTATTTTATATTACACATAACACTATACTGTTTCAAATAGTCATTTACAAGAAAAATCTAATCACAGAAAATGCTTTTGGTGCTTGTACTCAGTAACCATGCAGGAAAAGCAGGAAAAAGCAAACGTTAGTTTCAATTGAAAAAAGGTTGACTTATATAGCCTATCTACAAAGGGAGTGTCTGCTACCCTAACAATGTATACATATCTAGGTTCCTTTTGTATAAATTAACACTGAAATAATCCAAATCCAAGCAAATGGTCAAATAAACTTTTATCTAGGCACGTTCTTCTCAAAGGAAATTGCAGACCCATCGATGGTACAGTCATATCTACTAACCAGGATCCAGACTGTAGAACGTAGTTCTTCAATTTCCATAAAAAGTATTATAATGACGCCTACATCTGATCATATGACCGTCCATAGAACTTCTGGAACTTTTTTTCTTCTTTCTGTCAGAAAGGTCTAAAGCACTATACGCGATTCGTGATCTTGAATGAAGGTCAGGACATATTCGGTACACTTATCAGAGCGGGGCAATTTTTTCTAGCTGCCCTGGTTAACGACTGCTTATACTTAACAGCTGTTCCAGAAAGGTCCAGAAAAGATAACGTGCAAGTAGGACTTCACAGATTCATATATATATATACGCTATATAGATATAGATATGTATGCCGTCTCTTTAACTTATTTAGATCAAAGGTGCATTATGGGTGAAATAATGTAGATACAGTCAATGCAATTAGATTAATAAATTATCATTATTATTCGCCCAGTTGGTGTTGGTAATTGTCACTGTTTTAAATCCAGCAATACGGAAAATGGGGGGGAGGGATGGACCAGGGGAACCAAAGGACAATTTCCATAGTGATCGGGAAAATTTATTTTTTTACATTAAACAGGGGTATCTTTTCAGAAAAAAACAGAAGAGCTCCCTCTTAATGTGCCACTGATTGAGCTTAATTGCATTGTTCGATACATGCAGTATGTTTATGATAATTAACATAGCCATGTACATGTAGTTCTTACGAGCAGACTCAGGGGCCCAAATATCCAACGCATTGTAGGCTAAAGCATTACAAATTTAATATATTATTGCATCTTGATGGCCTTGTCGAAATTTGTTGGGAATATCTGCCCCCCCCCCCCCCCACACACACACAAACCTGTATATAGGGCCTACTTCGCCTTATGTAGATCTAGTGCCTGGATGCTTCCCTAGGCACACGGCACGTACACATGTATCTATTCATGATAAGCACATACTAGTCTTTATTAAAAGCCATTATTTACCATCTTATATTGTTACAATTGATTATAAATCTTATTCTTTAGTGTAATAGCCTCAATCTAAATAAGTTTATAAAAGATAAATTAATTAAAAGTACGTAAAGTTTTCAAAATACAGGTAAATTTAAATACATTTTCGCATAGGAAACAATGCTGAAGCCAGTCAGCCATACCAATAATGTCTAGCCCTTGATTGTCCCTTATTGGCTGTAAACCTATAAATCATTGACAGAAACTGTTACCAGGTTACCCAAAGGGTATGGGTAATCTGGGATGGGCTTATTGTATAATGATAAAGGAGTGTCGTCTGCTCGTAACTCGAAAGCGCGGGAACGTCTCCCAGTCACCTCTTGGTACCTGCCCGCGATGTCACATCTGGGGCGACGACGACACTATTTATGGCAGGTTCAGAAAAGTCAAGGAAGATGTCAAATTGTGTTTATGGTAGAAACCCACTTCAGCAATGCAACTGATCTTCATAATACTATTACCAAATTACTAGTGAATCAAGCAATACAACCAATACAATGAATATCATTCAGTTTATGATTGCATAACTTGTGCACAATGTTTTACCGTAGGTCTAGTAGGTCTAGGTTGATTGCAATGCTTATTATAAAGATAATTAAAAAAATATTCCTCTTGCACAGATATTTCAACCTTGGTCTACTTCTCCTATACACTTTATTGCCCCAACATCAGCTCTTAACCGAAATGGACCCTTTTTCGGCTCTATGTGAATGTATGCCTATCCAAACAAGTGATGTTTCCCATATGACACTGTTTCTTTCCGAACATTGCATGTTAACCCAATTCAACCTAGCACATCTTTCTTTCTGCAAACCCATCTAATCTACTCCCACTTTGTTGATATAGGCCGAGAAGATTAGTCCAAGGGTTTAAGGACAAACAAAAGAAATAGTAGCAGCCTTCTCCGCTGGCTTGTAGAAATGTTTGCAGATATGCCTTAAACTTACACTTACATTCTCGTACAGAAACGTTCAGTAAAGGCCATATTCCACTAGCCAATTTTGACCACCAAAAAGCTGGTTATTCATAACTTTCCTAATATAGCAACAGATTATGCACCCTTCACATCATTTGAAAGAGAATTACAAACCCTTTCTATAAGCTGATAATGGTATATACGATATAGGCCTATACCTGCATTAAAATATCATAGTGCATTCTGAAATTATTTGATAAAACTTTTCATTTCATAATTGTAGCTTATAGCCGCAGAATGGTCTTGAGATAAAATTAGACTTACTTGTGCGATAAATTTTGTTTTTTACACGAAATATTAATTATTTCTTAAATCGGATGCCAAAGTCTCCTTAGAACTAAAGAGCTTATAGGCGATGATCTATCTAAAATTTGCCACATGTCACAATAGACTAAAATAAATTTGACAAGTGCTGACAACAGCAGACAGGTAAAGCTGCTAGAGAATTACCCTTTAGTGATCTGGTCTAGCCTGGAAGATGTACAATCTGATGGCTCAGTCAGAAAGATTGAAAGGCCAAAGGAGTTTTTGTCTGGAGACAAAAGCTCCCCTGGCTCCTTTAAACCAAATTTACATCAAATTTTGCACATTCATGGCAAAGCTCCAAATATTAGCAACGCAAAAATAAACATTTGGAAATCCACGCTCCAAATATTAATGGTGCAAAACTAAATATTAGGAAATCCCTGGTTTCAAGAGCATAGTCATTATCTATCTTTCTGTTCTTTCTTTCTTATTGTAGATGTGGTAAATTTTAGTTTCGTACCTATGAATGTAAACAGCTTGGTAATGATTATTAGTTAATGACCAATCAAATAACTATTTGTAAGGGACTGGGCCAATTACCAGATCTGGAGGGAATGTGCAAGAATAAGCCCATCCCAAACTCAGTATATCCCAGGGTTGGACAAGGGTTGGACAAAATTACCATACAAGCTTTCCTTGTCTCTTATAGAGTTGAGATTACTGGACTAGCCAAGAATTGTGTTTTTCTATATCTCCAAGGACTGATCAAATGTTATGACTTCTTAAATTTTACGAAGTGACAGAATTGCAGCTTTGCCAGCCAATCAAAATGCTGTATTTTAGCGAAAATAGGGTTGGACATTATAGATTTGGCTGAAAGGCTTTAACATTGGTTCCTATGGGAAAAAGGAAAATTTGTAAGATGAAGCTATATATTATATAGCTTCATCTTACAAATTTTAGGAGCACTCTGTCAACCAAACCACCATGCTTCATTTCGATTTATGTTTCTATCATTGGGGATTAAATAAGAAAGAAATTACTATGTAATTTTATGGTTAAATGTGATGTTGATGTATACTGGGATGGGCTTATTTAGAGGAACGAGTTCTTTGCGAGGATTATCGTGATATGTGCATATTATAATATGTCCTAAAAGGAATGTGGGCTAATTGTAATTTGAAACTTTACATGAAAACTATATCCTCGATAAATAGACGCCAAGTAGACATGGTCCACAAATATTACTGACCAGAGATCCTGCATGAGTGTACCTTCCCAGGTAACAAAGATCCGTGTTTATGGCAACCCGCAAACCCAAGCCCTGATATCTATGCATGGGCAAGGAGGAATTATAGAGAGAGCGTGCTATTGAAATTGTACGTACACATATAAATCAAACCAATATAATTATTGCGCTTTCAATTGAAAAGAATACCCACATTCATTTCAGAATAAGCATAGTTATGTTTACATTTAAATCCAGCAAGGAATAGAATTCCGATTGAGAAGGATGGCGGTTTAGAACTCATGGAATGTACTTACTGATTCAAAAGACAGACAAAACACTGTGACTTTGGATTCCTTGGACCTTCTCCCTCTGATTAGTTGGTTATAACTAAGCATTTTTCTTCTGGAAAGCAAGTGATCACTGCATTCAAAGGTTAACAAATGTCATCAAGGCAATTATATGAAACATTATCATAATTGTGCAGTAATGTTCTGTTTAGTTCTGCTTTGGTTATTACATTATTTAGGTCATGCACTGAAAGATAACAATGTTATATCATATTCTGTACTGGTGAGGTCTCCACTTCACTAACATATTATGTTATCATTACACTCTGTTTTGTTGAGTCTCAACGCCACGTGAAATGACGTAACTATTAGACCTACGTGGGAAATAAGTAAGTAACAAACCGAGAGATTGTGGTTGCAGAACATGCCCATTAATTTGAGGTTTGGCTGGGCATCTATTCGTTGGATCTAGAGCATAAAAAGAAATACTTTGCAATAACATAACCATTAACTATTGAATGGCCTCCAGGGCTTTTGGTTGCAAAGTTACCCTGAAAGAGTTGGGCAGTACTTTTTTGAGTTGGAAACGCAACCCATCATTTTGGTACCGCTCTGTAAACGCCCCTCGCTACAGGTTCTACATTATTGGAATGTAAAACCCTGCTCTAGTCGTTAATCATAGTGAAAATTACCTGTATAAATCTTCATACATGAATTTCAAAAGCCGGTCTTGTTCATCCTATCCTATACTTAGGTAGAACGGTGAACGCAATTTCCCACATATATTACGTGTTATATACGCTCTGCTTTATAGAGAGCATCAGCCTTTCTTTGTTGTTCTTGACGTTGAGTGCATCAGGGTCAGTATAAGTACTATAGCTAATGCATGGCAAAACTGATGTCATCTGCCTTTAAGATTTTGTGTGTGGGAAACACTTTGCAGTCTTGGATCACTGGCGAATTTCTGAGAAAGGCTGAGGTAAACATTGCCAGATATGGAAGGTGGAATTCGTGCCAGGCCGTCTCTATAATTGTAATACTATCTTTTTGTGTTAGAAATAAGAAAGATGCAAGAACGGCGTCATTATATCAAGTGGCGGATTTAGAGGGGGCGCAGGGGGCAACCCCCCCCCCCCACCCCCCCACCCCTATTTTGGGGCACCTTTCTATATGAAACTTTAAAACCCGGAAGAAATTATTAACAAAGGGAGCCCCACTTTCGATATTCTCTAGATCCGCCCCTGTGACGCCATTTAGGACATGCAGTTGCTATGGACACATCCAATTGAATATGTTCTATTTAAGTATTGATTAACGCGGTAGTAATTAATAGGCATTTTTTGTCATCAGCCCTTTTAATTCATACGAGGTTATTCCTTTGACCAGGTATATTATCGACATGTATTCAAGTCAAAACCATTCTAGTTCCGATTTAACTCATTAGCTGAAATGGAACATACAAGTGACATGGCAACATCAGCAATAATGTAGACATTATAATTATTACTGATTTATGTTATGTCTATTTTGTTGCTGTTGTCGATGTTGGAGGTGGAGGTGGAGGTGGAGGAGGAGGAGGAGGAGGAGGAGGAGGAGGAAGATATTCTCTGAAAGATATTTTCCGTAATAACAACCTCGAATTAAACCTAGAGCTGTTAATTGAGGCCATTAAACAGTTAAGGAGGTTAGAATCCTAGAGATGCATTTGTTATCCCTAAGGTTAATCAAGGCACGTTATAGCCCTACATACATATCATCAGATCATGCCCATAATTAGGATAAATTGGGCCACCCTTGAAATTCAAAATTATCTATAGTTTCGTTTCATTTAAAGGGGCTTACGGTGTTGATGATATAGAGAAGCACAGTTTACATTTGATAGATGGCCTCTTTAGAGACGGTAGATTACCCTTTAGGGGAGACATGATTATAGTGGTGATGTCAGTAGGTTGTAAGGAACGCCATGTTGGAGCTTGACAGAGACATATAGAAGAGTACGAGAAACAGAGATTCCCATTACCTAGACTTTTAAAAATCTGAGAGAGGGGAGGGGGGTCGAGACAACATCAACCTCCCCCCCCCCCCACCCCCCACCCTCCATCTAGGTACACCAGTGCCAAGTCATGAGTTAGTGACCTGGCCAGGCCTCTATGTTCTTTTTTTATAATTTTATTAGCTTGAGGGCATTTTCTGAAAAGAACACGTTAGAGACACTTAGGTCGAGAGCATTTAAGTTTGTCTCTTTTATTTCTTTTACGTTTCCCTTATGAAGGTGCATCCCGGGAGGTTGACATAAGCTCACTCATTAAGATTTTGCATGCGTCTTATTAAGATATATAAACTACTAAAGCTGGCAGTTACATGCTAGGCGTTATGCCATGGAGGTTATGAAAGGTTCTCTTGCTTTACAGATTTTATTTTACTAATATCAGGAAGATGACCCGATTTCTGGCTCATAAAAAGGTCTGCCTTCTCAATGCCACAGATAAAAAGGGGGAAGAAGCCAAACCACCTCCTATGTTCTCCTAGACGCCATCCTCGATGTTTAAAAACTACCGCCATGTGTCAAATAGTTATAACGCTTTAGAGCCTCTCAATTATGCCAAGGCTTAGCTGAGAGCTGACAAGGATGGAGTTGAGACTTGAATAGTATATAATCATGGTTATGAACCAAGAATTCAATCTTACAGCAGAACAATTGAATAGCTTCCCAGCCAAGGAGCGACGTGAAGGTAACATTTTAATAACGATCTGTGACTTTCTACAACGAAATATCATTGGCCTGGTTTAACCTACATAGACTAGATAGCCTGGATACTGGTTTAATACAGCAAAAGAAGAAATATATTGAAATTCTAAAAACAAAATTAACAAAAGAAAACTAACTTTTTTCTTCCCCGATTTACTAAGAAAAAAATTGTCTAAAAATTTGGGAAAAAAATATTGTCTCTCTACTCTGATTTGCATTGAACATATATCCACATTCCAATGTGAGCAACATTCTTTGGAACTCTCTGTAATCCCCAAAAGCACATGTACAGGTGATTGCGCAGAAGTTGTTTCACAAGTTGCTATGACTAAAAGTTGTATACATTCCACCTGCAAATTACAATGGTTTAAAACATGCTAGGGCGTCTGTAATAATATTATGTCTAATGAAAATTTAGATATGATCAAATCCCAATTGTCCAAATCGCCTATAGTGGAATACAGGCTTTTAATGTGAGGTTTTATGGTAGTCCTATAGCACCGTTTCCTTCCCCTCCCCCCTTTGCCCAGTTCACACGGCCCTGGAGCAGCGGCGGCAGTGGTGCGGGGACACTTTGGGAGTACATCAATTTACTTTTGTGCTACATCCGCCTGGATCAGGCCCTCTCTGTTGTACATACACAAAGAAGTAGGTGCTCAGATCTGTCCTTTGATCCTTGGGATCCAGCTGTGGGAGTTTGTGGTAGTAGGTTGGCGTTTGCTATAGTTCCAACTGAAGTTAAGGGATTTATCCTATACTATCTGACTACAGAAAGTTCCAGGACCAAATAGAAGGTCTTTATTGCTGTCTCAAACTATATGTTGTTATAGGGAGACTTAAAGTTGCCACATGGAGATTCTGGTGCATCCAGATAATGTCATTGTGCTTTTTGGTTGAGTCATTTGGGTGATTTGCTGAGCAAGTGAGAAGACTAATAATCCTGGATTTATCTTTCAGGTACAAAGGAGCAGTGGTAAGGAGATGGCTCATCTCTGGAGAGTGTTGCTTGTGGCAACAATTGCCTGCAGTATAACGTCATCAAACGCCAACGTGTAAGTTAACATTTAGGTATTAAACCCACAAAGCGTTATTCTATCTTATGTAATAACTCAATGATAAGTATTATAGTTAATTTCAATTTAGCTTGGAATTTCGTGTGCATCCTCAATCATATGAATGCTTTCTCCATTCCAGTCCTGGGAGGTTGGATATCGAAAGGGCTCTCTCAGCAGAAAACTATGACAAGTTCGTCCCGCCTCAAAATGGTAAGTAGATGCATAATTACTTATAAAACCACTTGATTTTAAGTACATCTCCCAGTTAAATCAATGGCAAAGACAGACTTGATACACACTAGAGAAAGGACTACACGTTTGCTCGGGCCGTCTGAAAAGATGATTTGTAAAAAAGTATAAAGTGAACTACAGTTCTGAGACAGGAAGTCAGGGGGGAATATGGCATTTCCTTTAGTCTAAACAAAGCAGTGTTTGGACTCGGCCCCATGCCAGTTTCCCAAACCAGCCTGCCCAGACACAAGAATCTGGAACACGTGCATTTACATTTGGACAAAAAAAGAGGACATAACAAACCTCCAGGCCCTAGGGACAGTTTCAGCCTGAAAACTTGGCAGAATGACATCTTTTATTCATTAGGTTGCTGCTGTATCAGTGACTGAAGAAGACGCTATTTTGTCCGTTTTTATTTTTTATTTTATTCTCTCATTTTATTCTGAAAAGAGTAACCCAGTACCAGGGCGTAGCGTATAGATATCAAGCTACCCTAGCAGAAATGACAATATCATATTATAGTCTAACTGTGCATGTATGGCATACAGTCCTATGATTATATATATTATGAACAACATATTAACTAATACAGTGTTTTCATAACCTGATAACCCACTTCTTTTAGCCTATTCGAAGTTTCCTGTTCAAATCCATTAACTATACATATATATATGTAAATCATTGGGGTTCCTTCCCCTACTCGTCTGACTCTATGAATTACAGCTTGCCTATATTTGCTTAGAGAGAGTGGATATCCATAGCATTCATTGTTTTAAAGTGCGTATGATATCTACTTAACCTCATCCATTGTTTGTGTTCTATCTTCCATACAGTTGAACTCTATATAGGATTCCATGTAAACAACATGGCCTTCGACTACCAAAGAGGGGTAAGCGTATGTTCTAGAAATCCAGATGGTCACCAGGCATGCAAAAAGACGGTTCCAGTATATGATGCACTTTCTGTGCCAGTGTACCCAAATCTCTATGCTATTGGGTGCTGATTGAATGGAAGGGACTGTATTCAACTTTGATGATAGTTTTGATAGGATTTACGAAAAACCGATACACTCTGACTCGTGAAGTTTTTTTTTAAAGTAGGAAGGACACTTTTTTGAGATTTTTATGGAAATCGAAGTGAAAAAAAAGTATAGGCCTACTCACATTCTGATATTTTCTACAATGTCTTTTTCTTGAATCGATGTATAAAAAAATAAGTCTTCAAATCGACAAAGATATTTTTATCAGCGACCTTGTGGAAAAATTACAGAAGGGTCTTCAACCTTGGATCATTCCATTTATTATGGCGGTTGACTGATTAAGGAATTATATCAAAGTCTTGCAATTTTCTTTCCATAGACCCTCGATATCAATGTATACATGCGGTTAATGTGGGAGGACCGCAGATTAAAAGGCATCTTTAACGGTTATAACGTCAGTGACTGGCATCGGGTCCGCATGTTCAAGGTAAGTGGAACATGGCAAGTATTTATTATAAATGGCAGGGAAAATCCAGGCTAATTTCTTAGCATAGGTTCTTCTACTTGTATATCTTGTTTCTTTGGTTTTCTAATGGTTTTGATAAGTGCTCTTTCAAACACATACATATGGACACATGTACATACAAAAAAATGTATGCATGCATGCGTACACATATACATAATGTATACATACATGTATACATATGTATACATGTATGTATACATTATGTATATGTGTACGCATGCATGCATACATTTTTTTGTATGTACATGTGTCCATATTATTATTATTATATATTATTATTATTATTATTATTATTATTATTATTATTATTGCATGTCCATAATTTTGAACACTATAAATTAAACAACTCATATAATTGTCTATAATTGCTACATCAAAGTTGAGTCTATCTGTCCACTGGGGACCTGAAAGAAAGTGACAACCCATCATCAGTGGTGACATACTTTGATTCGAATTCATAATGACATTGTAAACATCACATGCACCATTCTGAGATACGGCTATGCTTGATGCATTTTGGTACAGTATAATTCTACCAACTGTCTACTGATACTTTTTAAAAAAAAAGTCAATCAATTGTATAAAAAGTTGTGTTTTTTTGTTACAGGAACATATTGCTCTGATCTGGATACCTGATATCTTTATCAAGAATTCTGACAAAGTAGAACGGATTGATGCTCTTGTGCCTGAATTACTGATGACAGTCAACAAGAATGGGTCTGTCTGGTATGTACCAAGGTAGGTATAGAACTCTTATTTTAACCTGGGCAATAACTGAACTGAAATTGGATAGTATTTACAGTCTTGATTGATTATTTCAATGTTTTTTCTTGTTATAACAATTATAACATACATAATTATTTTCATTTCTTTCTATTTAGACTTGTTAAGACAGTATACTGTCCTGACTTGAGGAAGGGGAATCGGCGGACGACTTGTAATGTGTCTTTCGAAAGCTGTAAGTTCATCCTTTTGTATGCATGGATATATAAAAAGTTGTTTTTCTTGATAGCTGGAGCGTTGCCATGAAATTTGTTACGAAGGTCACTATCGAGACTGGCATGCAATTTATTCTATCATCTTAACTTTTTTTATTTCTACAAAGAATTTGTTGATACTATTGATATTGTTGTGCTTTTAAGGTACATCATAGTATTATAGAGAGATTTCTGCGCCTTTGTAATGTTTTTTGTGTCGTGAGATATTCCTAAAATCTGTTCATGATACATACAGATGGCTACTCTAACCGTGATCTACAACTTGGTTGGTTGAGAAACCCAATAAATATGGAGAAAGGGTTAACTATCCAGGGTCAGGAGCTAGAGGACACGTCATACGGCCAGTGTGGTGATGGGTCAGGTAGGTACAATATTTGTGAAGTATCATAGTATGTATGCATTTATATGTAAGTATGAATGTAATATTATGAATATAAAATATCATATGTATGTATGTAGGATGTATGTATGTATGTATGTATGTATGTATATATGTATGTATGTATGTATGTATGTATGTATGTATGTATGTATGTATGTATTAGGTATGTATGCATGTAGGGATGTATGTTTGAATGTACCCTAAGTACGTGTAATTATCATGACAGGAATATACAAAATGCCTTATCAAATTATCAAAATCACATTACATGAAGGCAGTGACGAACCAACTGGAGGGGATTTCAAAAAGGGGCGACGTCCTCATCCGGATTTTACATTAAAAATCTTCAAATTTGGCAAAATTGAATAGCCAGGCGGGACCGTTAATCTGAGACTGCTTGAGATAATTATATTGGTCATCCAATGCAATTATTTCTGCCAAACAACCAAACTCCCTTTTAAATCATAAGTCGACTCTTGCAACTAATTCAGCACATAAATAACATAATTTTTCCTTTGCACCCAGGAGCCTACCCGTGCCTGGAGGCGTCCTTCACCTGGAGGAGACTCCCTCCATGGCGGGTGTACGAGATAGGCATCTACATCAGTAGTATCATGTTACTGATCGTGTCCTGGCTGGGCTTCTGGACCCCTCCAGGGGACCGGCGGATCTTCCTGGGTCTGGGCATCGCCGTGGTGCTCTCCATCCTCTACATGTCCGTCACTCAGTACCAGGTAAGGTATTGATTCTCCCCACCACGGATAGGCATGATTTACAGTACAAAATTAATGTACTTTATAGACCTATACAAACATTTAATTACTATATTTCTATCTGTAATGATTACATTTTCAAACTAACTTTAAAGAATATTGAATAGACCTATACATACAGAGACAAACTGAAAACATGCTGTGCTTTTTTCCATTAGTTAGGTTACAAATAATATGCCATGATAAATGGGACTTGCGTACATACTTCCCAGCATATTAATCTAGGCTAGTCTACGGGTAAAATACAGGAAAATTAATGAGCTATCAGTGGAGGGGTACCTGATCTATTTCAGTTGACCCTCCCATAGATTCCTTGAACAAAAATCCCTACTTTTCTTCTAGGAGTACGCGTACATTGAGATCGTGACGACGGCCCAGACGTGGCTGGTCTTCTGTATGGTCATGGACCTGGCCATGATCCTGGAGTACGCCTTCGCCCACGTCCTCATCCGCATCATCCCGGCCACCTTCAAGGCACTCTGCCGCTGCCGAGTGCCTCAGTTCAACCACGTGAGTAGCTCATTGCATAATGAAACTATATCTTAAATCAGAAACAACAATAAAAAAGATTTCCCTTTAAAAGAGGAACGGCATGTGTGGTTTGCCTAGGAGTGGCAGATCAATCCATGTTTTTAAAAAGAAGCTAAGGGGCATGTTTTTTTTTGTTTTTTTTCCTTGGGGGGGGGGGGGGGGGGGAGATAAATGTTTGTTTTGACGTAAACAATAAAATAAAAACAAAAACAAAACGTTTCCTTCCATGGACCCACCAATGTTAGGGAGTGGATGGGGTTATTGGTGTTTGAAACCTCATTGTAGATTGTTCATAACTGGAACCCGTTCAGTTTACTGCAAACTAGGTTTGACTGCTAGGTACACCTTGTGAAATTAGAGGAAAGTTAGGGAGTTGAAGGATTCTAAACGGGTGTATTTGGCTGTCAATTTGACTCTAAAATTGGCGCAAACTTAAGTTTGCACTAATTTTAGGGGATACGGAGGTCCGACCAAATGAGCTGGGTATAAGTTACCATTAAAATGTTGTTATGACCTGAGAATAGGTAATTACATTGATTGAATTATATTTGCTATATTGCATTCTACAGTTCAGTTATGTTAGTTTTATAATATTAATATGAAGGCTGATTTATATATCACAATGTAATCCCATTTCAATAGATATTACCTGTGAAAGACTATGAGACTATCACTACGGAGCTATCCAAATCGGTCAGTAAGATATAGCCATAGTGTAAAGAGCATCGTGATTTCTGTGTTTGTTGTTTGATGTTTGTTCTTTGAACAAAGACACATTCCTCATCATTATTTATAAGGCTTTCTATGATTCCGTCTTTCAAAGACAAACAGAATCTGTCTATTTCTATCTGCATGGAATCCTTTCACCTGTGCATGGATAACGATGGACGAATTCCCTGCATGATGATTTCTATCTGTAGGTCCCTTAGATGGCAATGCCTAGATCTTAAATACTTAAGTTAGACATCATATCAATAGATTTGTATTATTATAAGAAAATCTGCATTATTTTTCCAGCATGAAATAGTTGAGCTTTGCTCTTATCCAGATAATTTCAATATGATTGGAAGATAATACTGTCCAGGCAGTGATTTTGCATTTATTTCAATGGGACTCCGAAGCAGTGAATAAGCAATAGTTACATGCAGGGTTCGGAGATAAAAGACCAACTGCACAGCATGTCACAACATATTCGTAATTCGAAGCATAAAGATTCTTTTAATGGACCATTTCGAAGGGACTTTTTTAGAGTATCAAATACTTAACATCAGATTGGGGTCATTTCATGTATTCACCAATAACAAGAAATAATTATGATATCATTTCAAATTTGTTCTATAGCTCATCTTCGGTACGGACTATCTTAGATGACCGGGTATCCTTGATTTCTTTCCTTACAGATGCTCTTTGAAAATGAAGACGAAATGAAACCTGCCTCGACACAATCGGCAGAAGGAGGGGAATCAGGGGTAGGGACATTAATTTTTAAATAGAATGTAGTTATAAGCATAACTAAAAAATTAAAAACAGAAAACTAATCTGTATTGGCCTAATTAATGAATAGTTGAATAATTAAATGTGCACTAACAATTTAAAATATGTATGCCTATCAGTTTCCATACTATTTCTGTTCTAATCAGCTAATAACTCTTGGTTATACTTTTATATGAGGACTAGGCCTATTCACTAACATGCATGGTTTTCCGGTTCTTGCTGTGATTAACAAACATGTCATTATCTTTACCCAAAAACCTTTCATGAAGATACTTCCTCCTCACCTCTGTCATCGTATCTATTGTGTTTCTGTTCATCACACTGTATGGTAATGCTTAATCCACTTAGGGAACACACACATTTGAAATTATAAAACTAGAATGAGATTGGCTATAAGTGTCATTGACCATTACCTTATGCCATCAGAATAAGGCTTACATAATGATATTCATTTCTCAATATCTCTTTTATTTTTCTCTGTCCAGGTTGAGCAGGAGAGAGCGACAGGAGCTATGAGAGTGGGGTACACCATCGACATGATCTCAGGAGTTTTTATTTTCCCCGTCGCCTTCGTCATATTCCTCATTGCCTTCATGAGCAGTTTCTTACCGTTCGTCTAGACGGAAAAAAATTGGTGAATTGAGTTGTGTTTTAACGGTGACAACTGTATTTGAAATGCCTTCAAAATTCATTATCATTATAATATTCAGTTTAGGAACTGAAATCAATTCGTCTGATATCAGGTAGGCCTATTGCACAGGACAAATGTAAGTGTGTTGAGAGGACAGATAATTTGTGTGAAAAGGATGGAAGACAAAAGGATCTATTGATATTTGTATGAAATAGAATTTTAATGGACGACAAAAAGTGAAAGCATTCATTAGATTAGATATGATAGTTTGAGAAGAAGAAATGCGTCGAGGAAAGATAAACTGCATGAGTAAAAAATGGAAGCGATGCTTAGGAAAGATAAATTAACTGATAAAGACTGATCATCACAGTTGCCATGTATCTTTCCCACACCTGTGACGCGATATACCATAGGGACGTCGTAAACAACAGAATGTTTTCAAATCAAAATTATCTACGCTAAAAACCGCGTGTTGGGACGGTGAGAAGTTGTACAGTGAATTGTTTTTTATTGATTTGAGTGTGTGACTTTTGATTTTTTATCACATTAAACAGAGGAAAGTCAGGGATTGACGTTAAAGCAGTTCTGTGTTACATCTTACCCATACAATACATTAATCTTTGTAAACAATATGTGAACGCTTCTAGTTCAGTAAAATTGTGTTGTATGCTTAAACTGTTAAATATATGGCAAAACTAAAGTAGACTACAGAGTAGTTTCATGATATGAGCAAATTAATAATTCGATTCTAAACTTTTATTTCATTATCATTGTTATAATGATTATGAAATTCAAGTTCATATGTAGATGGTATAATATTATAGTCACCATGTTTTTCTGTGTACCTATTCATTTAAACTCATGTTATCATCTTATTTTCCCATGTTTTTGGACAGTAGAATTGTCTATGATAGGAAGTAGATGGACGTTCTGGTCGAACAGTTATCAGTCATTACAAAAGTGACATTCATATAATTATGTACAAGGTTCTAGATCGGCTGTAGATAATTATCAAGGGAAAAAAGATGTATGGGGGGTATATATATGAAAATATTAATAAAGTTTCGGGAGTGAATTATTCGGTGTGTGATCTCGAACAATGTTAACCGTCTAATGAATTCTAATGAATATTACTATTGTCTATACATTGTGTTAACAGCTTTCAGCCTAACAGATTCTTTGTTTCCAAAAACATAGCTACTCGAGGTCATGATTATTCTTGATGTATCAGTCCTACTTTGTGAGCTTAACTCAAATTAGATTAACTCACTACTAATAATAAGTTTAATCACAGTAAGTTTTATACGCGGACTGATATCTTGTGCAGTTTGAATCGTATATAGGCCAAGTGCCTATTGAAATAATATCAACAGAACTACCCTTGTAAAAACCATTTTACTCTGGCGCATTTCCGCCCCAACATGCAATAAAAAACGGTAAGCAAGCCATCAACTGACAGCATCATTTAATTGTCGTGTTTTAATGTTCCTTTCTATAGACCTTTATCATTAATGTGGCGCCTGCTAGCGGTGTAGACATGAACTAATGAGTTAGGATATTTTTTTCTCTTTGGCAAGTTTGAGTTCCCACCAAAAGGGGGGCGGGTCAGGACCGCCAGGACCCCTCCCCCCCCCCCCCCCCCCTCTGGATCCGCCCCTGGCTCAGGTTAAAATGATTGGGATCAAGGTGTCTACATATGGAAGGGTTTACCGTGTAGACTCTTGAAAAAGGTGTATAGGTGCATATCCATTATTTTAGCTTCAGCATTGTTTGCAATGGAAACTAGGTCCTTGATTTTGAAACATTTAACAATTTTGATTTAATCTAGCCCTTCAGACCCTACAGATTACGGGTATATAAATTGCTGTAGATATTTCCCCATGATTTCCATGGATTTCCCTCAGGAATTCCTTATATTCCTTATATTTGAAGAAAATCTAAGGCTGACCAATTAACCTATATTAATTAGAATTAGATCTATAGAAATAAGATTTGCGGCATCAAATATGGAATCAAATCAGCTTTTAAACGATATATAAATATTATTTGCCGTTTTTGTATCTTGACTACCAGGTAGTCATTACAATGTTGTCTTTAATTGGAAAAATAATGGAAAATTTATCAGGAAAAAAAGTTTAGGCCGCAATCTAGCCTATATGATTGTTTGATAATGATAGGCCATGGCTCCTATATAAAGGAATATACAGGTAACAAAAATGGAAACTTGATAAGACGAGGCATTATTAGGGCTAGGGTAAAACAGGGTTGTATCGCGCACAGTGGTATATCGCGCATTTTTTGTTAATTGCCCTTAGCTATAGAATAAATATATCAAATAACAAAAAATACATAAGGACTTTTCGAGCACATCATGACGTTTGAACTTAATCATAATATCACTTTATATCCTCCATAGATTCTAAGTTCTGATTAAAATTGTATTTTCAGATACATAGGGTGCGCGATACAAGCCTATTTTAACATTTCCCAGAAAAATCCCATCATTATTTTAAAGAATTTAATGAGATATCATATCCCCTATGTTCGCACACCCTATCAATCTTAAGTATGGAGGATATCAATCCATGGTGTAAACGCATATAGACTTGTATTCAGCATTTAACTCATTTTTCATTATAAAATCATTTATATTTTATATTTTCTGACAGTTATCTCCAAACTGCGCGATATAAGACACATGATATCCACGATATAGGCCTAAGCCTGATATGGAAAAAATAAATCTTAAAAAAAGATTTTTACAGTTTTTACTCCCTACTTGTAAAGGGTTGTATGTAGAGCATGTTAAATATCCCTGACAAGTACGTCTAATAAGGTAGTTTATGAAAAAATAACATCAGAGGTCACCCCTGAAAAATCTAATAAGTAAAAGAAAAATTTGGACTGTACAAAATGTAGATTTATCATTATTATTACGAAATGAAATCAAATTTTGGAGAATTTTTATGAGATATCATATCATCAATGTTCCCTAACCCTACCAACCTGGGCGGGAGAGGTATCAATGAAGAATATCAACGTATATAGACTCTTACTAGATCTACACATTGAACTCATTTTTTGTGATATTTTTATTTTCCTTTTGATTTTAATAAGATTTTATATATACTGCGCAATACTAGACATGATAAATGCACGATATTAGACTGCTGTGCGCGATACAAGGCCTAAAATAAGTATTTTACATTATATGTCCCTGTTCTATAAGGGTTTAACCTAGAGACAAAAACATGATACCAATATGTACGCCTCAAGGGGCTGTATAAGAAAACCGGATATTCCAAATTCAAAAGCCAATGAATCTAAGAGAAAGGTATTGACAAATTAAATCAAATGCGCGATATACCCCCTTTTTACCCTATTGTCCAAATTAATTGGCTAGTGAAAACAGATTGTTTGAATAATTCACCCAGGCGCTACAGACCTAGACCTAATCGCCTAATCTGAATATAGGCCTATTTGTCTCACCAATCTTAAGACAATGGATAAAGAATAGGTCTAGCCTAATACTGAAAACCACCTGGAACTATTGTAGCTTATTCTCATTACAAATTAAAACATTTAGCCTAGACCTATATTAATTTTGTGACAATAGCCTGGCTACATGGCCCTATGGCAAATAGCCTATAGCCTAATCAAACCTCCTCAGAATTTAGAAATGAACCCGTTACAAAACTGCACGTGTTGTCCGGTGACTTACGAAGGTACGCATATGACTAGCATATATATGTATGCCTTCAGCAGTGTTCCGAAAAATCTGCGAGGGAAGGCAATCCCATGCATTGCCGTGCAGTGGTGCCCTCTGCAGCAATAAAAATACACTAAGATACAAAAATATTTTGTGGGGCGCTACCTAGTGGCAATTATAGAAGACGTAGATGGTTCTCGGCGTTTTAAGTAAACCTTCGACTACCAGCATAAAATTATATTTTAATAAATCAAATATACATATATTTGACTGATATTTGATAATCGGACAGCAATAACATCAGTGAATTAATTTACTCTACTTACGAAAAATAAAGAAGTTTACAGAATCAACGGAAGAAATAAATATCTCGAAAATTCTAGCATATTCACTGCGAGACCAATGTTAGCAATGGCGACGAATCCATTCCGCTTCGATCCTCCCAGTTCTGCGAGTTCAGATAGGTGAGTTAATATTACCTTTAAAACCTTACTATTGTATAGAAAACACTGATCCATTCGTTCTCCGTACAGTACCGTAGCTTTTATTTCCAAAAAGCACCAAACAACGTTACAACAGCCGTGTAAACATGGGTCGTTGGTGTCTTCGCCAACATGCTCATGACATGAGTGTACGTGTTATGACTGATGCTCATCGACAACAACAATGTCAAGCTGCCAGAACACGCGCGAGGTGATGCAATACACACGATATATGGTATATTTAGGATAGGTAGTCACCGTAGTATACTTAATTTTAAGTGTAAGACTATTTAAAGCGATTAATGAGGTAGCAATGGGACAACAATAGTCGGTATCGAAAGTGTGGGCGTTGCCCCTTTTCATGACTTTTGAGTTTTGAAACTTACGTAACGTGTTGTTAATAATGGCTTCAGCGTTCACTCTACAGAATTCCCTCCAACTTACCATGTCACAATTGCTCAACAATTACAGCGACAGCGTTATTGAAAACGTTGACGATGCTTTGCAAGAATTCACACTCAGGTGCACCTATTTTCGGACAGTTTTAGTCTAATGATTGGATCCAGTACCAAGAGAAACTAAGATAGATATGTCCTTTTTACTCTGAAACCACAGCTACATATTTTTCAAATTAACAGATCAAACGTGTCTCAGAATTTTTATTTAGGGCCTATTTTTTTATTTTATGGCAAAAAACGGGAAGATTTTGGTCATTTTTATCAACATTTTTTTCTACATTTCGTAAAACAAAAAATAAGACCTTAATCAAAATTCTGAGATACTATTCCCTCCTAATGAATGTTATCTACATGTACAAAAAAATTCATGCATTTGTGTGCAGTAGTTACTAAGGTATCCTTGTTCAAAAAATAAAAGTAAAAATGCATTTTCTCACTTTCTGACGGGCCCACAAAGGTGCTGTTCTTAACACTCTAATGTAACTTATACTGTTAGATAGAGTTTTGTATTTGCTTTTAGAATATATAATGAAGCCATGAACAGTAAACAATTAATTCCAAAACAAAGGGAGCACTGTACATTGGCCGCTGAGAGGTGTTGTCTAGATCTATATATCTAACATTCAGCACTGATTTTTCTGTAATATGTAACTTAAAATGTAACCTATTGCTTGCACCAAAACCAATAGGTGCACCAAAATTGTCATTTTCTTGCACCAGAATTTGTAATATTCTCCGGGTGGCGCCGGAAACCAGTTACTGGGTGGTGCCGGAAACCAGATACTTTGTACTGAAAACTGCCCAGTCTAAAAAAAAGTTTTTTTCAAAAAACCAAACAAAAAAATCATATGTTTTATCTACAAAACTAGATGGCTTTAGTAAATGTGTAAAGTGTGAAACGATATCAATATTTCTAAAGGAAAACAACACCTTTCAAAAAATTTGATTAAAAGGTATATTGTAACGACAAATGCTACCCCGATTACTCTGAAAAGCAAGTCTACGTGCCCATAATATGAATATGATAACGGGGATCTTCTAGCCGTGCGATACGGCATACTCCTTATATCATAACACTGGTACTACATTCCTAACCGTATGCAGTTTTGTGTCAGTCTAATTTTTTGTATTTATTAGTTCCGTCACCCGAACTATAATAAGGGCTCAACCTAGCTGTACGACGGGCCACATATAGTTTTACCTGCAAGGTCAAAAACGTCAACTTGCCCATCTTTCAATGATTATTACAATACGACAGATGGTTTTCAGAATTTACCAGCCTTCCTTGACCAGACTCAGTGGCTCAGTTTGTAGGGTGTCTGCTTTGAGGGAGTGAGGTTGTGGGTTCAAACCCTAGCCAAGTCACACCAAAGACTTAAAAAATGGTAGTGGTTGCTGCTTGTCTGGCATTCGGTATAAAGTAAGAACCACAAAACATGACTGGTTGGCCCAGTGTCAGTATAATGTGACTTGGTGGGGTAGATCTATCATATGAGCCTTTTTCTGATTTCTGGATTTTTGATCAGCTCAGTATGAACATTAATTTTACTTTTCTCATTTCTAAATCAATATTGTTCCCAGTTTATAGTGTTATTACTCCATTTCGGAGCACTTTGATTACAGAATTAACCTTTTCTGGTGAATAACTTCACTCTTTTAATTGCAAAGGTAAAAACCTGGTAATGTCCCCTGAAAGTTAGTGACATGTCTGAGTATAAAGAGGGCAAATGTTAATTAATTTTCATTATGCCCCAAATCTTCGTAACTAATTTCGCTAATCAGGAAAATTTTGATTAGGGTCTCAAGATCAGCAATTTTGTCTTTTACCAAAATTGAAAGTGGTGTTGCAAAATAATCTCAAAGAGGGATAAATAGGTGTGGATTTGTTCTTGATAGACAGAACTTCTAATAATGACACGCTGATCCTAATTTCCCTGATTAGCAAAATAAGTTACGAAGATATGGGCCCAGATATCATATCATTCCTCATGTTAAAAACAAAGCTGATACAAGATTATCAGGTACTGACGTACCGAAGGAGGCGGGCGAAAATAGAAGGAATTGCGAATTGCATAAGAACTGTGCATGATTGCGCAATACCATTTCAATACTAAACATCTGCCTGGAGATTGTGAGAAGTTAGAGAGTGGAACCTTCTTTGTCAATCTCAATGTATCTCTATGGGAAAAAGATTTGCTGTGCTTGGAGAGTGATGACCTACTTCCTTAAAGAGAGGGGCCAGTGAAATTTTAATTTTGTTGAATTCTCATATCATACCATAGGTATAGTGCTTAAGTATAAATATGTGACATTATTATAACTTTGAAGTGATCCCTTACAATAGAAAACTGTCCCTATATCAGATCACACATTGAGTTCCCTGTAAGCCTGACATAGGCTGTCTGTGTGTGATGTCACAAAAAATGACAGTTATATTCAAATTTCAAAATTATAAATCCCATAATCAAATATATATTTGATATATTCTTTCATGAATCATTTTATTTGGTCATTTTAAATAATTTTAGGCTCTGAAAAAACACTTAGATAAATTAAATATTGTTATTTTTTCAGTTTTATCATTTTTCAGCTGTTCTGCTTGTGACGTCACATACAGATAATTGGTTTGTGCAGGCAGTGTCAGATGCAGGCAGGGGAACTCAGTTTGATATAGACAAAATGTGAATAAAACAAAAACTATTAGAGATAAAAGCATAAAATTTGGTATGCTTATTCCCTGGATGGTAAAGATCACGGCAATATACTAATTTATTTTCACTGGCCCCTCCCTTTAACTATAAGAATTTCCTATTTCAATTTTGTGACAAATAAGATTATGGATTCTCTCTAAAATTACAACAAAACTACCAAATATTTCACAATTTTGGAACCAAACCACCATTTACTAGAAACAGAACTACTGAAATACATATAGTTTGAAGATTATAATACTAGCATTATTGAGAAAAGTGGAACGAAAAAATGGTCACAAAATTGTAACAACTTTTCTGATCCCCATTGAAATGCATTGAATCAACCTGGTCAAAAAATAGTGTAGAGAAGGTCGGCGGCCTAAGGTCCACCTCCCAATAAAGATATGCAATACTCGGCCGACTGGAAAACCGGTACTCTTAAACGAGAACCGATAAATTGGCCCAGGGTAAAAATTCGAAATAAAAAAAAAGAAAGAAAAGAAAAAAAACTGCTACAAATAAGCACCGCCCTTGATGTGACCCTGGCAGTTAATTAGAACATAAAGCAACCAATAACTTGCCCCATCTCAAGTTTTACCTTCAGTTGACAGGCGGACAATGCTTTAAGACTTAAAGTTGAGTGCTTAATTATAACAGAGAAATTATCTTTATGTCATTCATTACTGCACAAGGCAAAGTTTCTCTCAAGTCTTAAAACACGTCTTAATAATCTATGGGCATTGTTCAAACAGGAATAGTCTGTTACAACCATGGCTCATATTTTCACAACTAGCTGGGCTGAGTGTTCACTTTCAAAATGACATTAAATCTAATTTTGACGGATTGTTTCACTGAGTACGAAAAACAGTGTTTAGTGACTGTCTTGCCTAATCAGTTGCGAAAATATATATAAGCCCAGCTCTACATTATCCTACCTGAAGATTTCTGAGCGGTCAACAACAATTTTGCTGACCAAACCATACTCACCTGGAGGATCCGTTCTCAGTGCAACGGCCAAGAGGTCATGAACCCCTCCAGACCTCTCGCCAACCAAGCCCCCTAACCATTAGACTGATGTTGATATGTCCCTGCGTGCACTCGGTCAAGCCAATGAATCAAACGAAATGACCGAGTAAAGAGGCAGTGTCTCCGAAGATCCTGGTGCCAGGCCTCTCAGACTAAGACACTGTTAAAGCTATTACAGATTCAATAGGCCAGGTCTATTAATAATGACAGCCAAGGATCTAGGTCACAGCAGCAAGCCGTCCTGCGCCTTTACTACTAGAGAAGACAGCTGAGGAGAGGAAAAAATAAAACAAACCAAAATTGAAAAAGGAGAAAAAAAGCTGTGGCTGTTGCCTTCCGCTCGGCAACAGCAGCAGCATCAGCAGCAGCTGACGACGCAGAGAAAGCTGGGAGAGGCGTAGGCGGCGCTGGCCTGCACTGATGCTGCAATGAGTTGCGACTGTCTTTACTGCCTACTCTTCGTACGTTGGTCTGTGTCTGTGTCAGGGTGTGTTTGCCGCATGTTGATGGGCACGTTGGTGGCGCCCTGTAGTGTGATCTGAGTGACTGCGGCACGTTCCGAGGTGTGCGAGGCGCAGGAGGAGGCGACAGGAGGAGGTAGTCCTTTCATGACCAACTTACCTCTTACTAGTTTGAGCGCCTAGTGGACTTTGATGTAACTACAGTCTACAGGAGGAGGCTGCTGAAGGGAGGACAGTGTAGGCCGGCTGGGACCTGGGTGCAGCAGCAGTGGGACAGTCATTGAGTTCATTTGAGTCAGCAACCGCTACGCTCTGCTAACTTACTGCCTGTGCCTGTGCTCCAGTAGTACTGGGAACCCCCCACCCCTCACCAACCCCCCTACCCCCTGGAGCAGCGCATCCTCCCCCACCGCCCCACAGCGTGACTGACTGACACACACTGGAGGCAACACAAGTAGGGAACACGTGGATAGACCGACCGGGACTGCCTGCGTGTCTCCTCCAGGGCCTGTCTGTCACTGGTGGAACTTACTACTTACTGGAGTCCTCCTCCATGGTTGAGATCATTCCCTCCTCCGTTTGTTGTTTGTTGATATCGCCGTGGTGTAGACCTGTGATTTAGTGCTTATCACTTTATCAGTGAGCCAGCCAGCCAGCCAGCCAGCCAGCAGCGCTGATATCTGCTGTGTCTGCCTGCAGTAGGGGACGTCACCGGGAGGAGTAGTAGCAACAACAGCGGCGGCGGCGGAGGCTTGACTCACACTCCCTCTGACCACGCGCGCACGCGGCAGACTGAACGAGTAGAGGCCCAAACCACCACTCAGTCTCACTGTCACCACGGCCTTTTTGGAGCAGCAGCAGCCAAGCAGTCAGCCGAACTAGAGGGAGGGGGCCCTGCCTGCCGCTGAACTCCACTCCACTCCTCTGCCCCGCAACAAGACAGCCAACCCATTTACCTTTAAAAATACATGTATGTAAATGGGCCGGCCACTCCTCCGGCTCTGCTGACTGAGAGGGTTGGTCGTGAACTAGGTCGCGAGGGGGACAGCAGACAAAGGCAGTACTAAACCCGGGCAGCCCCCGCTTTTCAACCAAAACACACACCGCGCGCACACACACACACTGCCCACGTTTGATTTGGGGCATCAGCGGGGCCCCTGGATTGTGCCTTTAAAAAGTCCAAGGAGACAGAGGATTCGGTTGACTTCACCCTACCTTGGCGACCATCCTATTCTCCTACGCCCACGCAAATCCAAATGATCGGCAGCTGTTGCTAGTAGTTGTTGTTGCTGTTGCGACTTTTGTTTCCCTCGTGTCTTCTGCCGTTTGATAACAACAGCTGGTTGATTCGGCGAGAAGTTTTGTTCCTCTGTACACGCAGAACTTCTAAAGAGAAACTAGAGAAACTAGTGAAGCTGTCATTGTTGCTGACTGAAAAAAAACCAAGCCAACCAGGGAGCGTACCACAACAACAACCACAGGTGAAGATCCGCATTCCCAGTTTCTATCACCGATTGCTTCAAGTCTCAGATTGTGCTTCAACACACCACTCAATACTCTCCATCACCACAAGCCACATGGCGAACCCTGACCAAAACCCGCAGACGGAGAAAGAGGGGACCACTGCTGACCCTCCCCAGCAAGGCCCGGACAGCGCCCCGCCGATGACCAATGGTCACTCAGTGGTCAACGGGGGATGTGGTGGAGGAGGAGGCCGGGCCGGGCCGGGGGAACAGAACGGGGATACGGACAGTGAACTCCCGGCGGCCCAGAACGGCTTCCACCCAATCGTCATCGAAGACGACGACGATGAAAACATCAGTGACGACCCATTTGAGAGTGAAAGCGACGGTGACAAAAAATCCAGGTAAAAATTGATGATCACTCAGGCAGGTTATTAGGTACCGTAGGAACTCCTGATGAACAGGTAGAGCCGACAGGTGCTGCAATTAACTCACTATAGTATATTCATGATGTGTTCAGACATTGCTGTGAGCCTTACAGCAATAGTCGATCAAAGTTGAGAATTTCCAACATGTGGTGGCAAAGGTTGAAACAAGCACATACTAATTTCTAAAGGTTTGTACCTTCACTGAGCCATTAGTATGGGATTTAATGCCAACAAATTATATCTGAAATATTCTCCAAATTATTATTCAAATGTATCAGAGCGATACTTGGATCCAATAAAGATTCTAACATAGATAATTGAGAAAACTCCACATGTGGTCTATTCAGGATGTTATGGTTTTATTTTAGATAAACGCTTATGAGGATCTATTTATCTAGAATGCTACATTCAGATGTATGCATGACTTCTGAATCAGGTCAGCTACTCAGTAATTACACATGCAGTCATTCCGTTATAATTCGAGATATATTTAGATGAGACAATTCCCATCCTATTCCATATCCGTCTGTGCCCTGGAGGCCTGATCCTGACGTCAGGCTGTCTGGTCTGGGTTTATATATATGTGTGTCTTATTTGAGGGTCAACCCGACCCAACCTACAGACCTGTATAAGAGTTCCTGATCCCACCTATCATATCAAGTATCAGAGTATCAAGAGTTCTCGAACTGACCTACCGGACTACCTGTCCGCCTCCGCTCTCTTAATTTTAATCTATGATTTCTCCTCTATAGTATTCTTTATCTCCCGTGGTTTGAACTGTCAAGTCCCTTTGATCGATGTTTATTCTTGTGATAAACTTCCTCTTTCAAATGATAAACGAGGTACTTAATATACTCTTTTATTTGCTATTATACTTATGTTTGGATACAGGGGGTATGAGGCTGTTCAAAACAGGGCCGTTTTTGGGGGGTTGATATATAACCAGGAGTTTTATATCATATGGGGCGTTCCAATAATGGGTATCTTTTGAAAATGTGTTTACGTTCTAGTACATATCAGCCTCAGGTTTTGGGTATATCGTTGTACATTCAGGTTTCACTGTGGAAGTCGTACATTTTTTGTATATCGATATTTCTCGTTTTGTTCGTTATATCAAAGTAGTTTTTGATTTGGGCTTCGCATATCGGGTGTTCAATAATCCAGGACCACCAGAAAACGTTACTAGGCGACTAGATTGAGAGCCTTGGTTGACCGGTGGTAAACTTCATTACACAGAAGGATGTTAAGGAATGAACCCCACAGCTGGAATTTGACATCTAGATCGGAAAACGATTTATTAAGCCCTCTAGGTTGTCACGTAGTAACCAAATGTAAAGACTTCCCAAGAAGGGGGGGTGCAATAGTGTATTAGTAAGAACTAAATATTGGACATCGCTGGCTGTTCTCTGGCATCTTTTCCCCGTTTATTACAGTCATCACGTTCCAGTTGACATGTTAAGGTACAAAGCAGGCCATGCGATTCGCTCCACTCTGATAGAAAAGAGAATGTTATTTTGTCTTCATGTCTTCAAAACAAAGTCTATACATGTACTTTGATACAGCTCGAATTCTCATATAGAAAGGATGCCAAGGTATTCGTGACTGTAAGCACATACACCACCAAGGAGGAAAAAAGATTGCGTAGCTAATTATACACCTTTGACACCACTACAAAATTTAATATATAAATAATAGATCAAAGACTATAACATTTGATATTGGTGTTCATACACAATGTGTGACTAACGTCAGAACAAGGATTATTTAGGAGACATGACCTTGATTTACTATTGACAACGCTTTTTATTTATAGACATCAAACTGTGTGGCAGGTGCGTTCCTGTAGCTTTTATGTTGAACAAATTGGTAAGAGTCAATGTGGCAGCTACCAGTATATAACATCATTATTTTCTACCTCTGAAACGCAAACCTTTTGTTAAAGATTTATTGGGAGATTGATAAAGCGTGTAACTGCATTTACCAGCATGTTGTACATGCAATTAATTCGAATTCCATGAATGGATTTATCAGTGGTCTGTCGTCAAAAACTTCTTCACTTTATATTACTGTATGTTAGACATTAAAATTCATATTTTTTGCACGGGTTTTTCGTCAGAAACTTTTAAGTTCACCACATGTTCGTCGGCCTATGGATTGATGACATGATGTACTAATGGCTTAGTACTTTTAATATATTGGCATGATATATAATCCAACAAGGATCAGGCTTAGCAAGTCTACTTCTAGTCTACTTCTAGGAGAAATATCTTACGCTCCTAGCGCCACCTGTTAACCAGTATAAAAGGCGCTGCAAGGTAGGGAGCGAGCAGTTAGTTGGTTAGAAGTTAGTAGTCACTTAGTTTAGTGAGAACATCAGCTAAATATGTTTAGCCAAGGAGTTATACCTGGAGTAAGTACATCGACTCCGTGTAACAGACTGGAGTTTACCAATATCCACTACCTCGGACATAGGATTGTGTTAGAGCTGAATACTAGAATGGTCTAGAAGGCGTTGAAGCAACTCGTGTTCTAAATGTGGTTGATTGCTGATAGGAGATGGGAGGTGGACTGATGAAGACTTATACATGGTGGCTTTGACTCGGGATGAGATGTTTACTGAATAAAAACCCTTTCATATTAAGAAGCTCCCTCATCGTTCATTTCTTTTGAACTATTGGGAAGTGAATGGACAAACTTTAAACGCAGTCTGAATTACTCAGGCATTCTGGAAAAGCAACTCATGAAGACTTGGAGATACACGAATCTTACGCAGTCTTAAATCTAACATTAACAATAGTTCATTTGGTGGAGATTACCCGAAACATGACTTGTGCCGTTTTGCTCATCCTTGATGTCAGCCACCGGTGATTTTGAGGCTTCCTCTAACCCCAAGCCTCAATCTTTGCGGCCCGCAGGACACGATGTGTCAACATCATATACAGGGAATGTGGAAAACCGCCACCTGGTAGGTAATCCCTTAGACGGGGAGGCACAGAGACAGGAGGTCGCAGCCAGACCCAAGCAGCTCTGCCCCGAAGGTGCACAAAATTACCAAACCCGTGGCAAAGGTAAACCATTTCCCTGGCACCTAGGGTCCAAAGATAGGCCGGTTCTTGACGAAGGACTTGAAACCCTAACATACTCGGGACGAGTTGAAGGGAAGAACCGTCTCACGGAATATCAGCAATATTGGAACCCAGGGTACGTACCACCTACGGACCACGAAACTGGTACTAGCTCTCGCTCCACCTGTGAATCTGATGTGAACAATCCGTGGTGTAACCAAAGTGTTCCTTATCGTTTACTACCCGCAGCGGGAGGTGAAGGCGAACAGGAAGTTTCCAATGGAGATAACCTATTTTCTTCAGGAAACCTAAAACAACGACAAAACACCGCGGATAACTCCAGCCCATCAGGGGGAAAACGCCCCGAAAATCCGGTAATCCTACCTGATGGGAGCTCTCTCACCTATCCATTACCCCAACGACTTGAGTTTATCAGTCACCCACTGGTAACACCAACTCACCCCAACCCGGGGGCGTCCATTCCTTATTCCACTGTAGCTAAAGGAAAAACAGTGGGAGGGGATAGGGGAGTGGGAAGGGAAGCAGAGGGAAACAGCGAGAAAGTAGGCAATTTACAACCCTATCGATTAACTTACGGTGTAGAAACGAACTTAGACCAAGCTGGTAAAGGAGCGGAAGCTCAGGCCTTTGATCCAGCCGAAATATTAAAGCAGTGGGCAGACTCAAGCCCCGAAAAGCACATAGATTTAGAGAGGCTAAGCGATCAGGATAGTGAAGAAAATGTAACGCTTAAAGCACAAGATTTTAACACTCTAACTCATGAATTGTATGAAGAATACGAGGACGAGTACGAGGAAGAAAATAGCGAGACAGAACAAGCAGCCGCAGGTGTCAGAGGGGGTAGTCCTGATAGAAAATTAGCTAGAGAAGATAAATCAACCTCGTCTTCATACGAACTTATTACCGAGGATGTTTTAGACACAGGTAAGAAAGCTAAACTAGAGAGTGAGGACGAAATTAGTGTAGAGGAAATACCTGTGAAAGAACAGTGGGACGATCACGATATACAAAACCTCCACGAAAATAATATGGCGGAAGGAGGCGTTCCTTTGATGGATCTAGTAGAAGAAAGAGAGGATAGAGATCAACGCCAGCAACCCGATGAAGGGGGAGCTGGGGGTGTAGATCTGGGGGCATGGCATCCTAACCGTGGGATGGACCCTGGGGGACCTCAACAAAACAATGGGAATGGCCAGATCCTAATCCAGCAGCCGGACCGAGGCGTGCAGGCAGGACTTATTCCTCCTCTTAATCAACAGGCCCAAGGAGGCCAAGGTAATCAGGCCAATCCTCCCCTTAATCAACAAGTTCAAGGGGGCCAGAACGATCAGGCCAACCCTCAAGGACTTATTCCTCCTCTTAATCAGCAGGTCCAGGGAGGCCAGGATAATCAGGCCAACCCACAAGGGCCTAACCCTCCTCAAAACCTTCTCAACAACCCTCCTCAAGACCTTCTCAACAACCCTCCTCAAAACCTTCTCAACAACCCTCCTCAAAACCTTCTCAACAACCCTCCTCAAAACCTTCTCAACAACCCTCCCCAAAACCTTATTAATAATCCCCCTCCGAATCAGCCCAATCTGGGGATAAACCCTGGGGGACTCCAGCAACCCGGTGCAGGGGGAAATGGTGGTGCGAATCCGGGAATACAGCAGCCTAATCCTGGGGTAAACCTTGGGGGACTGCAACAAAATGATGGGGGAGGCCAACCAGGCCAACAGCCCGGCCGGGCCGTGCCAGCAGGAGGTGGGGTCGATCAAAACCTGCTCCCTCACCTATTGCAGGCGATGGCACTCGCAGCCAATCTTAATGCAGGCCGAGGAAGAGCGGATAACCAGCAGGGTCAGCAAGCCCCAGCAGGCCAGAATAATCAAGCAAATCCACCAGGACACAATAACCCTCCCCCGAACCAGAACAACAATCCTTTCCTTAACCAACTCAACAACCCCCCAAACCCACCGAATCCTCCACCGCCCGGACCACCAGGTCCGCCGGGCCCACCAGGTCAGAACAACCCTCCAAACCCACCGAATCAACCAAATATTTGGGAAATTCTACCACAGTTGGGTCTGGCACTGGGGCAAACACCAGCGCCAGTGCGTGAAACGACTCACAGTGGTCACCAAAGGGGACCAAACATTAGGTTACCGTGGTTTAGTGGAAAAGAAGACGAGCAAATAGAAAAGTATTTCAGGGAATTAAAACGACTGAAAGCTATCTATGACTGGTCGGACGCCCACCTCCTGAATATGGCGCTGTTAGGCCTAAAGGGAAGGGCCGACGACTGGGCAGGAGCGTTAGCTGAAAGTGAGAAAGACTCATTTGAGAAGCTAGAAGCCCAAATGACCAAGATCTTCGGTGATCGAAGAGCTAAGTGGCAGAAACACGCAGAGTTCTGTGGCCTTAAACAAGGAAAAGACCAGAGCGTGATCGAATTTGCAGGTGTTCTGAAACAAAAGCAAGTTAAAGCAGAGGCGAGTGAAAGCATGATGTTAGCTGTGTTTTTAGAGGGATTAAAACAGGGCGTAGCCAGGCAAGTAGCTATACTGGACCCTAAGTCGTTCACCGAAGCGGTGGATTGTGCAACGAGGCTAGAATCGTTGGACAAAGGCAAAGGGGGAACTAAAATATCTAATGCAGTGAGCGAACTGGCTGGAAGCCAAGAATCAGAGGAGACCGCGGCCCTAAACTCCATCTCCGAACGATTTGGAGTGGTGCTGGCCCGACTGGAGGCCGCTCCATGGTTCCAGAAACCAAAGCCAGGGCAAAGCGGGACTCCCCAGAGTGGTGGTAACTTTAAACAGCAAGGTTATGAGAGAAAAGATAGGTACGAAAACCAGAAAGGTGAAAGAAATTCAGATCAGAAGCCTAAATCCAATATCGCCCCGAACAGAGAGGCAGATAAGGGAAAGAATCTGCCAACTCAACAGAAAGTAGAGAGACCCAGATTGCCTTTTGATGAAAGTAAGTTTTGTATCATTCACCAACAGCATGGTCACTCTACAGAAGCGTGCTTGTGGTTGAAGAATAGGTTGAGGGAAAAACCCCCGCGGATCTACAAAGATAATAAAGCCAGTGGTACCGAACAAAAGAATCAGGGAAACTAGAGGAAAGGTCCGTTCATTCCACGATAGAATTAGGCGCAGTGGACGGACCGGCTAGGAGAGAGATAGGAGACGAAGCATTTTTCTTAACGTTAAGATTTGATGATCAGAAGGAGGTTAGATCTTTAGTAGACACAGGAGCGAGCGATTGCTTCATGTCCACCCATTGTAAACGACAGATCCCTAAACAATGCATTTTAGATGAATGGAAGGTATCGAAGGGAAACATCAGTTTGGCAGACAACTCGTCTCAAGTAATACTAGAACAAATTAGATGTAAGTTTTCAATCCAGGGATCGGTGGTCTGCTATGATTTCAACATAGTGGACGATCTATGCCACCTAATAGTAATCGGGAGAAACTTATTAACAGTGCTTCGATCAGATTTATCTCTACCAGGCGCAAAGATAGAAGTGTTTTGTGGAAACCCTATAGTTAGCAAAGAAACAGTGAAAATTCCGCCGGGAAATGAATGCATCATACCGGTAACCACTCGAGAGCCGCTGGGATTAGACTCACCGGTCGCTTACTGCGCACCGGCGGTAACCGCACCAGTCCTAGTGGAGGGGTGCGTGAATACGGTGGGAAGCCAGTGGTGGATCAAAGTCATGAATCCGCTAGATGAAATGCAAGAAATCACTCCCCAGGAAGTATTAGCTTTTGCGGAAGAATGCGCAGTGCCTGAGGTAAACCAAAATCAGATAGAGGAGTTCCTAGACTTGTGTTATCTAACTAAAACAGAGACCCCAATGTCCATCTGTAGGATTTCTGTAGAAGTAATGAAAGACGCAGTGCAAATGGAAAGCCAAACCTCTGAGGAGAAATCCCGAGGTAAAATGGATGAAAATGTAAGTAAAATAGATCTGACCGAGTCGTGCTTAAACGAAGAACAACAGGTAAGGTTTAGGAAAATGCTTAATAACAATAGAAATGCACTAGCGTTCTCAATGGAAGAGTTAGGTCATTGTGAAATAGCGCCGATGAGAATCATTGTGGATGAGTCGCAGGGAGTCATAAGTTCTAGACCATACCGATACTCTCCACAGAAAATGGATATCATCGATGAACAGGTTAGGCAACTCATAGATATAGGTGTCATAGAACCCAGCGAATCGGCTTGGCGAAGCCCGCTGGTGGTAGTGCAGAAGAAAGATGGCAAACCTAGGCTCTGTACAGACTTTCGCATGCTTAATCAAGTCACTTTTAAAGATAAATTCCCCATGCCCACGGCTCGCTCGCTTTTCCTATATATGGCTTACAAGAAACCCACTATGTGGACAGCTTTAGATCTGTTGAGCGGCTATCATCAGTGTGTAATCGAAGAAGACAGTAGAAAATATACCGCTTTTGAAACCCCGATGGGTGTGTATCAGTATAAGCGTGTACCATTTGGCTTAGTTGGCGCACCTTGGCAGTTTACCAAGGTAATGGCCATAGCGCTAAAGGGATTGATTCCTAGAACATGCTTAGCATATTTAGACGACGTAATTGTCTACGACACTACATTTGAAGAACACCTGGCGAGCGTTGAGGTGGTTCTCCAAGCTTTGGCGAGAGCTAATCTTAAACTGAAACCGTCAAAGTGTGAGTGGTGCCGCAGTGAAATCAATTTCCTCGGCCACGTAGTAAACGCGGAAGGGGTGGCTACACAAAGGGTAACCACAGAAAAGATTACAGCCTTTAACCGTCCACATAATGTGAAAACTATTAAATCCTTTCTGGGACTGTGTAACTACTACCGATCGTTTGTCCCTAATTTCGCTGATCTAGCAAAGCCTTTAAACCGGCTGCTAAAGAAAGAAGTCTATTTTGAGTGGACAGAGGCCTGCGAGGAAGCGTTTCAACAGTTAAAGAAATTGCTGACCTCGCCACCCTTACTAATTCATCCAGATATAGGAGGGCATTTCTATCTACTAACTGACGCATCAGACGCCGCGTGCGGTGCAGCGGTTTGTCACAAACTAGATGAAATCTACCGTCCGGTTGCTTTCTGGGGATGTACTCTCCGGGACGCCGAATTAAATTATTCGGTAACAGAAAAGGAGGCTCTGGCAGTAATTAAAGGCATTAAGAACTATGAGGACATGTTGCAGGGAGCTAAAATCACAATAGTGACTGATCACAAACCGTTGATTCCCCTGCTACAGAGTGCCTACAAAGCCCCGTCAGCCCGGCTGAGACGGTGGGCTTTAGCGTTATCAGATTTTGATTTTGAAATCATATATGAGCCAGGAGCGACTCATTTTCTACCGGACTATTTGTCTAGAGTCTATCATGAGCATGTCCCAGGTGAGGAATATGAGCCCGCTGTGGGATGTGAGTTATTTGAGGCCGAAGTTCAGGATGAAGAGCTTTCTGTGGCTACGGTATTAAACGCGCAACTCCAAGATGCAGAGTGCGCGCAATTGATAGACTACCTGCAGGACGGAGACCTACCGACAGATCCCCTTGAAGCTAGGCGAATAATGGACCAAGCTGATTTTGTAGGAATGGTAGCACCGGGGGTACTATGTAGGTTCAACGTCAAAAGGTATAACAAACACCAAGACCAACTGGTCAGACTAAAACCCCGTATTACCAAGAGGGATGAGCTCCTCAACGGGTAGTACGGAACAGGCGGCAGTGGGCTCGCGAGGGTCCGGGGACACGTTAAACTGGTTTTATAGTGCAGGGGAGAGACGTACTGAAGGCCCCCGTGTCTAGCGAAGGATGAATCAACATCCTACTGTGGTACCGTCTAGTCGGCGCACATATCGGGCTGCCGGTGGTTTCGTTTTCGGCCACCTGTAAGTGGTACGTGCGTGGTACGGGGTTGACAGACCTCACCTAGCTCCTGACAGTAGTTCCATCACTCAGGAGTGAACAGGCAAGGCCAGTGAAAACGGTCAAAGTTCAGTGTGGGTTTGCACGATTCACCTGGATCAGACCGTCGGTGACCACCCAGGGTGACTTGGGACCGGTAATCGCTATCGACTGGGTCACTGGCCGGTCGTCTCTGTCGGACTGGTAGGGTTGTTGCAACCTATCGGCGTCGGAGAGGGCTCAATGTACAGTCAGGCCATGGTAAAGCTAAACATGCCTATTCAAGACCTCATTTCTTGGATTAGCGTAGGTTATGGTTGAGCCATGCTCTCTGTGATCAGAAAACATCAGGTTTGAAAAGAACATTCTGGGAAGCAGAGAGAGCCTTATGGCTGGAAAGGATCCCAGCTCAGGTTGCAATCCACTATGTCTGATGACATAAGGGAAAACCGAAGGGATCAAGCGGATAGTTCCAGGAAAGTTAATTCCCAAAGTCCTGAGACTATTACATAATGACATCTTGGCTGGGGGACATGTAGGGATCAGTAACCTCACTACCAAAATCTCTGATAAATTCTACTGGCGGAACATGAACGCCGACATAGTAGACTATGTGAAAGCTTGTGAGACCTGCTCTCTGAGGAGACGGGCTCCGCATTTCAAGGCCCTAGCTAAGTCTTGGGAGAGACCAACCCGACCCTTTGAGGTGGTACAGTGTGATTTCATCGGGCCACTAAAGAGGGCTAGGGATGGGTCAAAATATATCATGACCTTCATAGACCTACTAACAGGTTGGCCGGAGGCTTTCACCACGAAAGACTCCACTGCGCAAACCGCGGCCAACTGTTTCCTAACCGGGATAGTGTGTCGGTATGGACGGGTAAACCGTCTGCACACAGACCGGGGAGCGGCCTTCCTCTCAGGGCTATTCAGGGAAATCACCACCCGACTAGCGTGCAAACAAACGTTCACTACCGGGCGAATGCCGACTGGCAACGCTCGAGTAGAAAGACTACATAAAACCATTGAAAACCTGATTGCTTATTATATCCCTGACGACCACTGTAATTGGATCGATCTACTTCCCATTGCATTATGGACAGTTAGATCCACAATCAGTGTACGGTCGGGATACAGCCCGCATACCTTGCTGTTTGGCAGAGATCCAATCAGTATGGGAATGCCTGAGCAGGGAACAATTCCCGAAACGCTGAATGACTGTGAATTCTTCATGCAAACAAAGGACAACATTGCTATGTTTAAGAATATGGCTGAAAGGGTAGTTCAAAACTACGAAAAAGATCTGAGGCTGCGAATTGATGAGCGGGCGCGGCCCACTCAGATGTACGAAGGTGATATGGTATACATGTACGACCCTTTAGCTAGTGAAAATAAAGCGTCTAAGTTCTCAAACAGGTATACTGGGCCATTCAGGGTAATTGAAACAAAAGGAGACCACCTTGTTAGACTAGTGTCTTTAAAAACTGGAAAACAGGTCCCACATCTAGTAAACATTTCAAAACTCAAACCTGCACATGGGCCTTGGTCTCCCGCCGTCCCTCATAACATTCCCAAACTGGTGAGAGAAGCGAAAATCACTAACTCAAAAGGGGCAGATCCTGACCGAAACCCTGAATTGCATCACACTCCGACGGGTGAAATCGCTGAGGAAGATGGCGAAATAAGGGGTGCTGAGACTGAAAACTCAACGGGAACGACCGGTCCCCGTGAGCATGATGCAGTTCCTATGACCAGGAAGGTACCTACACAAAAACCTGGTCCAAGTCCCACTGATTTAGCAGAAACAGATGGGCAAATCACTGATGGTCAGGGCACCAGCACGGACACCGCGCTGTCAACAAACTTATCCTTTGTTCCTAATAAAGCCGCCTGTGAACGGGGAACAGCTGGCGCTAATGGACAGAGGAAACGCAAACGAGCTAAACGAAGGGGCAAAAGCCAGCCGTTGGAGGGGAGATCCCCTCCAGGCAACAACAAGCCCATAAAACTACCCTGCGGTGATGTACCGACCTTGGATACATCGGAACAGAGCCCAGAAAAAACAGTAAAGGACCATGTCCCGACGAAAGGTGGCTATAACCTACGTCGGAACCGCCGCCCTAACTACGTCGCTCTGTCCAACGGTGGGGAAAGCGACGACATGGATGATTAATGCAGGAAATTTAGCCGCCCTGTGAAAATAAAGGTTCGGCGGAGCGGCACCGTTAGCATCAGCGCTAATGGAACAGGTGGTCTACCTCACGGCCACCTTGCCGCGCCCAGGGGCGTGGCAGAAAGGGAGGGTGCGCACGCCAAGAGAGATGCCAGTGGTTTGGCGTCATCTCTTGGGACCGGATGCAAGCGTTCCCCCCCCACCTGAAACAAGATACAGCTCCAAATATGGAGACGGCATGGACAAGCGGATCGGTTATAATTTCGTGGGATCCGCGCCGATCCACCAGTCGGTCCGCAACTCTGCTCCTAGACGGTCACCTCTGCTGCAGGTGATTGTGCGCGCAACCCAGCCCGGGACGAAACGGAGATAGATATTGATTCTATCTCTGAACAGAAGTTGGAGATAGAAATTGTTCAACTTCCGACTTCTCCTGGAAGGAGCAGAAAGAGAACTTAGCTGGGACACTGATCCACCGACTCATGGGGAACTGTCTAGCCCTCCGGCCACATAGCAATCCAAAGGGAACCACTACTTTCCCTGCGGACACGGAGGGAAGGATCATCGTCCCCCTGAGAAGGAAACGGATTAGCCGCCCCCACCAGAGGGCGCTACCTACCAAAGGAAGGTTCGTTGGGCCATTCTTTTAGGATTTTACCAAATGAAAGAAAAGACAGTCGAAAAGGAGAGTGCTAGGAAACAACCGGCTCAGACCCTTAGGCGGTGGAGTTGGCCGGGCCGGGGGGGTGTCCGTCCGGACTCAACCGACGCCGGGATTGCCCGGAAGAAGCCAAGGACACCAGCCCGGCGGCCCACCAGAACGACCACAGGCGGAGCCAAGAGGTCCGCTAAATCGGCTCCAGCCAAAAAGAAGACAGCAGATAAAGACTTCTACAATTTATCTGAGGTGAGTGACTCGGAGCCCGAGCCAAGGCTAACGGCGTTGGCCAAGCCGGTTCAGAAGGAGGAAGCGGCCAACCAACCGGTGCAGATACAGGCCGGCTGGTTCTGGGACCTTACGCAACCACTGTTCCAACTATTTGAGACTGTTGACGAAATTAGGAGAACAGTAGGACTGGATGTACCAAAATCAAACAAACAGTTAGCTGAGATTAAAACTCAGGTAGCTCCTTTCATTCAAAGGACCACACAAAACTCTAAATGCGTCAAGGAAAGTACCAGCCTACAAACAACACGAGGCGGCCGACCGCTGCCCACTCTGGAAAGGCGATCGGGAGGGGAACAGCTAACCGTCGCCGCTCCAGGACTAAAAGTGGAGGTAGCACCCGTTCAACACGCGCCAACCCCACCGGTGGGGAACGGGCCAGCGGGAGCTCCCCTCCTCCACCACTTACAGCCTGCGGACCCCGCTTGTTTAGACTTGAGCAGCTTGACAACGAGCTGCAACGCCAATCCCTCACCACTGCTATGGAACCAGCAGCAGTGGACGCCAACCAGCCAGCCGGGGGGCCCACTGTGGCCGAGCCCACTCCCAGCGACAAACCAACCACAGGTACCGAACCCATACCCCTCGAGCCAACCGTCGTACGATCCAACGGGGGCCGTTTCGGACTGGAACCTACTAGGCCAAGACCCCTCAGAGCAATGCGCCCCTCGTCCTGCGAACGTATGAGAGGCTTGAGAATCACGGTCACCAAGGACGAGAGCGGGATCATCAGGCGAGTGGTAAATGACAACGGGCAAAACCTCTACGAGCATGTCCCAAACTAAAACGGACCAGAGGACCCGGGAGGAGAGCATATTTCAGCGCATGGATGATAGTAGTGCGCAGGAAAATAAGGTAACTTTGTTGTGAACATGTTTTAGATAAACTGCAAAATTAACTTTCTCAAGCTATCGCTAAGGCCAAAACAAAGACAATGAAGTGGCTAGTGCTGTTCGTATTAGCTATAATAGGGGGCATTAGGGGAGTGCATAATGACTCCAACCCACCTGAGGGGCTAGCCCCTAACGCTGAAGTGATAGCTTTAGAACAATATGGAGTAGTGTTAAAACCAGGGAAGTTAATGTCCACCGCGGATATAACACACGTCCGACAAGGCTTCCTAATCACTATTCCAAGGAGGCGCTCCTTCAACAAGGCTACCTTTGGCCAGGTCTGTCACCGATATCTACAGGGAGGAGACGCCCTCGATCGGGCCTGCTACCATATCAGGTCGCTGGTCAATTGGATGGATCAGACGTCGCAGGCGCTTAAGGGTCGGTACCGAGAAGTTCTTAATGAAACCTTAAGTTCCCTAATAAAGAACACTCAACAAGACCTTCAAAATCAAGAGTCGGAGTTAAAATCAGGTGGAAGGGTCAAAAGAATGAAGAAGTTGCCCACAATGCTGGACGATCCAGGATGGCCGACCTTTCCTCTTCCAACCTCTTGGAATCAAGGGCTGGCAGCTGATGTCAAATATAACAGAGAATTGATTAGAGTATTGCAAGAATCTTCGAACCAAATGATCGAAGACTTGGCTCTGATGAATGAAAAACATGACGAGGCTGTCGAAAAGATTAACCATGTCGTGATAGGCCTACTGGACAATCTAAGGTCACTAAATAAGGCACACAACACGACTCGCCGGAGGATGAAACTCGTGCAACATAAGGTGGATTGGATGGAACTGTACCTGAATATGATACCGGTCGCTCTGGAAGACAAGTTAGGAGAGATGGTGTATCTTCAATTAATGGTAGAACAAACTCGCGTGTTCAGGAAAGGTGTACAACGCCTGACGCGGGGCCAGCTGACTATGGACTTGGTACCCCGCCAATATATGGTCGGAGCGGTCCAGGAAGTGAACAGATACCTGAAGGGGATCCACCCCAGGTTCCATGTCGCGTTCACAGATCCTTCCTTCTACTACGAGAACAGTCAACCTTCGTTCAAATTCAATGAAACCACTCAGGAATTAATAGTGTATGTAAGGGTGCCTGTGGTGGCTGATGAACATTTGTTCAGGGTCTACGAAGTACTAACCTTTCCTGTGCCAGTAACGGTTAGGGGGCGACTTAAGAAGGACGCTCTCCAAATTGTTAATCTACCCAAAAGTGTCGCCATGTCCATGTCCCGCCAGTATTACGTACCATTGGCTAGTGGCAGTTGGTCAGGTTGTTATGGACAGACCATCACGCTCTGTAAGGACCTACCCTATATGAAAAAGATTACAGACAACACCTGCACTGCTGCGCTACTGAGGCGCGACGACCTAGCGATCCAAGAAAAATGTGAGCTGGACTATCTACTGGAAGCAGACTTCGGAGAGATGGCAGTGTACCTAGACGACGGAGATATGCTAGTGGTCAGCGCCGACACCAGAGGCCAAATGATTTGCAGAAACCAGCCTGCGGTCGGAGTGAACATAGAAAATTACGCAAGGGTTCAGGTGGAATGCGACTGTGCATTCCAAACACAAGGAGCGTGGATACCGTATAGCCTGCGAAATTGTGACCGGCACACCAGGATCACCACGGTTGTGTACCCACATAATGACCTGTTGGAAGCAGCAAGTCGTGTGAAGGGGTGGGACATGAATTTCACAACGTCCAAAAACGAACCCACTATGTTGGAATCAGACCCTATCCCTGAAACAATTAGGAAAGACCTGCTGGAAATCGAGGAAAGCCTGAAGGCCAAAATACCTGTAACCTCCTTGGCCAAACGAATACAAAAACACCGTAAAGACTTGGCCAAGGGCATCAAGAAAGCGACTGACCGGTATGAGGTAGAGAAACACGCCCCGTGGTTCTCTATAGGTAACTTCGGAGGTGGGTTTGGTCTCCTCACCATCTTCTGCATAGTGGTGGCTGTGACAATTATTGGATGTGTCCTCTGGAAGTGCTGGCGGAACCATCAAGGTAAGGCTGCCCTAGCCGGACTAACCATGACCTTACCTCGGGCCATGGCCTTGGAGACGGCGGACCCGGAGAAACTGTTGCACCATGAAAAGGCACTAACTGGGTGTCCAGACGCGACCGCCAACCCCACTGCAGTGGCAGTGCTGGCTATATTATTGGCAGTACTAGTCATCACTATAGTGGTCCTCGTGTGGCGAAAGTGGAGAAATATTAGAAGAAAGACTGTGGATGGGTTGTACGTACAGTTTGCCAATCCACATATGATAGAAACAATCTTCCTAGGCGAACTGGCTATGCCTTCAGACCACACTTATACGGAGGGCTATGTGCTCATTAGGGATCTACTGGTGACCCAGCTGTGTCTGAAATACACTCTGACAGTTACCTGGGGGGCGCAGCTGATGGGAGCAGCGACTAGACCTGGACAACACCCATCTAAGGTGCCACTACCCGACACCCTGAGGGTATCTAAAAAACTAGCCCGTCTGATGATGAGTAACTTAAAATACAATACCAGGGCCAGACTACTGAGATATTCCTCGGGGCTAGCCACTCCTGTACCCATGGGAGTACCTCGCCTCATCGACGCAGGGTGGTCCGATGTCGGAGCGGACTGGCCTCAACCGGTGTTGGGACAAGGAACAATGCCTAACGCTCCTCCTAGATCGACCACGCCCACCTCAGCAGCGACCGGAACAGGATCTGCACGAAAGACAATAAGGCCAGGGACATCCGAAATAAATCCAGGAACGGTTTATGAAGTTATCATATGACAATGTAACGAGTGTTAAAACCTGACCTAGTGCTGTACAGGTAAAATTGGTGAATTAATAACACAAAGGTACGAATACTAAAACTAAAATGTTACAGGAAGTTCGCTGGGCAATACCTGTTTGGGTAGGTAGGGTTCTGTTGACTAACCTGATCAATAAGGATTCACCAGTCAGGGAAACTTGGGTCGGGTAGGCTGGTCCAACCGTCTCTCTATGGACCCATGGGTTATCTAAATTTCTCTCAAGTCGAGTGTCCCATGCCCGGTAGCCTAGCTCAACACTCTCATGGTTATTGATTTGGCAACTCTTTTAAAGTAGGGAGCCATTTGGAACCGATCCTAGTGTCGCGAAATTTTAGCATTTAAAAAAGATACTCAAAATTCTGTATAAAAACTAAGAGCGCTCAACGGGACCAATGCTCCCAACGAGCGAAGTGAACTTCCCCAAGCAAGTACCATCTACACCTGACCCCTGTGCTGTTGTTACCGCTAGGATCGGGCTGCAGTACAGGAGTCACTTGGGGAACGCCACTGTCTATTCTTTAGCATGCTTACATATATACTCTTCTCAAAGATGAGGGGGTTGCACAAGCAGCAGGAGCCTACCCACAGGCCTGGTGTCAGTGGTGCCTGACAGGAGGCAGGACGTTGGGGTTACGCGTCACTGACGCTGCGAAGGGCACTGGGGTGGACGCCCGACCATGGCAGTCACTATGCCCCGGGTGGATTGGCTCCTGACAAGCGGTCCCTTCATCACAAAAAAAAATCGACGAGTAGAAAGAAATTTACCTAAAAACTAATATATAAAGCAAACCAATATTTGTGTAACTAAGAGCTCTTCCTCAGGGAATTTTGGGCAAAATATAATAAGAAAGCAGTATAATTAGTAACATTCTCAGGGGAGACGCTCTGTGACAGCACACGAGAGTACCTTATACGTGGCTCGTTTGCTCCTGGCATAGACACGCTGCAGCGGCAAGGATATGTGCAAATCCTGACAAGGCGTGCTATATTTGGGAGCTATAACGGAGGTCACAAGGAAATGTAGTTACGGGACAACAGCGAATTGGTGACATTCACAGGGTGCTCGGCTCTCTCTCACTATATCGCGACTCCCTCAGACGGGACAAGCCATCCCTGGGGGGGGAGAAGCTGTAGCGAAAACTCACAAGGCGGTGGAGCGAGGTGCTGTCCTTATTAATAGCCCCGTCGTCTTGGTTATGTGTAAATGACCACTGGATCACCGTATGTCTTAGGTCAAAGGATCCTGACTTTAACATAAAAAAGTCAGGATCCAACGACAACTAGTATCAAGAAGAAAGAAAATAATGAACAACTGCCCATAATCCAAGACTAAGTTATTTAGACCACTTTTAGACCAGTTTTAATCGGGACAGAGACAAAACGGCAAGAAGTCAAGTTTCGACCCGGGTAAAAATTAGAAATAATTAAAATTAATAAAGGAAATGAGCGGCTTCAGAGCTGACCGCCGTCGAGAAAAAAAAAAAATAAATAAATGAATGAAAATTAGTCTTGACCGCCGTCGTGGCGCTAAAAGTATCCAGGTCTCCGCTCAACAGTTGAGCTGAAGAGGGGGGACATGGACTACTGATTCCCTGATGAACAAGCTACAATAAACTTGGTTGACACCCAGAGCTAATAAGTTTACCCGATCTATTAGAAAGGAGATAAAAGTTCTAACTCTGTCTTTAGCACTACCTATCCCTGCCCTGCATGCGCATAGTTAGGATAAGCTGGGGGCGGAGTCTTTTCAGGAGTAGTCTTGACTCTCCACAAGAAAAACGGGCATAGACCTGAACAAGAAAACGGGTTTAACCTTGTACTGTACTTCGGTAAAGGCCCGACTTACTAGGTGCTGTCTGGAAGTAAGTGATCTAAGGAGATGCATTTACACATCTCTATAATTTAAAGGGGGTGTAGGCTGCATATTAAAAAAAAAAAAAAAAAAATATATATGCAGTCTGCTCCCAATTATAACAAAGGAAACTCGGTGCTACCCATTCTGGTCCTATGAATGGGAGAGTACCGACAAACCACGTGTAACTAATGAGGACCGGGAATCAGATCAGAAATGAACCTGAATCTGAGACCCGATCCTCTGGTGATAACTAATGAGGAACGAATAATCTCAACCTCCTTTGTACAGTTAGTACTTAATGTCCTTTAATGACATTTATACCTCACGGAATGAAAACGCTACCCCCACCGCTTGTCATGTTGGTTTTTCCCATGTGATGTAGAGTATAGGGTAGACAGTGAGATGTTACTGTTAACATAGGTATAATATCTATTCAGTGAACCGTTTGGAGTTAGTGGCGCACCCGTTTGCATTGTCAGAAGGGCGCCGCTACCCAATATAAAGTGGAACTCGGTCTTCAAACCCCAGGCTGAATGTAGGGGGTGAACGCCGAGCTACCACCTGTAACTAGCAGAAAGAGAAGGAATTTTGTCGTAACATAATCATTCAATAAGAACAAACTGTGGTTTTAAAGCGGATGCTTCACAAAATGGAGTCAAATATGTTAGAACAGTTGTCACCCTTGAAGGGGGTGTTAACTTGTTTACGTACAAATCCTTGAAGTGTATTGGGTAATTATTCTAACACGCTGTACAGAAAGAGTGTTATCAAGAGTATTGACTCTTGTAAAAAAAAAAATGACCTCTTAAGGTAAACCACCAGGGATCCAATTCCTATCATTATTCTTATCTCCCCAGGAGGTCGGTTAGGGAATCTGAGCGGGACAGTTTTGCATCACATCTCGGGCATTCATGAAGCCTTTGCAGATGGATGTTCTTGTAACGGCTCAGTCCCGACCTGTGGGCATAGGCTTCCACACATTCATCGCAAGGATATCACTGTCTGAGATGTTTGGCAATCTCGGGCACTGATAAGCGTGGCTTCTGCGTTCAATGGAACGGCGCCTACTAAGGCCTGATCTATGAATGTACGAACTCCCGCAGTGTACACACATGTATCTCTGCTTGGGACGCTTGATAATCTTTGTGGTGTTGGTGCCCTCCTAGCTCTTAAATAAGGATACCATTCCTTCTTTCACAATGACACATACAGAATCTTCATCTGGGAGTTCATTCAGTGTCTTAGAGACTTCATCTCGGTCTCCTCACAGTAGTATTTTTTCCTCTTCGAGACGACTCTGAACATTAGCACTCACTCTAAAACTTATTCTAACACGATGACACTGACGAAGTCTTGCTGTTAGACTAAAACATGGGATGGGTATCTGTGGCCTTCGCCACTACATCTCAAACTTACCATGGGAGTCGCCAACAACTCGTTGGACGGCTCCACCTATGGTGTCGCCTCACGTGGCCGACACGTCAATATTTCCTGTAACCTGTAAGGGGGAACTACTCATCAAAGAATTCTGCCACAGCCAATCTAATGCTGGGAAGTCTGGACCGAAATACTTGGTCACCTACTGTCACCTAAACTTACCAGGGTGAACACCCTAGGAAGCGCTAGTTACCTAGGGCACCCCATGTGAATTGTTTCCAATGTAGATATTTACATTAATGTCCCGCACGAGAACGATAAGACTAAGAATTCTGTTATGACAAAGATAGCACTGTATGAATATAGACCAAAACGTCCGGTCATCTCTATAAATCTATTGGGGCAGTGCCATCAAATTAACAAGTAATCGTAATACAATAACATTTAAAGCCAACACGGCACAAACTACCCACACACACTGAGAGCCTGCTTGAATCGGTAATGTCAACAAACCACTAGTTAGGAAAACCTCCTATTATCGCCCAACTACGCGCGAAGTAAAATGTTTGATCATGTTCGCCTAAGCAATCCCTCCCACTAAAATAGTAAGCCGAACGTTATTCAGTGTCCAGCCGTGTCACCTCATTTCATTTACATCGCCCTAACATACCACAGGACCTGGAAAAGATAATAAGTTTAGTACGCAAGATCCTAGTTCTCAGCCCGCGTCCACCATCTTGAAATCAAAAGTAAACACTAGGTGGCCACCCACGCTACCCGTTACTAAAATCACCAGCGAAACACAGTTTCTGGTTCCGGGAGTGACATCAGCTTCCGGAATACAACCACGTGAAGGCGAGCCGAGAACCACCAAGAAGAATTTGGCCAACAATCTCCTTAAAACCTACGGGTTAGTAGCCTGCCTAACATGCAAAGAACAATAGAAAGAAGGCTGTACTCACCAAGTCTCGGAGCGGTCTGGACGAGGGGCCGTCTCTACGAGGAGGGCGGTGTCCGACGACAAGCCAGCAGGGCGGTGAAAGTGTCCGTTTCATCCCATAAGAACAGTCTGGAGCTCCATCAAAAGTGTGATCTGCTCCTCTTGGATATATGAACTTAAGTGGACTAGGTGCTGATCGGGAATTAAATCACCAGAATCACTCGGTGAAAACGACCCGGAATTAAGTGTTCCAATCACAGGCCGGGAATTGGATCATAAAATCACTTGGGGAAAATCAATATAAATCATTATGTACAAGGTAGTGCCGACGGTCTAACGGGGGGCTAAGGGTAGGCGGGCAATCACGCGGCCTAGTGCCCTGGCCCACCGACGGAGGATACGGGCGGACGGCATATAGCCGTCCACCAATCCCCTAAGATCATTAATGTTCATTAAACCGTCCGCTGCGGACCGAGTCATATGCAGGGCTTGTCCAGTGTGGATAGTCGGTACGCCGTACCAGTCGTTCGCGCGTTGTACTTCGCGACCAATCCTTGGGGCGAGCCGATTAACCCATTTTTGAAGCGACCCGTCGCTGTCGGTGAGGTTCCAGAGACGGGCGTCGAATCCGGAGGGTGTTGCCAAAATAAAGGTGGATGAAATTGGATGGGATCGTATATTCAGGAAGGCTCTGTTGAATAGTTCGGAATAAAATCTCACGGCTTCTTCGGGGCGGATAAACAGTGGAATGAACAGGTCCAGCTCCTGATCCCATGTAAGGATGTCCAGTAAGTTTGTCACTACAACTAAGATATCTTCTGGGTGAAGGACATGATGGGCGAAAGCAAAACCAGCCAACTCGGCGGTCGTTGCTTCGACGCAAGGATGAATCACACAGCTGTTGCCGGAATCCTTCAGGAGCAGATCAGGGTAATCCTGAAGACCGGCTTCCCGGTCGGAGCAGAATACTGCTACTCGGGCCATACTTCTTCGTAAAAAGATAAAAAATGTTGCGAGACAAAAACAAAACCACGTCTGTCCTCTGAAAAACGACCGTCGGCACTGATTAAAATGACGTCAAAACGAGGCTAATTTGGGAAACCCCTTTTTGATCCAAAAGATCCAAATTCTGAAATCGGCTAGCATGATCAAAACATCGTATAATTTCTTATAAAATCTGTGCTAAACTAAAGTTTAGGTCCCCAACCAACGTAATCAAGCGCCAGAATTAATTCATATCGGCCCAAAATATCAGGTCGAACCATCAAACTTGCAAATTTGTTCGAAACAGAAATTTGCCATCCGGGCGCTTCGCGCCTGAAGGATCCAAATCGAGGTCAAACCTTGGAAGGGAACTCCAGTCAAGCGTCCCGCTAAGTACACGTGTACTAAGTATAGCTGGCGGACGCGTGACAGGAATGGTGGTATTTTCTGGTTCCAACTGCTCGGTATTACTAAACCTGATACAGAGACCTTGTATTTATTGTAAATAATGTTGTTATGATTGAAGTTTGGTTGAAATTTGACACGCATTGTATCATGAAAGTCGTTCGTTCAAAATGTCCGAATTCTCTGTATTGACTTATGTTGTGTTAATTTGTTCTGAAATTGGATTTGATGTACACTTGTTACTCTTAGAAGTTTAAGACAACCCTACACTGTATATATGTTGAGTTCTGTCGACTTGTGTTACAAATTACAAATGTCAGAATCTGTACATGTATGTACTAAGGAAAAACCCAACTCTATCACTTTAAGCACAAGTGTCATAAATCTTCATCCTCTAAAACTGAGTACGCCTGTTTATCAACATGATTATGTCATCATTTACTTATCATACAATGATCATGATTCACTAAAACTTACCTTGATACCTTATGAACCTGTTCCGCTATTCTTAAGCCATAATATGGACTAACAATACTAGGAACGCTTCCTGAAAACTTCATGTTTATGAACCTTTTCAACGTGATCTCGAGTCTTAGCATGGACTACTGGAAATGTACTTGTGAATTAAGTAAAACTGGACATATGAATGTAACTTTGTTTACAGTTCTTGAAAGAACTTCTGAATTTATCGACACTGTGCTGAATGTACCACGAGAGTCAAGGCCACCCCACCATGGTTTAACAAATATATCCAATCATCAAAATTGGGAGTTCATTATATTCATTTGGTTTGAGCTATGTCGTCCACCTCCTTAAACTCAAACACCTGACCGCCGTCGAATGTACTAATGGCTTAGTACTTTTAATATATTGGCATGATATATAATCCAACAAGGATCAGGCTTAGCAAGTCTACTTCTAGTCTACTTCTAGGAGAAATATCTTACGCTCCTAGCGCCACCTGTTAACCAGTATAAAAGGCGCTGCAAGGTAGGGAGCGAGCAGTTAGTTGGTTAGAAGTTAGTAGTCACTTAGTTTAGTGAGAACATCAGCTAAATATGTTTAGCCAAGGAGTTATACCTGGAGTAAGTACATCGACTCCGTGTAACAGACTGGAGTTTACCAATATCCACTACCTCGGACATAGGATTGTGTTAGAGCTGAATACTAGAATGGTCTAGAAGGCGTTGAAGCAACTCGTGTTCTAAATGTGGTTGATTGCTGATAGGAGATGGGAGGTGGACTGATGAAGACTTATACATGGTGGCTTTGACTCGGGATGAGATGTTTACTGAATAAAAACCCTTTCATATTAAGAAGCTCCCTCATCGTTCATTTCTTTTGAACTATTGGGAAGTGAATGGACAAACTTTAAACGCAGTCTGAATTACTCAGGCATTCTGGAAAAGCAACTCATGAAGACTTGGAGATACACGAATCTTACGCAGTCTTAAATCTAACATTAACAATAGTTCAATGATTGCTCTCCTAACCTAGACTACAGGGCTTGACAAATCGTTTTCCCACCTGGTTGTCCGCCGGACAGCTGCTAACTTTTTTTTGGTTGCCCAGTGGTTTCTCTTGGTTGCCCAGGATTTGGTTGGCAGAATATACATAGAAATGTTGGAATTGAAATTAACGAAATTATGTCCTAAGGGCAATCCTAATTAATTAAATGACAGAAATTAAACTACTTTAAGAGAAATATAGTCAAATAAGTGTGAATATGATGTCAAAAACATGTCTATCTGTTGAACAACTACTGGGTTGGAAAAAATACTTTATCTATGATTTACAAAATCCTGGTTGCCCACCAGGCAACTAGCCCCTTCTACTTGGTTGCCCAGGACCTTTTTCTGGTTGTCCCGGGCGTCCGGACACCTGATTTGTCAAGCCCTGACTACTAGTAGTCAGTACATGTATGCAATTCCAAGTGAAATGTGAATGTGCGTTCATGATGAAACACCTGAACAAATGAATCTATAGTATGGAGGTCACTGCTAGGTTGTTTCTGAATAACCTGATTGCTTCTCTATTTATATCCAGGTTGCTCTAAGACAACCGCCACAATAACGTCGCACAACATGTTTTTAAATGATTTCTTGCGTGGCTTGTTCACATACTAATGAGTTTCCAACAGAGAATTCACTCTTCAATGGCCGACTTAGAGAGGGAACGGTATGGGTGCGTACACTCCCTTTTTCTGAAGTTTTCTCAAATTTGACGAAAACCTCATCAACTTGATCAAGCACATTCCTTTTTTCCTAAATCCACTTTTTTCAAAATCCTGGATCTAATTGGTTTTGATTATCTTGAACGAGAGGTCCATGCTGAGAAGAATAGCGGTTCTGGTTTAATATTTCAATGCAATGCTGGTGACTACGAACGAGGGGAATTGGCCGGGGTAGAATTCCCCATTAAACCAAGGCACTGTTCTACAATTCATGTGATCCACGTCTTATAAATCAAACCCCTGTTTCTGCTATATATAGCAGAGAGAGGATTTGATGTATTTTTCAACATTATGATATATAGTAATATATAATTGCATAAAAGATAAAGATATCATAGTTTGAGAAGCGTAGTAGTGATTCCCGACATTTTGGTCGGTTTCCTCGAATATCCACCCTACAGATTGTCACATAATTATATAGAGACTCATTTTTTGCATCATTAGACTAGAGGGAACTAGCCACGTCCACCTTATGTCTAGACTAAACTATACTCAATAACTTTGTCACAAGCTTTGTCACAAGCAACCAGTTAGTGGAAAACTAACCAGTTGTTAACCAGTTGTCACATGTGAAAACTTGATAGTCCTTAGTCTCCTCAAGATGATGCATAATAAAGCAAACGTAGAGTGAACCCTTTATCTTATTGGCTTATGGAGTTGAGGCTTAGGCTGCCACATGATAGTATGATACTGATTTCGCCAAACAGCTCAATGATCAACAGATAGGTGTGTCTATTGTCAACAGGCTAATAAAAGTTAAGTACCTGTAGTCAGTTTTCCAAAATTCTTAAAAACTTCAGGTTATCATAACACAACATTATATAGCAGCGATGTGTTTATATTTTGGGGATTTAATTAAAACGCAAATTCCCATCATGGATTGGATTTTTATGCGAATTCTACAAGAAAATACCATAGGTTATGGGAGAACATGCGAAATGCCAGCCTTTGAAGTAACGCTCTGTCTCAAGTCAATGATAGAGAAAACTCAGCTTGTGGAAAACTCTACAACATCCTGCCTGTGCCAATGCGTGTACAAATTAGTATGCCAAGCCAGGTTTATTGCAGCTCACCTATCGTGCTGACAACAAAAGGTCCTTCTCTGTCTCTCATTGTTCGCTTTAGTTATTTTTTTGATTATTTTTTGCCTTGGCTGGCATTCAGCTACATCCTTTAACCGGATACCAGTTCGCCGAGAGGTGGTGGCCTTACTTGGTCTGTAACACAACAAACAATAACTATATTCTAAAGCCCCATACCCACTAGGCAATTCTGACCAGCGCTAAAGACGGCCGATTCTACCAGTAATAATGGTCGGCCAATTTTACCATAAATTCATATCAAACATTTACATTTAATTTTTCAATCAATGTTGTACACTGATTACTCATTAGTGATTTGATTTGATGCAAATATTATCTAATTATCCTGGTATTATCGGCTGGTTTTAGCAATAATCGGGCAGCCGACTTGGTCACAATCGCTCAGTGTTTATAAGGCTTAACTGAAGATCCCTATCATAACTGGCCAAACCTAGTGTGGGAAAAAGGTCAGACTGAAAAGGTTAGAGAATATCATTTGTAATTTCATGAAGCCACCCTTAAATATCATTTGTAATTTCATGAAGCCACCCTTAAAAAGTTTCTGTTTCTTGTCCAGCAGGTGACCCGAAAATAAATGGCCATTTGATTGGTCGGAAATTCTTTTTTTTTTCTTAGTAAGGGCTTAATTATCAAATGGAAAGTTGTTAGAAAAACAAACAAAAAACTAGGTAAATAGGGAGGGGGATCTAGTCAGTTGGAAAAGAAAAACAGTTCAACTTCAAGAGTACTAACATTCCATAACATACTCAAAAACAGTGAGGGACATTCATGTCAGAAGTCAAACCTGATCAAATAATGGGTTTGCTTATCCTATTAATCATTATACTGACCCAGGGTACTGCAAAGTCAGTTGTACCTGGTCTACAATATGCCAAATAATACCGTGACCCAATGTTCCTATAATGGACCAAAACCAGAGTAGGCAAGTCAGATTAAAAGAATTTATTTTTTAATGGGGTAAAATCGGTTGGTCCAGAGAAAATAGGAATATATATTCAGCTGGTCGAGAAAATTAGGAGTGTAATAACATATTGTATAGTTACTCAAGAGTATTCTTCTTGTGGAATATATTGTTATATATAACAAAGTTCTGAAGTTATAGCATAGATATAAGTAGATCATTGTAGAAAGCATACAGACTCGGTCAGTAAAAACAAGAGCATGCTTCATGTACATGCTGCAGTGTTCGAAATTAACATTGTGCCCGGAATGTAAATTTAGTAAAAAAAAAAGAAAGATATATTGGAGCTAACCACAGTCACTAAAAGTAAAAGTAAAAGTAAAACCAGGTGACTGAATGAACATAACCTTTCAGCACTTGCCATAAAAGTTGTCTCGTTTACCGATTCCTTGCTCGGAATCCACTGATCCAGGTGTTGTTCATCTATTAAGCAGTGTAACATTGGCTAAAGGATTAACTACGCAGCATTAAACATCAGTCTAGTTACACCAAACTAGAAAAACGGGTGCATCAAGTTGCAAATGCCAACAAACCAGCTCATTTTTTGCCTCGAATGGCAAGGAACAGGAGATCAGTGTTTGTTTGTATTCAATTTGGTGATCGCTCACGTTTCAGATACTTTGGATTCAGGGAATGTACATTTTAGGAGATTCAAGTGAGCTTTTTCTGCAATAATCTTTTTTATTTTTGTTGTTGAATGTTTGCTATATGAGCCGAGTGTTTGTATTTGCTTACACTTTGTGCCGTGTGCACCTGTTTTACTTTTACATTTAAAAGTATTAATGCCGAAGTTACATGTAAATGTTTTCCAGACAGAGATCTGGTTTTCACAATAGAAAAAAGGACCAATCTGATCCTATGGTCGGAAATTAAATTCCATGTAGTGTTTGCAGTTATGTAATCCCATACCTTATGTAGGCATATGTAACTGTCTGATCCTGATATCACCGTGTCTTTTTTGGCAGCGACAGTGACTGAGTGGCTTAGCCTGACTGGCATTTGAAATTGCACAAGGTTTCTCAAGGACACAGTCATTCATGTTTTGTCTAGTGTTTGGCTCACTCGGTACATGTTAGTCAGGAATCTACAGGTTTTCTGCTGGTTTGCAATTCCCGGTGGTTAGACACTTTGCATTCATATCACAAACAGGATCTGGCCTTTGTATTCTGTTTGACACAACCGAGGATAATACACCCACTGTACACAATTATAAATAGCAGTGATAGAAACATTGCCGTATTCGCTATGAAGGACAGACAAGCCAGGACAGGTCTTCTCTTTCACGTGTACTGTATGCTCTTCTCATCTAGATGTCTTTGTTGCCGTTGTAATTTGCAGGGTGCCCACTCAAGTATTATAAGATCATTTTTCCCTTTTATAAAACCTGTCACCAGAAGACTTTGTTTTAAATGTTAATGTAGCGAATTGGTCCTTAATTTTTAAAATGTAGGTCTAAATTATGTTTTCAAAGGTTGAGGTTCATGTTGCAGTGTTCGAAATTAAGGAATTAAAGAACACGTGCACATGACGAGTGCATGCCTCCTAAAAAGTGTAAACCCGGTAGAAATTCTGTGCACAATGGGTACAGGGTGCGCCCTTAATTAAGAACAGTGTTTGATGTTGAATTTTGCTAACAACTACCAGAACTGTGTGTTTTTGGAAAACCTGAGGTGCCGTCTCTACCAACAGTATTTAAGTCCATACTGGCAGTAATAACTGTACAGTGGTCAGTGGTCCCAGGGTCCGCAGTGAACTCACCTGACCCCGACACTCTTTGAGTCAGGCCATGTTCTCTGTACATCCTTTGGTTTTGGCCATAGATGCTACCACCCGCAGAAAAAAATGCAAATTCGCATGCCTGAAGCGATACATGACGTACATAGATAAGGAAAAAACTGGGACACTGTTTTTACAGCTTAGCTGTGTCATGTGCGTGACTGGACAATGTGGTTTTAAAGAAAAATTCTCATAATTGCGTTTATCTTACTGCCTACGGCCACCTCTCCAATGCAGCCACATTTCTGACTCCCCTATGGTGGCCGTATAACAGGGGACGGACCACAGTATTATGTATTACAGTTATGTTTTTTTCCTCAGCATGCGTTCATTTGATATCATTTCTGTTTTTTTTTAACTAAGAGTGAAATAACGTTTTATACTAAAATACAAAGTAAAAGACTTTTTTTCAGAGCACATCTTGCCACGTCGTACATAGAATTAAAATGCTATAGCAAGACTTACAAAGCACGACCTCAAAACCAAGCTCACCATCACTGCCAGTACCATATGCTTACCATTCCCCCTTGTTTTTCTTCCTCCAGTGGGAGTGGTGAGGACCAGGAGGATGGGTCCGTGTCACCCCTGTCACCTCCCAAGACCCCGACCAAGTCGTACCCGCCCAAGAGCCCACGTCGCCGGACGCGTACTATGAGCACATCGTCTTCGGCCCAGAGCTCACAGATCGTTCGGGCCGGAGCGCGCACCATCTACACAGCCGGCCGACCCCCCTGGTACGACTCCCATGGCCAGCTCAAGGAGGCTTTTGTCATAGGTGAGAGCAGCTCCAAAGCCAAGTGTTATGATCATTTTCTTTTAACCAATTGTATGTACACTGAAACTCTTAAGGGTCAAGACCTAGTCTTCTGCAAGCTCTAGCGGAACGTCATGACAATTTTTCGCGGATTATTTCTTTGAGATTTAACCAATTCTTTCAAATTCAAAAATACAGTCGGGAAATGAACATGTTAAAAATATGGTCGCTTACTGTTTTTGTGAGCCCTTAATTATAGTTTTTAGTATTGTAGCTTATGGGAAGGGCTCACTCAATCAGTCATGTCTTTTGTAGGTATTTGGGCTTTGATCTGATTGCCCGGTTACACAATCTTACATACAAGTAGCTACAGGCCTTTGTCCACTGGCATGCATTTGTAAGCAAGGACAATTAGTGTGCATCAAGTGTAATTGAGTGGGCATGCCTCTCCCCTGCACCCTCCCCACCCCCACTCCTTGAACTCAGTTCAAGGAGTGGGGGTGGGAGAGGGTGCAGTTTGAGAAGCCAGAAGTGGGTTACATAACCAGTACTTGAGCCACCCTCTGGGTGGGTAGGTCCAGGGACCTAGCACTGGTAGTAGGAGCCCCTTTCCTAAGCCCCTCCCTGAGTTGTGTGTGACAGGAGGAGTGGTGGTGGTAGTCTACTGGTAGTGATCACTACTCAACACAATGAAATGTCCATTGTTGTGTTAAGGGCGAACATCGATCGTTCCAACAATCGGAACTTTGATAGTCATTTGCTTCTTGTTGTTATCATATGGCCAATGCCTTTTGATAAAAAGGTGGGCTCACTAAGTTGCTTGTGATTTCTTACGAAAGCATCCACATAATGAATATTCCCTCAAAATATAAAAAGTAGGACCAGACGATGAGCCAGTGACCTGTATCTGGTAACTCTGCATTTCTATTCACATCATAAAGCGTTTATCTTTATATGTTAGCGTCTGCACATTATGATTACTACCGGTAGAAATTATATTCAGTTTTGTGTTTCCGTTTTTCTTTTCTTTTGTACCTTTGATCAAACACCTTCCTAATTCGCATTTGAAAGAATTTTTTTTTAAATCACTTTCCGTCTGATTTGAGCTAAAATTTCAAAATTAATTATTGCGTCGTTCTTATTTTACATTGGCGCTACTAGTTTTACTTTTTATTCACGTTCTCATACTGTGGTATAGACCGTCAAAATACGGGTAGCATTGTAACGTCGCGATACTGTTATGTTAGATTTTCTTCTGTAACCATCTGATCCTGCTATGGTGAAATTGGAACAGTGTTATCAGAATCCGCTGCAAATGCGCGGAGACAGTTCATAATATCCAATTTCCTGTCAATGTGGAACAAAGTTTCATGCAGACGCACTAATACAGACATATCATTCACGACTAATAGGCTAACCATCCATTTATATGTATTAAACGTAATGTTTTGTCCTCATGATGAATGTCTTTTCTGCTTCGTTGCAGTTTTTATGATTATTGGTCTGTTCCATTTTCATATACGCAGCAGTATTGGTATATTTAAAGAAAACATAATATTGCATGTCACGACAGGGTTCATTATAACTCCATATGATGGAGGTTTTAATGAAGGTGAATCTTTAAGGGTAATATAGTAATTATACTGGCGGTCTCTCATTTGGTAAACAAAAAATTAACGGTTCTTGATTGGCATAAAAAGTATTGCATATATGATCGGCCTTCCCAGACGCAATCAGTAGTACTTTTCTTGGCCACTGGGCACCGGTCATAGGTTATCACTATACCAAGCCGTGAACTTTCCTGCGATTGGTTTCCGACATGGTTTGCCAGGACTTATAAACCATGGCCAGCAGAGTTGCCCAACAGCCTTAAAAACTACACCACTTTCTCATTTGCAAAATATCCAACATGTTGTACTTGACATTTTAATGATAGATCATTGGTTTTGCGTGCAATATTTTTAATCAAAATTTTCGCTCATTCTTGCAGGTATTTGCGGCGGTAGTGCGTCGGGAAAGACGACCGTAGCAAAACGAATTATCGAGGCCCTGGACGTCCAGTGGGTGAGCCTGCTGAGTATGGACTCCTTCTACAAGGTAGGCAGCAACTGACTAGGAGCCACTTTGATTTTTTTGGTTCTCTTTATCTCACTGTTTTTGTTTTTTTTAATCATTTCTTAATTAATTATCTTCTTCTTTTTTTTTCTTTAAAGAAAAAAGGGCATTACAGGTCTTAATAAAATATGTGCAAGTTCATATTTTAATAGTCCGGAGAAAGAACCTTTCGATTTCAGCTTGGCATGCTCAATTGAATATAAGCAGTCTCAGTAAATCTCTAATAGATTCACAAATTAAAGTAAATAGGAAAGGGCCCGAGACATTGCTAACGTCAGACATCCGGGCATGGTCGAAATTCAAATATGTCTGACCGGATGTGGTCATGACCTATATCATAAATAATTGATTTGCCCCCATGTTTTGTATGTGGGGTGGGGGACCATGATGTAGAGGCGTCTGTAACAAATTATGATCGGGGAGTAACAATTTTTTTTTTAATTTTTAAAGGAATAAAAGAAAGTCGGCTAATCAATTAAAATCATGTTACCTTGATTGTATATATTGCGAAATATGTGATGTTACAAACTTTTATATAGAGAGAATTAGAATATCATAACAATATGATGGAAGGACTTGTAGACAAAAATATGAAAAATTTGTATTTGACAACTCATATTGCGTGAAAACAAACAGCAGGCTAGTCCTTCACACGTCCATATTACACTTACATTTAATTATTTCAAACAAATTTGACGTAAGTATAGGTATTTGTAGGTATCACTTATTATCAACTCAAGAAAAAATAAAGATACAAACTTGTCACTTTAGAACTTTGACGAGGAGGAACGAAGATTAGCAAACCAGAGTGAGTACAACTTCGACCACCCCGACGCCTTTGACTACGAGCTGGTCATTGAGACGATCCAGCGGCTGAAGGAGGGTAAGAGTGTGGAGGTCCCCATCTACAACTTTAAGACACACAGCAGGGAACGCCAAAAGGTAAGCCATTTGAAAATTGAAAAAAAATTAATTGAGAAATAAAAGGGTTGTAATCTCAAACTTAAGAATATACAAAAGAGGGAAAATGAAATCGCACCCATCATTCAATTTTTGTGTCCGATTTCAGAGAAATATCTACCCTTCAAACTCTTTTAGTGATATTAACAATGGTCCACCTGGCCTTTGTATGGAGCCGTTCGTTATTTACGTATCCATGTTAACAGTTTCACTAGACCCCACCCCATTTAGCATGAAATGCACATTAGACATGTACTTAAACCCTTGACCCTCGACCCCCGCTTCGTGTATACTTAATTATGAGGCGGCATAATACTTTTTAACCGTTTTACGTTTAAACGTTTAAACCCGCCGCCGAATTAGAGGATCACACTTTGCTAGGTCGGTGTAACGCGTTACCATGTCCCACCCCCGAATGAAACCCTGTCACAATCTCCTGGAACGGCTTAGATAACCTATACTTGGACTTATTTTGGCTTTCATTACTGAGATTTGGATATATAGAATACAAATAAATTGTCAAAATGGGCCAAATTGTGACAAATTAGACATACAAGCCCGGAATCCAAACCGTTATATCGGTCGGTAACCGAGCTCCCGGGCGCCATTGCTTACAGCCTCGCCCACCCCCGAAGGTAACCCTGTCACAATCTCCTGGAACGGCTAAAATAACATATATATGGGCTTATTTTGGCTTTCATTACTGAGATTTGGATATATAGAATACAAATAAATTGTCAAAATGGGCCAAATTGTGACAAATTAGACATACAAGCCCGGAATCCAAACCGTTATATCGGTCGGTAACAGAGCTCCCGGGCGCCATTGCTTACAGCCTCGCTTTCGATCGGGCAGGAAGGGATCTAGGTCAAACTCTAAATATTCAACAAATTTGCATGCTTATTTCACCATGAAATCGGTCATTCTTACGGGTCAAATATATATACAGAGGTAGATTTGGATACATAGATGATCAAGTCAAAGTCTAGAAAACCATAGATTGCGAAATAACGCGTCTAAACGCGTAAATGCATCGCGCTATTTTCTTGCAATCCTTCGCCTCCCCCGGTGACAGAGCCCAGACCGCCCCACGCTGCCGGCGGGGACGGTTGGTTGTTACCGGGGCTGCGCCTTCTCCGCCTGGATTACGGCGGTATCTGATGCTTTCAATATATATATTTTGGACGAATGGAAACCCTTAAACGCATACAACGCATTGACAATTCATGCGGGAATCATGCGTTCGTATCGAAGGGAAAACATTGGATCGATCGGACACGTGGAGGCACTGTCACATGGCGCCGTCAACCTTTCGCCGGGTTCTCTCCCTGCACGCCTGCATCGATTCATTGAAATCAGGAAACCAGGATGACATTAAACGCATCAATTGTGGAGGATATACGCATTGAAACGCATTGAGGACCCCAGCACAGGTCTTAACGGTTAGTTTATCTTTTTACCAGCATTTGGAATGATACAGTTGAAATCTAGGCCTAAACTCGTCCAGAGGCCTAACACGCATTGGTCGGACATTGGCAATCTGAAAAATAATTATTTTAGGCCTTATTACCCCTACCAAAATTAAATTCATGTATATATCTATGTTCTCATATATGTGAAGGTCCTATTTGTCATATAGTTTGATCTTTTTAGGCCTAGAAACGCTTGCAAGAATATTTTACAGATGGTATGAAAAAATGACTGGACCAGATAGGCCTAAGCCCCCTCCGACACTGTCAATGTATTATGTCGTCTCCGAAAGCAATTATTTTACAGATGGTGCAGTCTTAGGCCTAGAGGCTGGCTGATCAAAATGATTCAAAGATTAAATTATTTGTGAAATTGTCACTATAGTGTCATTTTTCCCTACCTACCATCAAAATATCTTATCTAAAAAATAATAGATATCTAGGCCTAAGTCACTGTCAGTGTCAGAATCATTACCTCTCAATGTTGAAACATAGGTGTCACACTGTCAATAAGTTTTTTTGCTGCTGTCAGTGTCTAGGCTTCTAAGTTTAATATTTTTTTCAGATTGTCACTATAGTGTCAGTTCAGACCTACCACAATAAATCATTAATATAATTAATTCCGCCGCCTCATGAGTATCAAAGCTGGAAGCTTTGATACTGTATATCACTTTTTTTTCTAAATATTACATTAAATCATTAAAACATGCCGCCGAATTGATACAGTATTACTAGACGTTTGGACTTGTTAATTTGATGCCCCTTTTTGCAATGAAATTGTGTAATTTAGATATCACTTTTTTGGGTTTGGCAGGAGCTCTGATGCATCACTAGTATATCTGATAGTTCGCACTGAGCAATCTCTTCTCAACAATAAGATAAACGGCGTCATGTTTCTCTGTTGTTCCAGAAAACAATTTATGGTGCTAACGTGGTCATATTTGAAGGAATCCTTGCCTTCGCCAACAAAGAGCTCTTGCAGGTAAGTACATGTACACTGCAGTATAAAAAATAGAGTATGCAGTCGAGTTATGGGTACATTATTTAAAACTGAGAATTATTCTTTATTTTCAATTTTTATTCTTAAGTCATCATCACCAGATTGATTCCGTTCGAAATATATCACCGAAGTTTGCAAGATTTGTAATATAACACACAAATCGTACAATATATCGTAGATAATTGTTATTTCAAAATCATCAATAAGGAAGATCATTGATAAGATAACAAATTTATTGGTTGAATGCTGTTTTAAACGTACTTAGTTACTGTCTAATAGACTACCCTACAAATAACATTAAATACATACATGCGCATAAAATCGAGAAAAAAAATTGAATGCTGTTTCCAAAATATTACCTCATAATTATATTAAATATGTTTGTAAACGATGAAAAAAAAAACTTTTATGTTTTAGCTTATGGATATGAAGGTGTTCGTAGACACTGACTCAGACATCCGACTGGCCCGCCGTCTGAAGCGCGACATCTCGGAGAGGGGCCGTGCTATTGAGGGTGTACTCAAACAGTACAACAAGTTTGTCAAACCCTCATTCGAACACTACATCGAACCAACCATGAGTGTTGCCGACATTATTGTGCCAAGAGGTAAGGTTTAAAAGTGTAACGATTAAGTGTATTTTATCTTTTTAGGTCATTGGGTTCTGTTAATAAAACATTGAAAGTGAGATATGAAAATTTAAACAAATTTTATTATCTTCAGTTTATTTGGAAAACTTTGATAAAAGGTCAATGCTATCCTGTTCATCTATATCAGAGAAGTATCATGTACTTTATAGTGTACCATATCTTTGTTGTGTGGGTTTGGAATAAAAAAGAAAAGGGGATGTTGATGATATTATATTGCATTGGTGCGGTGTGTGGTTGTTTTGATATGGAGGTCAAAATACGAGATAAAATAGGCATTTATCAATATCAGGAATGTATACAGAATGTATCAGAGTCCCCCTTATCAGCTAGGTATTCTGAAGTCGCTTGTGTAACCTAAAAGTGCGGCAGATAACATCATTTTTATCGATGATCAGCTGATTCCACATCAACAGTAACATACAAGAAACCCTAGATTGAAAACTAAATTGTGACTGTACTTGTAATCCTAATCCTAACGCAAATGTAGTCAAAACACACTAAAATATCTTTTCATTTAATTTCAGGAGGAGAGAACGAAATCGCACTTAATCTCATTGTTAACCATGTGCACACACAGCTGCAGAAGGTAATTCTTTTTATGTACCAAAGACAAAAAGGATGAATTGCATAGCAAAGATTAAATTAAAAACAACTTTCCTAGAATAGACTTTCATTCTACAAAACCATGTAAAGGATGAAGATAATAAACTTTAAACAAATTAACTCAAAGATAACTGCTGTTTGTTTGTAGAGAGGCTTCAAGATCCGTAGTCAGTTGAAGAAGTCGGCCCACGAGGGTCAGCCGCTGCCCCAGACCCTGCACGTACTGGAGGACACCAAGCAGGTGCGGGGCCTGCACACCTTTATCAGGTGAGTCAAACGCCATGTTAACAACCTAGAATGAGAAATGTATATACAGAGATGCCACTTTTCCATCTAAATACGGATTTCAGACTTTTTTTTGCTTTTACAATAATTTTTAAAAAGCCCCTAAATTTGAGAATAAAATTATTTTTGTATTTGATGTCAGGTACCTTCAAGTCTTTATATACTATTTCATGTTCATGTGATTTGTTACAGTATCAGAATTTTAATACTGAAGAATAGGCATAAAATACGGAAATGTGCTCTCACTATTTTCCGTATTTTTCATGTTTGAAGAGTGGCATCTCTAGTATATATAATGAAGCTGTGTAAAATGGTTATCCTATACTTAATGAAAAACTAAATGGTGAGTGCCAAAATTCGGGCCAAGAGTTGGTTGCTAAACAGTAAATGATCTTCATTTAGGAAGGTACCAACATGTTTCGACTATGCAGTATTCAGATCCTGAATAACATAATCCAATTCATTAGCATATAAAGATCGTAATAAAGGGTCTGATATTTATATTTGTGTACATAACTCATGGAATAACGAGGAACAATTTCTTTCAGGAATAAGGACACGTGCAGAGACGAGTTTATATTCTACTCCAAACGGTTGATGAGACTCCTCATCGAGTTTGCACTGTCACTTCTCTCGTTTAAGGTAAGACAACTTTCTGTATTGTTATGTCGCAATTATTTCTTCTTAAACTGAGAAATTCTCAAAGGTGCATTGAGATCTACTGAGTGTACCCTTTCAATAAACCTCATAATTTCTTTTATGTGTATATTATGTCTAACCATAAATCATCCCAATCATTACTGGTTATATAAATCAGTTGACAGGTAACCTTATTTTGGTGCTGCCACCTAGAGTAGTGGTGGTGACTGCTAGATGTGTTACTGGTCACTACTACAGCACGGCTTTCATTCAACTTAAAAAAAAAAAAAAAAAAAAAAATTGCAATTGTGTTCCCTCAACATTGCAACGAATAACAATTTGTAATAAAAATCCCATATTAAAAGAGAAGAAATGTTGATTAATTGTTATGGGGAAAAATTAAAAGACTGAACTTAACTTCTCTATGTGTTTCAGGACGTGACGGTAGATACGCCCCAGGGTATTCCCTACCGAGGGAAGCGCAACCTCGTCAGAACGGTAGTTATTGAAACATTCCTGCCTTTAAACCCATAAGCATAAACAATTTGAGGTGTTATCTCACCGGTTAAAATAATGATTGACCACGTCAGGGTAAAAGAATATCGGATTTTTTTTTCCATAAAAAATTAAAATGAAGAATATTTTTTAAGAATTATTTCCAAGGGTTAAAGAGACAAATTATTAATATTGGATGTAGGTAACACGGTTATCACCGGTAGCTAACATGTTATTCAACAGCCATTATCACCTTAAAACTTATTTTACTCTAATGTTAAACAACTGATTTTTTTCTTAATAAAAAAAAAGTTTGACATTTTTTTTACATGTCATATTTTCAGATCTGCGGAGTGTCAGTGTTGCGCGCTGGGGAGACGATGGAGCCGGCGCTCTGTGAAGTGGTTAAAGACATCCGACTCGGCAAGATCCTCATCCAGACCAACCACGACACAGGCGAACCCGAGGTAGGCTTCATGCTAAATGCGAGTGCGATCAAGTGGTTCATTCGTTCAACAATTTCTTACAGCTTACGGAATTCGATAGAGGGAAGTAGGGAGGCGGGCACCTTTCCTTTTTATCTCTCAGTTTCCCCTGGTGTAGAGAATAAGCAAATTGATTTTAATCTGCAGAAATTTTGCATTCCCATTTCCTATGTATACAGGATAAGTTTTTCTTTTTTAAATTGATTTTGATTTGGTGTTTCATATATTCCATTAAGAAATCTTAACTTTCTCTCTTTCTCGTTGCATGTCAAATGCGTTTAGCTCTTGTGGTAACAAATGAAATGGAAATTAGAACCTTCGACCGAAATGAGCTATTTTATGTATTTTTCAGCTAAAATTCAATTGAGCATTAGTTGAAAAAGTCTGCCTTTTTAAAATAATTCCACAAAATACCAGTTCCCCAAAATTTACATGGAGCTAAGCATAATTTGATTAAAAAGAAATTCCTGGATGGCCAGAGAAAATAAGAGAATTGATGTAACAGTCATAGAAAATATTTTGAAGCCCGTAATGGATCCCAAAGGGCATAGGACCCTGCATTCTTTAATTTTTTTTCTATAATCATATCAAACTTAACCTTCCAGCTGCACTACCTGCGCCTGCCCAAGGACATCAAGGAGCACCACGTGATGGTGATGGACGCCACCGTGGCCACCGGGGCGGCCGCCATGATGGCCATCCGCGTCCTGCTGGACCACGACGTGCCCGAGGAGAACATCATGTTGCTCTCACTCATGATGGCCGAATCGGGTAAGTAGTGAAAGCTGGATTTTTATTCACTTTAAGTTTATTTATGAAATTGAAAATTACTGAAAAAATGGTGTCATTGTTATTGCAGGTAAAGCCGAATAATCCCGACAGTTATAATTTAGATTCGTGATTAAGCCTGGTAATTTTAGCACTATTTGTACTGAGTCAAATATAATGGTACAAATTAAATGGTCAGCTAGCGGGTAAATGCCCCTAATGTTTCTAATATCTTTCAAATTAAAGCTGTGAGCAGATCTCTCTCTCTCTAAAAAAAAAAGAGGCAATTTTGTAAATACATGTTAAATTACTGTTTGTATTTTTCAGAATTTCGATGTCATGTTGAAATATGCATATTAGGTGCAAATGCAAATAGCAATAGTCAATAAGTTTTCTAATTTGGTAACAAGAATGTTTAGATTGAGAATTTGTTTTTGGTTACTAACAGTATAAGTTTTTGACTTTGTTAGGTGTCCACTCGGTGGCGTATGCCTTTCCTAAAGTGCGCCTCATCACAACTGCTGTCGATCCTGAGGTCAACGACTCCTTCCACATTCTACCAGGCATCGGTCAGTTCTGTTTTTAATACATTATCAATCATTCTAAAAAAGATCTGTAAAATACATCAGTTTAATGAGACAATTAATTTATGGAGAGTAATCTCGAATGTCTTCTACAAATATCGGAGAGGCCATTTCCTTCTCCTTAGGATTTCCAAATTTGTAGCCGTCTTATTTAGGAAATATTACTTACATAATTCTTAACAAAATCTATCATTTATATTAGATCCCTTCACAAAGCTCACGAATCCACACCTATTGCTTACTAGTTCTTCTCGTGGTTCAACTTTGTGCATATTCAAATTTTCCAGAAATGTCCTAATTTTGTCAATAAAAAATGGTTACTATTTCTCATACAAATAACGGTATTGTGTGTAACCATCCTTTCAAAAAGAGTTTACTGTTTCTCATACAAATAACGGTAATAGTGTGTATAATAATCCTAGAAAAATTACAAAACTATAACAATCCTCTTCCCCCATTTTTGTCACTTCTAGGTAACTTTGGTGATCGATACTTTGGGACTGAGGCGGAGCACGGCGCTATCCTGGTGAACAAGGAGAACCTGAGACCCTGAGCAGAGACTCCCGAGTCGTCTACCACAACCAAAAGACTTAGAGAGAGTCACCAGAACTTTCCGAGTTTATAATTTGTTTGCTATAATAATATCTCAATAGTGTATTAGCGGTTATGATCTCTACGAGGGGACCATACAATCTCAAATTAGTTATCGCAGGTTTTGTGTTTGTTCGGGGGAGGGTGGGGGGATGAAAAGATTTTTAACATAAAAAAAATACAACAAAACAATGTTTCCTTTGGAAGTTTTGGCTATATCAAAGTATTAGGAGTGATGGTTACAATCGTGGTTTTATGGTATTAAAGATTGGGCTTTGGTCATCCAAAAAGGTTAAAAATAACATCATGGCAGCTTGCGGTCAATCTAAAGGTATAATCAGTGAAAATATCATTGCCGGTCTCATTTTAGCCAAGCAATCTCATTGGGTAAAGAGTTTGAATTTCTAACTGCGTTTGCTTAAATTACATCAACAATAATCATGTTGTCTAAAGTGTAAATTGCAATATGTAATTCAAATGAAGTAATTGGATCTCGTAAATATATATTCTATTATTGTTTATATAAAGAATCTTAAAAACTTTTGCCACAAAGCTTTATAGATGCAACTAGGGTCACATAAGAGAAACTGAATATTCTTCCAGGAAAATTTGCAAAAACAACTCATGCCAAAAAGAATAAAGGTTGATTATGCACAATTCACAATTCTCAAGTGAAAAATATAACTCATCATAATTATGCATACTTTGGGGGCGATTCAGACACTGGAAACATAAATTATTTAGGTTGTGGATATGTAGTATGTCATCAATTCTGTCTCTTACGTAAACCGCCTAGTTTTTGTGTAATTTGGTTGGTCGTCATAAGAGGGACCAAGAGAGATCGTACTGTATTATTGTGTGCGCTGATGGGGGACCATATAGAGTCATCCCACTTGGGGACTTCTTTTGAAAGAAAATGGTTACAGGGCTACTAGGCAACAGCAGTAGTCTTGTGGGATGTTTATCTTTTATTTCTTACCTTTTTCCCTGAATTTAAAACCTGTAAACCCCTTTCACAATGTTACGCTTAAAACATGTTTTATGAGTACAGAAAGATTCATGCAACAGTTTTGTGTAAATGACATTACGTATTATATGATTACGCTCCAACGTTGTAGTTTAATTTAGTTGAATGGTCACCAAAGCACTCGTTGTTGAATGTTGATTGCTGTACAATGTTGTGTAATGTATAGCTTTACACCTTTGCGGATTGAGGGAAACTGAGAAAAACAAACACTTGAACTATGTTGAATTAAGCAAAATAATCAACGTTGTTGAATGCAGTTTTCAAATACGGTTACCAATCAAAGTTGTTCACGGGTATCCTTTATGTCATGACAGTGATATCACCATGTCTTTGTAGGTTAAATCAGAAAACATGATTAACAAACTGTTACATTAGATTTTATAGGGGACACCACTAACGTTAATTATAACATTAGGCTTTTACAGGGGCAATCGCAGTCAAAATGACTAAAGTGGATGTGTCTGCCTAACATTGAACTATTTATTGCTTAATTAATGAAATGTGATTAATATAAGAGCAGGAAGAAACGATACAGCGATGCTGTGATTTGCTAATATTATATAAAGTGCCGTGTTAGTAATTAATGTGTAGGAAGCGTCGAAAGAAGTGATATACAAGCTGGGAGTGCCATTATTGTTAATTTAATACAAAGATATGACTGCACCCTTGTAACGCCAACCATTTCAATGTATTCTAATAATATTAAGATTACATAGAAGCACTTACTTCACCACAATTGGTGTTTTTCAGCATCCACATTTGAGCTTTTTCCGTCATGTTTAATCATGTTTCTGCTTCCCCCCATAGATAAGAAGAATTATACTTCAAAGAAGTAACTGTTCATTATAATTTCAGCTGTCATTGATCTCATTTTCACTGCCAAATGTATTTACCATGCACATCAGTATTTTCTTGCAAAATATTTTAATTGTAGTCAGTTTAAATTATTTCACCATAGTGCTATATTGAAATATATCATGATAGATACTCGGAAAACCGTCCCCATGAGTAAATTTTAGATGTGTTTGGAAACAGAAATAAGCATTTGTTCAAAAGGACCACTGTAACAACGAAATCAAACATACTTGGCACGGAAGTATAAACATGGCTTCTATGTACAAAAATGTATGAAATAAACCATACACTGATTATACGGATTTGTTTTTGTTCATTATGTAAAGGCGACAAGGACAAATACGATATTGTTGAATATCACTGGAGCGCTTATTATTCCACTACGAAGTTTGAGTAAATTTTAAGTGTTCTTTGTCCCGTTATGAATCCTCGGTCGCATGATTTGTGACCTTTGAATAGGTTCAGGTATGAACATGTTTTAAACGCCATGTATAAAGTTTCCGAAGACAAATTTCTAAAAATGTAATAAGTGCAAGGTTTGTTTTTCTTTTAATCAGGAAACTCGGAAACCGAGAGCAAACAATCATGTTCTTACATATTTTAGTAAGGTTTCCAAATTTCCATTATAACAGGAATTTATTTGTGCTGTTTTTACATTGAACTTCTAACTTTCCACTTTTTGACTTTTTCAAGTTTGGGAAAAGAATTATTTGTTGTGGACCCCCCGGGACACAACTCCTGGGAGTTAGATAGGTATGTTAGTTATGACGCGTCGTCGTCATCTTTTCTACCATAGATTGCTTACGAAAAAAGCCTGAAACAGGTCATTTTGTCACCAATTTTGGAGGTAGAGTTTAATGACTTACAGGCTAGAAAATAATATCAGCATATCAGAAAACATCTCAATATGTCCCAAATAGCATACTGGAACGATATATTTAGTATTAATACGTTTTCGGACCGTCTTTCTCAGTCGTATTTTCACGTGAGACCACCTGCCAGCCTCTCGGGTCGGCGGGAAGAGGAGGACCGCCCCCGTCTCGGCCCGTCGACCAATCAGCGTCGTTCATTCGATCACGTGACTTTCGGCCTTGAACTTGTGAATAATTAATTAGGCGTCGACCAATCAGCATCGTCCGCTGGGTCATGTGACTTCTCATTTACATATCGCCGTCGGGGCCGTCCACCAATCAGCGTCCTCCTTTCGTACCATGTGATACCCGCGTGCTTTGAGCAGGATGAAGATGAACCCGGGCACCATGTTGACCCCGACCTATGCACCCGTATTTAGATACGAAATCGGCCTTCCCCCACGAAAACATTGTACCCAGAGATTCGTGTGGACCTCTATATCAGCATCGCATGGAGTATTTGTCATCAAATGGGGATTTCACTTCGTGATCAAGGAAATGGCGCCGGTCGGATTCATCGGATCGATCGGACACGAAGAGGCTTGACATGATGACAGTGACAGTCTCCTCGGCAGCCCGCCAGGTCGATTCGGGGTAGTCCTCCTCCCCACGCCTGAATATCTGGATTTAATCAAGTTCTACACGTTTAATTATTAATATTTTACGCATATTAACGCATGAAATGGCCTGAAACATGCGTTCATATCGAATGCAAAGACATTGGATCGATTGGACATGAGGAGGCTTGACACGGTAAGCAGGCAGGCCGGGTTGCTCCTCTCAGGCGTTCAACACTGGCAATCTCAAAAATAATTATTTAGACCTTGTTAGGCCTATCAAAATGAAATTCATGTATATATCTATGTTCTCCTATATCTCAGGGTCCTATTTATCATATAGTTTGAACATTTTAGGCCTGGAAAAGCTTGTAATAATATTTTACAGATGGTATGAAAAAATGACTGGACTCAGGCTCAGATAGGCTAGGCCTAAGCCCCCTCCAACACTGTCAATGTATTATGGAGGCTCCGAAAGCAATTATTTATGATCCAAAGATTAACATATTCGAGAAATTGTCACTATAGTGTCATTTTCTCTGACCTACCATCAAAATATTCAATCGGATTTGTAATATGTCTAGGCCTAAGTCACTGTCAGTGTCCGAATAATTCCCTCAATGTTAAAACATAGGCGTCACACTGTCAATACGTTTTATTGAAACCTGGGTCCACAATGGCAAGCATATATGAAATATATGATGGCAGGGCTTCCGCTTACTTGTTGAAACTTGGTTGCCCATAACTGAAAGTACGCAGCTACCAATTAAGGGGAGAAGTTAACAAGATAAATAGAGTAGTGATATCTTTTTGTAGGCAGGCCCTATATCATTTACTGTCCAGAAATCTGCTTGGAAATCACTTTAAAAAAATACGTCTGTCTCAGTATCAGAGATGCCACTCCTGACTGATGAAAAAGTAGGGAAAGTAAGAACACTTTTCCTACTTTTTTCCTAGAAGCAATTATGAGGGAAATAATCTTTAGGAATAGAGATCTGACATTGAATTCGTAATTGAATAGCTTGAAACTAACATAAAAATATTCTAAAACATATTAAAGAAATATAGGAGTAATTTTGGTCTTTGATCCAAAACCACCAAAAAGTAGGAAATCCTACAAAAGTAGGAAAAATGGCATCTCTGAGTATGTAACCAAACCCCAGGGTTGAGATTGTTGATCCATACAAAAATTCGGATTGGGGGTTCTGGTCAATTTTGGCAAAACATGGGCCGATAATCCGCAAATCGACTATTGTACACTAGACATACATGTTACACTCTATCACTATATAGTCTGGGGTCCATAATGAAACACGTCTCTTTTGCTCCTGAAAAAAAAAAGACGGCAGGTTTCGAGTCATTTTGAAAAAGTAAAAATGATTGAAACAACCAGCCTTCAGCAGACCCAGAAACAAGTGAGAAGAGGCAGAGTGGGATTGATACATTTATTAAATAACAATTTTATTATTTCAATAGGAACCATTTGTGGTAATCAAAAACATAAATCAAAATAGGCGGATAAATACTGCTGCCATAAAACCATTAACTAAACGTCTAGAACAATCACATTTCTTAACGTATTTTTTTCATTGTCACTTTGTACGTCTCGTACCACTACAGTTGCTTTGTGCAGTTGTCATTAAATATAACAATAATATTGTGTTTCGGTAAACATACGTACGAATCCATTTATACAGGTGAACTGTATGTTTGTGTCAACAAAGGCAAAATATAAGTACAAACATTACTAAATAAATCAATGTGTGAACGTCTTACGGCCTATCAAAAAATATAACAAATAAACGTTATTCTGAAGTTGATAGACCCATATTACCTATATACATGTCTCCGATAGCGTAGACCCGTATAGACCAGCAGTAAGTACATCATATTTGTTTTCCTAAATTTCTTACGCATGCCATCAAGCGCATAGTAAAAAGAAAACAAGGTCATACATCTTTAAAGGTACGAGGAATCCGTTAACCGTCGAACATTTTACCAGAAAGTTAGCCGCCATAATTAAGCGATAATCATGAAACCTGAAAAAACATTTCAGTTGAATCTCTAATAGTCTCTATCGTTAAATACATAAATACCATATGCTTAATATAAGCTGTCATAGTTCATTTCTGATCAACAGAACATCTTTGTCAGTAATAGGAGTTCCTGAAGATAATAAATATACATTTACATGTAATCAATTGAAAAAACATCACACTGATAAAAGACACTAGTGTAGTGTAGTGGATTCATGCAAAACTGAAATCACCGGGAATGATTCAAAATTAATCATAATATGGCGCATCATAATCTTCTTTAACTTTAATACACATTCACTCTTGACAAAAGTTTTAATTTTTATTAGACCTTTGATACTTCTATCATCTTAGAACTTGAAGTAATTGGTTTCCGGCACACCCAGACGTCTCAGGTAGTTGACCATGTCTTTGTCAAAGGACTTTGTCCCACAGATGAGTATAAACGTGTCTCTGAGATCTTCTCCCAACTCCACCTTCACCAGGTCTTCGTCTAGTCGCTGGTGCCTGACCTCATCACCGTAACGGATGGTTCCTCCAGGGGAATCCTGTCGGGAACAAGCACAGACATTTAACAGTTTTAAAAAAGTGGCAAAAGACATTTGCATACATTTTAGGAAAGAATAAATATTATAAGTGCAAGATGAAAATTGAAATGGAAAAAAAAAAGATTTACGGAGCGTTAGCATATTTCACTGTTTCGTCATACTATTTTCCCCATTTTAAAAGCATCTGGCCAGCGACTTGGCAGGCCTTAAGTCGAATACATAAATGGCACTTTCAATACATGAATGTTACCTCGAATAAATTAATATCCCAAGTAACCATACCCAAAGAGCCCAAATTCCCAACAATTTTCTTGTTCTAAACACCCTCGAGACCTCTAGACACGAACGCGAACAGGGCACTACATATGGGGTAATCCCATTATTTTACAATGCGACAAGATTATTTTTTCGGAGGTTGATTTAAGAACAGTTTTTGTCTTCCGAGACATACAAAACTATAGGTTGGAAAACAGTTGGGGCTGAACACAGTGCACCTTCAGCAACTCTTATATCTTATCAAAACAATGAGCCCAAGTCATTGTGTACATTTTTTTAAATACATTTAATTCACTGCATTAAAAATTACCACTAAATTTATCATCAAAATGTTACAAATTATTGGTATCAGTGACCATTATCATTAAGTATCAAAGTTAAATCTAATCCTGCATTAAAGATAAAAAGTTTCCGTTCTCACCTGACTAAGGAGATAGAGGGCGGAGAAGTTCCAGTAGTCGCTCCAGGTGTTGAGTCGGTCTTTGAGCAGCAGGTCCTGGTAGCGCCTACAGCAGTAGACCAGACGGAGGCGGGTCTCGTCGTCCTCGTCCTCCAGTACCTTAGTGATCACCTGGGCCATGGGCGCGATGCCTGTACCCGCCGCCAGCAACAGCAGGCGTCGCCACTATCCGCAACCAGGAGAAAAACGTTAGTTACATGGATTTTAAAAGCATAAACACACCTTTTGGTGATTTTTGTCTACAATTATAATGAAAGTTCGGTAAATTTGTATTCTGAGATTACTTCATGCTAATTTTGTTAAACAAACACTTCCCTGTTTCATTTTAGATTGTAGTTATAGTTTAATTTGATTTTCCACCTTTGATTTTTCAAAAGTATATGTACTCTCGTAATTTCTCTCTCGGAATACCAATATCGCGTGCAGTACTGGACAATGTTAATTCAAACAATTGGAACAAATATTACTCATTTCTCGTTATGCCCTATGATTTATCCATCAATGGGTCATACTCCTGGAATGCACAAGCTTTGAAGTAAAATAAAGAATATCTTCCTTTTTTCTGTGAGTGTAAAAACAGTTTTTCTTGTTATTTACCGTTACTGCATAGATTTTTTAAAGGAGATTTATTAAGTAACAATTGTCAGGGTTACCCCTGGATTCAGATGAGCTACATGATTTTGTATGAAATAATTATATAGATGAGTGGTATAATGGAATGCACTGCACTTCCTTTTAAAAACGTTCTTACCTTTCTTGGTGTGTAGTGAAGTCGTCCGTAAGGCCCACGCCACTCGACCAGATCCCCCACTTTCCACGTTTTAACATATTGGGACATCTGACCATCTTCATATATCTGGAAAAATTCATATTATATATCAAAGTAATTCATTGTTCTCAAAAATGTCAAATGTCATCTAATAGAATAAGATACCATGAACTTGATGTAGAATGCAATGGAAAATGAATTTTTCTTTCACAATTCAATTAAGTGATATTCCATTTAAACGTATTGCTTACCTTAATCAGGACATCAAAATAACCACGGGCTGTCAAGTCACTGACTGGAGTATACTGTCTTGTGATGGATTTCTGGCCATTTTTCCACCTTCAGAGAAAAAGGGCTATGTAATAACATTGAACGGTAGGTACTTTGTTGAGAACTGTTTTCATTCACGACTGTATATTAGAACACCATTAAATACAATTTATCATCAGATCGATTGAACCTAGACATCTTTCAATTATCAAACCTTTCGTTCGTAACACTCAACTGTTCAATGTGACAAACTAAAAGGCATCGGCCAACAGGGGAAACCGAGTGTAAAACGACAACGGTTTGCACAACATCCGCTACCAATGCAAGCACATTTTAGTATATTTTGTACCAAAGTTTTACCGCATTTTTTGGACATCAGCCAACGTGATGGTGTCAACTTCTAGCTTTGATTCTACGAAAACCATTTCTGGTATCTCACTCCAATGTATTATGTCATTTTACATTTCAGAAAGCAATCCATACTTAACTTAGAGATTTGTGGCTATTTCCAGTTAGTTGAAATAAACAAGAGCTGCCTATATCTTTACCTACCTGAGAATAATGTGTTGTCCAACCTCTAATCCCAAAGATTGGGAGAAATTCAATTTGAATCTGTAGATGTAACTGTCATGCGAATCCTGTTTGATGGATTCAATTTGGAACGTCTGATATTTGGATGTACTGATCACGGATTCCTGTAATGAAAAATGCAATTGCTGTTACAATAGCGTTAAATTTTCACAACATTCACAGCAAACATTGTACAAACCCAAAACCTTAAGGGAACATAAGAAAACGATCATCAATAATCAAAACTGTTTTACTCTAGATGTTTTCCTTCTACAACCTACAGTGTGAAAACAAACACCTTAACAGTAATACACAATGTAGATTAATATTGATCTAAGGAGTCTTACTAAATGTTTCAAATGATGTTTTAATCATGTTTCATACCAAAGAAGAGATAATAATTGTTATATAATTTATGAATACATGTATCTATACTTTTTTGTTACAGTGCCAATAATTATATTCTCACCTGTAAGTCTGACGAATTATTGTAAGTTCCCTCTCTGATTTTGCGGCATTCCTCCTCCCACTGTTTGACTTCTTGGTCATAGAGGTCAAATACACATGGAGTACAGCCGGTACCACAACAGTCACTCTGTAACGGTTCTTCGGGTTTCTCCGGGAGACACAGTTCAGAGGTAGAACAGTTCTGTGTACAGTTTTGCTCAACTGGGTCAAAGCTAGGGTCACTCGTTTTCAACATATCGGTCATTTTGGTAATATAAAACGTTTACAAAAAATGATAAGAATAAATGGTATAAAAAATGTCAATAAACGGTGGGTAGGTATAAATAGAAAAATAAATGAACAGAAAAAAAAACGAGTGTACAAAATAAAATGTTAAAAAAAATGGCAGTTATAACATTTAGGCTGGATTTCTAGGTGACAGGTTTTGGTTGAGGTTTCGATTTATCCGCATCCATTCCGTACTGTAGACATGTCCACCAAGAAAAACCTTCCTCTGCTCTATATTTTGTGGATATTTGATTTGCCACAACCCCGTCGGTCTTTTGGGTGACTTGGTTTGTAGAAGATGTATTCGAGTTATTATTTACATTCAAACCACACTCGTCATCTAATTTACGTTTTCTGGGCAAACCTAAAATAAAAGGTATGACATTGTTATTGTGAATATATGATTATCTACTATTATATTTTGACTGAAAAAGAGTTAGAAGTTGAACATTGAACACAGGTATTGGGAAATTAAATAAATTTCCAACCTGATTGTTGAGGAAACAATACGGGGAATATTGTGATACCACTAGATCCCCTATAGATCCATAATTACTACAATAGTATACTATTTCTTTTTCCGTGTAAGAAAAATAGGTGTTTCACTTCACCTAATCAAATCAAACGATCACTCTTAAAAAAAATCAGTCATCAGAATGTAAATTGTAATGATCAAATTAATGGCAATTTATAGAAAAAGAAGAAAAAAATGAGCACCAGCTGCAGCTTCGTATAACTAGTATATGAATATTATTCAACCTCAGCCTAAAATGTATAGTTACAATCATATTCAGAGAAAGAATGCCCTTATGCCCGCATTGACTATGTCACTAGCCTTTGTCATGTGCCCCACCCACCACGAAATCTAAAATTAGTAAAAAGACTTGTGACATATGTTATGTGTCTTAGCATCTGTCATGATTCTACGTTAACAAATCCATTCACCTATGGTTCAAATATACAATACTAAGATGAGTAGCGAGCTCATTATTCAACCTTCTTAAAGAAAACCGCAACGATATGTCCCTGTTAAAAACAAAACGTGCTCTCAGGTGTTCCCTCCTGTTCAAGGTTGAAACCTTGTATTATCGTCCACACCAAAACTGATTGCCTTTGATTCCAATCACACAACAAAGTTAAGGGTACAATATCTGTTCAGATATGAGAACTTACCGTTCAGATGTGGCTGTTGAGTTGCCATTTCTTAACTTACGTTTAAAAGAATACAATCTGGATAATTTGTATTTGCAGAAATCAAATCTGGCCGACCAACTGTACACGTGGCGACGCCTAGCGGAAAGTCTCTGAAACATTAGCTGAAAAGTAAAATTTATGAAAACAATAACGGAATGGGTCAAATATAAAATTATATACAATTTTGAAAAATAAATACCAAACATTGAATATATTGACATCAGTTGTTAATACCAATGTATTAACAAGTAGTTAGAGCTACTATTTGTATCAAATCTTTCTCATTATGCTATTATAATATCTGCCGTTTCCTTTTGATTGTGAGATTTGTATTTTCTACTCACCCATTCCTTGTCTGCTCGCTTTACCCCTATTTTCGGCTACTGCGCTCCTCCCAGTGGTGAAGAAAAACAAGGGAAACAGGTATTTTGGGCATATTATCCGCGTTGCTATATGTTGTATTAAATATATTGAAAAGTATTTGTCCTCTATGTAGATACAGAATGGCTTATTTTGTTTCGTATAGGTGACAAACAGCATTGGCGAGTCCCGGCGGACTGACCACGTTGTCACCCAACTCCCAAGTCTAAGACTCTCTTGGGCCTAGGGCTGGACTGATTGTACTGTACAGTAGAGTGGTTTCTTTTGGTTTATCCACAGAACCAGGCGTCTCAGCTAGTACTAAGGGTTTGGCATAGTTGTATTGCCAACAGAAATATGAAAATGGCTCCGTACATTTCCATTTTGAGGTTTGTTTATGTCAGGCCGCCCCCACAGGAGATGTTATGTATGTCTATGACAGGAGTCACCACAGGGCAGACCATCACCATCTGACCTTTTTAAGGGAGATAGGATGGAATGGATCCTACTGATAAATACTGACAGTCATGACATTGTTAAAAGTTAAAATTTCCCCATACAAAATCTAGGGTTGCCACTGGTCAGGGAAAAGTCAGGGAAAAGTTTGTTTTTTCAATCAAGGTCAGGGAAAAGTCAGGGAATTTTGGAATTGGTTAGGGAAAACCTGAATTTTAAAAAAGGTCAGGGAAAATTGACCCTGGTCAGGGAAAAATGGAATTTCCAAACCCATGAGTGAACAGCTGGCCAACTTTGACACTCTCAAAATCTGTGTATTTCTGGTTGTCATAAAAACTAACAAAAGAATTTTGTAAATTATGGCATCCTGATTGGCATGTTGGGATTTTAAGGGCCATTGATGTGAGCCAGGAGCGCAGCCTTGGCTGTAGACAGGAGTTGCCAAGAAAAAATTAAGGTAGGAACCTTCAAAACACAATAATTGTGTTTTGAAGGTTCCAGCCTAAATTGGCGGAAAGGACTGTTCTATGGGTATTTCGAGGCTGTTTATTGAAAGGATTTTCTTATCTTATTAGTCAGGGAAAAATGAAATTTGTCAGGGAAAAGTCAGGAAAATGTCAGGGAATTTGGACGTCTCTGGTAAGTGGCAACCCTGAAAATCTAAATCAATTTCTAGTATCTACAATACATTTCCCTATTAATTAAATACCTTTAGTAGACCGTTTCCTCTTCTTTGCTCCAGTTTTCCCGCACTAACCATAGGAAATTCAATGTTTATAGATAATGCACAGAAAAATCAAATAATTCACCATTTGATACGTGATTAAAGTGAAAAACAGGCGTGTAAAAACATTTTTGGAAAAAAAAAATTAAATTCAAATATTTTTTAGTGATAGCCCTGCTCCTTTACTTTTGGATGTTGTGTTGCCAGTTTTCGTGCACTGATGAAATTTTCGCGCAGTTTTTTGTCATTTTTTTTCACATTTGATATGTGCAAATATAAGATTATTATATTTGAAAAAAAAACGTCAACGGTAAATCATAAGATGTACATGTGTATTTCTATTAATATCTGATGCTGAAATCTCATTTGGCTATCTATTTCATGAATAATACCGACTTCAGGGATGTGTTGTTGTCCCATAAGACTTAAATGAAGAAGAAATCATTATTAGGTAAAGAATGTGCTTTTCTTGTACTTTTCAGAAGGAAAGAGGGACATTAATTCCTCTGAAATTCCTCTGAAAAAAAGACAATGCATCAATTCTTGGGTTATTTTGTTTTCAGAAATATCTCTTCACGGCATATGACAATCTGATTGAAATTTTCTCCATGTTTTTGTTGAAAAAATTATGGAAAAATCGGATATTCCGGAAAAGTATGTGAGAAAAATGCGCGAAAACTGACAACAGCCTGAATTTGTGTAATTAGTTTTCACGCAGGGGTCTAATTTCTAAAATTATTATGAAATAAGGGGTTTCAGATGTTTAAATGATCATAAATCACTTTAAAATAATATCTACGATATGTTTGTTATGTGAATGAGATTTCTTGTTGAAAAATGAACTTACAATCACAATTTCAGAAAATATTAACTTTACAAGGGTCCTGCCGTGTTGACCGATCACATGGACATAGATACATGTTTTTGGCTTTAGAATAAATGAATATACACAGAATGTCATAAAAAAATTAAATTGACTCCATCGCACCGTTCTTTTTGGTATGGGAGTAAAAAAAAAAATACACATGTGAAACAAATAGAAAAAATGCGTCCATGAAAATGCGTAAAATGTGCGAAAACTAGAGATGCGCGAAAACTGGCAACACTAAGTCATTTCTATCGAATTTTAAAATGATTGAAGGCGCACCCCTTTGGCCCAGACCAAATGCACAGATTAAACATGTTCAAAAATTATCCTTGAATTACAGGGTTTTACAATGTCGGTACTTCTTGGTGTTACGGACTCAAAGGTCGAAGATGAACAATGGACAGACTGGAGTACAAACAAAATTGGTGGGAATCCGGTAAGTCAAACTTAGCCAATTCACTTTCACTTAAATAGAGCACGATCCTTTTTCTTGACGCAAGATAATGCAGTGGCATATAATATCTACTTAACAACTGTAGCTAGACTAATACAGTAACCCAGATGATCATAGATATTTATATCGAGACTGGGGTTTATGGAGATGTAGTATAACTGAATTCCCCTAGCATTATGCAATGCAATATGTGTTGCGACTAGTATGGTAATTGCCTGTGAAATAGTGGCAAGTTTTGGGGTTACTTTCAGTTTTTGTGTCATTTATATTTCTGCTACAGTGTGTGTATACAAATAAACTCCACTGTAGTAGGCCCTATGAATTGTGCATGGGATTAACTGCTCCCAGCAATGTAGTAAATCCGTCAGTTTGTTTGTAGATCGTGCAAAATAGGAACTATGGATTCATAGTTGCCATCATCAGAACACTCAAGTCTCCAAGTATTTTTTCCATAAAAAATTGTTGTACATTTATGAACAGACTGAAATATCTTGAGAAAATTTCATATTTGATGATCAAAGTCAGCTGATATTCCAGTAAGATTGTTACTATTAGTAATATAATTCTTTTTTCCTATCGAACTAATAAGGATTTATGATTTTCTTCCTAGAATTCCCTGCCTGAAGTTCCCATCTCTGTGCCTCGGTGTTCCCTATGTGGCCGGCCGTGCCCGCTCATAGTTCAGATCTACTGCCCGCTTAACGGCTCCCCGTACCACAGGGCACTTCACGTCTTTGCGTGTAGCAACAAATCCTGCTGGAACAAGGCAGACAGGTATACTCAATTATTTTAATTCATTTTTTTTGTTACACTATAATGATGTTATTTAACAATTGCATAAAACTATGGGGATATTAGAAATGGGTACTTTGTTCCTTTCCAATAATTATTTTTACGTGTAGATTTATAACTTGAATGCTGAAGTTTACAGAAGTTCTAACTGGGTTCCCACGTAGGTCTTAAAAGGTCTTAAAGGTCTTAAATTGATTTTCTCAAATTTAAGGGCTTAAAAAGATCTTAAATTTGACAGTTTTGTAGCTAGAGGTCTTAAAAAGGTCTTAAATTGAATTTTTTTGAGTTCTAAGTTAAAATGAAGTAACAATGAAAACTCCAAATCCAAACAAGTACACTTCCTTGAAATTTAAATCATATGGGGCCTATTCCAACATTTCTCTTTGCACGCAGTCAATAGGTCTTAATTTTTCCAAATCTTGGTCTTAAAAAGGTCTTAAATTGATTTTCAATTTCAATGCGTGGGAACCCTGTCTAAGTAAACTAGATTTTTTTTACCTTCACGGTATACTTCTGTTTCCAGCTGGACTGTCCTGCGATCCCAAACACTAGACAAAGCTGCCTCCCAGAAGAAGTCTTTGACCGTTGAATCTAATTTAGACTGGGGCGATGGGGCCGATGACTGGGGCGACCCAGGCGACTCCGAACAGACAGCGATGGCCACCACCGACTGGTGCGACTCTGCTGACGACTGGGGGGATGAGGAGCCTGAACTTTCAGTGACAGATAACACTACTTCGACTAAAGAACAACAAATGAATGAGGATCTTGACAAACAGGCAGAAAGACTAGGGAAAATGGTATTGAATGAAAAGTGCCAGGTTGGAAATGACGTGACACCTGACGTCATTGGTGACGTTGGTGATGACGTCAGTAGAAGTGGTGAGATGGGCGGTGAGGGTTGTGAGGTAGTGGAAGATTGTATTGCAGAGAATATGGTGGTTCAGCCCATATCCGAGAACTTACAAACACTGCTAAATGTACCCGGTAATCATGAGCAAAGTCCCACGGCAGAACCACATGGGGACGCCGAAAAAGGTAAGTGAATGCTAACGAATGGAGTTTATGAATAAGTTATAATAATATATTACGATAAGGGAAGAAATCATTGCAAAACCAAATACTGAATTTCTGATTTCAGATTGGTTCTGTGAATTTGGCTACTTACATCCAGATAAGGGATGAAAATGAAAACAGAATTTGGTTCAGTCGAACCTTAACCAGGGCAACCAATAAATATAAATGAAAATCTTTAGATACGAATGCCAGCAATCTGGTTTTTATTTTTTATCTTTTTATGATATTTTTGTACATTTTCTAGACTTTGTCGCCTTTAAATCAATTGAGTTGTTAATTAAATGAGTATGTAACATGGTTCCCTTAGTCCATCGCCCAACTAATGATATTCAAAACATTCTTTGACTAGATGCCGCTACACCTGTGCTAGAGTCCTATTACATCAACGTGTTTGAGGCGCCCTCAAGTGAATCTTCTGGGAACTATGAACATGAGAAACGTCTCCTGACGTCATACGTTAGACGGGAAGGTGTCGACCTTGACCTTCTCCTCGAGGGTCACACGTAAGTTACGTCGGGGTAAATTAAAAATCTAAACAGTTTTGTTGCAATTATATTGGTTAATTCAAGACATTAATTACCTCAGGTAACAGTACGAATGGAAAAGGTAAATATAAAACTGAAATACGCATTGACAGGCAATAGTTACTTATAGTAAGTAAGTAAGTTTATTTCGACTAATGTAAGCATTACATTCATGTCACTGAGGTAGGCGTTGTACAATTTGATAAGCATTTTTGACAAAAGTACAAATAGATTCAATGGCATTGTCTTCGTCTTCTTTTTTACATGTCAAGCGTAGGTCTAACACAATGATAATCTTTTCTTTTTCGGAAAGCGTATTATAAGAATGAACGTACTTGCATAGTTTGTTTTCAAATATTGTCCTGTTTGAACTCAGGTCACTGTTTTTACAATGAAATAGTACATGCGATACAGTTTGTATGTTGTCACACTCTTTACATAATGAATCTTCTACTTTGTTGTTTCTAAAGCTCCTGTACTGGCTGTCAGAGGTACAATTTGTATCGATTCGCATTCTTGTAAACATATTCCTAATGTTGGCTGACTGTATTTTGGACAGGTACTGTTTTGTTTCATAGAGGTTTGAATGGTACATACTATTAAGTATCTTGCATTTGGCATAGTTTACATAATTGTGACAATACGCGTCAAAGGACTGGATATACATGTCCTTAAGTCTAGCAGTTAAGAGTTGTTTTAATGATTTTTTCTCCCATATTTTTTGTTGTTGCCAGATGTTTCCTAATCCAATATGCCACAAAAGGGTTCGGATGTTTTGCAACCATGGATGATAACCTTGTTTCATAGAGTTAAATGCTTTGTTCAGGAGAATGCTTTCGCTGCCTTGTTCTAATCGTAGCCAATATAGGATGCCTAATAGAGTTGATCTTATTTGGAGAGGGTATCTCTCTAATTCACTGAGAGCTAGCTTGGTACTTGTATATTTAGAGACACCTAAGGCAAACTTACAATAGTTGGAGTGCAGCCTTTCTACAGCATTTGGCATTTCATTTTGTATTTCCTCAATAGTGAAGGTCGCTGGAGATTTCATAAAATTACTGACAATCTTGATCTTATCTGATATGTTTTTTACTGTGACTGATACATTGTGATGGTCTCTCATATGTCTGCATGTTACAATTTCCATATGTTATACCGACTGATTCTAGACATTTGTATGTAGCACATCTTATATCTTTGGTGTCAAACATCTCACCTGCGAGTTTTAAAGTGCAGTTGCTTGAGGGTATTCCCCATATGGGACAACCATACAGAAGGATAGGCTCTATTTGTTTATCAAATAACGAGATTGCTAAATTGGTGGAGACATTTAGCGTGGTACTGATAGCTTGTCTTATTGCGCATGATGCTCTTTTTGCCTTTGTTACTCAATCATTAACCATTTTTGTAGTGTTCCCATTACTGGATAGCATGAGTCCAAGGTACTTGTATGTCTTAACACATTCTAAGGTTTTACTACCAAAATGGAGATTGGGCATTTTGGGATTGCCTAGTGACATAACCATCACATTAATTTTTTTTACATTCACATTCAGATGCCACTTACTACAATAATTGTTTAGCTTATCTAGACAAGTTTGCAGACCATCGGTACTTTGGGATACAATTACTAGGTCATCTGCCCAAGAGAGAGAGTTAAAGTGTTCTTGATCAAGTTCTACAGGGTCACATGTCTTGTCAAAGATGTCATGAATATCATTTTGAAAGATGTTGGATAAGGTCGGACTTAATGAACACCCCTGTTTCACGCCTGTCGTAGACTCAAACTCATTGGTTATCCCCCTATCAGTATTGATACTGTAGCGGCAGTTAGTATGTATACATGGATTTCAATATGCTGTAGAACTTCCCTGTAATGCCGCATTGAAGTAGCTTGTACAGTAGGAACTGTCTGTTTATGGAGTCAAAGAATTTGCTGAAGTCAATGAAAGCGATATATAGCTTCTTTTTCTTTTCCTTTATGTACTTTTGGAAGATGGTATTCATTATCATAATATTGTCATCTGATCTCCTCTTCTCCATAAAGCCATTTTGATTGCATTTCCAGAAGTCCTTATCACTTAGGTGTTTTGTTAAGCAGTCATTCAAGATCTTAAAGAATAGCTTGCTGATGCAGTCAGCAACGGCAATACCTCTATAATTTTCAGGTTGATGTATGTCTAATCCTTTGTGTATTGGGATTATAAAGCTTGACTTCCATGGTCCCGGGTATTCTCCCGAGCTTAGAATGACATTAAACAAATGGGCTATGCCTTGGTGTAGCATGTCACCTCCATATTTTAGCATTTCATTATTGATTAGGTCTGGTCCCGTTGATTTACTATTCCGTGCTTTTTTAAGAGATGTGGTTAGTTCTGCCAATTTAATTTCATAGTCTAGAGTTCCCTTTTCTGCAAATTTTTCAATAGTGGACAGACAGTTATCTACATAATCAAGGTGTCCTCTATCAGATATCTTTGTGCTTTTAATGTTTAGCAGATCTTTAAAGTAGTCTATCCAGCCCATGGAACTGATGTTAGGCCTTTCCGCTAGGCTTTTCTTAGTAATTTTCTTGACAGCTGCCCAAAATTGTCTCGGATCCTTTGACTCAAGCTCTGCTAGCTTGTGTATTCTATTTGACTTGCTAAGGTTTAGCATGTAGTATTTCACTTTTCTGTATTTATGAATCTATATTGCCGCAGATATAATCAGTTCAATTGTTTTGACTGACATTGACCAACAATGTCCGGCAAGCCCTACCGAAATATACCTCTCTCACTCGAATTTTTAAAATCTGCTAAGTTCAAATTAGAACCAACAAACAAATTCTGTTCAAACATCGTCACGGTACCCTTGGTTCATCAATTTTATTTTATAGGTCATCAGAAGGGGGGAGCGGGAAGGAGGGTTATGAGAAGGCTGCAGCCAAACACGGAGACAGGACCTTTCACAAGTTTACCAAACATCTCCAGACGTGTCCACAGCAGGTCATAAGGTAAGGACCTAAGTGTGTTAGCAAAGGCCATTGAGAGCCCTATGAAAATAGTCTCCAGATTAGTCAATCAGACACCTACAAGATAATTATTATTTTAGACGTTATATTCCAATTGGTCCTTTTTTCAAATAATTTTTTATTTAAAATAAATTGTATGATAATTTTTGAAAAGTATTATCACGATTCCTCTACAAACAAAAGGCCTAATTTTTTCTTTCTTTTTACTATTAATAAAATAATTGTGCTGAAGGCACTTTGGCGATGTGCAAGTAGAATGTCTAGATAGTTCACAGAGTGCTTCAGTAATCATTAGCAAAATTTTTATACTCATACCACTCGCTGTTTATACCAGATGATAATATAGATGTCCAAGGTATGTTTATGGCCAAGTCGATACCACATGGTAACGTTTCTGATTCAGGTACATGTACGGTGGTGACCCGATCTACATCCGACCCCCCGGCCAGCCGACTGTCCCCCCGTGCCCGGACTGCGGCCAGCCCCGGGTGTACGAGTTACAGCTGATGCCCGCTCTGGTCCCCTTACTCCTCCTATCACACAACCAAGGTCAGTGAAGCTTGTGTTTACCATTTAGATAAATTGTTTATTAACATCTTCACGTATATGTTTCTTTCAGACTGGTAAGTGGTTGATAACTATATGAATAAACATTGGTGTTTTATTGTGGATTTAATATAGAGAATATTGAAATGCTATTGACGCTTAAACATCTCAGTGGACATTATCAAGGGTATCCATTTTAGTGTGACTTATTATCTTCGGAAATTACAGAAACATTTCGAAAATACATCGATCTTGTACACATTTTTTGTAACCAACAAATTTATTACATTTAATTGGGATGCCTCATTCTAATCAATTATGCGCTCTCTACTTGAGCTTTTACTGATATGCTTCTTGAATGAGTTAGTTTTTACTGAAACTTTCAGTAAATTTATTATAATTTTCAGTTTGTTTATTGTTGGAAAAAAAGATAATTGTATTTTACAAAATTTCACTTTTCTTGAAATTTATATTATACCCCTGTAGGGCAAGCGGCTGAGTTCGGTACGGTCATCATCTACACGTGCAGACAGAGCTGTTGGTCAGACCAAGTGCCCACCCCACGTTCTGAACACCTCATCGTCCAGGCCGACCCAGATACGCACCTCTTCAGATAACATAGATAATATGTATTAATGGAGTTTGAATATTATTGGGTCAAAACATATCAGTGTTATTTGCAATTCACGAATGCCAAATTGGGCACCGTATGTTAAAGACTGACATGTTAGCTTGTCGAATAGAATATTTTTTTCACCTGTCGAATAGAATATTTTTCTATTTGACAGCAGTTAAGAGGGTGGGTACCTCTTAAGGCGGTGGTGTGAGTTGATAATGTCGAATACTATTTCACTCTGATTCGTCAGAAATTGGAGATGTCTCTTCAGGTTATCATTTACTCTGAAATATGTCAAAATCATACCTCAATTAATATTTGCAAAAAACTTGAATACATCCATATCCATTTTTTTGATAAACATTAAGGGGCTATCTTAAAATTGGGGTTACATAGCTAATATTATATCGCTATACATAGAGTGAGGCGAAGATGTTAGAAAGATACTTTATGAAGTAGGAAATATTGGTTGCAAACAATGTATGTATTAGGAAATATAATCTTTGAAAAATACCCAAATGTTGCTCATCCCCTTTTAAGTTTTGAATGATAATGAAGAATCTTTTATCAATAATATATATTTCTGAAAGTAACACTAGCAGTCTTACTAAGTATACACTTCGTTTTAAAGTTTTATTAATAAAAATTGAACAAAACAAAACGTCTTAACAATTGATTTTAATATATTTATTTCTATTCATAATGTAAATGATATAGATACATAAAAATATTTTGCACGAGACAAAATTATAACCAACATTCTAGATAAAGGTTATGATGGACGGTGTAAAGAACGAAATGGTACTAAATAGGCTACTACTTTGATATCACAGTATCCTTTCGAAATGGACTGAATAAATATACAAATATCTACGTACACAGAATTTCTTTAATGAAAATACACGATATTTAAGACTTAGGATTAGCCTTGTGAGTAAGTGCGGACGGAATCTTGATTTCATCTACGAAAAGCTGCATTATCACGCCATGCCTAAGTTGGTACGTCACTTTACCGATACATGGTACACAGCCAACTTTAGTATTGACCTGAAAAAGGAATGAAAATCAATTATGTGAAAGTATCTACTGAATCTTAAAAATTACAAATTGAGAAAAGTAATAACGAATTTTTAATCCAGCGAAATGTTGGCACGAGTGTGGTTGCACACAGATATTTTACTGAAAGGAAACGAGTTTGTTTTAAACTATAAGATCTTGATATAGTATAAAACATTTCAAATAATATTTATATGATGATTCCTTTACCTTGGTACTGGCGGGCCTTTCCCCGTGTGCGCGATGCTGGAATATAAAATATAAAGCCTAAGTAAAGATATATTGTTTTCCTACAACCTTCCTTAAATATATGGAGCAAATTTCTTTGAGTCCCCTAGGGCGCCTAAAAAAATTGTCTTCCTTAAATATGTGTTTATGTTTTGACTATTCACATCTCCCATGATTCTACCATCTTCTAAAATGAGTTTCTTTTATGCTCAAGCATTGATATAATTTGTATTGTCCTTACTGAAAACTTATTTTTAGAAATTGAGGCTGTTTGGGATTGGACGTGCCACAATTACATTAGATTCTAGCGGTTATTTTTGTAATATGTTGAAGTGCTCCTTTTCATTTACGGAAATATATTAATTTTCCTAGGTGCCTTAAGTACTAGTGAACTACTCTTTTTATATATATATATAGTAAACATTTATAACTCACCTCTGTTGGGAGGCACACTAAAGTCCGAGTCGTAGTCGGTGTTGGGGGCTGCCCACCCCGCCCCCTGCAGGCTGAGGGCCGTACTACGACCATCATCGTCGTCGTCATCCTGAGAGGGGCAGAAAGGGCATAACAGAAAGTTAAGGCTCTTACCACATAAGACATGGATATATTTATTGAGTTTTAAATTATATATGTTGTAGGGATAGAAAAAAAAAGTCTTTTTTGTAGAGAAAAAGGTGTGTACCTTGCCCGTATTTTGCCGTGTCATTTTGGGTGGTATGTTTCCACGTCTATATGATATATACATGTATAGCTAGGGAGAAAATATTCATTCAATTTCCTAAAATTATTCTTTCTTAATGTAAAGTTTTATATGGAAAGTAAACACAAATCGGGCACATTTTACTGGGTGTAATTATATTTGTAATTTTAAAGGAGTGTGATAAGTTTTCTACTTGTTCCAGCAGAAAAAAATTCCTAGTCTGTAGTAGACATGATTTAGAAATTTCTAGATGTATTTTATAAGATCCAACCCAGTACTCAGAAGACAGCCCGAATCTACAACTTATCATGCAAGCGTATTGAAATAAGACCAGTTAGCCCCACATCAAAATTGCTTTCCACTTTGATGTACATAAATAATGCAGTCTGTCTGCATTTCTGAACTCTAGAAACGGATTTTGTTTCAAGCTTAGCTGTCGGAAATGAGTGGCATGCGTGTTAAGTTTAAGCGTTAAGCACCTTGTCACGTGCAGTAGAGGCGGCTTCAGGTGTCATGAAGGTGACCTCCTTCTCCGGGGTGTCCTGTTTAAAGGACACGGTTAAGGTTAAAAACAACAGATGTCCTGTTTAAAGGACAGGTTATGGTTAAATACAACAGGTGTTCTTCTTAAGGGACGTTGTGCTGGTTGTAAGAGTTGGGACCGATCATGGAATAAGGACAACTTGAGAAGAAATGCCCTTGTTTTAGGATATATGTTAGTCCCCTCAGTGCAAAACGGTTGTATCGCCTTGTGTTAAGAGTGTTGATTATAACCTTTTTGCACTAAGGAGAGGAATTGGTGAATATAGGGGTGATCTGCTTAAGGGATGATTAATTTAGGAATGAGTGCAGTGTTTCAAAGTAAATAGATTTCAAACGAAAGCTCAATTTGTGTAATTATCTTCAATCTTGGCAAAAGGTAATTAACTTTTCTTTTGAAATTAACGTACAGAAATCTAGGGCTAAAAAACATGAACTACCTCGATAGTGTTAGGTGCATGGGGTTCCAAATATCAATGTCGATCCAAAGTATAAGAGTCTAGTGACTATAGAGACTCACATAAAATCATGAATCGACCAAAATAGTAATTCTTAATTGTCAATGTCAATAAATTATATTTCTAAAACACATGGCGCTACAAAAAGGCACGGAACCACGACATGGATTGAATGGAGGTTAACTCTATGTTAGTACGTATCTAAATATGCGGGCTATATCTTGGCGGGTTGTTACACTGGCTGTGGTACCTCACCCACTCACAAAACTATGAACAATACTGAGAAAATAATTTGCTATTCAAAATAAAGATTGGAAAGAATGAAGTGGTGTTCATGTTGAACTGCGTTACGAAGCATAGACTTGCATGCAAACTGATACTATATCAAAACGCATGCGTTTGATGCGATTAATGGATATAGATCTAATCATATTTATTGGATAAAATCAGACCTGATTTTCCAGATAATACACATTGGCACTATAAAAATTGCTATTACATTTTCCTTGCATTTCTTAGAATGTAGTTCCGAAATTCCACAAAATATACTGTACTATTTCATGAATCACACTTCTTCTTACAGAGTTATGCCTGTATTCCACAGACCGATTTTATTGCCGATTTTGAAAAGCAGCAGTGGGAATAATACTAGTGCCACATCTCACATATATAAGATCTTCTTGCAATATCATTAGAAAGTTATGGTATGGTAACTCCCTTTCAAATGTTATACCGGTATATGATCTATTATTTCATGCCAGATTTTCTTCTTTTTTTGGGGGAGGGGGGAGGGGGGGGGGCGGAAATCAAAGAAATGCAAAATCAACAGGGTCAAAATCGCTATGTGGAATACAGGCTTTAGTTATAACCCCCACCATGCCGAGTACTTTAGATCGTGTACCTGGTAAAACCGGGCATCATAACTCTGGCTAACGAAGAGGTACCCGGTAGAGAACTGAGGGGGCAGATCATCCTAATACACAACAACAGCCACAGTGTCACAACAAACAACAGACAGAGAGAAAGTAAAACACGTACAAACAAAAACAAAAGAAATAGATTAGACACAAAAGCCACCAAAGTATGAACAACTGTGAAGATGGACAAAACTGTGAGTACATGGGGGAACATTTGTTACATTTGATCTTATTCTATTGTGAAGAAATGTAGTGGTTGAGTGTCCCCCTTTGTGCAAAATGTACAAAAACAACAACAAACAGTGATCTTAGAGATGGTAGAGTTAATACACTTAAAGTTATGCTAGATTTTCACACAAAGTTTCGCAGGTTTTAGAAATCAAGTCTACCTCTTCTTTTCTTCCCTCTACCTTTTCTTTATCAACTGTATTTTTCTTTGCCTTTAAATGAATAAAGAAACGTTTTAGAATAAAAAATGTGGTTCATATTAGTTTATGTAACAGGTTTGGAATGGATCAAAGAGTGTGGCAGCTTACGGTTGTACCGTTTTTGGAGACTCAAAATCAAAGTGTGAAGAACATCCAGTGAACTTTTGACTGACGTGAAAATTTGAAACAAACAAACAAAAATAACCCTCAGAAAACAGGTGAAATGGGAAGGGAGTTTGTACTGAAGAATGTAAGTGTTTGTGTAGAACATGTACTGTACTAAATTGTCACCTTTGATTCTATGTTCTGCTGTAATAAAAATACTTTGAATAGTTTTAAAGGTTTTAATGTGCAGTTTTTAGCGGGGACAATTAATAACCAAAGACAAGACGATGGGTTTATATTTGCATGCAACTACCAATATATCTATGAAACTAAACATTTGCATGTATGCAGTACAATCAAAAATATTATAGCTACACTTCTTTGTAGAATCGTTGGTGCAATCATTTAATTGACGTAATACAAAAAAAAATGGGGTAACGTAAACTAATACATTCACAATATAAAGTCTGTTTATACCGTAGAATTCCAGTCTGAGTCAAACTAGAAAACAATACACGCATAAACTATTAATTCTCGATTAAATTTGTGCCAAAATATTCCCAATTTACAGAAAATCGAACAATTTTTATGCTCCCATGTTTCAGCTCAGAATTGCGCAACATAATAAAATAGGTAACAGTATAGTCTAGGAAAGATTAAATGAATATTTTTTTTTTAATCATATTCAGTAATTGATAATTTTGACACAATAAATGTTCTGTAACAACAATACAATGTCATGTATAAATTTTCACCAAGCTTCCATCCTGATCTACACAAAAGCGCGCATTCTATACTGCCCAAAAAACATTCTTTTATACACTTAAATTGTTTGTTGTTTTATAAATAATTTTTCAAAACAATATATGTAAGCTGACTCTACCTCATCGTCGGTGAGGCCCACACCTTCAGTCCAGGTACGGTTAAATGACCCGTGCCCTTTCAGTGAGTGGGCCGAGGTGGTGGTATCAGTACTCTGGAAAACGTCCACCGTGGCCCGCAGGTTAGACTTCTTGGGTCTTTCTGCAGGTTCAGCGCTAAAAAAAAACACACAAAATTTTTGTGACGGATTACAATGATTGTTTTTATGATTTTCCGCTGGTGCTTGGTCACAGAAACTATCATTGAAATCAAGTAGAGACACTTTGAATAAATTAAAAAAAAGAAAGAATAGAGGTAGTTCGAGCTTTTGATTGAAACACTTCACTGACCACACGTGATTTTAAGGAGCTCTCCAAGCAATATTAAACTACAGTATAAATTAGGGACGCCTGTAGGCATCTCGCTTGAAAAAGCGACGTTTGTGGTAGGCTTGCTTGGGAGCAATCTCTTAAACCAAATCAACAGTAGATTCGATGTTTCTTCCACAATAATTTTAAATCTGCAGGTATAGAAAAATATTGGTGAAAGCACTGATCATAGGGACAAATAGAATATTGTTGTTACCTGAACATTGGGCGACCCTTGGACGGAACGCCACTGGATGCAAACATATGGCGACCCTTCTTGGAACTTGCGGTCTCAGCTGAAAATGTCCAAATAAAACATTTATAACGACGAAACAGGGAGACACATTTAGAAATGAAAGGATAAGGACTCAAAGTAAATAGTTTATCATTCGTTCGTTCGAGCAATGAAGAAGATGGATAAATTTTGTAATTTTGTAAGCCATCGTCTGTCTATGAGATTATTGTTTACGGTATTGTCAGAGACGATTTAATCCAATTATCTAATTAATCTAATTATTTTATTAATACAAACTATATTTCATCATGGCCAATGTTTAATTTTGTTTCTGTTAAATAGAAAATCAAATAATCATCTGATTTCTTGATTAAATATATGAGAACAAAGTAAAGCTGTCTCACTGTCCGAGTCTGTGTTCTGCCACACAGGCCGCCTCTGAAATAAAATTGTTTAATTTATAAAAACTATTCCAAAAACATTAAATTTTGTTTATTATGCAATATATACATGTGTATCTGTTTTGAAAGAACAGTCATATTGTACAAAATAATCTATTAATTAGAACAATTTATAAAATGATACAGAGGATTTGCTGCAGATGTACTGAAATCATTATAAAATTATTCATCTCGCCTTTACTTCTTTTCGTTTAACAAATCTTTTTCTTTTCTTATCATGAATTTTGACTTCTTGACTCACCGGGCCAGACACCTGGGAAACACTCTCAAACTCGTCGTCGGAAAGTCCTGGACTCTGACGGGCCGCTACATAAATTGTAAAAGCAAAAATATTAAAAGAAAGTTAATCAAATCACAAGAAAATACTCCTGAAAAATGATCGATATGTTATTTTGTGTAGAAAAAAAAAGTATGCAGATGAATCTGAATATTTCAAATAACTATTCGAGTATCGATAATTTAAGATGTAATAAAACTATTTTGAAAATCGAGATGGACTGTTCTTCTTAGAGGATTCGCTGTAAAAATAGGATCTGTAAATTAATACAGATGACCATCAAATCCAATGTCCCAGAGGGCATGAGCACACCATGTCACAAGCCTTGGGGAGGTTTTATTTTTGGTTTCTTGATAACTCCCCGAGGGGAGTGGGCCGATCCCGGAGGTACTGCAATACCGGGCCAACCCGTGGCGGTGGAGGAGTAAACCCCTGAGCCACCGCCCAGTTCCAAAAATCAGTTTAATATCATAGTGGTGCATGCACCACGTATCAGATATTAAGCTGATAAGAACAGATACTACACTTTGATCTTAGCCAAAAGGCCGAGAAGCGATACCTAACACTTGCCGAGACACGAACCAGTCAAATTGGTTTCCATACAAAAAAGGTGTCTTAGTGAGTTAGTGATTAAGTACACATCATTCTTCCAATGATATGGGTTCAATCTTGCACCGCTTGATAATAACTTATCAATACAATCACTTGTCATTAAGAATGTACATACATTTTATTCATTATATAGTTTTGCTGGACGTTTTTTCAATCAACGTTGAGTGTTTCTGACTTATTGTATGTGAGCGCCACCAGGTGGGTAAAATAAGAACTACCCTTCCAGACCCATGGTTCTGTTCTCTCACGACAGAGGGCGCCACCATAGCCCCTTACTGTGGGTGTTATGTAACACCAGACCTGCGAAAGCTGATACTGATCTTTGACACATACACTCTAAGTAGTACTTGAAGGGGTCAAAAAACCTGGGAAGTGTAGTAAGAGGACAAATGTGTTAAAACACTAACTCACAAAATACAAATTTATGACTTAATGCCAGTGTCAAGACACTATATCACACAATGTTTTATGTCACAAAACATTGTGTGACTTAGTGCCCTACTATTTGAGACACTGTATCACACAAGTAAAGAAATATATCTTTTATTTGTATGAGCACATAAATTTAGAAATTATAACTGAGAAAAAATTAATAATTTATTAAACATAGATATTCTTATAACCATATATTTTTTTCTTTTTTATTGTGTGTTCTATATCTGCTTATGTATACATACATTAACAATTCAATAATTCTCTCTATTTTTGTTTAAATGTATTAGTAAGTACATTAGTATATTAAATAGGTATATAGTTATATATCATAATTGATAAAACTAAAAAGAAAAGATTTATCATGATAAAAAAAGTAGTTTTGTCATTCACCATCATAATAATAATTTATGAAATGAGTACGTGGCTAGTTCTCTCTGCTGATGCTACCGCAATGTGAGGAGGCCCTCTAGGGGGCTATTCCTGATTGGTCGATCTACCTCTGTCTCCAAGGGGAGTGTTGACAACCATTGGGGTTGCTAAGAGACCAAAAGAGTCCTTAGTAACCCTCTCCCAATTCACTCCTGGGGTGGAGATGAATGTGGAAGTGTTTGGGAGAAAGGCTAAGCTTTCTAGTGAAGAAAGGGGAGGGGTGTAGTCACTCTTCCTCTCTCTAGGAGATACGGTTTCACCATGAGGATCTTCAGGCATCATTTTTAGAGAAAATAGTTGTAAAAGCGGTACCACACTAGTCGTGTGGAGAAAGTCATTTCCAAGATGGAAAGAACTTCCATTATTGACTACCAGGGTAGTTCCAAAAATTAAAACTTCCTTGAAAGTTTTGTAGGGGAGAGGTAGAAAGGGTTCCCTGAGTGAGGACCTACAGGGAACCAAAAGCATATCGAAAAAGAGAGTCCCTCCACTGGAAACAGGAAAAAAAAAAAATTCATAATAATAATTTATGGTTGGTTGGTTGGTTATTGGGGTTTTACACCGTATTGACAGCTATGGTCATATCACGGTGAGAACAAGGTCTTGACAATTCTGTCTTTTTGATGATCGCATCTATGAAATGATTGTATCTATGAGAAGGTAGAGACCGTACCCCTACACTTTTACCGAGGTAGGTGTTCTTTAATGTGCAGGGTCCCATAGGCAGGGCCCCACACACAACAGCTGATGGTCCTCTAGGGACCTTTGATAACCCTAATAATTTATGAGTTATATCTTCTCAGAACTGCATCTTAATAATACATTTAATATCAAATTTATCCAATGCACATCATATAGTCTTTGTGTATATATCACCATGATACGATACATGTTAAAATTATTTTCCAACACAAACACATAAATGCTTTACAACTTATTTGGACAGTCTTAAACCTTTCTTATGTCACTATGCATAAATTCTCGTGAATTCCTAACCCAAAATTAATTACAAGAGAGTTAAGTGGCAGATTTCACACCATTTTGATTGAAATCTTTTCTCTTATCTCACTTCTTTTTTATTTTATTTTATTCCTGTTTCAAGTGTACACAAGGTCTTCCAACCAATGGCGTATACACATATTCGAAGAAGTTCATTATTACATTGCAATTCATACATACAATCGTATTCATACGTACAATTATAATATTGCATAATTTATGTTATGAGGACCCCTTCCTATTTTGGTTAGAACTACACGTGTAAAGAGGTAAACATTCAGCGCAATTCTAGAAAAAAAAAAGGCAAGAAAGAAGCAAAAAGATTATATATAGCAATACAGGTCAGTTCTACACTTACAAGACTGTGGGCGGCTGTCTTCCAATTCACGGTCTGTGTCGTAGTTGAAATTGGGCAGTTCTCCATACCTTGTCCCTAAAAAAATCACAAATGTTGTTGTTAGGAAAACCAATCCAATATACTCCATGCCGTCATAAAAGGAAATTATTGATTTGGACCATCACAACACATTCTTAGTAAGGACTGGTACATATCTTGTTTTTATAGAATCGTTAACGTTAATAAATCCCATATGAGGTAGTGTTAGGCAATCGATGACCCCAAAAGTGTCAGAAGAAGAAATAATGTAACTTCGGGGTTTTTCACGCAACATTATCAGTTCTCCATTCTACCTTTTTTATTTGTATAATTGGTTTACCACTTCGATGTTTACTTAAGATCTTCCAGTGGATCCGATCGCATATATAGTTATTACTTGAAATAACTTTACTTTTAACATTTAATATGTACAAATAAGAATCATTTACCTTCGGCAGGTTCGCTGGGCGCGGCTCCGTTCATAACCTTAGCACAGCGGGCACAGATACTGACCCGAACCTGGGGCTCCCCACCGTCGTCACGACTACGACTGGCCTGTAAAAACAAGGGTTTTCTTTTGTATTTGAGTGTGCTTAGTCAAATGAATGCGTCGTTGGGTAAGAAACATACCTATTGTTTGTGTTCACATAGATATCAGATAGTTTCACACAAAATTCAAATAATGGATTTAAAGATTTATAGTAAAAGAACAAGGCATTTATCAAATATGTATACCGATATCAATCTAAGATTGCTATTGAATATCAATTTAAAATATACATGTATACTTTACACATCCTGTATTATTTACATGTTATGTATACATGTAGATCATTTAAGTCAAGATTAATAGTTTGTTTTTTTTATCTAAAATGCCAAAATTTACAGGCGATAGTAAATATAAACTTTTTTTAAAGCATTTTAATCTAGAAATAATATCATACCGGTTTTACTCTGACTCCAGACCTCTTGAACTTCGTCACTCCCTCTGATTGCAGATCATCAGCGTCCTCTACATCATTGAAATCAAACTTTAACCAAGTTTATTATACTGTACCATAATAAAACTAAACAAATGATAAAATGTGTCAGTTAAAAGAAAACCCGAACATAAAACATCCACATTTCATTTCAGCAAAATTGTTATATTCCTAATTCTCAAAAACGGAAACCTTATTCAAAAGTTTGATTATGATCTACTGGATGAACTGGACATTATGTGAAACTTAGTGAGTGAAGAGTTGTGATGTAAATTTCTGTTGTTCTAATCTATATATCCATATACATAATTGTACTACGCCTGGAAGATCGGGGCAACCTGAATATGTCTTTAACAGTAAAATACAAAAAAAAAATCGTATTAGAAAAATATTCATACCTAGCATGTCTTTAAGAGTAAAATACAAAAAAAAAAAAAATCCTATTAGAAAAATATTCATACCTAGCAGTTCTAGCGCGTCATCAGCGTCCAGGTCGCGGTCATCCTCTATCCCCGAGTCGGTCTGCCTCTGTTTGTCCTGGACGAGGCGTGCTAACTGCTGACGGTGTTTCTCCGCGTCCACTCTCTGCTTACTGACCCGGCTACACGACCTACCAGGCACAACATAGGGTAATCAATGTAAGGTCTGAATTCCACTAGGTTATTCTGACTACCTAAGAATTTGCTAATTTTAAGTTTTCGTTGTATTATGATTGGAACCCACGCATATTACATGTCATTTAAAGAGGAATTTGAAATATGTTCTCATGGCATGTAACACGTAAATCTTACAGCCCTTTTTTCACTGGAGATTTCTGAAAGCGAGAAAAGAATCGGCTTGGCAAACACAGCCTTATCAAAAATATTATAGCTACACATCTTTCATAGATGTTTACACATCTTTTATCCTTTGTAGAATCGTTGGCCTTAATGAGATAAAAAAACAACAACACTAGTACTATAATTTTTTGTGTCATATAATCCCATATTATCGTTTTTCTTAAGATTGTGTTCATAGCTATTTCATTTTGACCACTTACAATATTTCCATAAACTGTAGTGCGTTATTTCTTATCCTATTACCTTACTTCCGATGAACATGTTGGTTGTAATACAACAATTAACTTACACGTTTGTGGGTCCACGGCGGGTTGCAGTTGTTTTTTCTTTAATAAGGGAGAATTCTCCACTCAGAGGGTCAGCGTCAGATTCATAAAGACGACGGGGGCCTTCGTAACCCTGACTCCGATACAACAACTCCTCGTCCTGAAGGATAGGAAAGGGAGTACAGTGTAAGAAAAACGTTATTCATTCATCTTGATTATTTATCATAATATCAATGTGACCTAAAAGCACCAAAGGAATAGGAAACAAGGATGCGTTTAGAAATATCTCTTTTTATGGACCTTCCGTTAAATACATTTTCAAAAATGTCATACCCTTCCTACCCCGCCCCCCCCCCACCCTACCCTCACATCTCAGATGTAGTGAAAACTCACTTTTTACAAATTACCATTGGGTCTCAATAGTGTCCTGACAATTCAAAACAATTATTTCTCGATAAACTAGATCAAAAGCGCCATTGATTTAATAGATCAAGTTAAGTGCTATAGGCACATAGGGGCCGGTGTATTCCAAGATCCAATGGAGGGGGCTTAGGCCTAGATATATATGAATTTGAAAAAAAATATTATGATTTATTGTGGTAGGTGTGAACTGGCACTATAGTGACAATCTGAAAAAAATATTAAACTTGGAAGCCTAGACACTGACAGCAGCAAAAAAACTTATTGACAGTGTGACGCCTATGTTTCAACATTGAGAGGTAATGATTCTGACACTGACAGTGACTTAGGCCTAGATAACTATTATTTTTTAGATAAGATATTTTGATGGTAGGTAAGAAAAAATGACACTATAGTGACAATTTCACAAATAATTTAATCTTCGAATCATTTGAATCTTAAATCTGTAAAACAAGCGTTTCTAGGCCTAAAAAGATCAAACTATATAACAAATAGGACCCTCACATATATGAGAACATAGATATATACATGAATTTCATTTTGATAGGCATAATAAGGTCTAAATAATTATTTTTCAGATTGCCAATGTCCGACCAAACGCCCGAGTTGCTTTGACATCTAGGCCTAAGACTAACCATCTGTAAAATATTATTGCAAGCGTTTCCAGGCCTAAAATATCAATCTATATTATGATATATAGGACCCTGAGATATAGGGGAACATAGATATATACATGGATTTCATTTTGGTAGGGGTAATAAGGCCTAAAATAATTATTTTTCAGATTGCCAGTGTCCGACCACTGCGTGTTAGGCCTCTAGCCGAGTTTAGGCCTAGATTTCAACGGTATCATTCCAAATGCTGGGAAAAAGATATAAACTAACCGTTAAGGCCTATGCTGGAGTCCTCAATGCGTTTCAATGCGTATATCCTCCACAATTGATGCGTTAAATGTCATCCTGGTTTCCTGATTTCAATGAATCGGTGCAGCCGCAGGCGTGCGGGGAGAGAACCCGGCCGGGTCGACGCCATGTTGGGTCTGACAGCAGTGACAGAGCCTCCACGTGTCCGATCGATCCAATGTTTCCCCTTCGATACGAACGCATGATTCACGCATGAATTGTCAATGCGTTGTATGCGTTTAAGGGTGTCCATTCGTCCAAAATATATATATTGAAATCATCAGATACCGCGGTAATCCAGGCTAGAAAGAGACAGCCTTCCCCGCCACGGTCCGCTCGGGACGACTGCGCCCGGCGGTCTGACAGTGTCAATGTGAGGTGGCCGGGCGGAGGCCGAAGGATTACCAAAAAAAAATAGCGCGATGCATTTACGCGTTTAGACGCGTTATTTCGCAATCTTTGGTTTTCTAACCTTTGACATAGTCATCTATGTATCCAAATCTACCTCTGTATATATATTTGACCCGTAAGAACGACCGATTTCATGGTGAAATAGGCATGCAAATTTGTTGAATATTCATAGATTGACCCAGATCCCTTCTTCTCCGATTGAAAGCGGGTCACGGAGAATGCCGAAGGTACCCGACTACCGCCGATCTAACTGGATTTTATTTCGCGCTAATATATCTAATTTGACCAATTTAGGACAAATATCTCCATTCCTGCTTGTTCTATACATCACAATTGATATTAATATAAGCCCAAATAAGCCCAAATGCTTGGATTTAAGCCCAGATTCGGTCGTCAAAATGTGTAAGAATTCTCGAAACACTCCGGGGGGTCCAGCCAACAAAGTGACTGTAAGTACTCTTCACCCAAGTCTATGTCCTAAAGGGCGGCGAACGTGCCAGATTCAAATGACCAGAACAGACTCAAACGTCTAACTGGCTCACCGGCCCTAATAAATAGTAATTCTTAAAATTTTTTCACCCGCAAACACTATGTAAGAACACTAGCCCTGCATTTTTAGAACAGAAAGCACTCTGACTCCTACCTCGGCCTCGTCGGTCCAGGCCTTCGCCTTACGGGACACCGTTCTGGTCGGGGAAGTACTACGCCCTGGAGGAATGACATCATTCTCGCCCCAGAAGTCGTCAAGGTTGGTGTTGGCCCCCTTCACAGTGTAGTCCCAGTTAGGTCTCTCTCCTGACGGGCCGGCGGTGCGCGCTATGGAGGAAAGAAATTTAGTATATATTAATGATAATTACAAGATTTACTAAATCTAGAGATATTTCAGTCGCATAAAACTATATCACCTTTGCTTGTGCGTCCAATGAAATCCTGTTTGTGGGGTTGCAATCATAAGATGCTACACAGGTACAGTGTTTTTCCTTTTTTTTCTCATAAAGGTGCTTCCTCTGTCTCAAGGTTTCAGTGGATTTTGCATAATTTAGATCCCAGAAAAAGATCAATATTGTTTTTTTTCACTAGGAAGCGTGGCATAAGATACAAATTTATTATCATTATTGTTCTAAAAGTGAAATCTTTATAGTTTAATCCACATAAAATCCTGCGCTTCTGAGACCATGGATTGAATGGAATTAGGGGCTCATAGATGCATCCTAGTGGCGTATTTTAAAAAGCATCAATTTTTGTCTGTGGTTTTAGAGAGGGAGATTTAGACAGCAGGGTAGACTTACGGCGTCGAGGGGCAGGGTCCGTCTCTGACAATTTCTTGTTCTTCTGTCGCTTTGTGTTTGTATTAGTTTGCCACGGTTTGGTGTACGGCCGCTCCTTGGCCACAGCCACTCCACCTGTTGGTGAAGAAAATTTTAAAACTTTGTTTAAATAGAGGGTTTTGTCAAATCAAAATCGAATTGTTTGACGATTCAAGTTTTGAATTAGTTTTGGGTTAAGGGGTTAGATATAACATACCAGATCCTCTATGGTTAGTTACATAGGATAAGAATAAGATTATGAAATGAAATGTTTAAAAAGTGCGCGGAGGGGATATTATAGGTTTGGGCATATTCAATGATTATGGATGGATGTCATAACATAACTGTTATGGTTATGAGCGGCATGAAAGGACAGGGGAATAGTTATCTTCAGCTATTATTGTTAAAAAATTTAATACGTTGCTTAAGTTGAAAAAAAAGAACATATCTGCTCCAAAAATTACTCATCACATGCAAGATACTGATATTTTTATCTGTATCACAATGAATTTGTAAAAATAACTACTGGGTGTTTATGACCGTTTTTATGGGTCACATAATCTCTAGTGCTTATACGGTAGACATCACAGAGAATAAAGTCTAAACAGTCTAAGAAGAAGTCGTACCTGCCCATGTAGCAGCCTTGTCAGGACTCTTTATGTTAGCTTTTCAGTGATGAAAATATACATGGTTAGGGTTTAGTATGGGGGCATTAGTGTGAAACACATGCATACACGTACGTGTATTGAAAACATTTGAAAAAGGTATCCTTGAACTGGTATTTGTATTCATTGGGATTTACTGCTGATACAATAGATCTAATAATATTATTATTTAAAAGCAATAGTATTTAAAGAAGAAAATATGACCAAAAGAATTGGGACACGAGACAGCACACGAATATAAATGATTATTCGTCCAAAACCCCCTATATAAACAGGATACTTGGGATCTATAGCAGAATAAGATGGAGAAGCATATATATAGATCTAGATCGTTCAAGTTACTGGAATGTGTGTTTGTCTCACTTACCTAAGTCGCCCATACTTTTTCTCATCAAAGCTTTGCTGCCCTGAAACAAAATTCAGTTAATTAATAAAATCTATGGAAAAAGTGGCTCTTGATCTCTATATTTTGAATATTGATCTAGTGTACACAGTACGTGAAATAACTTGTTATGAAATGTTCTGTATAGATCTATTTAACATATGATGTAATACGTCTAAGTTTAGTTCTGTTTAAAATAGTTTTGACTTACCATACGTGTGGCCTTCCTTTCCAGGGTCTGGATCATGTAGAGGACTGGGTCATCCGGCATGTCACTAACCACCTTAGCCATCAGGTCCTGATACAAATAAACGATCATTATAATAATAAAAGTTTATTCAAGTGCTTCATGAATCTGTCTAGATATAGCTGAGAGTCTACTTTACATTGAACTTAGAGGTAGTAGATCTTTGAGAAGGATCCCAGATCATCCCACTTAAAGGGAAGTTCAGAGGTGAAAGATTTTGAAGAAAAGGTAAAAACAAACTTTTCTGGTGACTATCCAAGACTAGATTCTATAAGCAGCATTATCAGGCACCATGGTAAATTATTAGATCTGTTTCAGCAGAGCCTACACAGAGGTAGATATATCTAGATCTATGGACATATTTTTATAAGGTGTCTGTAGTGAAGATTCTAAATCTGTCTCATATCTTATCATATCCTTTGGCCTTAATTGCTAACATGACAAGTGCACGTGTATAATCTCGTATAAAACTGAAATCGTTATTAAAATAACGAGATTCTTCGCTTGTTGATGAAAAAGAAACTAAAATATCAATGATTATTTGTAAATAAAATATATGCATGTTTCTCTGATAAAAGAGGTTGTAGCCCTTAAAAAAGAATTGGAAAAAAGAGATGTTAATATTACATGAGAATATCAAATGTAAGAGAATACAGAGTTTTATAAATGCAATTTTATTACAACGATTCATCATAATCACAGTAACGTGGAAGTAAAAAGAAATTTCATGAAAATAAAAAAATTTGAAGTTGTTTTTGCGCACTTGGCGCATCATAAAAACATCATAAAAACATGGCTGCCATGCTGAAAAACATATCTGATCACCTTGTCTAAAACTTGTCTTAAACTTGGAAGTAAAAAGAAATTTCATGAAAATAAAACAATTTTGAAGTTGTTTTTGCACACTTGGTGCATCATAAAAATATGGCTGCCATGCTGACAAACATATCTGATCACCTTGTCTAAAACTTGTCTTAAACTTGGAAGTAAAAAGAAATTTCATGAAAATAAAACAATTTTGAAGTTGTTTTTGCACACTTGGTGCATCATAAAAATATGGCTGCCATGCTGACAAACATGTCTGGTGACATTGTCTTTAACTTGGAAGTAAAAAGAAATTTCATGAAAATAAAAAAATTTGAAGTTGTTTTTGTGCACTTGGCGCATCATAAAAACATGGCTGCCATGCTGAAAAACATATCTGATCACCTTGTCTAAAACTTGTCTTTAACTTGGAAGTAAAAAGAAATTTCATGAAAATAAAAAATTTTGAAGTTGTTTATGTGCACTTGGCGCATCATAAAAACATGGCTGCCATGCTGAAAAACATATCTGATGACCTTGTCTAAAACTTGTCTTTAAATAGAGCGGCCAGTGAAATTTTAATTTTGTTAAATTCTCATATCATACTGTAGGTATAGTGCTTAAGTACAAATGTGTGACATTATTATGAATTTGAAGTGATCCCTTATGATAGAAAACTGTGTCCCTATATCAGATCACACATTGAGTTCCCTGTAAGCGAATAGGCTGTCTGTGTGTGACGTCACACAAAATGACAGTTATATTCAAATTTCAAAATTATAAATCCCATAATAAAATATATTTTTGATATTTTCTTTCACGAATCATTTTATTTGGTCATCTTAAATAATTTTAGGCTCATAAAAAACACTATGATAAATCAAATATTGTTATTTTTTTCAGATTTATAATTTTTCAGCTGTTCTGCTTGTGACGTCACATACAGATAATTGGTCTGTGCAAGCAGTGTCAGATGCAAGCAGGGGAACTCAGTTTGGTATAGACAAAATGTGAATAAAACAAAAACTATTAGAGATAAAAGCATACAATTTGGTATGCTTATTCTCTGGATGGTAAAGATCACGGCAATATACTAATTTATTTTCACTGGCCCCTCCCTTTAACTTGGAAGTAAAAAGAAATTTCATGAAAATAAATTTTTTTTAAGTTGTTTATGTGCACTTGGCGCATCATAAAAACATGGCCCCCATGCTGAAAAACATGACTGATGACCTTGTCTAAAACTTGTCTTTAACTCGAAGTAAAAAGAAATTTCATGAAAATAAAAAAAATTGAAGTTGTTTTTGTGCACTTGGCACATCATAAAAACATGGCTGCCATGCTGAAAAACATATCTGATGACCTTGTCTGAAACTTGTCTTTGACTTGGAAGTAAAAAGAAATTTCATGAAAATAAAAAAAATTGAAGTTCTTTTTGTGCACTTGGCGCATCATAAAAACATGGCCGCCATGCTGAAAAACATTTCTGATGACCTTGTCTGTAACTTACCATCAACTTGGAAGTAAAAAAAAATTTCATGAAAATAAAAAATTTTGAAGTTGTTTTTGTGCACTTGGCGCATCATAAAAACATGGCCGCCATGCTGAAAAACATGTTTGATGACCTTGTCTTAAACTTGTCATTAACTTGGAAGTAATAAGAAATTTCATGAAAATAAAAAAAAATTGAAGTTGTTTTTTTTGCACTTGGCATATCATAAAAACATGGCCGCCATGCTGAAAAATATGTCTGATGACCTTGTCTAAAACTTGTCTTTAACTTGGAAGTAAAAAGGAATTTCATGAAAATAAAAAAAAATTGAAGTTGTTTTTGTGCACTTGGCGCATCATAAAAACATGGCCACCATGCTGAAAAACATGTTTGATGACCTTGTCTTAAACTTGTCATTAACTTGGAAGTAATAAGAAATTTCATGAAAATAAAAAAAAATTGAAGTTGTTTTTGTGCACTTGGCATATCATAAAAACATGGCCGCCATGCTGAAAAACATGTTTGATGACCTTGTCTTAAACTTGTCATTAACTTGGAAGTAAAAAGAAATTTCATGAAAATAAAAAAAAATTGAAGTTGTTTTTGTGCACTTGGCGTATCATTAAAACATGGCCACCATGCTGAAAAACATGTCTGATGACCTTGTCTAAAACTTGTCTTTAACTTGGAAGTAAAAAGAAATTTCATGAAAATAAAAAAAATTTGAAATTGTTTTTGTGCACTTGGCGCATCATAAAAACATGGCTGCCATGCTGAAAAACATGTTTGATGACCTTGTCTTAAACTTGTCATTAACTTGGAAGTAACAAGAAATTTCATGAGAATAAAAAATTTTGAAGTTGTTTTTGCGCACTTGGCATATCTTAAAAACATGGCCGCCATGCTGAAAAAAATTTCTGATGACCTTGTCTAAACTTGGAAGTGAAAAGAAATTTCTTGGAAATAAACAATTTTGAAGTCATTTTTGAGCACTGCATATCATAAAAAAACATGGCCGCCATGCTGACAAACATGTCTGATGAACTTCTGTAAATGTTGGAATTGAGAAAAAATGTTATACAAATTTGAAATTGTCAACTTGTTTTTTCTCATTTGGCACACCATAACAACAGAATGTAAGGGATTTGACACTTCTGTTCCAGTCTGTTCCGGTCTGCCGCACAGCACATGAGAGGCAATTGACTTTCACCTAGGGTCCACTCTCCCACTAGAGTTGCCCAAAACTCAAAGTTATTATTGTTTTAACTATCCTGAAACTTGTAAATTTTAATCAAATAACATGAATACAAGCAAAATACATATAAACTTATAAGAGAATTATGTAAAATACATTTAAGGTATTTTTTTAAAGAATTATAACAAAACAAAATCCATTCTAATGTAAAAATTGTCAAAGGCCATAGGACACATCTACACGTAACTAAATGTAACTAAAATCTCCTCTCACAAAAAAACCCATGCATCCACTCTCCAAGCATAGGACAGGAACCAGGAGATTAAATGTGTGATAATAGGGTGAACTGGCTCTTTCACTTGTTCAAAGAATAAGCCATCCTATACTTTGCCTATCAAACTTTATACCATTGGTGAAACTTAATACAACGCGAAGAATAATGCAGATAGTCAGGTGGACTATTGGATCTAGGGCCTAGTCTTAGTCTAGGGGCTGTAAGTTACACTCAGTGTAAAGGGAGGTGTCAATGATGTTTTGGGCATAGGTACCGCATAGGCCATAGTGCATCAATATTTTTCATTGAAATTATTTTTCATTGACTCTTACACAGTTTATTGACAGTTGCCAACTTGGTGATAGGCCATAGGAAGAGATTGGAAGCAAGAACTCTGTGAGCGATAATACAAGAAAACTGAGAATAAACACGGACTGTACCTCAAACAAGTTGCCAATCTTGTGCTGCTGAAGGTATTCCTGTACCTTCTGTGATCCCGCCATGATGAAGATATCAGTGATCACAAAATAAGGCTGAACTCATACAAAATTCTTCTAATCACTGCCTCCAAATTCTCAACTTGTTTAGACTCGCCCAGCTATTTTGGACAGCGCCACCTCGAGTCAAACATTGGAACTACTCATCACTCACGGGGCTGTTCAAGAGTTGGAAATACTTGATTTGTAGTGAAAGGAAATGACTTTCTACTTGCTCAGTCAGATCGCCAATAGAGGAAAGTATGTGGAAACGACTGATGAAGCGATGGAAGCAGTATCGGTACCGGTTTGTCCCCTGGATTGCACTAAATCTCAAGGACAGGTGCGTTGTTGAGGCTGAGTAGTGTTCATTCAAACCACCAGATGGCGTCCTTGGGCCATTTTCGCGCCTCGATCGACTTGACTTGAGGGGATCATGATACACTCACTGTACTGTGGCATGTAGAATTCTGGCAAACACGGCGACTGACCACAGCTGTACAATGTGGTTTATGTTTTAGAATTATGGATAGATATAATTAATGTTCAGTAAAATTAGAATTCTGACTATGAATTACGGTATTGAAAATTTCTGATAGTATACTTAGTAGACCAATATAATATTGTTTATTTTCAAAATGTAAAATTCAAGCCCACCAGACAGCTGCCAGAGTAGGCGGCTAAATATCTAACATAAGCCCCCCTCTTTTGAAAATGTCTGGATGAAAATAATTATAGATAGACTATATCTGTTAGAATTTATATAACAACATTAATGTAGGCGTGAATCCAGGACAGGGTTGCCACCAGTCAGGGAAAAGTCAGGGAAAAGTTTTTTTTTTTTCAAGGTCAGGGAAAAGTCAGGGAATTTTGGAATTGGTCTTGGAAAAGTGGAATTTTGTAAAATGTAAGGGAAACTGACCCTGGTCAGGGAAAAACAGAATTTTCAAACATGTCACAACCCCAAATTTAAATCACAAAGTTAGAATTTGTGCATCAGGTCACAAGAATCTGGTTCAGCACACATTATTTTGTAAAATGTGGCCCCTTGAAAGGCATGTTTTGATTTTAAGGTACGTTGCTATGATCTAGCAATATTGCCTTGGCTACAGTAGTTGCCAAGAAAAAATTAAGGTACTTTTGAAAGTTTGAGCTTGAATGGAAGGACAAGACTGTTCTAGAGGTTGTTGAAGGCTGTTTAATGAAAGGATTTTCTGATCTAATTAGTCAGGGAAAAATGGAATTTGTCAGGGAAAGTCAGGGAAATGTCAGGGAATTTTGACGTCTCTGGTCTGTGGCAACCCTCCTGGAAAGGGGGGGTCATAGTGAGATAAAGTTTTACATTAAAAAAAAAATTGACCAAAAAAAGAGGTGCACCCTCTATGCGCCCAACCCTCTAAATCCATCACTGAAATTGCTAGATTTTATCATTTTGATTATAATATATGCAATAATAGATATTCTGTTATCCCCTAGAACTAGAGGTATATATATTTGATATCTTCTTGGTTTATTTTATAGATCTGTTCGAAGTGTTGTCAAAGGTTCAGCAGACAAAGTAATACCCGACAATGAAGTTTGTGAAACGTTGATGAAGTTATTTTCTGAATTCTACAAGAGTGGTGCAACATGGACAGCATCTAAAGTCAATCTACATACACACGATGAAAATAATCATAATGCAGAACATTCTCTAAGAAATACTGAAAATTTAGATAGATTCCTTGAACAACAACGAACACAACAATGTGGAGACAGACTGATAGCAGAGAGGAATATGTCACTAATGAAGGAAGTTCTTGAATTTTCAATTACCCGTGCACAAAGTACAATATCTACTGGAGGAAGAGGTGTAATTGTGAAGAAAGGAACAGTTCCGAAGGGGACAGTTGTGGCTATGTATCCAGGTGAGTACAGTTTTTATTGGACAAGACAAAAACAATGTATCAACAGTGTATTCCAAAAACTTTCTGAAACGGTGGACAAATTGTCCGATATTTAAAAGGGTTACATTGGACATTTCTCTGCTATACGGAGCAGACGAGTTCAACTCTTCTGTGCGGGAGGGGATGCAATTCTCCTCCGCGCGTCAACAACGAAACGTCTTACGCGAGTGAGCGTGGCAGAAATTGGACCCAACATCCGGTGCCTCCCCCACAGGAGAGTTGAACCCGCATATGGAGTATACTGGACATCAAATTGATATATAAGATAATTTAGTAAAATAATAATGAAGAAAATTTATTTGACAAGGACTAAGGATGATAATTACATCGGACATTGTGTCCGACTTTAAAGGGTAAAATGACGGACATTGACAGAAAATTGTCGGACATGTCCGGATGTCCGGCGGTATTTGGGATACCCTGTATCAAGATTATTTCTACTGAGATTTTAGATGTTTGCAGATACATTGTTATTTGAGATATTGTACTGACGTGGATGGCCAGTCCATGTTTGGGCAGTAAGGCGTGAGCTTTAGAAGCACACGTGTAAGCCATGTTTCACTTTGTCAGTAGTGAAATGGGGGAGGAGTCTTGGTGTGACGTACCACTCTAAAATAGCGTGTTCCGCTCTCAGCCAGCCAGAGTTTGCTGTAACGCTGTGTGAGTAACATCCAGGGAAGGTTGGACCTTTAACCTGCTGTTAGATGTGGGAACGCGTAACTCCGCGAATGGCAGCATTGCTTTACAACCACCCGAACTTCGTGAGCGGACTCATGTGCTATGTACCCCGATCTCCCGATCGCCATGTGCGATGTTATAGACCATCCCTGTACTTGAAAGTTAAAGCTTATTAAACCTCAGTTATCATAGTTGCGACGAGGATGGGATGAGGACACATCATGGACAATATCTGAAGACTACTGGAAAGTGGATTTGGAGGTCTGTCAACCAGTGAAAGTCTGGAGAAGTGGTGTCAACCTGAGGATCCCTGATGTCAACATCAAGTCTGGCTGTGCTGTGGATGGACTAACTACCAGTGTTGTGAGGCTCTGTGACTGTTATTAACTGTGGTGTCAGTGGTAGCTGTGCCTGTTATTATTATAGTCAGTGCTGTGTAACATAAGCAGTACTAGAGTTGAGACCTGAAGTAGTGCCAGTTATAGGCTGTGAGACTTTGTTGTGTTGTCAAGATGGCTCACTATATAGGCAGAGTGGGTGAGTACAGCCCCTCTAAGGAGACTTTCAAGGCATACTGTGACCATATGGATATGTTCTACGAGGCAAATGACCTAGTGCTACAAGGGGGTGCCGCCAATGTGGCTGCTGATGCGGCTGTCATTAGGAAAAAGAAGGCCATATTTCTGACAGAAGTAGGTGCAGAGACATTCACCCTGTTGAATTATTTGCTAGCCCCTAGGAGCCCTAAGGATGTGGGTTTAGATGTAATCACCCAGGCCCTAGAACGTCACTTTAACCCTGCCCCGTTGGAAGTTTCCATTTTGGTACGCGTGTTAGGAAGCAGGCTGAGTCTATAGGGGACTTTATTGTCGCGCTCAAAAAGCTCTCTATCCATTTTAATTTTGGAGCGCATCTGAACAGAGCATTGAGGGACCGTTTTGTGTGTGGGTTGAACCACGAGCGCATTCAACACCGCCTGCTGAACACGGCTGACCTGACCTTCGACCGTGTGTGTGAGATGGCCCACGCCATGGAAATGGCGGAGGTACAAGCGAAGGAGTTCTTGCCAAGTACAAGTGCCATCCACAAGGTCGACAATCAGCAGCGTAGGAAACCGCAGGGTAATCCGCAGAGTAAGGCCAAGGATAGGTGTCCTCATTGTAGTAGTAAGAAACACCTGTCGTCCGAGTGCAAGTGGAAGGAAGCCACCTGCTACAAGTGCCAGCAGCGAGGTCACATCGTCCCTGCCTGTAAGTCAAAGGTGCCTGACAAAAAGGGCACAAAAGGTAAAGCTCACGTGTTGGAGGGCCAGTCCGAGGATGACCCACCAGAAGTGTATCCGACACAGATGTTGGACAGTTCGTTGTACAGTATGTTCACTGTTGGTACGGCCCGAGGTTCTCCGTGGAACGTGACTGTGTGCGTAGACAGGGTCGACCTGACGATGGAAGTCGACTCAGGAGCGACCTTCTCTGTGATCGGAGAAAATCAGCTGTCACAGAAACTTAAGGGGTTCAAGGCTTACGTGGAAGTGGAGCCTAACGCTGTGCCTATCTTTATCAAGCCCCGACCTGTGTCGTACTACATGCGCAATAAACTGGATGCTGAGTATAAGCGCCTACAGGATACTGGTATCGTGGAACCAGTGCGCTATGCTCAGTGGGCGTCGCCTGCAGTTCCTGTCTTGAAGCGTGATGGATCGGTACGGGTCTGCGGCGATTACAAGGTCACCGTCAATAAGTCCCTGCGAAAAGAGGTGTATCCGCTACCGACACCTGATGACCTGTTCACCAAGCTGGAGGGAGGTTTTGCTAAACTGGACCTCTCTCACGCGTACCAGCAGGTATAGTTGGACGAGTCAAGTCAAGAGTTGTTGGTGCTAAATACTCACCAGGGACTCCTGAAGTACAAGTGGCTTAATTATGGTGTGGCCGCTGCGCCAGCGATATTCCAGCGGGCCATTGAAGGCCTACTTCAGGGAGTGCCGATGACGGCCGTGTTCCTTGACGACGTGATCGTTACAGGCAAGACGCAAGTGGAGTACGACCAAAACTTGTTGGAGGTCTTGACCCGGTTGTGTGACGCCGGGCTCACACTCAAGGAGCCTAAGTGTGAGTTCGGTATGACGGAGGTCCACTACCTAGGGTATAAGGTTTCGAGCTATGGTCTGGAACTGCTGACAGAGAGGATTCAGCCAGTTATGGACACTCCAGCCCCAACGTGTGTGGGCGAATTGAAGTCTTACTTGGGTATGCTCACGTACTACAACCGTTTCCTGCCGAACGTGAGTACCGTAGTGGAGCCACTTCACGAGCTGTTGCATACGAGCGTGGAGTGGGAGTGGACACGGGACGTGACAAGGCGTTCAAGGCGACCAAAGAAATGCTGAGGGCCGCGCTTGTGCTCACGCATTACGACCCGAGTAAGCCGATTGTATTATCCTGTGACGCGTCTCCCTACGGTGTCGGAGCTGTGTTATCCCACATCGGTGATAGTGGGCAGGAATTGCCAGTAGTGTTCGCGTCGTGTAAGCTAAACACCTGTGAGCGACATTACTCCCAACTGGACAAGGAGGGCCTATCGGTGGTATTTGGTGTATCCAAATTCCATAAGTATTTAGAAGGAAAAAGTTCAGGATCCAGACGGATCATAAACCTTTGCTCGGGCTGTCAGGAGCAGACCGCCCGATTCCGGTGATGTCATCGCCGAGAGTCCAGCGCTGGGCTGTGACTCTAGCTGGGTACAGTTACGATCTGGTGTACCGTCGGGGAGTTGACCATGGAAATGCCGATTGTATGTCGCGACTACCCGCGCCAGGACTACTGGAGGAATCCCCTGTACCAGCTGACGTGGTTCTAACCCTGGAACAGTTAGACGCCACCCCCGTCACATCGACAATGGTACGGGAGTGGACCCGTAAGGATCCGGTGTTGGCCCAAATTACATGACTTCTAGCGGAAGGCTGGCCTGACACCATGAGATCCGAGGAGCTGTCACCCTACTACCACCGTCGTACTGAGTTAAGTCTACAAGATGGTTGTGTGTTGTGGGGTGCTCGCGTGTTGATACCCGCTCCTGGGCGAACCGGTATTCTGCAGGAACTACACGCGACCCACCCTGGTGTGAGCTGTATGAAGGCTCTGGCAAGTAGCTACGTGTATTGGCCAGGGATCGACAAGGACATCGAAAGGTTGGTTTCTGACTGTGCGACCTGCCAGGAACACCGTAACATTCCGCCGAGTACGGAGTTACACCCGTGGGAGTGGCCAGACAAGCCGTGGTCCCGTCTACATGCGGACTTCGCAGGGCCGTTCCTAGGCCACATGTTCCTGATCATCGTGGACACACACTCTAAATGGATAGCATTCACACCATGAGTTCGATTATGTCAGAAGCGACCATCGACAACATGAAGGCCAGTTTCTCAACCCATGGCCTACCTGACGTACTGCCCGGAACAAAAGTCAGTGTATACTTCTTGAATCAGTATGTCCGAAATATTTAAATGAGCTACTGAAATGCTACTGAATGTACACTGATTTCTACTGCCAGCTCATTTAAATATTTCGGACATACTGATTGACCCCTGCTCAGCCACTGTATTTCCACTGATTTCTACTGATTTCCCACTGAAATGCTACTGCAAGCTCACACTGATTTTCCACTCAGTATACACTGTTTTCCCACTGCCTTTTGTTCCGGGTGGTTACGGATAACGGACGATCGTTCAAGAGTGAGACCTTCAGGCAGTTCGTCTCACTAAATGGCGTTAAACACCTGACGTCCACGCCATACCATCCGGCATCAAATGGTCTGGCAGAACGGGCCGTGCAGACATTTAAAAACGCCATGAAGAAGTTGAGTGGCGGAACGGTTCAGAATCGAGTTAACCGTTTCCTCTTCCGCTACCGTGTGACGCCTCAGTCTACGACCGGACACTCACGAGCTGAGCTGCTGTTTAGTCGTCATATTAAGTGTCCTCTGGATCTACCTCGCCCCGACTTAAAGGCGAAAGTGTGCGACAAACAGAGGCAGCAAAAGGAGAGACACAGTGAGAAGGCTGTTAACCGGGCTTTCCAGGAAGGAGAGTCTGTGTACTACTGGAACTTCTCTGGGAGAGGTAACCGAAACCTTCCAGGTGTGATCACTGAAAACCTTGGTGGTAAGGGCTACTTGATCCGGGACACCACCGAGAACAAGTTGCTTAGACGTCATGCTGACCACATCTTCAGAGGAGGCAACCATGGTCCACCTGCGGACATACCTGAGATCATCTTCCAGCAGGCTCCTGCTATCAACGAGGGACCGCCACCGCAGCCACCTGCGGCTCCTGAGCCGCCAGTTCAAGTGAGACCACCGGCGGCTACACCACCGCCAGTCAGGTCATCACAGCGTGCCACGAAAGGCATACCACCAGTGAAGATGAACTTATAGAGTGTGAACTGTGTGAAACATATTAAGATCTATGTTGTGTTCTATCTCATAACCTTTTAAAATCAATATCTTCAAGTGGTGACTATAGTATAGTTTTCATAGACTATCTAGTGACATAGACTGAACTCTGGGTAGTCGTCCTCTTCTTAAAAGGGGGAGATGTTAGACGCGGGAACGCGTAACTCCACGAACGGCAGCATTGCTTTACAACCACCCGAACTTCGTGAGCGGACTCGTGTGCTATGTACCCCGATCTCCCGATCGCCATGTGCGACGTTATAGACCATCCCTGTACTTGAAAGTTAAAGCTTATTAAACCTCAGTTATCATACCTGCAGTCTTCTTTCTGGATTGAGGCATAGAAATCGTGTAAGAGCGCAGGAGCGTTGGCTGAATGTGTTTGAGGGGATTCCTACCTCGGGACTGATCATGGTCAATCGAGTTCTTGTCACAGAACGACTATACACTGGATAATAAACAACAATATCCTTTCACGCAAGTGTTTATGTCTTACATGATGTGGGAACTATGATTATGTATTGGACAACAGCAGTCGACAGGGAGGAGACTGCATACGGAGCTAGTTATTATCTACGACTTAATTACAACTACTAAAGCATACTATGAATAACAGATAATTAACCTCTATAGTTCAATATCTTTATAGATATGATTAATTTAAATAAGTTTGAAAATTCATTATGAATATGATTTTTTTTGGATATGATAAATTTATATCATTTTTGAAACAAGAAATAAAATCTTCACATCTCCCGGTTCAATACCTTTTATAATGGTAAGGTTTGCGTTTCTGATGAAAAATAACATTGCCTTTAAGTTTAACTTATCTTCACATAGATTTCCAAGTGGTAAACAAGTAATTCTGAAGGAGTATATAATTATTCTTTCTTTCCCCTAACCTCAAAGAATCTTCTATCTTTCTTATTCAGGTGCTATTTACAACAATTTTGAGCCAATTTTACTGCAATCAATCGGCAACCCGTTCATCTTCCGATGCATTGATCGAATTCTCGTTGATGGAAATGATAAAGGCATCTCAAAGTTCTTATACAGGTAGGTCTGACTCCCGACTCACGATAAATGACTTTTATGTTGAATTGCTTTAAAGTTTATAATAATGTTATGTTAAATTTAGTAACATTTCATGAAACAAATGATCATGCATTCCAGTTTCTTAGTTTACCTTTTAGACAAATTATTTATGATTACAAGTTGACCCAGGATGAGCCAGGGAGAGGTGGAGGACAAGCTTTATTTTTTACTACAATATACATGTGCATATGGAAGGCGCCAGTAAAGAAAAATGTCCCTCATGTCATATTCAATTTTTGAACCTAAATTTCGAATTATAATCGGTAAGGTTATTGTTTATGTACCTTGCTGCAAGTGATATAATTTACGCTAGTATGTTGATGGGTGTGGTTATATGATATAATTCCGATGTTATCACTATTCAGAGCACAATTGAAATATACACTTTTATTTAAAATATATATTGAAATAAGAGAGATTTACTCTTCATATACATATTTATGTAAAATATCTCAATAAAAAACATGTATATCAACATAATTATAATGTATATCCACATCATTAACATATCCTGTGTATATGATGATTGCTAGGTCATGCAGTCAGCGTGATCGCGTGGGACCCTTCTTTATCTGTGATACGTCATGGTTGACTGAACACCCAGCTAACCCACTGGCCGTAGGGCAGTACGTCAATAATCACAACAAAGGTAAGTTACCTACCATTCTGATACTTATCATGTTTTATGAGTTCAAGCTTTAAATAAAATAACTATAATGACAATAAAGTAAGCCAGAAATTATGGCATGTTATTGATATGGTAGTAATAAACAATTAAACGATAGTATGGTAGGTATGTCATATTTGTCCTTTCCAGGTTTCTGTTAAAAACAATCATATTCATCCTGCATCCTATAATATATGATTTGTTCAGTGGTATAAAATGCTATTTATGATTCCTTGCAACCTTCGCCTTCCGAAAAAATAAAGCATTCTGGAAATGTAAGAATCGTTTCTAACGATTGAAATAAAAATAAAAAATACTTTATTAAAAAAATACTTTGTAAAAAAAAAAAGAAGAGAAATCACTTATAACATATTCACTTTCAGAGTTTCCTGCTAATGTAGCCTACCAGGAGTTCGATGTGCCTTCCACTTTTCCCTTTGAATTACGCCAGTACATACCCAACGTCTACTACTCCGCCCAACTAGGACATGAAACGAGAGACGAGAATAGGTACGTTCAAGATTAAATGCAGCTTCCTGGCACAAATAGTAAATAATTAAGTGAAATGATATTAGTTTTTAGAAATATTTTCTGTTGCATGCAGTAAAGTCATTAACTGAGAGCTTTCGAAAGACTGATTTCTTGGCGTTTTGTTTATTTCTGTATATTATAGAGCATATAGGAGCAATGAACCTTAATTAATTTGAGGCTCCAGGACTTGAGATGACCGCCTAGCTTGCTGAGACACTGAGAACCAGTTAATTCTTTCTATAATAATATATATTGCGTGTATTCAAAACTTCAAATAATTCACAACCCAATAATTTATCCATTTGTGCATGAATACGAAGTGTTTCTGTGTTGATACTTATTAGATGTACATAAACTCTTTGAAAAAGGAAGATGTTTCTGGTAATTACTAAATACTGTCAAAGACCGAGATACCGACAGTAACTTTTTTACTGGAAACGTAATATTTTTGTGTTGTTCTTTTTTCTACAGGTTGACGCGAACTGTAGTCCTTATTTCTACAAGAGACATTGACGAGGGAGAAGAATTGTTTTCTTCCTACTTTACAGTTGTTCACTAAATATACAATCGTTACCAATACAAGTATGATGAGGTCAGAATCTCAGTCGTAAAATTGTACATTTTGATATCACCAGGAAATCAGGAAATGCCATCTCTAGATTTCGTATGTATTGGTAAACCTCAAAGGTCTTCAAATTTCTGGGCGACTTCTGCCCAAGGGTTGAAGGAAGAATGCAGAAACATTCCTGTCAGGGAAAACCTAAGTTTTCTGGAAGTTTACCCAACACGTAGAAGTTTACTTTCCGAGTTTTGATTTGTTGTTTTGACTTCTTTTTCTATAAACACAGCAGGAGCCGCTTTTTGTAAAGTACTTTGCCAACCTCTAATATATCTTCAAAGACACTTTTTTAAATAAAAAAAAGTACCAATTCATACAAACACAAAATTTGACTCAAGACAGGAAAAACTCAGGGAAAATACAGGAAATATGAAGGTGGTATTTCAATGCTCACCGTGATACTTGCATACATGTATACAAAAAGGTCTTTCATAAAACTTACATTCGAAAAAGTCAACATACAAGTACATCCATGTTAACTAGGGCTTGTGGAGAGATACTTATTGATGAAATGTATCAATTAGTTTAGTCTATTCAGATCCCGCAGTGACCGAATTATAAAGTTAACACTTATGAATATATACTTCTATGGATCAATTCTAGTAATTTCCTCAGAAGTTTACAGGTGCTATTTCTATAACAAATTCTACACATTATATACAGTACAGATGGATTGAAATTCATGAGACAAGGTTTGAGTAAATAAGCGTTATTAAAATTTGCTTAAATAAGTTGCAATGATACTGAATGCAATTGTAGACACCTTTATCCTAATGAGCCTATCCCAGTTTAACCAACATTAAGATTTACTATGAAATATTTTCAAAATTGCCTCCTTGCTTCATCCATAAAGACAGTTGCATAATACAAAAGTAACCAAAGTAGTTTGGCTGACAAATTCCTCAAAAAATTGCAAATTGCAGCTTTATATATTGGCCTTTTTCCCATAGGAACCAGTGTTAAAGCCTGTCAGCCCAACCTATAATGTCCAACCCTATTTTTCCCTAAAGCACAGTATTTTGATTGGCTGGCTAACCTGAAAATCTGTCAATTGGTAAATCATTATGTTTTGTCAGTGCTTGAGGGTACCAAAAAATACAATTCTTCCTTATTTCAGTAGCCTCAACTCTAGGAACCAAGGATACCTTATATACAGCAATTTTGTTCAACCCTTGGCCAACCCTGGGATATACCGAATGTGGGATGGGCTTATTGCCGAAAAGGTGTCATTTTCATGTTGATAATGTTTATTTGTGACCGGACCTTTGGGTCTCATTCCAAGGACAACCTTTGTATGAGAAATAATCACAACACCGACGTCTTTCAGTCACCGCTAATACTATAATAATATCATTATAATGTATGAGATACTGTAATAAAGTTTCACTTGGCTAACCTTCAAGATTTATCGTTGTTTTGCATTTTCCAGTAATAGTTCTTTTGATTACGCATGATTGCAACTTAATGTTTCAATAGTCATTATGCTATTTATATACAGATCTGAACAAGGTATAATTATAAAGTTGAAATAAACTGTATCAAACCCAACTCCGGTAGATGGTCTTTAGGTTGTTTTTATTGTATGATAATTAAAAGTGAATCAACATGTTTCGGTCGGCAAAGACCTTCATCAGGATATCAAGGTATAATTATGTATAGTATTCGCATTGAGAAAAAAATCGTGAGGCGGAACCAAAGGGGCACTCATAAACCTATTAGCTTAGTGCTTCAAAGAATCTAAGCCTGTGGTTGTCCTAACCCCGCCCCTAGCAATAGCTCGACCTCCTACCGATCAATGCGCGCGTCCTTATCAACTCTCTATAGACAGTTTGCACATGTATGATCCTATTCTAATCCATCCGTTTGTGCGTCCCAATGCGCTACTACTCCTGTTCCACTAGACGTGAGGAAAAGGCAATCTGATTGTCAGTGGGCAAAATTCCGTCACAATTTTGAAGAAATTTGCATTGGCTTCTAATATGCTAACTCAGGCTTTTCTCCACTGAGTTCCCCCATGAACCCAGCATGATTAGTCCAAAGGAGGTGCAAATCGTAGGGCGTTAACTTATCTAAATAGAAAGAGCTCTCTGAAGTGCATAACTGTGCCATGCATTCCACCATATAGCTACCTTTTATTCATTGCGTTGTCCATAATCAATGTGACATTGTCGATATAATTATTGATATTGCATCCGAATAAATAAGTACACTCATTAATGTAATGGACATAATCGTAAATGTAAATTAGTACGATTTAGATTTTCTATCAGAAGCAGTTTACAAAACTATTAATAGTCATGTGTCTATTTGCACTTTGTAATTGCTCTTTCATAGAATTAAAAGCTTGCACACTTGTTAAATTCTTCGTCTACACTGCATACGCACACTATTTAAGAAGCCGTTTCATAAGTACACATCGTATTGTCGATGGTAAACAGGACCTTATGCAATAGATTAAAAGATATCGGTGTATGTCAAATCTTAACTTTGTTCTATGTGCAAATACTCGCTTATTTCCTGGAATCGAAATAAAGGTCCGTGTTGTTTTTTTGGTTTTTTAAATCAAAGAGCGCACATATACATGTATAACAAAAACCAATTACTCTCATTTTATGTGTTTTTTTTTTTAAAATAAATTATATTTATTCTGGTTAAAGTCCTGGTTACTATAACTTGGTGCTCTAGTTTACAAAAGCTCTATGCCTCTCCGTGATTGAAAGACCCCACAAGGTTGTTCACCCATTGCAAAGATTTGAGTCTACTCCAGTCAGTCAGAGTATAGATAGCGCTGAGAGGCTAAGTACTCATGTGGTTACCACAGACGTGGACACATTGCCAGTAAATGCTCAACTTGACGTCTATTATAATAGTATCCCATGTGATAACTGAAGGTTTACCTGCACGGACATTATTTTGCAAACTGAAGTACTCAAATTACTGGTAAGTTTTCTTATTAGTCCTATTTACATTAATTACCATATTTAGTTTTTTCCCAACTATCATCATTTTGAAAATACAAATCTTCTCATGAGGCTTCGTGCTTTAGTACAATTAGATAATTGTGTTATTTCTTAATCAACTGGTTTTCAGTAAATTTCAAAAGTGAATAAGAAATTTCCTATAAGTTTTGATAGATAGGATGGGAATAAGCATATTTTGTATTTCAAAACACTTGTGTAATAATGGCAATATGGGAGCCACTTGAATTCATTTATGTTCAAATTGGAAATAACTGTGTTTCCAATAGTGAACATATCAGTTAAAACGTTTATCCCATCCTTCCCCTAATAAGTAATATTCGGCTATTGCGGCGCCTTTAGATGTGCACACATTCTTCTGTTGACAATTTGATAGCACTTTTCTCAAACATCCACCTGACGTATATCTTTACAATATGAAGCAAATAACCTCAGCTATAAGAAATTCGATCGTTCTCTTTCTAATGTTATACTTCTACCATTTGATTAGCAATTGGCACGTCAAGGTATATTGATTTCACATAACGTTGGTTAATCCATTTTTATTGTGGGATTGGCCATTGGCACGTAAATTAGTCACGCAATGAACCGCTAAAGGTAAAAGATTGCCTAAATGTCAGATAAATCGAGCAATCTAAGACCTATAAAATATTGACGTTGACATTTAACTTAAAAGAGGTAGACTCTTGAGGCTCCCTAAAAGAAAGGAACTTTTAGTGAAAAGATGAGAAAACATTCAATGAATTAGATTATTTAATCATAATTTATCATACATTGCATATACCATAACACATGACAGGCATCAATATGATATTTAGTAATTGAAATTTGTACATTTAATTTGACCCTAAGTTCTATTAATCATTTCGATAGCTATATTCTTAATTCTAAGGGAATTTCAACGGCATTCATATAGATCCATAGATCTACATGTTGCTGAATTACCAGACCCAGCTTTATTTACCTGAAGTGTAGTATAGACCTTCTGTCTCGGAAGTCCGGGTCAAATTATGAGAAATGTCCGCCCTATTGGTTCCTACCAAATGGAGCAGATACATGCTATGGGAGCGGCTAAATTACTCTACCACAGGCTTCTATGCACTGTTGATTGACACATTGAGGGATTGCTCTATTATTTCTTGACAACAGTACATCGCAATTAGGGATAGAAATTGATAAAATGCCAACGCAATTTAATTGTATATTACACATATATATATATAATTATATAGCGCCCCCTTTTGAATGTGCATGGGTTTTACATCTCCTATTCGAATTCAACATATCGGCAAGTCATGAAAATATGACCTTACAATTTAACTGCTTATCAAAGTGTATATAAGTGACTAAAACATATCCGTTATCATGAATTGTATTATTGTGCCCATCAGTTTTAGAGACTTCATTGTCAAATTTGTTGCAAGATAAAATTTTAAATGAAACAGTATTTTAAAGCCTGATCACTATTTTGTCCTATAGCTATTTCTTAAGAGAATAGATTTATCAGTAGGTTTTGATTGCCCCATACCTTTTCAGTAACATATGATGATTGAACACCACTCAAACACTCAAAGAAATCGTAATAAATTAAACTGTATAAGTTCAACGACCACCTCGAAACACATTGATGCATGATCCTATATCATTCAACAAACCCATGGGAATTATATCGGTTAATACCAACATAAATAATTTAGGATAAGCTATATCTGATATCTAAAGGACAATACTTCTGACAAAACTATTGCAAATTTTCCTTTCCTTTCAGAGAAAAAGAAGTACTACAAGAAAAGAAATAAGCCTAGATTGCTTAGGAATAATTTTGAGCAAGACAAATCGGCTCAGAAATTAATCTGAGCTTCAAACAGAAGAAAGACATCGTGAATTCATCAAACGGCAAAACTGAAACAATGTTAAAGTACATAGACGCTGCAAAAAAGAAGGAATCAAGTGGAGAAGGGGGACATGTCCCAATACTCAGGAGGAAGTCCCGCCTCCCAGCCCCTTCCACCCTGGAGTCCGTGGCCAACATCCAGTACAAGATGACCAGACGACTTTCGATGATGAGGCGCGCCAGTTTGGCGCCAAGTTCGCGCACCGACCATTCCGTCCAGCCTATGGTAAAGTTAGAGAATTCTTACAGGCTCGCCCCACAGGAGCACGAGCGATTCAATGCTCCTAAAGTCCAAAAAGCCACAAATGCAATTTTGGAGTCTTTTCTGAGCGGAGAAACGTATGATGCTTCAAAATGCGCTCGCCTAACTCAGCAACTTTGCGAGGTCATCAAAGTGCGCGTTCGTGAAATGAACATGCCGCGCTACAAGATCGTCTGCTATGTTCTGATTGGACAGGATTGTGGGCAGAGTATTATTAACACCAGTAGATGTGTGTGGAATACGGAAACTGACAATTATGCCACGGCTACATACAGGAACGGATCTCTGTTTGCGTCAGCTTCTGTTTTTGGACTCTACTTTGAGTGATAATGATTATTCCTGGCCTGCAGTTCTCAGGATATTAGAGTAAGAATTCTGAAGAAATTGTTTGGCTCTATGAGGATCAGGTTATAGAGTGGCCAATTTCAAATTAGAATAGGCCTACTTACTTACCTATTCTTAGATCACCTGTTGGAGTACTTAAGGGGATTTACCCTTTTATCAGCATGACTACAAAGTAGCAAGGGAGAACATAGTTATATCTACTCTTTGGTGCACAGTATGGATGATTACTGTAATATTTTTTTGTTATTTGGGAGAAATCCATGAACAGGCTAGCGGAATTGGTGGATCATGAATGCATTTGACTACAACTGTGGATATCTAGCATGAGGTAGAATAGAAGAACTATATGCTCAAAATGAGCCCAACAAAATAATAAGTACTTAACTAATAGGCCTAATCACTGTTTTCTTTCATGTCTGATCTTGCTTACACAATGTACATGTAATAAAGGCGAAGAATTAGATGTACTTGTGTTATATTTAAATCATCAAAGATGCCACTCAGGAGTTATGAAAAAATATTGTAGAATTATTTTTGTGACCAACAAAATCAATGATCACAACATACTAATCATATTTCACTGATCAATAACTGATTATATCACTAACAGTTACAAAAACATGGTGGCATTATTTTATAGGATGCTAGTCTGATTCTGGAAACACTGGAAAATATAGACAGAAAAAGGGAAAAAAAACTCTCATCCATTTTGGACGATACGGGCGATAACGTTTCTTTGCAGATAAGCTCATAACCAATACGCTTTCCCTAAGGCTAAGCTAAGCAAATTGCCGGTTTCAGCACATACAGTCTGTTATCAGCAGAATTACTACTTAGCCCAGAATCTACTTAGGTCTGAAGTAGCAGAATGAAAAAACAAAATCAGAAACATACTCTTGTACATGATCTTTATTGCATGTGACCATACTTTTCTCTTCGAATTACAAACTGAAAAATACATACAGCAGTGGTTTAAATGGAAATAAGAGCTAACTGGTCCTTCGTGTCTTCATAATAATATATGAATATGATCATGTCCATACACTGTAATCATAGCTAAATAAATAACAAAAATGACGCAAGACCCATGAATATATATACAACATTATTCTGATACATCGTTGTGGAAAATCACCTCAACAAAATAGTGTTTCTTCTTCACAGCTCTATGGAAACAAAATGCTAAAGCCGCTGATAAATATGTTTTAATAAATGTATTACATGGCACAATTCTCTCTGATTTCAATTCCATAAAATGATACAAGGACCTCAGTACAAAAGATTGCAAAGGATATCCTTAGAATTAATATTTTGGGTCTACAAACAGACCACCTGATTTGACCTTTTTTATGACAGGTGAAAATAAAGCACAAAAGATGTGACTTTAATCATTCTCGATCGATCTTCCAAAGACGGGTGCGTAAGAAAGAGAACAAATAAATATAATGAATGTCCAGAAATGAGATACATAGTGTCATTGTAAGGAGCACCTAAGAAAATAATATTTTGATTATTATAATAAATCAGAAAGAACGATTTTTTAAATGAGGTTTGCAGAGGCATTTGAAATTATGGTTTACAAGTTTGTCTTGTCTTTGTAATACTATGTTACCCAGATAATCAATTTGTTTATTACTATTTTATCAGTTCAGGAAATTGGTTAGTGTACTAAGGATTACATTATTACAGTATATGTGCTATTATGCTGGCAGTAGTTAGTAAACCCAGGTTTCTCTATTCCAAAAATACACTTCTGGCGCTCACGCAAAATTTCAATGTATCTATATCATTTCTGAAACGTCGGACATGTGAGGTTAGATTTTCTAACATGTGGCATTATATTTTCATATCGATCAAAATGTATTTTTTTCTTTTTAAACAAATGGACTTAATAACAAAATGCTAATTATTTGGATAAGGTTGTCAAACATTACTTCACACGGGCAATTTCGTCTTTAACGTCGGACATTTTGGGAAAAAAGCGTCAGGCATGCCCCACTGTTTTTGAGATACAGGTCTGATTTTTCCTATCCGTGGGTTTTTTCTGGTTATCTAATTGTATTGGGCCCATTACCAAACACAATTTATCCAATATGAGGGACAGGGCTTGGTGGAGGTAGATTTCTGCGGTCATGTTACCAAGTAAGATAAAATAACATGTAAATAAATCATCACCGGTCTGATCCTAACATCTTTCCCAGTTAGTTTCTAATCATTTTCTCTTCAGACCATGCCTGTAGTGTTAGACCAAAGATGTTCAAGCTTTCTTAGCAACATTTCGTTCTCGAGCTAGTTTGGTTGAGACAAGTCCATCTGATATGGATGTATACATACATTTGACATCAACATTTGACTTCTATGTACAAGCATAACTTAAGGAAATACAATGTAGTTACCTTTAATTCATCCAATAATGGGATCTTTCTTGTATTCTTAAAGAAACTACCCCAACTGGTAGTCACCATGAATATATACTCATTATGCTTTTATTCAATTGTTTTCGATTTATATGTTCTGGTATTATTCAATAAAGAAAGAACGTTGAACGATTAAGGGCAAATATCACTAAAGATTTGCCAGCTACGGAGGCTTCGCTATTGCACAATATTCAGCTTATATAAGGTAGATATATATATACAATAAACGCAGTTACATGAAAAGATCACATATATCTGTTGAACAGGCGCACTACCAATAATGTCGGGACAGGCAGAAAAACACGAAATAGCAGAACATAACGTTTTCTTACGACTTGGTTTTACCACTGCTTCATACAGGACAAGAACGCCATTCAGGGCCAGGCCAGAACTATTTCATAGCTTCACATTTTCTTTATGATGTACACGTATAAATGGTTGTTCTATAGTAAAATATTACCGGTTGAACCGGAGGTTCCATTCCAAAAAATGGTTTTCTATCACTATTCCCTAATAATCATCCATAGGTCAAAACTACACATTTTGATTACCCCTTCCCCTCACTCGCAAAAATATGATAAAGAAACATTCTTTCATCATAAGACTTTCAGATTTGTTGCCCCACTACCCTGTATGCATTTTCATAATGAAAAGTATAGGTCGTTTCTAGGATTTGTTCCTTGTTTCCCGTTTCAATTTAATTGTATCAAAGTACCTTGTTTCATCCATGCATAGTGGACAAATTCCTAATGGCACATATGTGGCAATTAACAATTCCTTGATGTATGTTATAAGTATATAATCTGATTTGAAATTGTGAGATATGGCAGTAAACAGCTGTATATATAGGACTGTGCTCATCTTATAATGCAATTAAACTGATGTCTGAAAATATTTCAAATATATGTATGATATTTTTGCATAGTTTGCAACAAAATTTAGCGGACCCATCTCATCGACTGTCTATGCATAAAAATATCTATCCAAGCATTTGAAATTCTGTCAACTGTCAGTCCATGCATTACTCACAATCCTAAATTTCCAATCATAAACCATGCACGCTAAAAGCACCTTGCAAAATACGTTTGTTCTGTTTTACTGAAACGGCTTTAAATCTTTCCAGCAACAAGTCCTTTCTTCTAAATACAACATCATTCAGACAATGATAAAGTCGACTATGTCATTTCAAAATTGTGACATAATAAAGCTATTGGAATCTTTAAAATTCGGCAGTGTGAATATATGTTATTAATCGAACGACAAGGCATCATGAAAACTGTAGAACGTAATTCATACTTCACTCAATAACTCTGCCCTCTTATTAGGCTAATATTTAACAATTTTTGGTATTGATTTCACTGGCAAACTGACCAATTAACTAACTTCGTAACGCCATGCTGCATGTATGTTTATAACCGCTATCAAGTGACAATGACATTGTGCATCATGTCTTAAGAGACTATCAAGTGCCCTAGAAAATCAAATTAATTCGAATCACAAATGTCGACAAGCGCCCCTGTGCAGACTCACAATATTTCTATCTGCTTATTATCCATCTAATTCTGTAAATATCCAGATCCATGTATATATCTAATACTATTTAATTCTGAAAATTTGTCAAACAGAGTCTCAACTGCTAAGTCTTACGCAAGTTCCAGATTGTAAACTTGATTTTAGTCGATTGATTCTACCAACTGAATCTGTGATTGAAGTTTAAAAAAGGTCCTTTGTTCATAGTTTAATTATCTAATGTACAGGGTGCGCTGTTCATACTTCTTAATAATATAATCAAACAAAAGGGGTGTCAGGAAATAAAACAATATCACAATAGCAATCTACTCATCATATTTTCTCAGCAATGCAAAGTACTAATATGTAGTCTTCCACTGAATAATAATTATGATATCATAACATATCTAATACGGTTTGTCCAAATGAATAGCATCGTACAGCATTGTAGCTAGTGCAGATCAAAATAAGTGAAAACACTGTCCAAATGCTAGTTTTCATACAGCAATATAGCAATCAAATCAATATATTTGGTGGAATGTAGCAGTGCGGAGGATCATAGAACTGGAAAGGCCTATGGAAACCTCCAAATGTAAGTCATTGCTAACCTACAGTTTCATTGAACGTAACATAATATTAATAGTAATGGGAATTCATTTTCAATCATTGTGAAATCACTGTAACGCTTCTTGATGGAAAACATAATCCTCTATATCATGGACTAGCCACTAAAGTCAGGATTCCTCGTTTCTTCTATGACAATAAAGATTACTTTTGAACTGGCTTCCCTTGTTATGTGGCAGTTTAAACCACTTGTAGTTTTCATTACCCTGGAATGTATATAAAACGAGGTTGGATCGATAAACTGTATTATATACTATGCTGCCTCAGGGAAAATCTAGAGATGTGTTTTCTGATAAGCCCATATATCATTTGTAAGATTTTAATCATTCAAGGTCTATCATGTCTAATTAGACGTCTATATAATTTGGCAGTTTGAATCATGTTCACAATATATCAAACATATAATAGGTAAAACGTTTTTAGTTTCATCATTCAATCATTCATTCTAAAACACAATGCTATTATTATGATTCGTCATTCTTTTCAGTCATAAAGTTATTCACTTATAATCAATTTCGAATGGGCTTCATATTCCATAGAATTCCATTTAGGATCTGCGTCCTTTTCTAATTAGGTATATTCTCATGTTGTCGAGTAACTTTGTAGCCGAATGAAAAAGAAGAACAGTATAGTTGTAAGTCTCAACCAAGATGCTTTGCTACAATTTCTGTTATCAAATGAATTCACCATGGCACCACCTCCCCAATATACATCATGGGTCGCTTCGATTAGACAGTGGCTCTACCTAGTGTGTCCTGTCAACACTAAATTTACTATTTTAGGCATGCTGGTCCCGCTTGCGGACGCCCTTAATACTGACGTCCTCTTGAAGTAGGCGGATGGTCTTGGCGATATTGGAGAAGGGCGGTCGGTGGCGCGGGCATTTTGCCCAGCAGCGTACCATGAGTTCGTAAACATTCTCCGGTGTGTTATCTGGACATGATAGGATTTTCCCCTCCTGGAGGAAACGCACCACCTCCTCATGGGTCATTCCATAGTATGGCTGGAGCGCAAAGGAATATATCTCCCAGAGCACCACACCGAAGGACCACACGTCTGATTCGGAGGTGAAGCGGTTGTAGAGAATGGTCTCGATGGGCATCCACCGAACTGGGATGGCATCGTGCTCGCTGCCTTTGTAGTAGTCCGCATTGTGGATGTTTCGCGTAAGGCCAAAATCTGAGATTTTTACTGTGAGCCCACTGCCCACAAGGCAGTTCCTGGTTGCCAGGTCCCTATGCACAAAGCCCCTTTCGGATAGGTACACCATGCCCTCGGCCACTTGCCGAGCAATTAAGAGCTGCTCGATATGGTCCAATTTGGGAGCATCATCGCAGTGGATTTCCCCACTGCGCCGCCGAAGGATGAAATGCTCCGGGCAGCAGTTCCGCAAGAAATCATTCAAATCCCCTTTGCTCATGTACTCAAAGAGCAAGCACATGGGCTTCCCCACAGCACACACCCCGCGCAATTTGACAATATTCGGATGGTTAAACTCCACCATCAAAGACGCCTCGCGCTCAAAATCGCGCTGCATCTCCTCGGTGGCATCCTCTTTGAGCATTTTCACTGCCACAAGAGTCCAATCCTCCCCGCGTACCAACCGGGGTGCGCGCGCCTGGAAAACCCGACCGAATGCACCCTGGCCGATATCCCGGATATAAACCACATCGTTCCGTGGGTACTCCAGCTTCTCCAGCTTGGCACTGAGAAAAGCCTTGGATAATCCCTTGTGATAAAAGACATTGGAAGGCAGCTTATCCAGGTCGATCTCCAGGTCGTCCTGTGGGGTGGCGTCGTAGTCCAGGCGTTTGTTCTGGCGGTACATTCTGTAGCAGAGCACGGCTATCAGGGAGATGAGGCAGAGGGAGATGCTGGAGACGGAGGTGATGATGACGATCGTCTCCAGGGAGAAGAGCTCCTTCAGGGCGTGGATCTCGTCCTCCACCACCCCCTTGTCGTCCGGCGGCTGGCCCGCCGTGCTCCGTCGGTCCGATGCTGACCGTTCTGCAATTAAAGAAGGAAATTTTTCCCATCATTTTCAGTGGCGTATCCAGGGGGGTTACGAGGTGCCTGGAACCCCCTCAGCGTTTATGTAATGAAACTAAAGATATAGGAAATTTTATTAAAATATCTAGCTGGAACCCCCTCAGTTTTGCATTGAAACCCTTAAGATTTACCAGGAACCCCCTCAGATTTTAAGGGTGGGCACTCCCCTGATTTTAATGTTATTTTGGGTTTTCCATGTGCGATCTTTCAACAGTTAAACATGATTTGGTCTTCAATATGTAACTGTAATAACACCGAAGGGTTTTAGAAAAACATCTTTTAGTTTTCGTCTTTTTTGTGTTCTCCTTCAACCGATGTCAATACATACCTCTTTTTAGAAAATATACTGCTTAAAACAGCACAGGGTTACAACCAAGAAACCTAGGTTAGCACAAACTAATCATCGTACAGTATTTGAAACCTATATACACTGCCAATAGTGTCCAGAGTGCGCGCCAAATTTTGTAATTAAAAAAAATTAACCCAACCTTAGAGTATTGCAAATCATATATGCTGTGTCACATCAATAGACACAATGTACAAACATCTAAAATTTAAATGTACGAGGGTGGTGGGGTGGTGCAGTGGTCAAAGTGGGGATCAAAGTGCTCGACTTGCATGCGGGGGACCCGAGTTCAAGCCGGGCTGTACCTGTTACACCATCGCACCTTGCCATCGTTTCCACCCCCATAGAGTCGGTCATAGTATATTGTACAACCCAATAAACCGTACATTGGTTCTGATATAGCTGAAAACAGTCATCATAATCATCTAAACGTACGTACCACAAACAGGCACGTCACAGAGCTGCCACCTGGTGTTCCTGTCCATAGTGTAACACCAGGGGCCGCTCTCCTCTCCTCCAGGGTTGCGGCAGTAGTTGGCGCTGTCCTCCAGTACCGGGTAGACGCTGGGAGACCTGAGGTGGGGGTGGGGCACCTGGGAGGTCCAGGGCTGACAGGCCAGGCCGTCCTTGGTAACGTTCACCGTGCCCGCGTAGTGACTGCCGCTGTCCCGGTAACACTCGGCTGGGGGAGGGGAAAAGGCAAGGGTTAAAATGATAGTAACAGCTTTTATTGATAACTGCGGCGATCAGTTCTTGACCTGGGTGTCATAAAGACAATTACTATGAATGTATGCTGGCTAAACTAATTCTATATCTATGGCTACTGGTTAGCACAGCCTAATACTGATATATGTGACCCCCAACCACATAATGAGGCATAAGTTGCAGATCAGGAAAATTGAGGTTTAATTTGACTATCAGAGAGAATGCCTAAAGCTTTAGAATAATGGAAGAATTGTGTTTCTATCAGTATTTTAACCCAAGTTATGAATATTTGAAGTAATGCACTTCCAGTATAGCTTTTAAGAGAAAAATGACTGTAAAGACATGTCTTCTCTTCATGTAAGTGCAAATTTCCATAGGCTTTATTTATGACCATCAGGATAACCCATCTGTAATACATGGAAAAACGTTTCTTCTTTGATATTTGTTTGTAAAAGGTAATTTCCATCTATTTGCCATGCCATTTTTTGAAACTCAATTTTTTATTTCTGACTATTTTCCCTTATTCTGTCATTTTCTCAGAATTGGTCTGGGCGACTTATGCCTCATTTAGTGGCGGGGGGTCACATATGTGATTAACAACACGTTATAGAAATGTAAAAGAATCTTTCCCGATGCCATAGATATGTTAACAATGAATAGTACGGTGAGTTGTTTATATGTGTGATGTGAGTGTGTTTTGGGATGAAAAAAGATGGGCCATGTTATATTGTATATTTGTATTTGATAGATTTAATAGAGTTTCCTTTTTGTCTAGGTTTCCAATCTTTTGTACTACGCGATTATATTATGTTCACTTTATAGCATTATACATACGTTATTTTATATTTTCTAATGCCAACTCTATTCTTACACAGGTATATAATCATAGCCATTAGCATTATTATCTAAAAAAGAAGCAGTACTATAAAATTATTTCCGTCAATCTTCATGTGCCTCTGGTTTACGAAATTCGTTATTCTTTCCGTAATAAATACAGTGACATTGTATACTATACATGTATAACGTAATCATACATTTCAAAAGAGGTTAAAAACTTACTCGTGAGTTTCTCGGGTGATATGTCAAATAAGTTGGCCTCTGAACAGCTTTTCGTGGTATCATGTATACTGGGCAGGGCGGAGCAGTTAGGTAATCGGAAATGGCCCCGGTTCTTAAAGAAGATGCCTTGTTTCTTGTTTTCCTCAATCTTCAGCCACTCCTCCAGACAGAAAAGGTCTTTTACGGCCATACAATGCTCTCTGAAAATAGAAAAAAATAGAGATTAGCTTAAGACGTTTGGGATATAAAAGCATATTCTAGAAATATTGGGACATCGTCCATGATATCACTGAGGAAAGCAGGAATCGAATTGGTTTATTTATTGAACAGTTAACACATGGGCGCTACAAATAGATTTACGCCCAGGAAGTAAGGTCCATCCCTCGCTGAAATTTCCTGTCAATCCCACATCTCTACGCCCCTAAAGATGTACAATGTCAAGTCTGTATTTCTCCTGTGAGGGAGTGGCCCCTCCAGTGTTTCTGAATATTATTAGCAGACCCTGAGGTCCGCATATGAATGCCCATAGTTTGTTTAACAGAACAAAATATACAAATTCTTTCAATATTTGTAACTAATACCCATAACATTTTTTTGAAGGTGACCTTTAAGATTTATCAAGGGGCCTTCCATTTAGTACCTACGCAGATTTTTTTTCTAAATGTTTGACCCCCCACCCCCCTTGGACTAAAGTACATATTGGAATTATACAGGAACGTACGCAAATTTTCAAAAATCTCAGACCCCCCAACCCCCCTTGCTGCGTACGTACTTAATAGTAGGCCCCCAAAGATCTTGCAAAGGTATTGGAAAGGTGACATATCCTATGCCTTTAATGAACCTTAATGGCCCATTTACAAAACTTAAAGATCTTAAAGGTCTAACTTCGCGCAGTGGTAACTGCAATACTTTCTTCAAAATACAGTTCAAAATGTGTGTTCCAAACTTTACCTGCACAACGGCTTGGGCGCCGCGAACCCCCGCGACATGTCACAGTCGGGGAAGGCGTAGTGGCACAGGAGGCGCTCGGCGGGGATGCGGCAGAAGGAGTCGAAGGTCTCCATCATGTCCTCCATGAGGCCGAGCACGAGCTGCTCGTTGAGCTGGGCTGGGTTGGTGAAGGAGGCATTGAGGAACACGCTCCGGCTGGCCACGTACGGGCCGCACACCGTACCGTTGTAGGGCGCGCAGTAACCAGACGGTCTGCAAGAATGAAGAATGACATCTTTTTAATTATTATTATTTATTTATTTTTATTTATTTACTTCCACAAAGTCTTTCAGGCATAAGTCTGATCTTCTATGTATATAATTATTGTTATTGTTATGATTGTTTGTTATTGTTATTTTTATCATTGTTACAAGTTCACTCCGCTCTCCTTTGCCCCCAGCGGATTTCGAACTGGGCCCACACTATGCAGTACCAGGGCTCGGATGCTGCGGGGCTGCTAATTCAAATATGGGTCTACCGGTAAAGGGCCCTAGACCAATAAGGGAGCCAGAATGAAGGAAGGACGTTTTATAAGTAGCCTATGTTTGGGGGATATTAGAAAGAATATTCAATTTCGTTAAAGGATTTGGAAAGAAGTGAGAAAACGAAAAACGAGCATTTCTTCACCTTTTAAGGCTGACATAATATATTTAGAATGGAAACGAGAAAAGGCAGATGATTCCTCTCCGAAATACAAAAGATTACTATTGCGAAAAACTCGACTAGCTATTTTTGATAACATTCTACAAAAGGGGAGATATGATGGCCATTTACTTATAATAACAATGTATTGTCTTTTAAGCGATATACGTCAAGCGGTATTATACAAATCTAGTGTCACCAAGGGGGTCCATTGTTCGAGTATCAATGAACTTAAAATGTGAAAGTTACCAACAGAAAGTAGGATTCTAATTAGAATACCCCCATACCGCAGAATGTGGTAATCATATCCAGGTTAGGACGTAAAAATAACGGCACTTTCTATATACTTTCATTTTGAGTAAAGAAGTTAAATAGACCGTTATTTTGATTATCATAAATATGGTTAAACATTGGACTTACGTCTCTATTCTTAAGTATGTGTATTCTTGAATATGGGTTTGTGTGTGTTTTACATGCAGACAAACAACGTAGAAACAAGTCTAGTAACTATGTATCAGTAAGACATAATTAATATCATTTTATACATATGGAAGGTAAAGTAGGCAATTAGGCCTATTAATTATGGAACCGTGGCTATATTTCAAGAACGTTACAGATAGTAATCTTGAGGACGGATGAGGATTGAATACTCACTTGGCATCATCTGTTGTCCGGATTAGTGAGAAGTTGACATGGAAATATAAAATAACAGATATTAGTTACGCTATTCAGTTTACACCTCCATCACTCTAGACATTGCAAAATGTATTCTACAACACATGTTGCCAATTTACGTCAAACTATTAAAGAAGTTATCAAAGGCTTTATCAAATACTAATCCAATTGTATTGACCCTCATTACTCATTACCAGTGCGGAAAAGTCAATTTGGTGACCTTGTAAAAACTTGCAAAAAAGGCTTTACGTTTAGTAAACCATAATTAATTACAATAAATGAGATTATATCAACCTTGCGTTATGTCGGCACATCAGCCTTCACTACAACCATAAAAACAAATATAGTCTTTCATCGTGGTGCCACCTTCAACTAATGCGTCATTAATCCACCAATAGAGTTAAATTTGTTTATCCCCACGTTACTAAGCGTGCACTTAGTTCAGTGTTTTTGCAGTGATTTTCCAGACCTATCCTGTTCATCTTCCATTCTATTCTACACGTAGACCCTCTGATAAAGACTACCAGTGGAGGGGTCCCTCAACACTTCATCTCTTTAATCTCTTTATTTTTTATTTCTATTTATTTTTTGCGACCATCTGCAGACCTCCGGGGCCAGGTTTTGGTATTGACTGCAAGCTTTTATTCACTGACTTTTCACTGAGGAATGTCTTGATTGGGTACCTTCCCAGGATATGGCCGACGGCTACGGCCTGCGATCGCAGCCACCGCAAGAATGCCCGCCACCCCAACGGGCCTTTGGCCGCTTTTATATGGTCTCCTATATTATGTGGCATGTACCACAACTTCCTATCTAGCTTTGAATCAAAATGGCCATAACTGATAGAGGGTTATTTGAAATTGCCTATCCTGCTGGGTTTGGTATCTGTTTTAATTAGATTGTATTTTGTTTAACCATTCTGGGTATATATATCAAGTTATTCAATAGTTTCTCAAAGAAAACATATTCTTCTTCATTTCTTTTCGAGCTTTTTATGTTATCAATATCGAAAATATTCTTCTGTGGTTTATATCTAGCGTGTCAGCTTATCAATACTTGGATTCTTTTGATAGTGACTCAAAGACAATGCATTGCAGCTCGATCGGAAGCTAACGTTATCAATAGATTATACACAGTTAACATAGAGCTCCTTTTCAAAATAGCGGACTAAGAAACGTCATTCCGACCATTTTCTTAACAATATTTTCAGTCAACAATTTTTCTAAACAAAGAAAATCATAAACATGCAATCCTATATTGAGGAATATATAAATAGCAATTTCATAGTTTTACATATAGTCCATGTATTACAAATGTAAACTAAATAAATCCTAAAATACCACGATGTCAGGTCCCGGGTTCACAGAGAAAATCTGCTGAAATCAGCTTCCTTTTGTTCCAAAGTAACCCCCCCCCCCCCCCACCACCACCACCACCGCCACCGTCCTCCACCCCTGCCAATCCATTCGTTCGCTGCCTCCTGTATCGAACATCCCACCTGCCCGTATTACCTGCCTACACAATGTGCCCTCCTCTACCCCGTCACACCCTGACTGTTAGCCGCCAACCGTGGAGCGAAGAAATCAAAGAAAAGTTATTTCTTAAGGATTTCACAGCCTTCAAAAAAAGGCGCCAGACAGTACCATTTCAAAGCCTCCCAGGGCCAGAACATGACATATTAGATTCTTGTTAGGAAAACATTCTATAGTTCATGTCAGAAGTTGATGTCCTAATAACTTAGTAAGTGTGAAATGCACAAACACTTGAGACACATAACGGTATCTTGTATGAATTCGCTGTGTGAAATTTATGTTTTAATTAAAAGTAACCTATCATACCTGAGTTTAAGGCCTATACAATATATATGAATGTGAAAGCTGATGTTTCACAAACAACATTACAAGCAGATGACCTCATCATAGAAACATTCCCACATCCGTTTCGCGAAGGACACAACAGGAAACAACACCCAAACAAAGGAACTATAACCCTTTTTATTTCCTTATACGCCCTTCCAGCGTTCACCAGAAATTCGGACAAGGAAATAAGTTAAATTCAGATCCTGGCGAGGAACTTCTGGGGATGGGACAACTATTTAACTAGTCGCTGGCCTGGTCGCCGCCAAAGACATGTGTTTTTTCCACTCTCAAATTCTTTGAAATATCACTTGTGACTTTCTCCCCATAGCTCAGCTGAATGAAAGCCGATCAAAACATGCAAAAAGTGGGCGACTCTCTCCAGGCACAGGGAATCCCACACACATCGCCCCATGCTATAGATTATAGGAAATGATTATGCAAATGTGGCATAATTGGACATATCAATTATTCATATGTGGTGGGAATAGGGCATGGTAAGTGTGCTCAGTAGCTATTCTATGTATCCATACATATAGGCCTATGTAATATAGGATTATATTAAGCACCCCATAGGCTATTTCAACCCACAAATTCCAGAAAAGAAAAGAAAAAAATATTCTCTTCTCCCCCAACTAATCAAAATTATAAATCTTATCCATTTTCGGATAATCTTGCAAGATAAGAACCACCACATCCTGGAGGGGCACGGGGGAGTCAAGGGAGGCATGCAGGGGGTATGGGAAAGTGCATGGGGGTTGTTGTTGTTGAAATTTTATTGGCATGCTAGATATTGGTGGTGGGGGCAAACATGGCGGCGGAATGTACACATCTCGTGGAGGTGGTGGGCCCAATGCTCAGTGCGGGGTCCGGGGGTCCCCAGTCCTACTATAGGAGGGCCGCCCGGACTTGTCCATTCCGCACACACCTGACATAGCTCGGCTTGTTTGTCACCCGCCTCGGGCTCCGGCTGAGGCCCCCCACTCTATTTTACCCCATGCACGACCACTGAGGTTCGATTTAATGTTAAATCGAACATGCAATGGCCGATTTAATCGCCCTGCGCGTTGTATTTTTTTGGGTGATCAAAGAGAATTTTTTTTGGCAAAATGTTGCCGCACCTTTTTACAATAGTGCGTCATACCATTTTCCTTGGTGGCTCATTATCTGTCTTTTATCTCTCTTTGGTCAATGTTGATTTTATGTACGTGTGTGGGCTTGGGTATAGGTAGCATGCACGTGTATTATGTGTTGATGACATTAATTTTGTTCCTTTGATGTGTGAGTGATTCCATTTGTACCATGCAACCATGGCTTTGAATTGGTCTCTGAATATGTCAATTATTTGGTATACACATAAACAAAGTAACACATAGGAGCACATGATATAATCACATGAGATTGCTTTAGAACTTTAACTTCTCTTACTTATCATTATTTTTTGTATTTTTATGTTTCATATACATTTCGGAATATACTCAAATTTGTAGATTTCTTTTTCTAGTTTTAATTAGTAAAAATGGAAAATTTAATAAATAAAAACGTCTCCCATCTATGCACGGGTCCAGATGCACGTGGTGAGCCCCAAACAGCTCCCTTTCGGGGAGAGTATAGGGAAGGCGGGTGAAGGGCGATTTATGGCAAAATAACTCGTTTTGGAGTGGCCCGGTATGACAGAACACATTTATTATTGACAAGGAAACTGCTGATCAAATTCTCGATCTACATTACCAGGACTACCTATGTATTTAGTATGATGCATAAACAGTTAGGTAAACAATATAATATGAATGCTGAATTGACGAAATCTGGTTATTATGAATTGATAAAGTTTGATTAAAAGAAAATTCCGGTATATTATAAGTTATTAGAAGTAGGATTTAAACCTGCCATTTTTGCACATAGCAGTAGCGGATCCGGGGTGGGCGGCAGCTCCCCCCCCCCCCGTTCATCCCCACAAAACTGTATTGTTTAATGTAAAATTGGCGCCTTAGACCCTTTTTAATAAGTGCGCCCCCCACTATCTAAAACTTCTGGATCCACCGCCGCTTTATTGCTAACAAAGCAGGCGGCCGCTATCATGGGTCCTCTTTAATGTTATAGTTCGATGTAATAAGGCATCATCACTATAACGTTATTACGAAACAATTGAGGTAATCTGATCTGGATTATTAGATTGCCTGCTTATAGATAGCAGTTGGATGCACTGTTCACTTGGTGGCTTAACAAGGATTTGTTAGAGAAACACCCATGCAGTAGCGCATTGTAGATAAACGGCCAATACATCGGCCAATACATTTTCCTTTTCGATTAACCTTCATGCGTACCGCTGATTCATACAATTCTGATGTTATGTTTTCAACTTTTATAGGGCGTTCGGTTCGGTTCGGACTCTGGATTCCCCCTCCAGGGTTAGAGTGAATGGTAATTCGCCATTGGGGTACCTTAGGACCCTTTCTCCCGACCCACTCTGGTCTCCATCTTTGAAGTTCCATTCGGAAGAGTCTGACTGGATAGCCAGACAAGTTTCAGTGTTGAGGAGGAAACAAACTGTGGTCACAAACCCAATACTTTTGAATCAGCAATGCATCACACCTCCATACCCATTGCAATGAGCGGCACCTCTTTCCTCACTTCTTATGTCAGAATAAGCGTTCAGCGAATCCACTTTAGTTTTCCTAGATAATGCTATTCTTTTCAATAGAAATGAAACGCATCAAATGGAGATTGTCCATTGAAGAATGCACGCATACAGGCAATGGAATGTCACACTGGGCGTCCTAAGTATTCCTCTTGGGAAAAGAAAAAAAAAACTTTAAAAAAAGAGAATAAAATAGGAAACACTAGAAACCCTATTTTCTCCAGTACGCAATTGAAGAATACATGTAAACAGACAATAGACAGGTGTCAGAGGGCACATTTAGCATGCTGTAACCCTATGGGTAAAGAAACCATGAAAAAAACTTTAAGTAGTATGCTGTATCCTTATGGCTTAAGGAACCATAAAAAAACATGTCCATCCAGAACCCTATTCTTCTCTCCAGTAGACGTTGACAAGGCAGTAACATGCACATCATCTGTCCCTTTGGAGACCCCCAGGAGGATCACAAAGATCAGCCCCTGGAGGAGAAAGATGAGCGGGGTCAGCGTCCACAGACGCTGCTGATGTCATCACCATAGCAACCAAGCCTCCCAGGACGATCGCTAGGGGGCATGACAGATGGCGACACGGCCATACCCGCCGGCTCATTCTCCGCCGTGGCTCCTTCTTTCTACTGCCTGTAATGAGGCACATCTGGGAGTGTGCAGGGGACAGAGTGTCATCGGCCGGCCTGGACAATGAGTCCATTGTCCGTGCGACTAAATAACATCAAAGTCTACACATCCTCATCTGCTCTCGACAACGTCTTATACTCGCCTTTATAGAGATGTTAACATTATGGCTGTTTTACACTAGCTGATCTGTACTCGCGCTTGTGTTAATGGCCAGTAGGATTTTGAGGGCTGTGTGTGTGGGGGGGGGGGGGGGTCAATTTGTGTTGTCTAGCAAATGGAAATTGCTTTGTTGAGTTGCTTTTTTCCCTTTTAATAAAACCTTTTTCAAAATCCACAATTATAATTCACCATACAGAATCCACAATTAGTATCACTATTCAAAATCCACAATTAGTATAAGTTCATAAACTTGCAAGGAATATCAGGCCCTTTCAAATAATATGTGAAATGCACACATCCATCCATAGCTTTAGTGAAAACCTAATCGTCCGAAGGCAATGTAGTTATAGTGCAAAATCGGCTAAAACGAACAAGCCTGTTTGTCCGCGCTGTAGATCTGACAAATAAACAGGGGGAAAGATATCCCACTGTTAACAATCACAACTCTTCTTTCCCACCCAGCTATAATTCCAGATCTGCATACCCTGCAATAGACCTATATGACATAAACTTGAAATTCTATTGGATTATAGCTAGCATATATAATTATATTGATAAAACCAAAACTGAAAGCCGCAGACGTCCCTGTCTGTGGTTTTCCTTTCAGAGCATTTGGCCAGAAGGGAATTGTTTTCCTTTCCATCGAGTCTGACAGTTGGCCTGCATTTTTGAAGAACCAAAACAGATGGCCAAATTGTCTTATCTTTTTATTAGGAACCACATCCAGCAGCTATGTGTATAATTGCACGACCTATCTACACAAATGACCTAAGCGTTGCCTAGACTGTATGAGCGTCAATGTGTATATGATCAAGCTGAGAACAAACATCTTAAAATAACTGCTCTTAAAATTAAGTTCTCATTCTATAAAACCACTTGTTGTAAGTCATCCGGTGCGCTGTCTGTTGACCTACATGCACACTTTTGAAACACTCACGAAATCACATTCTAGTTCATGCAGTCAGAGAATCGTGAAAGTACGTCAGCAAGCCCACTATCCCTATGTGATGTGTCTCACCACTGCCACAAACAATCATGTGAACACAAGACAAGCCTCTTATTCTTCGGGCCATTCTCAGAAAAAAAAGTACAGTAGAGATCCACACTGGTTGCTTCAGGATTTACAGGGATTTGGTGGTTGCGTCCTAAGCTGGTATCTTTAGGATGAGGCGAGGGGGAGATGAAGTAATGTGAGGGTTAGTGGTATGCCTTGTGGCTCCAGCGGCGATATAGGGACCAAGGGATGATGCCTTTATTTCAGTAATTAACCGATTTGGACCATTTGAGATTTTGGCCTTCAGCGATTTGACAATGATATTTTTTCATTAAACCTCCAATAACATCAAGACATGTTACATATCACTCGAACGGAAATGTTATATCTTTTTTGACGATATAAAGCGTGTATACACTATATAGAGGCGATTTTCTCTCGCGATTTTCAAAATCGATTGATAATCGGTCAGTGCAACACAGCTTTTCAGGTATGGGTGGTTGAGTGCATATGTCCCATCTGCCTTGGTCTTTTCCCTCCATTTCTCAGGTAGGTAGGTAGATAGGTAGGTAGGTCTTGCTGGCCGTCTTGTTTGTGACCTGTTTGTCTGCAGACCGTGTTTGTTTGGTCCTGCTCCACTGAAACCCAACCACTGCAAATATCACCGTTTCCCCCTCACTCACTCCATGCCCTGCTGTCCTCCGCTCTGCTATTCTTGCACCCCTGCTAAAACACCCCCTACCCAATCCTACCCATGCACCCCCTGCTATATGAATGCATTCCCATCCCTGCAATCCCCACTACACTTCTCCTACTCCCTTTTGATCAAAATACGCAAAATATATATTTTATGATGCAGAAATGTTCAATTTGAAATTAAACAGAATATATCCCCTATAATATATACATTATTAATTTTATCATATTCATATCCGCCATTCCCTCGCATGTTTCCATTACTTTGTTTCTCTCTAAACGTCCTTTTACCCAATTTCCCCTTTTTGTGGTATCCAGATATCATAAAGAATTCTCCACCTTTTTGTGATATTCAGATATCTACGTATATCATGATAAATGGTTTCACCCTTTGATATCCTTTTTGGGTGATACCCACCCACGGATCCCCTCCCACGGACTTACCCCTTCGACTCATGCCTCAGGCTTTGTTCCCTTCGCCTGCTCATCCTTGTCCCTCAGAACCCTTTTTGTGTGGTACACACACAGGCCTACCTGTATACCATAAAACACATACCTTATGAAACACCTTATGATTTATTATTTATGATATCCATACCTCTCAACCCACCTAGGATATCACTGCCACAGAGCCCTACTCCCTTCACCCCCTATACTAACATCCCTTTACCTCTAAACAACTTTTTTTCTTATGATATACCTGTATACCACACAACTATCATAATATCTCTTTTGATTTATCATTTCTGATACCCATCCCTAACACTTCCACCCACGTTGTCATTGCCACAGTCTTACTGCATTTCCCCCAGCTCCATCTCTTTACCCCAAAACATGCACATGCTCTCCCCCTCATCTTATCAGCTTATGGTCCTATAATACATACCCCTCCCATCCTAGCCCTTTTTCCCCAAAGTTACCCCCAAGCATGCAACCCCCTCCCAAGTCGTCGCGCCAACACCCTCCCTCGACTTTTCGCAGAAATATATGCACGTCCTCGTAAGTTGAGGTTCAAGCCCTGCTCGGGTAGTGGTATACCATCCCCTTGGGGCGCGCCGGCCATACTAATGCGCGAATTAAACATCCATCTTTTTTTCATATTGTATTCAGGACATCCGTGTGCCTGAAATTCTCCAGCATGTCCTGACTTCCGGTACTTTGTCGTTGGGACGGCGGGAAGCACACAAAGGTTCTGTCCCTATTTGAACACCTTTTCTCCTTTTTTTGTTGGGAAATGTTGATTTATTGTTGTTGTTGATTTTGTTGTTGATCTTTAAAAAAAACTATTTTTGTATTTCATTTTGCTAGTTTTGATACTTTTTGTGAGGGATGGGGGGTGGGTTGGGTGATCGCATCGAATTTTAGTATTTTGAACGTATGATGATCACCCTGGGGGCAGGGAAGGTGGTCTTGGAAGAGGTTTACTTTATAAGTGATATCCTGAAAGGTGAGTGCATGAGTAATAGGGTTTATTGCCAGAACAAGGTTGTTCCCTATTCTGTCTTCAGGTGTTAAAGCAAAACTGTAAGATAAACGAACGGACTCTTCGATAGGAAACCCATGAAACTTTGACAAAGTTGACTGGCCATTGATCATCATATTTCATATGATGTGATTTATATCTACATTATGGATACAACATATCATTCGAAGGGGCATTTAATGCACTTTCTATCAGCATAACTAAAGCAATGTTCAACTTGCATTTTCACTGACAGTTCGGTATAAACTAATGCAATAAACACTGAACTCTCAAACATCACACAGAATCCCCAAACACCACCACACCTTAACCACTAACCACAAAATATCCGATCCCGTTAGTTAAACGTGTCCATTTTTAGCTAATCCTGTTTGTACCATGAAAAGACACACAGGGACAAAAATGGATCGTAACACCTCTCATTTGGTTTCTATAAATAGCTGAGGCATGCACCCAGGCACCATCAGAACAACAGCAGGGGCTCTTTGTGGTGGCACTAGAAAGCCTTAAAAGTGGCTCGGGGTAACTGAGTGTAATTACAGGGTGGGCAAATTAACCTTTCTGGTTACTAACAAATGCCAGCTAGTGGCAGCTAGTGCATTGGGTTATTAGTACCAAGGTATCATTAGCAATTCTGTATCATGTCGTGCAGAACGTTGCCAAGCATTGTGTTGGAGGGGAAGGACTGTAACGATTAGAGATGTGATAAGTATTGTAAGGTATCACGTAAGCTAGGATACTCTTCTCATGTTGTTGTTACTGCGCGCTACCCCTCCCAGTCCTTCAGCCTATCCATTATGTGTATATGACAAAAGAGAAGTCAATTTTTGACAGTTTGCGTTGTTTCCTCCCATAAGGAGATAGCAGAGTATATAAATGGTGCTAGCAGTAACAACATGATACGGATAAGTGTAGTGAAATATAAATAGATGAAATGTAGATAAGGAAATAAAAAGAAACCCTCAACAAATAAAAGGTAAAAAATAGAAAAAGAAACTAATGATAAAGAACGGGAAAATGGAAAAAAGGAAAATATAAAAGGGAAAATTGGGAAGCAAAAGAAAAAGAAAAAAAAGAGCTGTAACTTGTCTGGCTTTGTGATCAGGTATGGCCCGGTCTCTTTGATCAGAAGCTGGCAGGTGGGTAATGTGTTGGGCGTGTTCCGTCTAACCTACAAATTTTACCCGCATAATCTACAGCCGATCACCAGACCGAGGGATCTCAGGTGTAAACGTCAATCGCCATCCTCCAACCCACCTCGCCCATCATCATCCCCCAAAGTGAAGCCAGCTAGTCGAATGGTCTGACCTAAATAGGATTGAAGGCCTATGAGGCTAGGACTCTTAGATATTATCTTGAATTTGTTATGGATATTTGCGACCATTTCCCACCCATTTGCTAATGAACCTACATAACACCTCCGGTTCTTAGGTATATATTGGTGACTCAGTGAGTCACAGGAAAAACCTTCAATGACTAATTGAATGTGTTACACATATATACACATTCATTTTTAATAGTTCACACAAAAGACACTACAGGGCATTGTTTTTCAATACTAGGGTACTATACTAATGGCAAAAATAATATAATTATTGACCATAAATCAAGCAACCATCTTAAAAACAAAGTTATCGATATTCCTCCTGAAAGGTTTCATTTTCCTACATAAAATAAAAAGGAAACACTAATGGATTTGATACATTTAGCATTATAAACTCTGCGCATTGTCTCAAATAATAGGCCTTTATCATCATGGTGAGGCACAATTGTTCTATATAAAGGTTGATAGGTGCCTAGAACTGTAGAGCATGTACTTCTGTGATAGTTGTAGCACCTTTAGACCTTTGGAACAAGGTAAACATCTGCATCTGGCGTGCGGTGCACACTCCCACGTTGGACTGGGCCCAGATCTCGATCAATGACTCCAACTGGGAACAATTAATGCCTACCGCACTCACCGTGAAAATAACAACCCTGGCATCTATATGCTTGATGTATTCAATTCTATTCCGAAGTACAGTTCCCTGCCTTCAAGTAGTGTTTTTTTTGGTTATAACAGAAGTATGTCCTTCTCATAATATTTCTACTGTAAACCCATTTATTTTCACATTGTATTCATTTGTGCATACTGCGCCAACTACTGTTCATATACAAGATAGTATTCCACGATACTAAAACATTTTATAAGGGTCTATGTGCATAATCTAAAATTCTTTGCAGGTCTCGAATAGCTGTTTTCACGGCTATTAGGCCTATTTTTGTTTTCTAGGGTCCTGTAATAATTTTGTCACAACACGAAAAAAGCTAGGTTCAGGAGTACTTACATCATCCAACCCATAAAAACGTCCACTTTATTCTATATATGACACTGCTGTTCCGGCTCACCCCTGACCCCTGTAATCCAGTTAAGTCAATGATCACACTCAGGAGGTATACTAAGCACTTATTTGACCAGGGATAGCATACCTATATAAATTTGCCATGTCTGCAGTACATAGACTTTGTGCAGATGACGTCACACCTCTTGACGTGGACCAGACGCCATATTGTTGATAAATTTATGATCATTATCAGTTATAATTTATGACTATCTACAACCGGAAATCACATGCTAAATATATTTTTAGTAGAGCTGTGAAATCGTAATTTTCATTCATAAGTTCAAATTATATGAATTTATTTATGAAAAGAAAAAAGCCATGAATTTCAGATATCTCTAAAATCTGGTAACGAGAACTTGTCTGCACAAGGTCTATAGCAGTAGCCTATAATAACACTGACATGTAATCACTACCAACATTTTGTTCCCTCCATAAGCCCAATCTCCCACAAAACCCAGCCTCCCAATGTCCAGGTATGAGGGTACCATTATCCGCTATATACATTTGGCATTGCCATGTGCGTTTCTCTAATGCATCGTATATATAATTCAAATGCGGGCGATACAATGTAGGTATGCGCGCACCCTGGATGATCTATATCAATTTATCATCCACCCATCACTTTCACTATTTACGGTATCGTGGAATCGAAAGTCCCTGGACCATTATGTGATTGTTGCTGATAAACGTTCAATGTAGTTGTGCCTAAAGGCCCGGTCACATATATATACTTGCACGGAACGCAAAAGCTCTTATTTGACATATACATGGAATATTTACTGAGAATTTGTTGTCACACATGTTTGTTTGTCATATTGTGACATTCATGGAAAGCACATGCTGCTTCAAACCTTTTTTGGTCCATTTAGAAAAATGCCTTTCTATGAACTGGTGAATAGCTAGATTAAGTACAGAAAGGTAATCCATGATTGGCAATAACGTCGACGACAATACATTGTACATGCAGTGTCTGCCTAATTTATTGGAATCACTTTGATGAATTTCTTCTAATACTATTTTCTCAAAATGTCACTAATTTTCCCAATGATAACCTATTCAAAAATGGAACGAGGTAAGGCAATGTGTAGCATTTACTCATCGAATAAAAGGATAATGAAGAATATGATTAACTCAATATCTCAAATATATCAAAGGCACTAGATGCTACATCACGACCAAACAGATGCAGTGACTTTCTTCGGAGGCTGTCTGTCAATGATGTCATAAGTTACCAATTATTATGTCATTGACCAATATTTCCATAACTGATTAGGCTAACCGATCACTAATCAGTGCGACATGATTAATGTCTTCCTATAAGCAATTCTGTTTGTCACAAAATGATTAACAGCTGATTTTCCCACTTTGATATCATTTCACAATGACAGTCATCATCATCATCATTTTGTGACTAGACAAAACTGCTAATTACGAAACAGAACCATAACATACTGATTAGTGACTGATTATCCTCATCAGTTACACAAATTCATGCCTTTTTTGTACATCACTGTCCCCCTTCTGTTGTTGCTGTACCATTCTGGGTGCATGCTCTCGCAGATCCTAAGACATATACCAGTCTTTTCATGTTCATCCTCCATACCCTTAAGCTTCAGCCCTCCTCGGCTCCGAAGACCATTAACCCACATGGCAGGTCAACCACCCCAGACAGGTAGGGGCAAACAGGGTGTGAACGTCACTTCTCCTTCCAACCTCTTGTTGGGTGGCCGCACCTCCTGGGATAAATCTGGCATTGCTTGCCTAGAGGTGAAATTGATGGTAAAAATGCTACACTATTTGGGCTCGTTCTCAATATATGTTCTTAGGGTTTTTCTTTTGGATGAATTCAATATTTTGGTGTTGGTTATATGAAGGTAGGCACAATCTATTATGATCATTGATTTTCTTTTTGGTGCTTTGGAGAATGTGTTCTCCATTTGGATATGCTAGCCTAAACACGTACAATTGCTGGAAAGTGGGGCGTGAGGGGTATTATGATATATTTCTGGTGAAAATGTACAATGAAAAATGTAAAAGAAGTTTTGCTTTTACTAGTGCATCTCAAAGTGTGTGTCTAATGTAACCATGCTGGTTTGTGTCTATAATCATGACAACCTCTTTAAGGGAAAATCGGTTAAGCCCAGACACAGGAGACGGATGTCGGATGTTCTCATATACCACAGACCGCTCATTAATACAAGAAAGTTTCTAGGTGACACATATGGCCGCGGACTGCCCGTCATATCCTGTTTCACAGACATGATGTATTGCCTTGCAAAACATGAATGCGATGAAAGTTTCAAACAGATACATTTCAATGACAAACATTGATAACAAAATTAAGTTGTATGTATCTATATGTCAAGGCCTTTCACTTTCTATAGAAGCCCACCTGCATGTCTAAAGTAGGGGGACATTATGTGAAGAACACTTTTGATTGTGTGCGACATCAGCTTTCATATGGATAAAAAATGTAGCTTGTGTGCGATATCACAGTTCATACCGATGAAAAATGTGGGTCCCCACCGTCAAGGCTAGGTCCCCAAAACTTAACTGATAGGCTTTCAAACCAGCTAAGGTCCACAACCTTGAGGTACCGATACCAATGAAATTTTTTTTAAAGGCCTAATAAAATTATTTGTTCATATCACAGGTATATTGCGACCACCTATCGATATTGATGCCATGCAGGAAACAACATGTATGCCAAAAACATCTACCAGGAATCAAAATTCAGATACCCAATGATTCTTAAAATCCTGTATAGTCTCCGTAGGCCAACCGGAATGATTGATAAGAACGTACGTGGGTCCCCATGGCAACTTCCATTTGGCAGCTCAGAGAACAGATGTTGGTAGCTGTCATTTGGCAGGGGGCCACTGGGTGGAGTGGAGGATTGATTAGGGGTGGGAGAGTGAATTGTTCTCCTGTCTACACGTGTTTATTTACACACACAATCGAGTCCTGCCGGGCGAGGGCCCTTTGACTAAGGTCTGAGTTCGCCCACTCTGTTTGATCATACGCAGAGTGTAATAACTGTGGTCCACCAGGGGGTCGTCGGAAAACGGCCATTTTTATTGTCTGGATACCAAGGAGGACATTCAACCCCTTCACTTTCTTTTAATGTACGTTTACAATAGAATAAAGGTATAACAATCTTAGCCAATATCCGGGAATACCAGTTCCATTAGGCCTATTTTAAAAGACTATTGCCAGTCTTACTAACTTTCTGCTCCGCCCTATAGGACAGGAGCCCAAAGGAGATATGTCCTTGCATGCAATTAATGCATGGTTAGTAAAACACTGATCGCAAGAGGCCGTCAATGAATTTTCTTTCACTTTGAGATGAAAATGTAGAATGATGAATAGCATTTCTGCGATCTAAATCATTTCTGCTACCATATATAGGCTATAAGTTGTTTGTGGATCCACCCGAATGGGTAGTTTCTGTTTGCCAAATGAAAGGTTCCATACAGTTTTTCTTTTCATTTTATGTTTCCGAAACTTTCTTTTTACCCCTAACCGAAAAAATACCAATGAAGAAGCTCTAGACCTCCCGTCTGCCATGTTTCCCCCCGACTCGCTGGACAGGAGACAAAGGGTACTTTTTAGGATAGCCTATAGGTACTCACCCGCCTAAGAGACTACGATCTTTGATCTGCCCCTGGCCAGGGAGGGGCAACAGCTTCCATGGCAAAACAATGGGCTGCTCGTTCAAGTGTTGCACGTACTTACATCACAGATGTGGATATGACAAAGTAGTTTTTGTCCACATACTCTTAACCCAGAATTGCCCACGCTCAAAGCCAAGCCCATTGTCCAACATTGCCCCTTTTGATAAGGATAAGAATCGGGCAAAAATGATATGAGACAAGCATCGGCGAACTCGCGACGCAAGAGTCAAAAAAGACAATGGAAAAATGTTTAAAAGAAAAAGACGATGGGGCGTAGTACATGAAACAAATTGTACGTTGAAAAATAAATTTTCTACCAAAATTGGATAAGGGGTACACACTGAAAACTGAAAAAGACAATAGAAACCCTTCTATACTTAAAATACTAGTGTATTACAATTCAAACTCAACAATTTAACAATTTCCCACAGGCAAACGTTTAGCAACCATAACAAGTCGCCCCCGCCCCTAAAAGTAATAATACACATATAGAAAAACAGCTTCTGTCCCCGGAGGCCGGGCCCCTTTATGAAGACCAAGATAAGAACTTGGCGCTTCCCAAACACCCGGCGGTATCAACAACAGGCTTCCCGCCAGTGTTTGCCCATGGCTGGTGCATTATCTGCACAATGTATGTGTTTGATTGCACTCGTTCGGCCAAACAATTATTAGAATATATTGTCACAGTCGTCGCCGGCGTGAAGGAGTCTTTGGGGCCCCAGACCTTCAGATTTGGCCAAGCGACACATTTCGATTTAGAATTTTTAGAATTAAAAAAAAAAAAATTATGATGCCCATGAGACAATATTAATAACACCCTCACCCTTTTTCTTTTCCCCTCTCTCTATGTATTTTTTCCCTTGGTTAACTGTGGCATGAATTTGAAAATTGAAGATTCTGTACTAGGACAATAGCAACTAGGTAAAGAAAACGACACGTATCACGAATTATAACTTCTCGCCAGAAGAATTATTAAAGACCTATATGAAAACAATATCTGAAAACTGACGGCTCTGAAGTTGATATGTGACATGAGAACCTCAAAATTGAGGTGGCATGAGTACGTTAAAACTGATATGTGACATAAGAATGTGAAATATAAATAACTGATTATAGTTCCAGGCTTAGAATACCACACCTCCTAGTATACTTCTCATGAGTATTGGGCACTAATAATATAAAAACTACGCTTAAGCACAACATCCGACAAACCAGCCGATTAATATGGAACAAGACCGTTTTCATAATTTCGACAGTTGACATTCAAGGGCCCACGCTTTCTGAGGGTGTTTTGGAGGAGCTGCGATATTGTCATACATGCATAGACATACATGTGCTGGGAGCAGTGGTGGTGGTGGTGGTAGATATGAAGAAAAATATGATATTTAAAGACGATGGTAAAAAGATGAAACCATGTTGTTTGAGCGCTGTCTAGGTGGTGTAGGGCTATGATAGCGGCGCTGCACAAGTCTTGTCAACAACTCTACATGCGCTGGTGGAGATCAGGCCATTGGTGCTATACCGACTATGAGGGTCCCGATCAAAGGAACCGGAACTACCTGGTTTATGACCGGAACTAGTTGGTAGAACTACTCCAAAATCAGTTATTATGATTCATGTGTTTAAATTGGGGTTCTAGGTTCAGGTGATCGCTTAGGAATGACCATTATTAAGACCACCGTATCCAGAATTTAAAAGGAGAAAAAAGAATGAAAAGCAATATGGTGGATTGACCAACTTTTTCGATATTGCAGCCAAGACGCAACTTTGCGCTGAGGGTGGTCTTCACTGACTGAGGATCGATCTATAAAATGACAGCCATGTATAATGTATTTCGATGTGAATACCAGCCCCAGACTTGCATGGATTAAAAAAAATGATATAGAAATCACACTTGTCACTGAAGTCAAATAAACATAATGTTGAGGCAGGACACAACACAGTTGGGGACCCTGCATGAGCCTGGGGGCCTCTGTTGGCTAGGGGGTATGGAGAATCTCAAGGGCGGTTTGAGGAGGGGTAGGAGGGGGGGGGATATATGGCTCCCAGGGTTGAACCGGTGTTCAAACAGAGCTGTTTTTTTCTTCGGAAAAAGTACTTGGTGTCAAAACAATATTCTATAAATACTTCTGGTATTCTATTTTCCCTATGCTGTGCACGTCACAAAAGCTGTTTTGAAAGTACTAGTAAAAATGGGGCGACTTTTTTTTTAAGAAAGAAGAGCGTTTCATAAATGGCTTCCTGGAATGCTAGTTGTTTTTGACGTGGCCTTTTTTACGTTTCCTGCCCAGGTGTATGGGGATGGATCTCTATAAATAATTTCTGTATATATTTTTTTCTGAAATATATTTTGTAGGGACCTCAGAGAAGATGCAGTAAAACAGGGCTCATGATGGCCCAGCACCACCGACACCACCACTTTATGAACACCACCATCATCTCAGCACCACCCAGGCGCAACCACCCACACACCAACTTGCAAACCTCACCCTATCCACATTTCAGCGGTGGCCTATACAAATGCAACACACAAAAGCCACCCTACCCCTCAACACCCCTTCCTCTCCCAACCCAACCCCCCACGCAAGAAAATGAATAAAAAATCATTATTTCTTATAATCCAAAAACAACATTAGCATACATCTTGCATGCAAGGCATTGGAGAAAAATCCACATATTCGCCCAAAGCTGCACTGACATGAGGGTCACTGACAGTAATACGATCACTGGGGTGTCTTCGGCAGGTGAAATCACGTTTCACTGTTGGGATTTACTTCACTGTGAGGGGCCACAGGACACCAGCAAATGCAGGATTTCTGTTTCTATAGGAAGATTCAACACAACAAGACCAAAGAAAAATGCTCATATTTCATCCAGGGATTCCAGCGTTAATCTGATAAACAAGAACCCGTATACATGTGATATTATATTGACTTTTTTCCCAATCATATAAAAAAGAATACCCTACATGTAATTCAAAAAAGCAAAGCCTATATATTTACTAGGGCAAAAATGAAACACTTTACAATATAGAAACATAAAAGAAATGAAAAGAGAAGAGGTAAAACGAAGAGGAAAGTTTAAAGGGGAAAGTGAAGAAAATAATTTTCTAAGAAAAACTTGGAATAAAAAGAAAATGGATGAGGTAAAAACTCGGCACTCTCTAAGATCAAAGCTGTTAAGGATACGGTACCGCCCCCAGCTCCTAGCCCAGATAATCAAAGTGAGACATTAAATTGTCTGTGGGGGACACTTGGCTGTAGCCATCTCCAGGCCGGTTGGCCGCGTCGGATAACAAGGCAGCCAACTCGGCATGGCAAACAACAAGACGATCGACACACTCTTCAAACAGATTTGCACCCTATACTGCCACATCAGTGGATGGAGTTAGAAATGCGATGTATGATTGGAGAGTGGAAAACGTCTTGGGTGTCTTAGTTTGTAAAAGGGGTACGATCTAAAGTCAGTCTGATATTTGTTCTGATTTATGTTTGTTGGATTATATCCAGCATTTAAGTTTTGGAATGATCCGAGCATGAAGTAAAATTTAAGAATTTACAATGAATAAGAAAGTATTTAGCGAATGTAGAAACTGACACAAATACATATTTTTTAAGAAAATTAATATAAAAGTTTTCATGAAATTTCCTTCGTCTTTTCCGTAATTACAGTTTCCCCCCTTCTGCCTGTATCACATTCAAAATTAGTACATATCATATCTATTCACATTAGGACTGCCACAAGAAAACACACACTTCCTTTGCTCACCACACAGAGGTATTGCATGCGGCTTTAGGTAGTGGATACAGGGAGACTAAGTTCAGGTGGTGTATCTCTATTAGTATTACAGAGTGCGAGTCAATAGTAGTATGGGTCGCCTGCATCACTGCCAAAACACATGAAGGAAGTCCTGACAGCTCAGCCAAGTACACACTACGTTGCCAAAGACTCCACTGTTTTAGTTACAAACCAAAGACATTTTTCATACTTTTTTTTCAGAAATATAAAGAGTTGCCTAAATCTTATAAATATAAGAGTCATTATATCTGATATAAAAGGGGAAGGTATAATCTGTTATTTCATACTTAGAAAGTTATTTTCTGCGAGTTGTCTTTTTTGTGGGGTTGTTGTTTGCGAAGCCATATTTCATTTGTTTCAGGCAGTGCCCTTTATTTCATTGAGCGATCTTAAAAAGATTGGGCATTATAAATGCCACATACTGTTAACGTGCGAAGCGAGCGCGAAACTCAAGATAAAATAACTTGTTTAAATCAGTTATGAGAAAAAACGTATTCTTGTCTAGGTGCTGATATCAGTGTGTGAATGAAAAGAAAAGAACATTATCTTTGTTCTATAGAAACAATCAAATTATAAGAATCTCTTGGGATGTTGTGATACGCCTTCTGCCTCCATACAAGATATAAACTGGTTGGCATTAGAAAAATGAAAAAAAAAGTTTAATCTCACGAGGATTCAAAGCAATCGAGCACTTCATAAGAAAAGTCAATATCACATCTGTCAATCTAGTCAGATATCAAGATATCTAGCTTATTCTACACCACCTCCCCGAGGATATCGTTTTCAAGTATCGATGTATCTGTATCTCAGCAGGCTCATTGCAGGAGTATATGTTAGTATATCACATCTCAATGCAGGAGTAGCTGTATCTCAGTGCAAGAGTATCTGTATATGTATCCGAATATTGGAACCTCAGTGCAAGAGTATCTGTATCTCAGAGTATCTGTATCTCAGAGCAAGAGTATATGTACCTCAGAGTATGCATCTCAGAGCGAGAGTTTCTGTATCTCTGTGCAGGAGTATTTGTAGCTTAGAGTATCTGCATCTCAGTATAAGAGTATCTGTATCTCAGAGTATCTGTATCTTAGTGCAAGATATATCCGTATCTCAGATTATTTGTACCTCAGTGCAGGAGGATCTGTATCTCAGTAAAAGAGTATCTGTATCTCAAAGTATCTGCATCTCAGTGCAAGAGTATCAGTATCTCAGAGTATTTGTACCTCAGTGCAGGAGGATCTGTATCTATGGGCAGGAGTATCTCCATCACCCAGCTGCCCTGGATCAAAAATCATTAGGGATCCGCTAATGGTCAATTCCCAACCCAAAGAAAAAGACATAAATAATACTGCCACGTACACATACATGTTAAACTAAACAAATGTGCTATCGCCATGTACGGGGTCGGGTGGAGGTCGTCATGGTTAGCACTTGGCCATGAGGTTGACAATAGATTATTTTTCACGCTTTTCATAAATCATCAGAATCCAGGCACTCGCCGGGCTGGCAGCGGCGAAGTAGAAGATCGTCTTGCGTTGCCTAGGTGGCTCGGGGGAGGGGGTGGGAGGGTGGAGTGAGGGAGTGGGGTGGGGCGGGGGTCTGAGCCAAACACCTTATAATTCCCAGGCGAATTTCGTCAGGTTGCTTTTGCCAACGTTTCCTGCGCAAATTGTTCTCCAGGCAAGGGCCATTATTGAATATGAGGTCAAGGATAGGTTTTCAACCCACTGGTCTAGTAATATTCTGCTGAACTAAATATACAGGCTCCTTGCTATTTCTTCTACTTACAAATTATTATTATTTTGTGGGGGGATATTGTGTGTTTATGGTGATATTGTGATATAACGTGGTTTCAGCGATTTTTAAAACTTAATTATTATCAATATTTATTACATCATAATAATACGATTAAATTAAGAAATAACTATATGAACAGGTAAGTTTGCGCCCTCCCCCAAGATCTCAACAAAGTATCCAGGTGTTTCAAAGAGACAACGTTCTATTCAAATCCGCCAGGGTTCCAGACAATTCGGACAATTAATCTGCTAAAAAGGGCACAACCAGGAAATAACACGTCAATCTTTTCTGAAGTCCCTGCAGTGGTTTCTCACCCGCGGGCATCATCTGATACACTAACGGAAAAAACACTAAAAGAACTATTGAAAACAATTGAAATCCATTTTGCCAGGTAAAATTGAATTACCAATTACATTTCCTTATTGGAAAACTAACTTTTTATAGCGTTCACAAAATTAGAGTAAAAGCGATGGGTAGATGGAGATTTACTTAACCAGTCTTTATTTGGTTAAAATATTTTTTTTTATAAAGGTGAACTGACAGGTAGAGGACCGTGAACAGGAAATATGGCAATCGTTCTAAGAAAAGGTCGGATTTGGGAGCATTGGACTTTCTGGTCGACCTTTTCCATACACTGTTTATTCTATAATATCAACTGTATGCTTTTATAAACTTTCCAGACATACATTGTACATAGATGTTCTATACAGTATTCAGTTCCCACAAACCTACCTCAAACATTTTCTCTTCATATCACTAACCTTACCCACGATCACCATGAGAAAATCAGCCCGACAAAATTGGCTCTCACCTTTACTTTACTTTCGCTTTTTGCCATTATTGTTATAAACTTGGCAAAGATTCTTCTCCCTAGACAACAGGAAACATCTAAATTGTATGTAATGACTCCAGAGTTCGGGATGGGTAAACACCTTCTGAAATCTGAGACATACTGCGCCCTATAAGAATACTTGACCTGAAACGCTGCGACGTGTGCTTGTTCAGTACAAATATATCACCTGTTTTACACCAAATATATCTCACAAAAATCCCCCAAAACATCACATTTACACCCGTAATTTATACCAAAAACATACAGAGGAACACCAAAATCAGTGCAGGTAGGCTGCCCTAAGCTCAGTTGGAAGGAAAACTATTTTTCTCGATTTCAAATAAATCTGTGAGAAAACCTATTATTTCGCCTATTATGTCGCTTTTTTTAGTCCATAAACTCAACTGAGTATGGTTTCTTTTTCGACGAAGAGAGTTCTACTAAAGTTGAAAAACTTCGCGCTACCTTCGGTTAGATAAGCAGAAAAGTCGTAATCCGCGTGGGCCATCAAGATCCAAAATCCCCTTTTTACAAGCCAAATTATTGGCGTTTGCGAGATATTTATATCTTTAACTTTATTAGAAAGTGCTAGAAAGTGCCAAAATGTAAATAACTGAGAATTGGTCTTTTGTCTCATAAGTCAAATCTATAGTGTACGAAAAATTATGCACGCAAAAATATCTACATCTACAGTATATTATGTCTCTAATGCAAACCCATCGATAAATTTGCTATAGGGCCCTACCACCATAGACTGCCCCCTCCATTCCTCAAAACCAGAACTTCTCTCCAGACAGACGTACACAATACATACTCCATAAGGACCACACAACCATCACATCACTCCCTCGACCACCTCCTCCTCATTTCTATCGGCGCTGGACCGTGACCCCTGGTTTAAGTCTGGGGATCGCGACAAGTATAAAAAGAAACATACATTTACCATCAGAAGCCTACAACATTTCCCCGTCTCTCTTTTCTTATTCATTTATCTTTTTCAAAGGAGGGGTGAGACTGAGCAGTATTAGGTGAGAGGTGGGCGGAGTGATTGGATATTTTTAAATTTTTTAAAATCGTTTTTTTTTCAACCAGGAACATCGGACTTGTGTTTAGCGCCTTTTTGGTTCCACACATACTGTGAGTGTATGAGGATAATCTTGCGTCAACCATTCCACATTTAGTGATATTGAGGGGTGGGGATGATTTGCGTGGATGTAATCTGGATCTCAGTAATGAAACGTAGTTATTGTGCTATAATCAGATAATGATATTCATGTTTGCATTGTACACTGCAATTCTGATACTGCTGAAAAGGTACTGATGAACCCTTGACCTATCCTGCTGTTCGATGTAAAGGTACTTATGAACCCTTGACCTAGCCTGCTGTTTGCTGTAAAGGTACTGATGAACCCTTGACCTAGCCTGCTGTTTGCTGTAAAGGTACTGATGAACCCTTGACCTAGCCTGCTGTTTGCTGTAAAGGTACTGATGAATCCTTGACCTAGCCTTCTGTTTGCTGTAAAGGTACTGATGAACCCTTGACCTAGCCTGCTGTTTGCTGTAAAGGTACTGATGAACCCTTGACCTAGCTCGCTGTTTGCTGCAAAGGTACTGATGAACCCTTGGCCTAGCCTGCTGTTTGCTGTAAAGGTACTGATGAACCCTTCAACCTAGCCTGCTGTTTGCTGCAAAGGTACTGATGAATGCTTGACCTAGCCTGCTGTTTGCTGTAAAGGTTCTGATGAACCCTTCAACCTAGCCTGCTGTTTGCTGCAAAGGTACTGATGAACGCTTGACCTAGCCTGCTGTTTCTCACCGTTTTCTTTAAATAGGAAAAGGATAGTTTGTCGTCTTTCAATAACTGGTCAATCCTCAGGAGGAAAATTCAGGAAACGTGGCATGACCTACCACTAACCAATGTTTCCTTCTCTATAATTTTCAACACTACTCTTGTTCTATCAGCCTGTAAACTCCCCCCACCACCCCCCCGCCAAAAACTAAAGAATTTTGGATACAAAATGATACGATTATAACATCGTATGATAATGTCTTCGTCAGTGTTGAAAACAGCATAGAATTCTTCCTGTGAAGACCAAACAAATTACACTGCAGAATCAATTAACCAAGAGAATAGTTGGGAAGTAAAAACAAAATTGACTTACCGATAAGTCTGATGGCCGCTCGTTGTCGCCGCACCGTTACCCCACGGATATGCTTGTTTTCCGCGATGCACTCATAATCAGCCGACTCGGTCACGTTCACAAAGAGCATAGCTTCAGAATGTACCTTTCCACTAATAGGGTCGATCATCTGGAAAGAAAAGAACGAATAAAAATTGAGATTTGCTTTCTTTTAAACACATTGCTCCATCAAATCGTAAGTTTGATCTTAATTTGTAGTATTTTCATATTCATATTTTTAATATGTGTACCTTGTTTATTGTATTAAAATATATCGACCCTAATGAGGATTTGAAAGAACCGAAACATGTTGATCTAACAAACATTAATTCATTGATAAATAAGATATAAGTCCACCAAACATTTTGAAGTTGAATTTGATACAGTTCTACCCTTTTAAAATATATCACGTATTGTACTGTATTTGTAAATTGTTTATTTTATGAAAATAAATTGAGTTATTGTAACCAGTCACAACAAGATTTTCGTTTAATGGCTTGCCTTTGAATATAATTATGGAAAACCGTTTCGAAAATAATTATACCGAACATTTATCCCTCAGACATTGGATGTAAACACGCTTGAAGACACATTGACCAATGATGTGCTGATTGATGTTTTGATAAAACTTGACAGATTCTATCGTTATTGAAAATAATTATATGTAGCTTCCTTTGTAAATAAGTGAAAACCCGTTACAGACTGACAAGTCACAGATTTTCATAAATAGTCTCACATGGAATTAAAGATAATGATAATTAATGCAGTTTCCACTGAGGCTTTGATGTCACATTTAAATCTGAAATCTTCAAAGGATTGTTAATCCTATATTATCTCATTTTTACTAGAGTAAATTAGTCTATGTCTTTCCAAGTTCAAAGACAAGTTTTCGTATATGTCATCCTTTGCACCAATTAACACAGTTCAAAACAATCTCACGCCACTACTGGGCGTAAACTAATTCATACATGATTATTTTAAGTATAACCTAGAGGAATTTCATACTTTTTACCCCTCCGTTTGACTAAGCTACCACCCAGACATACATCAATTTGTTTTCTTTTTTTTGTACGAAGAAAGTTTTTTGTAGCTATTATGACAGCCGCAGAATGTCACGAAAGCGACGGGTGACTATGTATAATAATAGCCCTGAGGTAAAAGTGTCTAAACCAAAGAGCGAAGGTATAGAGACTATATCGGGTGACATATGGAGGATATTCTGAATTATGAAATAGGGGATCAGATTAAGACAGGTAACGGTGGGCTATTCACATTCAACACTATCATATTTCCTGCCGCAAATAATGCCTAAGGGAATAATTATAGAGTTATTACAAAATGACGATTTGATGATTGTGTTTCGTGAATCTTATCTTGGGAAGTAAATCCAACCACATGAAGAATTTTCATCTTAAACTCAAAATTGAGAGAGTTATTTCTACGCTAATCAATTTGCCTCTGGTGTCTAGTTAGATTGCACTTGAAGGCTAGTGAGAATGCGTAAATTTGACAGTGAAGAACAGGCATAATGCGTATTCTGAAACTAGCCGGTAAAGGGTAATGTATTGTGCAATAACAAACCATTGCATGGCTATTATCATGTATAGACTGAATATGCCCAGAATGCGCATTCTGCCCTTTTGAACTCTCTATCATACATGCGCATTCTGAGGCTTGTCTTGGAACGATATTTGTAACAGCACATGGTTTTACAATGGTAACTGGCTAACAGTTGTCAGATAATAGACTTTAGAGAAAACCTGACGTATAGTATGCTTATCTCTTTAATATGGATTTTGCACATCAAGTTACAAACTGAAGGCACTAGTACATAATTTGAATTGACTGAAATTTTCTTAAATACATGAACTGTACTATCTGAACGTTGCTAGGTGTTTGGTTCAGTAATGAAAAAAGAAAAAAAGCCCCCCTCCTGTTAGCTTGAGGGGTGCCTGCACGCCGTGGTGGGAGGCCTCTGACTCTGACCAGTGGACCGTGACTAAAAGCCGTGTCTGGCCTGATAGGGGCACAACATGCATTGACTACATGATGCCCAGACACCATTAAAAGAGTCAACAAGCGTGTTACTTTGTTGAAAAAAGAATTATCGGCGGTTTTAATCAGCAGATCTATTTATAAATTTCCCATTCAAATTGGATAAATTAGATTAATTGAGTCCACCAGACACTTAGAAATCAAATCAGTGTTTTGAATATATGGAGAAAAAATGTGGTTAAGTTCAAACCGATTGAATAACTTTTTTTTCCTAATTGGATTTTATTTATTGATTTATAATTTTATGATATAAATTGTATTTCCTAAATAAATAGAATCAATTTTAGATTAGAAATTTCCAAATGACTGCATGCTATAAAAAATTATTCGAGCATGCAAAATTGCAAAATATATAGAAATAAATGTGCCCATTTGGTGTTTAATAATCGATATGGGACGTGCTAAGGTTTGAAACCGGCGCCTTAACATTGAACATACCAAGGGGGCTAATATAAATTATCGACATCTGTGACTCATGACACGGAGACCTCACCATATCCAGCACTTCTTTAGTCCCTAGATGCGTGCTATGGCCAAAGAAACTGGCTATGCGCATCGACGACCACAACAACAACCACCGAAAGAAAACTACAGAAATTCTTGAGTCTTTTTTTTTCTGTTCGTTGAATAGAGATGAAATGAGGTCTTACTGAGAGGATCTCACGTTCACTTATAGAAAGGTACAGGCTTGAACATCTCCAATGTCAGAGTCTTAAGCCTGTTTTCCATATGCCGATTTCGCTGCCAATTTGAGAATCGGCAGTGGGAAACAAGGTAAATTATAGACATTATTTATTTCAATAGAATGGTTTTAGATTTCTTTCTAAAAGTATATAGGTTGTATGGTTAAATGCAGTACCATCAATGAAAATAAACCAAATACAAAATCACCAGCATCAAAATCGGTATGTGGAATAAAAGCTTAACTAGAGAAATCCCACAGGAGGGTACACGTATAATGACTGAGCTATCTGACATTCCTGTAATCTACTTTAGATGTTGGCGGACCATGATGGGAAGTTTTTTCATTATATTTACTTGGATGTCTTATTATACAATGTAATCATCTCTTTACACTTGTTGTTGTAACGATATTATACCGGGCTCATAAGGTCAATCGGTTTACCTTTGTGAGTATGAGTTCGTGTTTCACTTATTCAGATCATGAGGCTTACGTTGGTCATAAAGGATTATAGAGCAATAACAAGTGGATTAATGAGCTGACGAATTATAATACTCTAATGTAACAGCTGTCTTCATCACGTTGCTCACACTTTCACATAACAGAGCTATGATGTCACAATCAAATTAGCTAAATTTCACATTGCTCTTTTTCATCGAATATAAAGAGACTTCCGTCATATCAGAAGGGTCAAGCGATGATGTATCAGGGTGTATTGTATCTACACTAAATTAATAACACGCGGATTAAAGAGCAATAACAAGTGGATTAAAGAGCAATAACAAGTGGATTAAAGAGCTGACGAATTGAATAATAAAACTCTCCTGTAACAGCTGTCCTCAGCGCTGACCCCACTTTCATTTTCACATAACAGAGCCATGACGTCACAGCACGTAACGTACCCCACAATGGGTATGGACAAAAGGGAAGGATGATGACGTCATAACTTACAGGTATGTCGTTCTTGGTCCAGGTGACCTGGGGTTTGGGGACGCCGACGGCGGTGCACTTTAGGTGCACCAAGGTACCCCAGTGCACTCTGCGGTTGGTCGGGCCGTCCACTATCTCAGCAGGGGCTGCAACATGAGAGCAGGGATAAATCAATACATGCCATGGATGATTTTTTTCTTACCAGCAAAAGTAATCCAGTGGCCGATTTCTGTGGCTCTTCACAGTGGCTGGCCCATTTCTGCTTAGCTTTATGACATTATAGACGCCATATAATTCTCTTTAGAGTGGTATATGGTATCATTCTTTTATCAAATGAAATGATGTATCTCTATACAGCTCAGTCGGGTTCCATCATAATTGATATTTCTCCTCTGAAATTTCTAAATGTTGGAGGTTTCTATCAGAAATGTCACAACTTCTTCATTAAACATATATAGCAAGATCTCGCAAGATATTACTCTTAACTTTTATTCTATAAGTTACATAAATACAATAGTTCCTTTCCTATAAATTGGCTGAATAGGGAACCTCATATGCTGTCTACGTGTTTTACATCCAAACGGTTACACTGCAGTCAGGAAAAAACCCTGAAACTTGATGACTTAATTGTTTATACATATTACTCAAGATATCCAAACAGTCAAATAAACATTGGGAAAAAAAATCCAAAACACATGTTGATGGTATTTGTTAGAGTGGGGGTGGTCTACCAGGTGGATCCCTTCAGGTCTGGGTGGATTAATTCACTGAGAAGGGGAGATTTCGTTCCCACAGTTAATGCCAGCTGTGGTGGGAGAGTCTCACGGTACAATGTTACTCAAAAAACGTCGGACACCACGACATGTCCGACGTTTTTCCATTAGTACCCGACGTTACAGAAGAAAACCAGGGTTGAGATTTCACAGACTTTTCCTGATGTGTTGGTCATTGAGCACCTGCTAATTGTTACTTTTTATTTGTTTTTTCTTCCTTTTTTTGGGGGGGGGGGGATGGGGGGCAGTGTTAAAAATTAATAAAGAAATGCAACGAAATTGTTCATCCGGTCAAATCAAAGTGCGTCCTCTCTTATATGAAGATTTTGATATTAAAAACAAAGAAAGACTGAAGATTGCTGCAATAATTAAGGATTAGAGAAGGATAATGCTAACAGGGCATGATAATGTAATTAGACTTAACGTTGCAATGCTTAATGACTAAAGAGTAAAGACATTAGAAAGTACATGTACACTTCTGCTCACTATCAGTATTTCATTTTGAGCGCCAGCCGAGCGCACATGCTCTCAACTTATAAATGCACCCGGTAACATTTAGGCCTAAGTGTGGAAAATACTGAAAATAAAGTGCTGAGCGTACAATCCCCAAAATTGTGCGCTAGGGCGTCAATTGCTGCAGAATTGGGCACATCGGGCGTTAATTTTCGACACTTTAATAAGTTGTAATAACATGAATTACTCTGCCATGTATCAAATTACACTTCGGCCATAGGCATAGCAATAGAGAAAACAACAAGAAAAACAATGAATAGACAAAAACAACATGTCACAACAACAACGACAACAAAAGAAGACAACACATGCCATTCAATAGTATCACACCTCTGTATACTAATGCGGCTCATGAATAACTAATCATTACGTTGCTCATTTGACTAACCCCTGGGAGAAACGCATTATTAACCTAGCCCCTATTCATCGCTGGGGATAATTATATCCCTCGGGGGTAGTATTAGTGACCCGTATTGTCTTGTTGTATTTATTCAGACAGTACCTATCTGCAGGTGATATTCTACTAAATCCGATGTTATCCTATTGTTTGTGTTTAGTGTCACGAAAAATGGTTAATGACAATTTTAAAGGCGGGCAGGGAACTGACATGTTATAAAAGTGTAATTAATGGATCTTGAATTAAATGGATATACACTGTATATATACGCATTGCAATTGTGATATATGCATACCCATTTATGGTTACATAATGAGTATAAGTGGGATCAATTAAACAAATATTTGTACTCAAAATTGTGAAATATCAGTGTCAGAAATTCAGGTTACAATCTGTGCCAGAGGCGCATGTTTTTGCAGGAGGATGTATGATTTTTTAAAGCGTGCACCCGTCGGATGCACATAATTTTGATCGAACAAATAGCCAAGCTTATATCACTGTGGGTGCCTGGAAACTCTCCCGGGTGCATACTTATGAAAGCTACGCACCCGGCGAGGACGTCCACAAATCGAAATCTTAATTACGGACACTTTAATGCATAAATGTACTTAATTTTACAAAATGTGTATAAACTAACATATTCAAGACCCAATAATATTCTCGTCATTGCAGGCCTTAATCTGTTAATACACACTTTGCATCCTCTAAAGAGGGTTCGCCGGAGTCTTCGGAGAGTACGGGCGTACCATACTACAACAGAACTCGCTCAATAATACATACATAGGTACCTGGACGAGGGTTAAGCCGACACGACCGACCACTCACCTCCCCACCTGGGATATGTGACACCTGGAGAAATACCTGACACCTGGACCACCTGATAGTAGCGTCCCCCCACCCCCTCCCCAGTGCATCTCACCTTGCCGTAAGGGACAACTGAGGTGTCACAGAGATTACATCACTGCTACAACCTTTAACCTTAGTGCTAAGGCCGGATTCCACTAGGCGATTTTACTGGCGATTTATCATAATCGCGAGTTAATCGGGGTTAAAGCATATGTCAAATATAGCCTTTTTATATCATTAGAAATGTTTATTGATTCTCTTTCAAATGACATGTAGGATGCATGGTGTTTTGTCTAATTAATGTTGCGTAGTCATTAATTACCAAATTACTGCCAGCCAGAGTCGCCTAATGGAATATCGCCTACTTGATAACAGGCTTAGTTTAGGAGGTTGTACTTAATGCCCCTATTGGGACGTTTAAACGTTGTAAATAAGTCGCGTGGGTGCAATGAGGGGGGAGTTACTATACCGCACAGGTGGTTTCCACTACTTTGTTTCTTTATAATATTGATTTCCGCTGATTTGGAAGCGAATAGTCTGGAATTTGCCTAGCTAACCTTTTCTCTTTTCTGCACAACATCTACCCTATTGTGACACAGTGTAAAATCTGAACAATCATAGTCATATTCATCAAAATATGTATAGCAAGGAAGCGCTTCTCCATCAGGTTCCGCTGAAAACCAATTAACTTCCGGTGCATAATGTTCAAGAGGCTCTTAAGTTACAGGAAGGCAGCCTACTTTTAAATGATTCAGCCAAAGCCTATTAATTCCAACCTATTCCAAGAATGTGAGAAAACTGCTTTCCTCACCTGTAACACCAAATAATTATTCATTAACATGTTCAAAGTTTCATGGCTTTCACATCGTTCCGTGAAATTCCATATGATCATGCCTTCGCCGAATCCACGCCTATTATAGAGAAAGGTGAGTGTGTGTGTGTGGGGGGGGGGGGGGGGTTGCAGGGAGATTAATCCATGAACTTTTTTGTTAGCTGGAGGACGGACATCCTATGGTTGGCCACTGTTTACATAACTGGACTTTCCTAAATAAGTCATTTATGTACCTCAACCAACAATTATTTTTCCAGAACATCCATAAAAGAAATTACACCAAAAAAAACAGCACAACTCCCTTAATTAAGCTCACCTTGAACATTGAGGAAGACATAGTTGGAGCGTAGGGTGGACTCCCCGTTGGTGGCCACACAGCGGTAGTAGCCCCTGTTCCCTATCAGGAGGTGCAGGAGGCGTAGCTTGCCGCCCTTCAGGACCCTGTGGTTGGGGCCTCGTGGAGGAAGGGCTCTGTCCAGGCGCTCCCACGTCACTGTAGGCTTGGGGTTGCCTTTGACTTCACAGTGGAAAGTGTGCTTCTCACCGACCAGCACGGTTGCATTGCGTGGCGATCTCTCAATCTGAAGGCCTGTGTGTGGGGAAATAATATTATTAATCACAAATCACAAATTAATCAAAAATAATGTGATTAATCACCAACATTTTTTTTTTACCATTTTAGTTTTATTTTCTACAATGTTTGAAATCGTAGAAATACTCCGCGGTTGGATAAGCCCGCAAAATAATGTACCCTCATTTTTGCATGCACATTACGTTAAGGTTTTTGTAATTCCAAAAAGGATATCAAGCATTCATTGTATGCAGATGGTCCTAAATATATACATCCTCCAGTCAAAACGTGCACAAAAGTTGCTGGCTGTACTCAGTCTCTTCATTTTTAACATCACTCTAACCTATTCATATTGGACAGGTGCAAAAAATATTGATTTGTCACGTTGCTTACCATCTAATTCATTTTGAACGTCGTTTACCCTACCAGGCTGGACCAGAAATGTCAAACGTCATCATAGATTGATTTTAATCGTTTATATTAAGAACACGAGATGGAATCTGCCTTGGTGAAATTAATTTCAACACTTCCAGACATTACCTGTTCATCAATATTATCTATAAATAACACAGTGACGTGTATAGGCAGCTACCTGCATTTTGTGTTTTTTAATAGTATATAAATACATGTCTGACAGACATCCAGACTGGCTGTACAGTGTGCGTGGGCGGAGGAATAAAATGTTGCTTAACATACTAGACAATATATATAATAAAAAAGAATAAAAAGATAATCCAAGCGAGGTAAGAGAACTGATTATTTATAATCAATATTCAATATGAAAAATTATATTGAGCTAGGCATGTCGGGCAGATATATATGTATTTATATATAGTCTGTGCAGGTGTTTACCTCATAAGGATATTTGGCTAGTTGCCAATAGGAATTCCAGCTGTTTTTTCCCTTAGGATAGGAAGGGGTACATTTCAATCATGATACTTACAAGTAATTCTAAAATGTTCCACACAAGCAAGGGCTTTAGTCTTGTATGATTTCAGAAGAATGTTTTAGAAAAATTGACCCCCAAAAAAATCAAGAATTTAAATAGAAAATATGTAAAGGAAAAGCAAATGGGAAAAGATAATTATCTGGCTTTCTGGAGACCAAAATGGTGGGGGGAGGGGGGAAGGAATCCTGCCACGATGCTTATAATACCAAAACGTCTAGAATACCGTACAAGCCCACTAAGCAAAGACCTGGGGGGCAGTGAATAAACAAACATAGTACTCAAAGAGTTTGTAGTGGGGTCTACTTAGGGGGTCAGAACTGGGTCAGTGTCGCAGAAATGGCTGACAAACAATGCCACATTCCTGAATCAATCAAGTGTAATTAATGGGAGGTTATAACGGTTACTACACCAAAAATCAATGGTTAATAGGTAAGAGTTTGGAGTGAGAACTGGGAGATTTTGGTGGGTGTTTGGAGAGTAGAAATGGGAGAAATCAGCAGGTGAGATTCCCCACTTCTGCCACCAGTGTAAATGGGTGGTGTTTGCCCGCTTTGCCCGTCTCACTGAAGCACTACTACAAGGCCCCGGCCTATAAAATTAATGCCATGCATGAGTCACGCCTGCCGCCCGCCCGCACTGCCACTGCTCCGGTATTGTCCCCTCCCAGTTGCACAAACAAGGAGGTGCATCCCTCCCCCCTAAATGAAAGTACCGTAAAAGCTCCAATATACACCACGCTCTAATATAAGCAGCACCTTCACTTTTGACCTTATATTACGAAAATCTCTTGATGACATCATATGATTTAATTTCAAATAAAATTTCTTTGAATGATAATTGCAACCTAAACCAATTCCAATATTACAATAGAAGCAATGGGGTAAAGTTGGAATACGAAAAAAACCCTTTTACTTAGCTACTTGCAATATTGCTAAATAAACTCTTATATGAGGCAAAGCTAATTTCTTGGAGGTTTTACGGTACAAGGTGTTTCGTGGCGGCATCCTTCAATAACAACTTACCGCCTCCAAGGACCTGAGGCAATGCATGCAACCACACAAGAAGGCCTAAGATCCACATGTCTACCGGCCGGTGGTTGCATATCCGCGGCGCCCACGGAGCGGTCGGTCGGCCGAGAAAATCAAGTGGTGGTGAAGATGGTGGTGCTGATAATAAGCAAAGTCCTGCAGGTTCGGGGGGAGGTTGTGGATGGGGTAGGGGAGGAGGAGGAGGCCGGGGGCGCGCGCCGGCTCAGCTGCAAGCGGCGGGCGTCAACCCACCTCCCGCCGCGCCGATGGCCAGGGCCCCGAACAGCCGCCGCCGCCGCCCGGCCGCCCCTTCCACTCTCCGCCGACCTAAATCCGACGATCACCTGCCCGGCGGTCCAGGTCCTAATATAATCCGTAAATCCGACATCATACTGAGTCCTCCGCCACTTCCATGCTAGTTTAAGTCCGAGAAACCGCCCGGGTTTGGGGTTGAGTCCGAGAACGGCAGGTGGTGGTTGTTTAGGGTAAGGGGGGAGGGCCGTGGTACCGAGCTCCCGGGAGTTCTTGTTGTCTAGTACTAGGGCTCGTTCGCTCCGCTCACCGTGGCTGTGCTTTCCCCCCAGTCAACTTGACCCAAGGTGCGCAGAGGGGTTCGGTTTGAGTGCGTTCTGCGCATAACAAAGCCACATGGCTAGGCCCTGGCAGATGATTGTAAACGCCCGCCCCCGCCGGGGCACGCCAGGTGTCCACCAACGAACGCGTTACAAAGTAATGGTGGCGGTAAAGGTTATGGTGCCGTCATACACTGAAGGAGAATGGTCCTGCATGCACTAACCAATGATGTTGTCCCAAATCCAAGCATATCATTATAATTACAGGTGTTGGGGCAACACCTTTTCCCATTGCAATTTAGAATAGCAAACAGTCGACATCTATTAATTTTTAATCTGAACATTTACATTTTCTGATTTCAACAGTTATTGAGTATGTATGCACCTTAAACATGTCGTGTATATTAGAAATTTGAACACGTTTTCATGAACATCTTAACCAGTATGCAATGGTACATTTTCTTGGAGATTACAAGCATACGAAAATTGTATCTGCAGAAATATATTGGGAGATTGTGTTAAAGCAACTTTTTTGTTTTTTACAAATTAACAAATTAATGCAAATGTTTACAAGCAGGCCAGTCCTTAGAAGAAATTTCCGCGAAAAATCATAGCTCATTTAAAAATATATTTGAACCTAAGAATTATTAATAATTTGAATAGGAATATTTTATTTTTAAAAAAATAGACCTGAAAATTCTAAGAAATTTTACAATTTGGTCAACAAAATCTATCAGCCCCCCAATAACAATATTTTCTCCTCAGATTTGGACGAATTTCAAAAGTATCACAAAATAATTTAAAACACAGAAATTCTTCATACCCGCGAAATTCTGGTATGCTTGGGTTAACACAAGACGCACCAAACCACTGCTGCAACCTCATCGGAAGGGAGGCAGACAGAGGGAGGGGCGTCGTCGGCCATGGGCGTCCCTGGATGTGGTTGCCATGGTAATGCATGTGCATGCAGGGAGGGGGTGGAGTATCGATTGAAATAACAGTATCCAGGGTAGTCAGTCGATCCAAGCACGGTCATGGAGGGAGGGGAGGGGAAGGGAGGAGGGGGGTAGGGCTGGGGGGGTAGCTGAGGCCATGCGAGGTAGGGGGTGAGAGACAAGGAAATGAACAGTGACGATTCAACTCGAGGTATGAAAAAGACCGGCCTAGGGTTATCTGAACGGGGTACGGACCGATGCGTTCTCATTGGATTTGATTCATGATCGCTCTAATAAAAGACTAGGAGGTGTTTTGATCTTCTCTCAAAGCGCGCCCCTTAAAAGCTGAAGGTCAAGTGCGATTTTTAGGATAATAAAAAGTGGGATTGCCAGCTGGCACCATCCAGGGAAATTTGCGCTATTTTTGTAGGTTGATTTGTTTAGTAAAGATCTAATATTATGTTTCCTTGTTCTTTGTTCGGACTCTCTTGATTCGCTCTCATTTGGAAATGGATCCACCCTACAGTGGGAAAGCCAGAACTCTTATGAACTCGTTTGGTTGTAAATAACAAAAGAAATTACTATGCATAGTATATTAACATATTAATGCTTTACCCAGCGGATTTCACATAATCTTTCATGTCACTTCTTAAAGGGACATGAGTTAATTCTCTCAGAAAACAATAAGATACATACTAAATATATAACGAGCGACCTAAAATATTGACCTTTACATAAGCCGGTAGTTTTGTAACCAGGTGCTTAGAGACCTTCTCTAATGCGCTCCCCCTCAGGGTGGCTCAAAGAGCGGGGACACTAGTGACAAGTTTTCACACTAGGGGGCAGTAGCGCCCGCTCTTGAATCTTTCCTACTGCAAATAATTGGCTTCTGACAAATGAAACACTAAAAGTCACCACTGAAAGGTTCATTTGACATAGCTTTTGAGTAATATAACATACATGTTTAACATTGAAAAAAAAACCTGACTTTTTGGCATTCACAAAGACATTTTGGGTAGATTATTCGGCAAAGCCGATTTTCAGAGTGGCCCACCTTCACTAGAGGCTCTGTAATAAGTCTACATATATCTTATTTAAATATAGCAAAAACATGCATGACATTACACTCTTTGGCATATAATTGTACATTTTATTGAAATAATCTATCCCATCCACAGTAATACACATATGTAATACCGTGTATATGCGTGTTTCATTTCCATACGTATTTTCTATTTACAATTTGTCTTAACGAGAACATACATTCACAACTTTCTTATCAACTGCTAGGACGAAGCCTTTTTATCCTGTTTTTCTTTTTTCCGTTTCTCCTTCAATTTCGGCAGGTGGGTATACTTAAACTTCTTCGGATTAATACCAAAAGCTTTGAGTCTTTCATCGGACATAACACCCGCCCCCTGTTTCTTCTGCTTATTTTTCTTTCCTTTCTGCTTTTCACTAATATCCTTCTTGGGTTTCTTTGCGGCTGGACTTGAATCCTTGTCGTTATCTGCCATGGTTTCTGTCGACTCAGTTTGTTTTGAAGTAGATTCAACACTAAGCTTCCTCTTCTTTTGGGTGGTCATTTCTTCGACATTTTCTTCGGTATTTGCTTTTCGTAGAAGACCCTTGGTCGTGCCTCCCTTCTTTGTTTTCTTGGGTGATTCTTGAGGTTGAGATCTCTTGCTGAATTCTTGATTTGCCATTTCCTCGGCGAGTGCCTGTTGTTGCCTCTGCTTCTTTCGCCGCTTCTTTTTCATGGATTTGGATTCTTTGCGCTCCTCTGGTGGGTTAGCCCCTTCCTCTTCTTCGTCCTCCTCGCTGTAAATACATTATTTACAAGTTCGTTTAGTCTAAATCATGACCAATCTTTCAATAAGCCCATCCCAGTTTATATCAAGGTTTAAGTTTACCATGAAATATTTTGAAAATTACCTCTGTGCTTTTTCCATGAAGAGAGTTGCATAATACAAAATTAACCAAGGTAACTTGGTTGAGAAATTTCTTCCTAAATTTGTAAAATGCAGCTTTATGTATTGGCTTTTTTCCCACAGGAACCAATGTTAAAGCCTGTTAGCTCAACCTACAATGTCCGACCCTATTTTGAGCTGAAATACAGCATTGTGATTGGCTGGCAAACCTGCTAATCTATCAATTGGTAAAATTTTAGAAATCATAATGTAAAATCAATACTTGAGAATATAGGAAAACATAATTCTTGCTTATTTCAGTAACCCTAACTCTAAGAGACAAAGATGCTTGATCCGTGAATTTTGTCCGACCCTTGCCCAACCCTGGAAATTCCCTATGTGGGATGGGCTTATTATCAAACTAGCTGAGATCTATCAAAAAGGTTATTAGCAAAGCCTCTGCAAATACACTATGGCTCAGCGTCCTCTCGTTTAGCAATGAGAAAATCCAGATGAACTTCCTATTTTAGTTTTTTTCTCTCCTATTCTAGGTTGGATAACATAATAAATTTAGAATTGTCTAATGAATTTAAGTTGTAATACGGACTTCAATATATTAGTATTGCCATTTAATTAATTCACTTTATGTAACGGCAATTTCGTAAATTTCCGAATAGAAATACAATTCAATTTCTTTTTTAATGATCCTACGTTTTCCGTACACCGAAGAGTTTAACACTGTCGTGCCAAGCTCTTCTTCTACTATTAATACTTCATATATTATCTATTGTACACTTTAAGCAAACGATTACGGTGAAACACTTTCATTTACAGCACAACTGAGACGGTCTTTTTCGGATGAACTGAAAACAAAGGTAACTTACGATTCTGCTAGGCTTGGTAAGATGTTGAGCTTCTTCTGAACGTTTCTAGCCTTCTTAGAGAATATTCGTTTATCGAAGTATTCGTCTTCTTCCGTCCTATAAGGCAATAGACATTACACGATTAGCTTCCTGTACCTTATTCTAAACAGGTATGCAATTTTTTCTTCTCAATGTTTTATGGCCAATACCTTTGGACAATCCCTGTATATCTACAAAGATTGGTTTATAATGCAATTACAATTTATGAATATCACTCATGGGGAGAGTTTATAACTAATATGCACAAAAATATTCATTAACGTAATTAGTGATAATTATACCGGTCATCTGGTTATGATAAAGAGTTAATGGAGAGGCTAGGACGTGAAGAAACACATGTAATACCTGTATTGACTCATCTTTTTCAGCGACACCCAGGCATTTAACTCCTTGTCATTGCACTTTAGTATCTGAAAACAAAACAATGATTATCTTACATGGGATTAATCTGAAAACGAAATCTTGTATTACATAAAAGACAAATGATATTTTCTTTACATGTCGATAGTAGTCGATTAGTTAGCAGTAGTGAATTTAGAGGGGGTCCCAGGGGGCATGCGCCCTTCCCATTAAAAAAAAAAGCTGTTTCAATAAAGAAAATAGCCTGGTATTTATTTTTATCAGTAGCTTGCCCCTTCCTCTTCAAAACTCTAGATCCGCCAGTGGTTAGGCTATTTTAGTTTAGGGGAAGGCTGGCTGTATCAAAAAGAGGACTTTGAACTATAAACTAAGTACGAAACAGTGTTTGAGACTAACGCCTGCCCGTCGGCCGTCATTTATGCTCTTTTTCGGCCGTCATTTATGTTTTCTTTTTGGCTTTCGTTTACACTATTTTTCTCGGCTAACTGAAACCTATCAGGGCCGACGACTTTTTGAAATTGTCGGCCCTGAAGGCCAAGAGCCAATAAGGTAAGTCTCGAACACTGCAAAAGATTTTAGAATTTCATACTACCTTGTTTTATCAAAAGTGTGAAGTTTAACCATCCAAACCTGATACAACAAGCAGACTGGTTTAACAAGATTGAATTTTATTTACTAAAACCGACGCGTTTCGCCATTTGATAGACTTCTTTAGGGTTGGTGAAAATGCTTACATTGGTATATGAAGTGTCTGTTTCAAGGTGCTAGAAATTATTTTGCTAGGATGGTTGCTAAGCAACTCTTGTCCTTAGAAACCTGATTGAGTCTTACGTGAAAATGAGGCAATATAGCCTTAAAAAAATTCTTTTTCTTCTTTGCTTGTTTTATGTTTCAGTAACATTATATTCAGACACATAGGATTATTTCACACAAAGATTAAGGTAACTACTGGTATAAGTAATGATTAATAGCTGGAATGTCTGATGAATATATTATAGAATAGGTTTAGGTTACCTCGTCTACGGAGAGTCCGTAGTCGTTGGCGGGCACCTGGCGGTACTTAAAGCGGCACGGCTGGTCCCCGATCATGTCCTCATAGTCCAACTTGTAGTACTCGTCAAAGTACTCCTCGAACGTCTTCTCACCTACAAGTATAGTTGGTTGGTTGGTTGGTTATTGGGGTTTTACGCCGTATCAACATCTAAGGTTATATCACGGCGAGAACATGATTTTGACAATCCTGTCCTTGATGATTGTATCTATGGAATGATTGAATCTATGAGAAGATAGAGACCATACCCCTACACTTTTACCGAGGCAGGTGTTCTTTAATGTGCAGGGTCCCATAGGCAGGGCCCTACACACAACAGCCGGTGGTCTACTAGAGACCTTTGATAACCCAGTTGTTGCCACTGGGAGACATGTAGAGGGGGGTAGCAGCCAGCTCACCCCAGCCCAGGATTGAACCCGGGCCGCCCGCGCAACAGACGGACGCTCTAACCACTACTCCACCCCACACGCCTCCTACAAGTATATCACAAGTTCGCATTTGTTTAAAAAACAAAAGAACGCCACTGATTAATGTGATTAAGTGTAAATGGCCCATGTTAATTACTAATAAAATAAGTTTATTTAGTTTTAATCTAAAAATGATGCTGACATAAGAAAAATTGTATACTCTGCATGAAAATGTAAACCCTAACATCTGCTTGGAGAGTAGGCCCTACCAGCAGTGAAAATATAAACTTGTACAACTTGATGCAAAAATAAAAATTTGAAAACGAAACATCTGCTTGGAGAGTGTACACCTTACAATCTGCTTGGAGAGTGATGAAAACCTGTTTACACATTACTAGCAGTCAAAACATTTAAAGTTGATGCAAAAAGAAAATTTTGAAAACCAAACATCTGCTTGGAGAGTGTAAGCCTTAAAGTCTGCTTGGAGGGTGATGAAAATCTATTTGTAGATTACCAGCAGTCAAAATATAAATTTGATGCAAAAACAACAATTTGAAACTGAACATCTGCTTGGAGAGTGTAAACCTAAAATCTGATTGGAGAGTGATAAAAACCTGTTTGGAGATTACCAGCAGTCAAAACATAAACTGTAGAAAAAAGGAAAAAAGAAAAAAAAGAGAAAATCTCATATAAGTCTGACTCTAGAACCACTCCAATGATCCTAAATTTCAATATAATAAAATTTGAGAATATATGAATAATGAAAAACTAAATATCTGCTTGGAGAGTGTTAACCTAGGGATGCTTGGTTACCTTTATCAATATTGAAACATAAAGAAATAAACCAATGTGATGACTCAAAATGAATGCAAAAGATCTATTAAGTGGTGCCACCTAGTGTATACTTTGGGTTTCCAATGACAGGAAGTTGGAGAGGAAGTAGTCTATGATGCAATACACAGCCTGGTCATTCCTAGTCTTGGAAGCCTGTGCATGTAGAGACTCAATACACCACACATAACCTGATAAATGTGATCACCCAATAAATGGTGGCGAAAAAGCGATATCTTAGGTTATCTTTCTGATCTGAAAGTGTGCCATGGTACCTCCATAAACTTCTCCATTGTTGGTGATTCACCTCAGCATCGGATATTAGGTTCATAGACGATCACATAACGTCTAATTTTTCTGTGTTTTTCCTGACAGGTTTCTTTTTCAAGAAATCTTCCTAGATGTTGCGACTATCCAGTTTTGATGTTGCAAATACCCAATTGTCAGCTGTGAACTATATTTAAGTGATAAAGTTTACCACTCTATCTACTCGTATACACTGAGTTACAAATGCGCCTACTCTTCCTTACTTGGATCAAATTCTGGTTTCTTCTTTTCCAGGGCCTGCTTGAATTTTGATTTCTTTTTCTTCTTGGATCGTCCATCAAGTCCGTACGACCTGTCCGCATTTGGGTCGTAATCCGCGTCCATCTACAGCAACAATATAAAAAGTTACAATTTGGTCGTTGTTTTTCTCTATAAGTGTTACTGACAAGCTAGGGGAGATTTCCAATGTGTTTGCAGTACAGAACCAGAGATACATAAGATCTTGTATATGTCTATGACAGAACGCAGGACTATAGTGTTCTTGTAATGTTAACTTTTGAACTTTAATATAATTTCTTCCCTTTCTAAAGGACATTATGAAAGTTTATATATTCATTGGAGGGAAGTTTATTCGGTAGTGAGACATGTCTAAACATACCGAATAGAAGAGCGGAGAAAAAATTGGTAATTATTTTTGGAATGCGGTGTTTGAGTGCCGAATGTTACAAAAAGTAAAAAAAGAAAGTTGCTTGTGCTTTGGTTTCACATTTTCTAACAACTGTCAGTACTCGGAATGTCTAAAATATGGAATTCAAGGACAAATAGAAATCGTAGATATAGTTCCAGTGCTTAATGTTGGTCTTGAAAAAATCATTGAAGGTCTAAACTCACATTAAAGTCAGGGTCTTCGCAGTGTGGTCCATTGTCCTCATCATCCCTACTCGTACCTGGGGTGGGCCCGTAGCCTGCCTCAGCAGCGCCTTCAGCCGGCCCCGTCCAGTCATCCCAATTCTCTTCTGTAGACATACAATAACAATTTAATAGAAAATAAACGAAGTTCTTTTTAACAACAACTCAGTCTATAACATTCTAAAAATACACAGTATGATGAGTATCGTATGTTTTACACAAGTTCAAAAGATTTAATCTCTAAAGTTTTAAAGAGTTACTATCAAAAGCATTTGACAGAGATAGGTCGGCCCATTTTAATCTTTATTGAATAATAATATTAATGATTTATTGTGGTAGGTCTGAACTGACACTATAGTGACAATCTGAAAAAAATATTAAACTTGGAAGCCTAGACACTGACAGCAGCAAAAAAACTTATTGACAGTGTGACGCCTATGTTTCAACATTGAGAGGTAATGATTCTGACACTGACAGTGACTTAGGCCTAGATATCTATTATTTTTTAGATAAGATATTTTGATGGTAGGTAGGGAAAAATGACACTATAGTGACAAATTCACAAATAATTTAATCTTTGAATCATTTTGATCAGCCAGCCTCTAGGCCTAAGACTGCACCATCTGTAAAATATTATTGCAAACGCATCTAGGCCTAAAGTGACCAAACTATGTGATAAATAGGACCCTGAGATATAGGAGAACATAGATATATACATGAATTTCATTTTGATAGGCCTAATAAGGTCTAAATAATTATTTTTCAAACTGCCAGTGTCCTCCTCCTGTCCGATCGATCCGAGTTTAGGCCTAGATTTCAACGGCACAATTTTAAATGCTGGAAAAAAGATATCAACCAACCTTTAATGCCTGGAGTCCTCAATGCGTTTCAATGCGTATATCCTCCACAATTGATGCGTTTAATGTCATCCTGGTTTCCTGAGTTCAATATATCGATGCAGGCGTGATGGGGAGAGAACCCGGCGAAGGGTTGACGGCGCCATGTTTTAGGTCTGACAGCTGCTCGCGCCCGATCGATCCAATATTTTCCCTTCCGGCTTCGATACGAACGCATGGTTCCCGCATGAATTGTCAATGCGTTGTATGCGTTTAAGGGTATCCAGACATCAAAATATATAAATTGAAAGCATCAGATACCGCCGTAATCCAGGTATCGAGGCGGCGAAAGAGGAGCCTCCCGCCAACACGTCCGACCGCGGCGACTGTCCCCGGCCGTGTGACAGTGTCAAGTGGTGGGGAGGCGAAGGATTGCAAGAAAACAGCGCGATGCATTTACGCGTTTAAACGCGTTATTTCGCATTATTTTCGATTCTGGAACAGTGGGATGCTGCTCTATGGGTCGAAATCTATCTATGGATACCAATAACTAAAGTTGGATCGACCGTTTTCATGGTGAAATAGGCCTGCATAGTTGATGAACTTTGACCCAGATACCTTCTTTACCGGTGAAAGCTAGCCTGCCGCGCGTAAGGTGACGCGCCCCGACTACAAGCTTGCCGCGTCGGGTAACGGTCCGATGTGACGATTGTATTTCTGGTCTTATTTGGTCAGATATCGATATAAATGATAAAGTTATGGTGTTATAGGACCTTTATGGTCATGTACAATCCATATCAGACAGGATTACGCTCAATTCTATCGGATTCAAGGTTTTCTGGAGGTAACGCGCCCGGCGGCGCGTTATTTAACGCGCCCGGTAACGCTGAATTCCCAGCGCCCGGCGGGTCAGTGACACGATGGAATTTCTGTTTTATTGGTCAGATATCGGTATGAATGATATATTTATGGTATTATTGGACCTTAGAGATTATGGGGCTTTGATATCAAGCACCAAATCGATCAATTCTATCAGATTCTATGTTTTCTGGAGGTAACGCGTCCGGTAACGCTGAAAACATGACGATTTCGACCGTCACAGAATCTAACATAACCTGACTTTGCGAACTGGAAGAATAGGCCGGCTAGGATTTAAAGCTTTAAATCGTTTTAATACTTTAAAGCTGTAATCAAAAGATCAAAAGCTTCATTTACTGAGTAATCTAGCCGACCTATAATAAGTGTATCCTACCTAGCGTATTGTTAACTGTTTCATTATTGTGGTAATATTTGTATATAAATGTTTAATCATTGTGGTTATATTTGTTTATTTTGTATTCGTGAAACTCTCATTGATTATACCTACAAGGTAGAACATATCAGATGGACGTGGTTTAATAAATAATAATAAAAACTAATAAACTTAAGAAGTGAACAGCGCCTTTTTAATAATAAACTGATTCTAGATTACTCAAATGCATCTATCGAGTACGTATTACTTAAGACAGCATTGTATTGTAAACAATTTTGATATCATTCTTTTAAAAAAAAAATTTGGCGTAATGAAATCAAACCCTGTTTAAAAGAGACGAAAGTCTTGTCCATCAAAAGTGACCATACCATCAAGGCCTAGCTCTTCATCCTCGGAGAATACAGGCTTTTCTTCGTCATCATCATCATAGTAATCTTCATTGAAAGCTTTCTGAAAAAAAGAAAATTGATATTTCTTCAGCAATTGTTCACTCAGAACCACATTCAGTTATAATTATGCTATATGAATTTTTGTACCTGCATGGAAGAACACTTTGTCAATGAATGTGGTTAAATAAATAAATAAATAAATAAATAAATAAAAGCATGTCAGATGCGTGAAACAAACATACAAATAAAGTAATCGTGCCACAAATATATTTTCTTTTATTGAGATATTTATTAAATGTTCACTATGTAAAGTTTTTCAAATAGGGTCGGATACAAAATATGATAAAGGATGGACAGAAAGGTGAAGATGCCTCTAGGGCCTAAATCTTCCAGAAATAAGGGAATGCAAATCCTTTTAGGTTGATTATAGAAATAATGCATACCTCCATCATCTTATCGTAATCCTTAGGGTCAAAGTCACCCTCGATGTCCTTTTCGGAGATGCCTATCGTCTCGTTACCCGTAATCTGCTTCAGCTGGTCCAGTTTGGTCATGATCTCCTTCCTCTTTAAGTTCTTTAGTTGTTTCAGGTCTTCTCGCCGCTTTTCTTTTTCCTAAAACATAAAGAATGTTTTACATCCTGTTGAACTTGAAATTAATATGGTGAATGCAAACATATCCCCAAACATAGGGGACGCGGTATTAATCCCCTTTGAAATTACTTTTAAAACCATCGCAGAAAACAGGTACTGAATGATCCCTACACCCACGGCATTAATTTTGGTCAAATATTATTTCTGGTACTTTTTTTTAATCTAAAAATATCCCTGCAGTGGTTATCAAATTTCTGGTTGTTTCTAAATTCATCTGTGTATATACGAGGTGTTTGTTATAAAGAAATCTTTAAAATTTTAAACTAAGTAGTTAGACACTTTACCATTTCCTTCCTTTCCTTGATCTCTGCCCTCTTCTTGATACGCCTGTCGTCCTTCCGTCTGACTGTGTCCCCGATTGTTCTCGGGTAGGACTTGATCTATAAAATCATTTTGAGCAAATTGTTTATTGAATTCTTATGGGATTTTGATCATTTATAAACATGGAGCGACTCTTTCTCGTATTTTCTACGTGTTCTCATGTATTTGGAGATTAAATGATGCTTTCAGACTTCTTATTTCAATTGAGTAAAACCAGCCTAAATGTTATAATTTTTCTTCACTTTTAGAATAAATTCCAGATTGATAAATGAAAACTCACAAAATCTTCGTCTGGTTCCTCAAATCTGAAGTTGTACTTCCTCTCAAAGGTCTCCTGTTTCTCGACGAGCAGCTCGTCGTCAGAGAGGTCCTCTTTGGTGATCTCCTCATAGGTGGGGATTCTGGAGGAGGGACAATGAATTGTACATACCAGCAAATAATGGAGGCGTACATTTTACCTTATTAATAAACTCCCACAGCCATTTGATGAAGAGCTACACAGAATAGTTCACTAATGGGAGTTTTCGTTGTAATCAGGTTTTAAAGAACGTTTGTGGGATATATTCATCAACTAACATATTTTATAATTATGTTTAAACATTAACATTTGAGAGCCAGATCTATATGGCGCTATCGCTATATAGCTATCAAAATACCTGTCTTCGTCGTCGTCGTCCAGATATCGTTTATTCAAGATGTAATCGCGTAAGAACTTTTCTCCTTCGTCCAGTTTAGGATCCGACCACATTTCTTTAAGGGGTTCCTGAGAGAGAGAACATAGTCGTGAACATTTAAATCGGTAGATATCCTCCATTGTGTGTATATCAGTTAATATTGAGAAGTATGTTCAATTAAAACAGTCCCATTAACCTCATGAAGAGTGCGGAGTAAACTATCACATGTAGTTTAGTTCATACAGCTAGATAACTGTTTCAATTAACTGTTCTTTGATACGATAGATATACTTTTATTTTCAAAGAACAAAAGCTCATGCACAGATTCTTTATCTAGATTCAATGGGAATGCACAATTCATATTACCAGTTCGGTCTTAGCTTCCACGTCATTTTCTAGATCTGGTTTCTGTCCTTTCAGCCAGTCCAGGTAATCAAGCTCATCCTTCTCCTGCAAACGGAATATATACTTTTATAGTATGCCATTTAAAATACCCATTATAAATAAACGGCAGAGACATATAAGAGTCAGAACATACTTGAGTATCAATGGAGGTCTTGAAAAAGAAAACTAAACTATTTTCGAATATCAAATATTTAACGCTAACTTTTCAGGTCTTTACAGAAAAAATAACCGGAAAACCTGAAATTCTCTGAACACTGGCAACTCTATGTCTCTAAACCAGCAGCCCTAATAACTTACAACTACTTGCCTGACCTAGTCTTTATTACAACGTGCTCTATTCAGATTGCTACCTGCCATATTATTTCGGCAAGTGGTTTGATCATCTGATGTTTTAAGCCGTCCGAGGAGGAAGGCCATAACTTATTAAATACAGAGATGCCACTCCCGACTGATGAAAAAGTAGGAAAACTAGAAATACTTGTCCTACTTTTTTTTCTAGAAGTAACTAGGGGGGAAATAACCTTTAGGAATAGAGACCTGACATTGAACTTGTATTCAAATAGCTTGAAACTAACACAAAAATACTTTAAAACAGATATTTGAGTGATGTAGGAAAAATCAGTTTGATAATCCAAAATCACTGAAATGTAGGAAATCCTACCAAAGTAGGGAAAATGGCATCTCTGTAAATATTATGTATGTCCGAGAGATTTCGACAAAACCATTCTTTCTTATTAAACATTCAGAGCAACTTACCTTTTCCTCTTTTGTCTTTGTCCTCTTAGAGAGCAAGTCGTCATCAGATTCTGATTCATCGTCGTTCATCGCTTGTGCAATGCTAGACAAAACAATAAGGAAAACGATGACGCGAAAAGTAAAAACATTCTAAAATTTAAACTGTTATCAGCACTTTTCTTCAAAATTTTAAGCTTACGAGGCGAAGTACCATGTATACCATCAAGTAACAATGTGACTTTTTTTTGTAATATATAGCACTTTGTTATGATTATAACTAATGTTTGATATGGACTGAGTCAAACTTTGCAATTTGGGAAATGTGAATTACCCGAGTAAACACCATTAAACCAATACCTCTCTTCTAATAGGCATGATTGATTGATATTAACATGTGTTTATCCTATTTAAGGTATAACAGTTTCGTCTCAGGCACACGTACCTTTTCTTTATCTCCTCTTGTTCTTCATAATAGCCAGGTTTTTCGGTCACGTCCTCCATATCGTCATCATCTTCACTTTCACTGATAACCCTAGGTAAGAAGAGACAAACTAGTATCAATAACGAAATACTGTACTAGTGTAGTGATAATTTTGTGTAAATTAATTGCGTGGCTAGAGGTTTTTTCAGACACAGCTATAGTCCGTTTGTACAGAAGATAAGAATTAAGATTTAAACGATGTATCGATAGCTTTATAAAGTATGAAGATTGTCATGCTCAGGGCGAGGGTAAATGGCGAATATTTTTGATGAAAACTTACCCTCCCTTTTCCAAAATAACTTTTCTCTCGTAATCCTTCATATACATTGGCTTGTTGGCTGTTTTCTTGACATTCTTGTCATCCGCCTCGTCATCTCCATCTGTAATTTCAAGTTATTGAACAGTTTTGTTTGTTTTTTTATTTTTCTTTACAATTTCAGTTGAAGAGGAGAAAATGAAGGACATTAAAGAGACGGTACATTCAGACATATTGCTAAGCCTATGTCATTTGAAGATATTGAAAATAACTCATCATAACCAAATTTGAAACTTTAATCTTAGGTTAACGGAGATGGCTTCTATGGCAAATTCAGTTTTTTTTCTTTATGATTAAGTGTACTTAGACACAACTTATCTTTAGATCTATTGGGACTATCTTTCTACTTTTTGAGCAAGGCAGTCAGTACCACCGTTTTCCTGCTTTGGTGATTCTTTAGAAGTATTGATACTTTGGGAGTGCCGATTTTGCCATTAGGTGGAGAGAAAAATATATCATGCAATGGGCCTTTGGACACTTGAGAGTCGTTTCTATGACTAGCAATGCAGACGTACATTTACAAATGAAAATACAATTATGATGCATAGCAGAGTTTGACTACAATATACCCGGTATAGTTCTTGATCTAATTTCAGGTGGCTAAAAATTAAATGAATCTTAGACGGAACTGACCATCTTTGAAGAAATGGGTATTTTTGTCGTAGATCTTTGGGTTCTTGGTTTTAACAGCTGCATACGTCTTCAACCAGTCCTTTGCAACTTGCGATGTAAGCTCCTGAAATAATGATGATTAACCGTTACTTAATTACCTCTAATGTAAGGGAAATAACAAAAACTGTAAGTAACTGAGCATGTGAACACGGTCAAGGCTTTATCTGCCAGGTAACAAGGCCAAGGGAGATCATGACAGTGTAATGACTTCAGTATAGTATAGATAAAGGTGGAGATCCAGGGATAGATTTAAAGAGGCCAATCAGGCTTCTAGCTTAGGAAATTTAGAGGCTCACAGATAATCTGGGGGTGCTGTCTCTTATAAAAATTGTCCTTTACCTCTGCATCCTCATCTTCTGATTCTGATGTACTGGAATCTTCTTCATCTGCATTTCCTAAGCGATCTTTCACTGAAAAGAGATGATTAAATCAATTTTACATATCTAACGACTTGCCAAAACAGACAGGCAGGGTGCTCACACCTTTTTAAAAATCAGAGGTTGCGGATCTCATCCGCTAGTATTCCCTAGATAAAGGGGTTCCCGTAGTTTTTGTCTCTTATCTAAGTCATTTTTAAAGTATTATTGCAAAGTTATTATGCCGAAATGGCCACCATTTCTACATTATACAATGTATTGAGGCTATTTTCTATTTTAACAATTTTTTTTGACTAAGAAATCAAGTTTTTGTGTGGAATATGTTGGGAGGTATGTCTTTGGGATATTTCTGGGATATCAGGTCCACTCACATGCAACAAAAATTCATTGGTTTGGCCTTATAGGAAACATAAAACAGTGGAGTAGCCACACCCAAGCAGATGATATAACCATCACTGCCATAGTAATATAATTAGAAACAGGGATCCTGTTGGGCTTGGCCTTGATGACTGACCAGTAGTTAAACAAATGCTCAGTGACGTAGGGACAGGTGCTGGCTGCTGGAGCTTGGAATATAATACCAGGCAGTGAAGGCAGGGGACACAGACACAGAGACACACAGAGACAGAGAGAGAGAGAGGGATCAGGAGACTGTGGAACTGGTGTTGGTCAGGGCTGGTAGTGCCGTGTGCACACAGCCTATAGGATCAGGCTATGTGTCTCCAGGCTATATCAGAAATGGTTGGTTGGTCATCACTGCAAGGCTATCACTAGGCTTTCCTATTAAGGAGGTAGGTAGGGAGATGCACACCATTGGTAATGGAGGCTCTCTTTTCCCTATTATATATTTAGGCATTTTTAGAACACAAAATTGGTATTATCATAATTGACAAACATAGGCATGTGAGGGGGCTTGGTGGGTTGGAGAAGCCACAGTATTCATAATTATGTGTGTAGTAATATGAATGCATATGTGTGCATTAAAGATCATTTATGTGTGTGTTTAGAGTAACTATAACATATGTGTGCATTGAAGATCATTAGAGTAACCATTTATGTAACATCTACCATGGATAAAAGGTCTTCTACTGGCCTTCCCAACCTCTCTAAATAAATATGAATCAACTGTTTTAAATATTTGTGTTACTTTAATCGAAGTGCATTAAGAGATAATTATTAAGGCTAAATAAGAGGGACTGTCGCTATGACCCTCAGCCAATACAACCAGTATATAACCCATAACCAAACGAGTAGCTTCCCAGATAATTATAAGTAGGAACAGGGTGATCCTTTAAGAGAGATTCAACACCATGTGTGTCCTTACATAGGTGGTGTGTGTAACCTTAAGTTTAAGTTGGTGACCCCTGTGTCCTTACAAATATTGCAATTCCTTTACATTAGTTGAACGTGGGGGGTCTTCTCTCGACGACGGCTTCCTTTACATTAGATTACAAAAGAAAACCACTCAACGAAGCCAGACTCCTAAAATCTGTCAAAATGCTATAAATTTATAAATAATGTTTTTACAATTTTATATTTGGCATATCAATAGGAAAGATTATTATCGTAATGTATCAGATTTTTCCAATCCACAGATAAATTAATAGAAGAGTTTCAAGTAAACAGGAACCCCTTTCCACGCAACGCATTATGGGTTACCTCTTTTAAGTTTTAGGTGAATAAAGGTTTGATGTAACAACCATTGGCAAATTCCTGCAATTTTACTTGTCCTATTGTGCCAAAAATCACGGACAAAGGATGTGTTTTTTTTTGTTTTTTTTTCTCACAATGGGATAGAACCGAGATAAGATATCCGTAATCTATCCTCTACCTATCCCACTGACGAAAGGAATTATGATAAAAGGATATGGGGGTTGATCATAGTGCTTCTCGGCTTTGGGATTTGTTTTTTTTTTACACATGCCCGGCCGTGTCCCAGAAATGGAAACACAGCTAGACGGGGAGGTGCTGTTGAGATGCTCCTCTTGTGTACAAGGATGGACTATTCGTGATGTAGGGAATAGGACAGAAGAACAAGCCTGTAGGGGCTCGGGTTGTCTCTTGGAGGATGGAAAATGATTTATAAATTGATTTTGTGTGTGAGTGACGCCCGAGTCAAAAGGGGAGATGCAGGACCTCTCTGTCCTCTTATTCATGAACCTTAGGTCAGATATCTACTGCGTGTGCTCTATGCTTACTAACACAGGGTCATTCCCAGCCTTCCATGCCTTGATGTTGAGTCGGCGCCCCTAAAGATAAAGTGGTAGCATGACAGCTGCCGGCCTGATGACTCATGCCTGGTGTCCCTCATCTTTGCTGTTGTGCCTGTGTCAGCCTGTCCTTCTTACATATACCGACGTTAGCCTAATGACCCGACAGCCGGTGGCATGTTTTGCGATGTTAGAATGTAATAATGCAACATAATTGGTCACATCATGAATCTGACGCCACATTTTGGTGGTTTAACGCATCAAATCACCTCTGTCACACGGACGAGAAAGCGGCTCTAATCTTGGTCTTGTTTTTATAAGCACATTCGTTTTGATCATTGGCTAATCAAGTCACATGGTCATAATTACTCTTTCGTGACGACACTTCCAGTTTTCAAATAATGTTGTGTATTAATCTAAATAACTAGTACAAACATATTCATGTCAAAGACGGACACATTATATAACCATTACGATATGATGAGGGAGCCAAAACCAATATATCTACCATCATTGGCAACATTTTCAAAACTCAGATATATATAGAAATATGCTATATGAGTCTAGTTAAGGTCAGCGGTAAAGTATTAGCTGTGAAAACTAGCTCAAACTGAAGTAGAATTCCACAAGAGATGGTAGTAATTCATTTGTTTGTAAACATAAACCCACTCGCCTTAAGCTAAGCATAATATGATGAAGGGAATGATGGGAACAAACAGGGGGTTGGCGAATAACTAGACCCCCCTCTCCTTTGAGAGAGGCCAAACCACCCAACCACATGTGCAGAGTACATCAACTAGAGGGAGGACGAGACCCGGAGATCCTTCGAGAGGAGGGTATCGTCGGAGTGGTGTAAGTAGGTGAAAATGGAAGAGGAGGCCCAATTTCCTCGGGCGCGAATATCCATAATGTCTGAGCCCGAAGCCGCCATAAAGGAGGCACCTCCGTGGCGAATGGAATGGGAGCTGACCCGGGAGGGGGATAAACCTATCCTAGATGAAAGGTTTTTGAGTCGTAGGTTGAACCAGGAGTAGGTCATGGGCGTGTAACCCGGTGGTTGAGGCAGGCGGAAGAGGAGATCAGACTCCAGCGGACGGTGAGCCTTGGTAAGCTCCGATAGCCAGAATACCGGGCAGAGGTCCGAGCCCGGGGAGGCTTTGAGTAGAATCCTGTGTGGGTGATCCCCGAACTGGTCAGTTTTTGAAGAGGGGAGAGTTAGGACCAGGTGGTCCGGGTAAAGGGAAACATCCCGCCAGTGCAGAACGTGGGGGGAGGGGGTGTAGTGGCACTTCCTAAGAAGTGCCCTGAAGGCCAAGCACAGGGCAGACCAAAATACAAGGTCTGACGGAAGGATGGTATTAACCTCCATGAACATCGAGTAAAGATGCAATTTAGTTAGGGCGAATCTTGGGAGCCTCGGGGACAACGACAAACGCCGGATACCGCGGAGAGTCTGCTTTAAGGCGAAGTCGTCGGAGTGGGTAGGTAAACCCAGGGCTCTGTGTCTGGACCAGATTGCCGAAATGTAGTTGGAAATAGAGGCTGGAGCCATCAGTTCAAAAAGGAAGGAGGCATAGACTCTTGCCTGATGGGCAGAGCAAGGGAAGGCAACTAGGCCATAGTTCGTACAAAAACGATAGTAGCAGTCAATTTGGGAGAGCTGGGCCTTCCTGGTTGAAGGGGCCAGCGCCGCTTCTTGGAGACGTCGTTGAAGAGTTGCCAGGTTGTCCATCGTAGGTCCTGTTGGGTAGAGAACAACACATATTAGTAGATTGTAGATGTGTGAGGCATTTCGACGGAACCCCTGAGTAGGCGACTCGAGAGAGAAGGTCCGCCAGCGTATTGTCCTCCGATCTGATGTAGGACGCCGAGATGTCCAGGTTCAGCACAAAGCATGACCAGAAAATCTCGCGGAGCCATGACATGCAGGTGCGGTTGCAGCTGCGGCCAGTGGTAAGCATGGCCAGCACCTGCATGTTGTCGGTCACTATGTGGAGGTGACAGTTGGTGAAGTGGGGGCCCCAGCGCTTAAGGCCCAGGACCACAGGCCACAGCTCATACACGTTGATGTTGGGTGCTGGGATGCCTAGTGAAGGAGGTTGCTCCGAATGGCTGCAACCCGTGTGGAAGTCTGGTGGAATTTCAAACCCATCCCAGCACCCGAGGAACCAGTCTTTGCCTATCCAGGCACCGAAGCCCCGAGTGGATGCGTCAGAGATCATTGGGATAGGTAGGCGGTCCTGGATAATGCAGGCTTTCCCATTGAATACATCACAAAATGTTGACCACCATTTCAGGTCTTCCACGGTGCAGGGGTCCAAGGGGATGTGCTTGGCATCGCGTGAGTAGGAGGTGGAGAGGTCAAACAGACGTCGGCTGAAGGTACGTCCTCCCCTAACAACGTAAGAGCAGTGGGACATCAGGCCGCCGACGCGTTCCAGCTCTTTCTTGGACGCAAAACCTTTCTGGAGTATGCATGAGACCGCTTCCTTGAGCCTGTGTACTTTCTCCATGGGCAGAGACAGGGTGAAGGCCTCACTGTCAATGAGGATTCCCAGAAACGTGGTGCTGGTAGAAGGGGCAGTAACCTTTTTCCAGGAGATGTTAAATCCTAGGCACTGAAGTATGTCAATAACAACACCACGGTCATGTAGACAAGAGGCGGCGTCTCGACCGATGATTAAGAAGTCATCCAGGTAATTTATCACGCGGGAAGCCCCCCTGGAGATGGCAATTCTGACAACAAAATCAGATATTGAGTTGAAGATGTTAGGGGCGCAGCGAAGGCCGAAGCACAGGCGATTGTCCACCAGGAGCACCCTGCCATTGCCTAAGTCCCAGGTGAGGCCTTGGAAGGTTGAGTGGTCAGCCCTGACGTTAACCGACCGGTAGGCGGAAGAAATGTCAACCACGGACATGTGATCACAAGGGGAAAGAATATCCACTGCAGACTGAACCGAGTTGAAAGTGAAGGATTCGAAGGTTGAGGACATATAATTATTTATGGCGCAGTCCTCAGGCCTGGAACAGTCAGTTATGGGGCGTAGCTTCCCGTCCGATTTAGTCACCGCCCCCAGAGAATGGACACAAGTCGGGGTGACTGTAACACGGGAGACCTTCTCTTCCAGAAGCTCTTTATCAAGAAGTGAGGTCATCTCGTCAGCAAAGGTGCTACTGGTGATTGAGTCATAGTTAGTACAGAAATATGAGGCTGGGCAATCATCATCGACAATGGCAAAACCAAGCATGGGGCCCTTCCATAGAAAATCTCGAGTGGTACTGTCCGAGGGCTGAACGTCGTTGGGACCAAACATGAACTGTGCCGAGCGACATGGCTTGAGCTGAGCACGGACCTCCCCGATGAGGTGAACGCAGGGGCAGGTCCCATTTATACAATCAGTAAAAACATCACAAGCAGGTATCCCCTCAAAGGCTGGGGTCGTGAACACCAGGTCACGAGTCGTAGAACTGTCAACAGAGGATGAAGAAAGGCGACCAATTGGGGTTGCAACAGTAAGAAAATCACCATCCATGGGGGTTTTACTAACAAGGTCCGGGGTGGAGGTGTCAAGAAGTGGGTCGGGAGGACCCTGTTCAGGAAATGTGAAATTATCCCAGTTGTCGGGGGAGAAATCACATGTCAGGGAAGGGGCAATGGCAACATAGTCATCCATGTGGTCGGCCGAAGCAAGGGGATCACATCTAGGAGAGGTGGGTAAAGGAGAGTAGTGCCAATGCCAGCCTTGCTTCATTTCTGGCCCTGACCTGAGTGCTTGACGTTCGGGCAGTCACCATTGATGTGACCCGATGCGAGGCAGGCTGAGCAAACGTGGCGATATTCACAATTGGGCCTCTTGCAACCACCCCTGCCGAAGTTGTAGTTAATGCAGGTGTATGACCCCTGGGTGTTTGAGGAAGACTTTTGAGGTTTCCGACCCCCACCTTGGATTTTGGATGCCATGGCGCTCTGAGTGCCGTCGTAAGAGAGGTGTTTCACGATGGCCGCCGGGTCAAGCTTCTTGAAGGACTTGATCCCTTTCTCACAGGCGATAGATTTCACGGACTCATCATAACGTATCAGGGCTTCACTAGTGAAAACTCTAGTTTCGGCTTTTTCTGCGAGGAGAATTACATGTTCCAACAGGCCAGAAATATCCTTCTTCTTTTTATACATCCGAAGGGTCAAGCGAGCGTTGGCCAACACCAATCGTTCGTATGAGGAAACTTTGTCACAGTCGGGAAGATACTTGAGACTGGAATACTTGCCCTGTTTCCGTGATTTTTTCCTGTCTTTGTTTTTGCGGTCGCGCAATCTAGAAGCTGAAGAGTCCGACGAGGAGCGGCATGAGGTAGTTGAATGCCGGGATGTTGATCTGGAAGAACGAGAGGAAACTGACGGGTCCCGTGGTGCATGAACAGCTGGAGTTGGAGTTGGGGGGGGGAGGCATCAGACCGGCCGCAGCGACATTGTTGACGGGCGGAGCTGGAGCAGGAGCTGGGGCCGGCTGGGCGTTAGCGGAAAGGATGGAAAGAGTTGAACGAACTGCTGACTCCATTTTCGACATCCTCTGGTCAAGGCGGGTTTCAAGTGAAGCAAAGTCCGACTGTGAAACTGCAGAAATCACAGAGACAGGCGGCGAAACTTTTACCGCATCGTCCGTTCTCCGAACGGGCGACCCTCCCGAGTTGGAAGGCTCGTCTCGCGAAGCTGTCACTGAACGTGTCACAACCGGTGAAGGAGGAGGAATGGTGAAGCGTTGTTGCCCTTTGTTCCCGGCGCCCTTTGGGCCCTTAGACTTCTTCGATCTCTTCTTAGGAGGCATAATTACGACGATTAAGAAAAAAAGATTCACTGTCTGATGCTTGCTGACCGAAGGTTCGACGGCGAGTGGGGCCGTTAGGGTGTGACGTCACGAGTATGGTGGGCATAGCGACGGGCGCTAGGCAACCGGCGTCCAGTTTATCTGGGTCACAACGGGTGTGACGGCGTAAACCCCATTTTTGTGGATCCACATTAGGAAGTAGAATTCCACAAGAGATGGTAGTAATTCATTTGTTTGTAAACAAACCCCATTTTTGTGGATCCACATTAGATCTAGATCTAATTGAGATGAGCAAAGAAAAATATGATTTCTAAATTTTGTTGAATTTATTGGTTTTGGCTTCCAGTTATTCTATTTCATTAATATTCGTACATTCTTCTATGTCTTTAAAACTCGTGTCAAACATGAATCAACCCGGATTCATCACAGTGTTCATGCCATCTGATCATCTCATTTTCATTTCCAAATCAGATCCAAATCATTTCAGATCAGATGCCTTTTTAATACATCCTGCAATGAAAATGTAAAGTTTAAAACCCTTTTAAGGCCTCAAATTTTGAGAATGTCAAATTAAGTCCTTTTTAGACTTGCGTGGGCATCCTGGACAGGGAATTAATATAATATTGATATAGAAACATATGAGAAAGCAGTGAAGACAGCAAGAATGATCCACAATTCACCTATTATCGACGACGAAGCATGGGCCATCGCAAATTTAAGCACCGATTATCTGATTCTTTTAGGGTAACCCAACAATAATCTACGATAGTAATGATCCTGACAATAAGATCTTTTCAACTTACACTTTTGCAATTCTTCCTTTCCGCGCCATTTGTTGTAATTCTTGGCATATTCGGTGTTTATCCGAAAGCCACATGTTTCGTCGTCGTCTGCCATTTTGAAAGTTTATCCGCAAAACGACAGGTGGCGCTGAGATCAACATCTGAGAAGACCGGTCAAACTTGTAGAGAAAAGGGGAGCTAGAAATCAGTTGAAAACATGGCATCAAGTGCAATTGTCATCGATGGTGGTATGTTGGAAGGGGTATGTTATTATTTTTCTTGCATTATGTATACTTTTGATGCCTGTGTCGTTTACAATCTGCTCAAATGTTCATTGATTCTTATATTATCGCCCAGCGTCTGACCAGCAGGCTGTGGTGCAACTCTCTTAACTGAGCAGATTAGCTGTCTTGTGCAACTTGTAAAAGCAAGGTGCCTGACTGACTGGCTTCCAAAACTGTTTTCCTACTTGATAAATTAATCAATTCATTAGAACTTGGGATTTAGGAGTCATATGTCTAGATAATATAAAAAAAAATATCAAGATTTCCTCAGTCAAAAAAAGAACAAAAAATTCTAGATTCAGGGATGTCTAGTAAACTTGGGGAACGTATTATCAGCCAGATTTGGTGTCTAGTTTAATATGCTTTTTGAATTATATCTCTATCTGCATTGGTTCAAGAGTTACAGCCAGTTATAGACTACATGGTACTCTGGTTTTGCCCTGTCAAAATGAAATGTGTATTCAGAAGGCTCACTGTGCAGCTCACGGGCAAAATACAAACCAAAGCTATATATGTCATTTTTAAGGGAAAATAATGTAGATAAATATTCTTGCAGGTTCATCAAATATTTTCTTAATCTTATGTCTTCATTTTTCAAGTGAAAAACTCACTCACAGCTTTTACCTCAAAACAGGGGAAAAATTTTTATGGATAAACTGGTGGAATGTAATAGATCTATACCTAATCAAGATCTAGAAATTTTCAGATTTTTTTCACACATCATCATCATCAATTCATATTTTGCATAAGGGGTAATAACATTTTAAGATTATTTCAAATTGATGAAACTCGGAAACTGAGAAAGGGCTTAGATCTAAAAAGTGGATCTAGATCTAGACCTCTATCACTTAAATTATCTAGACGAAACCCCTGCACCGGAAGCATCATGCGATTAGATCTACTGTCCTTTTTAGAGCCCCAAACTACGGTAGATCTATCTTTTTTCATTTTTGCAGGTAGATTAATTGATGATCAAGGCTCCCTGAATCAGTTGAATCATTTTGATAATTGCCGGGATAGATCTACTAGATCAACAGTAGACAAAGTATTCGCCTCTGGACATGGGAAGCGGGGAGGGCATGCGGCGCAGGCTAGATCTACGGATGCTGTGTCAAGTAGATTCTCTAGATCTAGATCTCATCTAGATCTCTAGTCGAAGGTTTTTGGGCTGAATTCGTTTGTTGTTGGCCTTTAGATCTAGAGAATTTACTGCGTTCATATTAAAGGTGTTCACTTTTATTTCTTGTTCTCAAGTACTCTGTATAAATTAATAACACATGATCTCAGTGTTGGAAACTAACTTTTTATGCTGTTTGCTAGCAGGGCCAATTTTAAAACATGTAATATATGGTCAGAAAAAAAAGAATTAAAAGATCATTGGTTTTAAAAAAGTGCCCAGATCACTGTAGGCCATCAGGGCCAATTTGACACTAGTTTTTGTGAAAATTGTCGGCCCTGCTCTCAAATTCTCGGTCACTGGTCAACAGGCCAGCGGTAATGGCAAATACTGCACATGAGGTTAATTTTACGATTTATTGAGCTCGTTGTCTACCCAATAAAGATATGATTATACTTCCTTTGCAGAGGTACTACTACATCCTTTTATTAATCTGTATATGATAACTACAATATTCCTGTTTATATTGCATCTCGATAGCTATTTTGCTTCGTGTTATTCATCTTATGGGGTAAAATGGAAACATTCACTATAGTCTGTTCCTCTTTTATCAGGGTGGGCAGATTCTGAGGAATGCAGCTGCACTCAGTTGTCTGACGGGAACGCCCATCACTGTCAACAACATCCGAGCCAACCGAAGTAATCCAGGCCTTAGGTACGTGGGCAACAAGAATCTGACAGCAAATGCAGCTTAATTAATTGACATGAATAATTTTTTATAGTCCATATCACACATCGCCTTCTGGTATTAGGAGGGCCTTCAGTTTAATGAGGGATGACCATTGCTCATGCATGAGTAAAACTTTGTAGCTATTTAGCTTCTTGTTGTTATTATTACTGTTGATTTTATCACTGATGGTTTGATATGTCGAATATCATATGTGCAACTATATTCACCCAGAGGGAAGATCATTTTCTTAGTATGATTAAATAATACAAACACAGATAAATGTAGAAGATATGTACAGCCGTACATTAGAACGGTTTTCAAGCAATGGAAAAGTTGAATGGCAGAAGCCAAGGACCACCGAAAAATACCACTCCGCATCTGTAAAAATAACTTTTCTTTGTTGTTCTGACAGTGGGAATAAATCCTTTGCAAGGCGGGGGGTGGGGGGGGGGGGCAAAACTTAAACTGTTTATTAAACATATCATTTTGTTTTGGAACTGGGCTACCAAAGCTGACAAGTATTTGCCTATACATATTCTGAGTGTTCTATTCCAAACTCCCTTTAGATCTATTCGTTATAGTATAAAATTGGACACATTCATGATGAAAAAGATATATCTATTTCTTTTTGCTGTCTCTTTTTTGTCATTCACTGCCAGGCACCTTTAGCCACATACACAATTAAGAATTATATAGATACATAATAAGGTGTGAAACAGAATGCAATAATACCATCAAATCTTCTAGGCCCCAGCACCTTGGAGGTCTTCAACTGATCCGAGATATCTGCAAAGGTCGGTTAGTCGGAGGTGAAGTAGGATCAACTGAGATCACATTTTCTCCGGCAGCCATCAAAGGGGGCTCCTACATGGCCGACACCAAAACAGCAGGGTGAGTGCCAAGAATGGGCAACAAATAATTTACGTATGTTCTTTTCATAATTATAGTATGAACTGTATACCAAAGACATATTGTTAACCAAGTTAATTTTTAATTAGTTACTGTGCATAGTATACAGGTACAATGTAATACATTGAAAATCCATGGTTATAACGAATGAGCATTTTGATTGTGTTAAATAACAGAATTATTATAGACAGATCATCTTTTTTTTTTGTGAAAAGCTCTCTTTATTCTTCCCCTATGATAAACTTGATATGTCTTAAAGTTAACCTCTTCCTCCTACTAATATTATTTGGTAAATGTTTTCTATTTTGCAGAAGCATTTGTCTCCTCCTTCAGGCCGCTTTGCCGTGTCTCCTTTTCGGCGATTCCCAAACGGAGCTAGTTTTACGGGGTGGCACAAATGCAGAAATGGCTCCACAAATAGACTACTTCACGTGGGTGAGTCTTTAGTTTACAGTCCTGTGTTGGTTAAAGTAAATTCTTACCCACACGAAGCAGTCTAGAGTCTTTCTGCTACTCGCATAGTCCTTTTCTATTTCTTGTTAAAGAGAAACATTTTGATTTTTTTTCTTCATATTTCACATTTTCTACGAGAAAAATATGATAATTAACAAATCAACTATTGCATTTTTGCATTTTTTGTAAGCAACATGTCTTTTTTTTTCTCACACGCGTTGATAATTACGAAATGATTATGTTTAAAGAAAATTTATGTTGTAAGGAAATTTTCCTATACTTAATTTCTTAAATGACCCCACATATCGCATTTATTCTGACACGTTAATGATACTTTTAGATATTGAAACCGATGGCTGAAAAATTCGGAATTCACTTTGATTGTGACATTGTGAGAAGGTAAGTTCTTCAAAGCTCAACGATTCGCGTATCTGTAAACACAATACATTAACACCATGTCTCTTCGCTGTAATCACCTTGTGTTAAAGCATTTTCTTATGAAGATCTCTTCAGTTTTCGAAGGCAAAGAAAGATACACCAAAACGACTTGGGCATAGTAAAACTTTCCAATTGAATATAATAAACCAAAATGTGAAAATATGGTTTGCTCATGGAAACAGTCAGATTTTAACCACCTGAAAAATAGTTGATTAAAACGTATTTGGATTACATACATTGACCATTTAGAATATATCATGAATACATATAAATTACGCAGATTGTTATGATAAACACAAAACAGGCAAGAACATGCATTATCTGAAACTGTAAAATAACTGAACACCCAATACAAAGTAGATCATTTTTAAGCGCAGCTATTCAGGGAATACCTGTAGTGTTTCTTCTAATTGTTACGGTGGCTCAGAGTGTAACCAATATTGATTGCAATATTTTGATTTCAGGGGTTATTTCCCCAAAGGCGGTGGTGAAGTTAGGCTGACCATCCAACCCCTGAAGCAGCTGACCCCCGTGGACCTCACAGAAGCGGGCGAGACGACCAGAATAACCGGTCGGGCATTCACTGCTGGAACGTTACCTATTAAGGTGGGTTGTACCCATAAACAATGTGGTGTGACTTGACTCGTTTAAAAGAACTGGTCCAAAACAGCCAATTAGATCTCTCAGTTTTGGTCATTTATTCCACTCTTGATTTTGTCTTAATAGAACAAATTATTCATGAATAGTGTTCTCTCATGTTTGACGTTAGTAAGTGTTTCGGAACTTCAGAATAGTTAAGGATAGACAACACCTCAGAGTGGCTGCATTTGCGACAATGAAGATTGTGCAATAACTAATAAGGCTAAAACAACAAACTATATATCATATGAAAGAACAGACTTTTCTCTATCCTTTAGAAGACATTTTGTTATCAACATCCTTAAATTTGAGGAATAATTTGCAAAAAAACTATTTTTGTTCACTTTTATTTTTCAAACATGCATATCTCGGTAACCACTTAATGGATTGTTATGAAATATTTTGGCCATGCCCCTATTGATCATTCAGAGGGAAGCGTCACTCAGATTTTTTATTTAGGGCCTAGTTTTCATTTTATGACCAAAAACGGGAAGATTTTGATTATTTTTGTCATATCTATTTTCTACATTTCATTAAACAAAAAAGAAGACCTAAATCAAAATTCTGAGAAACACTTCCCTGCACATAAATGTTATTTACATGTACAAGAAATTTCATGCATTTATATGAAGTAGTTACTGAGATATCCTTCTTCAAAAAATAAAAGTGAAAAATGATTTTTTTTCACTTCCTGATCTACCTACAGAGGTAAAGTTCTCACATGTTAATATAATTTATAACGTTAGATAACTTTGTTCACTGGCTTTTCAAATATATATGGTAGATAATAATACCATGAACAGTAAAGAATTGATGCCAAAACAAAGGGAGTGATGTGCATTGGCCGCTGAGAGGTGTTGTCTATCCTTAAGATACATTGTACTGGCATTAAGTTCAAACATATTGGCGAATGAGCGTGGCTCAACAGTAAGGGTTTAGGGCTCAGCTGCCCTATATTGGCCTACTTTTTATTAGCTACACCCTAAAATTCCCGACTTCCTTGCCCGGCCAAAGAACATTCTTTCTATAGAGGGACGAAAAGAAATTGCACTTTCCCAGATCAGAAGGTGGTCCTCAACTTTTTACCTCCCCCAAATCATGTTTTACCTGTCCTGGACAGGTGGGCAATATATTAGCTTAACACTGGGTGGTAAAACATCTCAATGGAATATAACCAGAATTTAAGGCCATTCATTTTGCTGGATTAAACATTAAACTGCTGACTGAGAAATCTTTAAGTTTTCTTTTTTTATTCTGGGCCCAAAGTGGCCACGACGATTAATTTTGTAAATGTTATGAATAGGACCAGATAGGAACTGGGTTTGGATTGGCTGGTGACAGCATGTTTTGGCCCCAGGTCATTGCAGTAGTGGAAACACTGGATACAAGTTTTAGGAACATTTCTACTTCCGCTTCCTGTTCCTGTCAAAAAACAAAAGAAAATTACATTATTGTAGTCCCGGTGTAGTCTGGGATATGGTGAAGACTGCGGCCATGTTGGATTTTACTGAATCAAGGAAGTTTTGTCAGTTAATATGAGGAATATATAAAATGTAGATAGTGGTTTATGAAAGAAATGTCCATATACGGATTATAGTACAGGTAATTATTATTTTTAAGATTATGAATGCCCCAATACATGCTGGGTATTCAGGTCTAATTAACATAATGAATATATCAATGCCTCAATGCCTGCTAGGTGTTCGGGTCTCACTCAGCCCTTTTACTTTTATATGAGGGTAAGGGGGTGAAGGGAGTAAAGGGCTAAAGGGGTAAAGGGCTAAAGGGGCAAAGGGCCAAAGGGTAAAGGGCTCAATGGGGTAAAGGGCTAAAAGTGTAAAAGACTAAAGGGGTAAAGGGCTAAAGGGGCAAAGGGCTAATGGGGTAAAGGCCAAAAGAGCAAAGGGCTAGAGGGCTAAAGCACGAAAGGGGTAAAGGGCAACCATGGTAACCACCTTGGTAACTACCTTGGTAACTACCATGGTTACCACCATGGTTACCACCATGGTTACCACCATGGTTACCACCATGGTTACCACCATGGTTACCACCATGGCTACCACCATGGTTACCACCATGGCTACCACCATGGTTACCACCATGGTTACCACCATGGCTACCACCATGGCTACCATCATGGTTACCACCATGGTTACCTCCATGGTTAACACCATGGTTACCACCATGGTTACCTCCATGGTAACCACCATGGTAACCGCCATGGTTACCATCCTGGTTACCACCATGGTAACCACCTAGGTCACAAGGTCACAAAATGTCACTGATTCACAAAAAGGTACGAAATTAATAATTGAAAGAACACTGACATAATTGAAAAGTAATAAATGGAAATAATCATCAATAAAAGTAATAAAGAAATAATCAATTCTCCCAACCACGGATAGCCAATTTCTTTAGTTATACCTGCAGGTAAGCAAATCAGGATGCATGCTGGGTAATATGTCGACAAATCACAAGGTTTTAGCATAGACATTTTCATTTATCTTATTGTTATTTGTTCTTAAACATGGTGAAAACTAGTGACCATTATTTTCTAAATTCATATACATAGCCATTAAATATTTTCTAAGTTGTTTGAGAATTCTTTCATTATAGATGGTTTTATAAGAGTTATTTGGTTATTTTCTATAGATTTTGCAGTGGTTTTGTCGACAAAATTAGGCATAATTAGCCTGCAGGTGCTCAAAACACTGTAAATCAGCTATCCGTGGTAGGGAGAATTGAAAAACGAATAACTGAAAATAAAAAGTTAATGGGTAAATGAAAGATAATTAATAGAAATAAATGACGAATAAATAATAAAACAAAATGTGGTTACATAGACTTTGTTAGACACCTTGTGCATCTAGCATGGTCCAGTGGAGGTAGAACAGACAAATCAACAGGGATGTTGAAGGGCAATGTCAGTGCATCGTCATGGCGATATTTAGGGCAATGTAACTTCATATTGTTATTCATAATTAGCAAGACATACAGATATGAGTTCAACATCTTAAAATTCAGATTTTCCTAAAGCTTTTACTCTCAAACTTTTTATTCTCATTTGTGATTAGGTAGGTGTCCATCAATTAGTTCAGAATTTCAAATTTTTAAACTTTGCAGAAATTTGTACTCATTTCTAGTCAGTCAACTAAAAACTTAAATTTCTTTGAAAATTTCTATACTTCATCAGGGCCCAGGCTTTAATTATGATAATAATTAACCTATTTACTAAGTTTGTATTTATAGCCTTTTTTACTTGTTATTAATTGTCTTTCCCAAAAATGTATGTAATCTTACCACAATAAAAATAAGTAAGAAAAAAACATTCCACTTGCTGCACTGAAAACGATGTTTTAGAGTGGCTTAATGTTGATCCCTGATTTGATTTGACAGATTTCTCATGGTATGGCGGCAGAAGCCGAGAAGCTGATCAAGAAGCAGTACCCAGCCGTACCCCTGAACATTGAGGCCATCAAAGAACCTCAGCACAAAGCGTTCGGTAATGGGACTGGGATCATGTAAGTCACAATGACCGCTTTAATGTGAGAATTTGATTTGTTAGCTATGGCTAAATGGAATCATAAATATGAGTAAAGTTTGTGTTTTTCATTTTTCTGCAGTTTTCAGCACCAGATATGATATCCATTTCGGTCCCAAAATACATTTTTACATTTACAATGTCTCCATTCTTGTGACTACAATCCGTGTTTGTACGTGAACACTTGTTTATTTTTCTAGGTTAATGGCGGAAACAAGTGCAGGAAATCTGTTAGGTGGCTCTGCTTTAGGAAGGCGAGGTAAATAGAAATATAAGTAACTAGAATGTCAATAAGTTCTGATATTGAAAAATAATTTTGTTTTCTATCATGCCATCTTATGACCGTTCAAATAAAAGGTGTGAGATTATCATATCTCCAATATTGATTCCAATACTGTCGAAATAAAACTCAATTCAAAACAGACTAAATTGAAGCTGTGTTCCATCTTTTTCTTCAGTCGAATGTGTCATTAATTAATTTTTCTCCTGTTTTTCTTTTTTTCTTTTTGAAAGGTGTTTCGGCCGAAGAAGTGGGAAAAGCGGCGGCAAAACAATTGTTAGCAGGCCTTAGTACAGCGGCTAGCGTAGACGAATTCCTTCAAGACCAGGTAAGGTTCTAAAGAAAATGTACTCCTTTTTACTCGTACCTCTATCGATGAAGTAATGACCCTAATGGCATTAACCTTATCAATGAACCGATCTCACACTGTGTAACATTATTCTTTTTTATTAGACAGGGTTTAACATACAATAGACATAGTAATGCTTGGATTGTGTTACAATTGTTATAACTTGATGGATCAAAATGAAAATAAAGTAAGAGAATAATTTTATTATTTCTTACATGGCATTCCGATGGAGGAATGCATCCGCCCAGAATATTTTTTATGAGTGGGCAATGTAAAAAATTTAGTAAGAGAATAAGCCTTTGGTATCTTTTTTTCCAGCTTATCATATTCATGGCGCTAGCTAATGGCAGATCACGTGTTTTGTGTGGACCAATCACATTACACACGCAGACCGCCATAGAAATAGCCAAGATGTTGACGGAGGTAATTATCACTTTGTATTGGATCCCCACTTAACGGTGGCCCGCGTACGATATATGTTTTGCATTCCCTTAGGCCGCCATTCTTATCATTTTACCGTAAAATCTCTAATTTAAGTCAGCTTAAATAGATAAGGGGAAGCATGATAAATGGATACTCACCAGGCCCCAAATTTAAGGGTGCGGACTAAATTAGGGTTTTGCCCATGGTTCCATGAATAATATCGCATTTGTGAAAAAAGATATTGAAAAAAATGTCAAAAAGGGACTCAAAAGTAAGGATGTGGTTTAAATTTGGGGTTTTACGGTATTTAACAACGTGAAATAGATGACGACAAAATATAGATGAGAGGCTATTCACCCCGTATTACATATTAGTATTACTAATTAATACCTATTCCCCTACAGCTACAGCTCCTACATGTTTCCATATAGCCTGTTACACATTTTGTAGTTCTTTAGCTTACAAGTTCATGCCTCATTAATTCGGTAACCCAGCAACTGACTACCCAATTAGACCCATTATGGAGTGTTTCCTTCAAACTTTACAAAGAGCTTATAAAAATCGTTTATATCTCAAATATCTTCGGAACAATTTGTTGTATTAATGTCATTTCTAGACGGTCTACTTGTTAACTGACCAAACTGCATTGATACACAAGTTCCTCTGTAACTTGCCACCAGAATAACTTCTTAATTCGAAAATATTTCTACTTGAAACATCATTGTGAAGGTTCCTTTTAAAAGCCGTATTAGCTCTATAGTACAATGTCCATTGCGACAAAGTAATGTTAGAGATGTAAGATGACCATCTCCCAATAAGCACGGGTACAAAGATTGAGAAACCAAATATCCCCCTTTTTGGATGTGTTTCTATCGTTTCTATAAGACTTAAATGGAATTTTGTTGCAAAAGATAGTCGCAAAGCAGTTATGTAGATCTAATTATTTGCGTTCTTGAGAGAAAAATAGTATGGAAAACAGGGCCTCGAAAAGGGTGTTGGGGGCGATGGTCGGCAGAAATAAATGAGATTCCGGACCACGCCACCTAGTGTGGAACTCAGTTCCAGAATTGCTACTTTCTCTTTGGCGATGACCCAGCGGAAAGAACTATACTGCAGTACCATCTTCAAAGATCCTTAAATCCTTTAAGATTGTCATCTTTTACCCCATTACCTTATAAGGTTTAAAAGTAGGATGTACTTACAATATAAATCCATGTAGTTGTGACGGACTGCCAGATTAAATTAATCTATTTTTCATATTTCCAGGCCAAGTTCGAGATCGAACAAGTAACAGAGGATCAGAATATAATAATATGTGATGGCATTGGTTTGAAAAATAAGAACTTTTCGTAAGTTTCTTCAAGGAAGGAGTAATAACAATGGTCACATTTGTCTCATCTTTAAAACATTTTGCTTCTACTAAAATATTTTAGAGTGAACTCTACTGCCCAAATCCCCAGTCTACAAGCGTTAGATTATGCGAGTTAAATATACATGTACGTTTAAAAATGGATAGTTATTTATTTATGCCATAGGTAATATTGCATACCATGTACTTCGATCTGAAGTGAACGAGACTAGTAAAGGAATAAGAAAGACGTTTAAGTAGACAATATTGTAATATTTTATTATCTGGAATAACCAGATTCATAATGTATACAGTCGTACTTAACTTATAGCATTTTACATTGTTTCGAGTCGTTGTAATTTTCGACCTTTTTTGGACTGTTTGACAGTATGTACATTGAAGACCACACAACACCAAGAAGAACAATTTGAGAAAATCCCAAAGTATATGGATCTTTCTTCATATATCAGTATATTCAAATATATTAATTTTGCGAAAACGTTGCCCCACTTTGCCTGTGATACTTATATAGGTATAACACAACCTATTAGAAATGTTGCTGGATTGAATCCTTACTGAGAATGACGTGCATGTACATGAATGTATCAAATATATTTGATTGTAACCACTACACTTGTTGCATATCAGTCTTTCATTACTAAGATAGTGGTTTTTCAGGGTTTTACCCTATGGCGTATTGTTCAAGCATTGCAAGGACGTTGCAGTGGTAAAGAACACCAAATTGCTGTATATCATTTGAGTTTGGTGTTATATTTCCTGCAAACGTTTGCATTTCTGGATAGTGATAGAAACCACAGAAAATATCACTCGGTGAATTAAGACATATATGTACTTTTACATACAAGTACAGTCTGTTGACACATTTTCAAGGGCTAGCGGTTTGTAAGAGATCTTTGGTATCTTCTCGTTATATCTATCTTTGAATCATAATTTTTCACTCGGCTTAAAATTGAGATCATTACAAATATTTAAGTACATCGAACATAGACTACGGAATATCCTAATAATTCTCCTATCTATGTCACTCCTAACAAGTATTATAAAATCTTACTATATATGCATTGTTACTGCAGAAAACATTTGCCAAATTAAAGAAAAGGATGGAATGTCACAGCGAGTGCAACGTGAGCATTCTTAAAGAAAAAAAATGCTCATTCAAAAAATAAGATACGTTCACATAATCCTATTAACATAATACAAATAGCACCATAGGAATCGCATGAGATCCTTATTCGACTACACACACAAGTTTCGATATTTTTGAAATAGAAACCTGGTGTGACAATATACTTTCAGCGGCTAAACTAAAATAAATCTTATCCTACAATGACGCTTTTCTCATAAAAAACTTAGTCATATTCACATAGCTCACAAAGACAAGGTGACTATGTACATTGGAAACATTGAAGTTCTGCTTAATGGGGAAACTTAGTCTTATTTGTGACAGATTGTACATCGTGCTGACTAAATTAAATTACATTTATACAACACTGAATCTACAGGTTATCACATACACTGCTGCCATATAAAAAGAAGGGCCAGTTTCTGAACACAAAATGATAAAGCTGTGGACCCTTACAAAGATATATCAAAGTTTGTGATGATGAAGTGATAATGGTGTATGAACACATTCGTGTGAAGACCACATGATCAGATCAAGAAAAGTATGAGTAGTTTCTGCGGAGTAATTGAATGATATTAGCAAACTATTTTGATTAAGATAGGTTGATAGGGATGATATCACTCTGCTCCTAATTCAAATTTTCAGTCGGAAATAAATTTAAATAATGAACAATATTTCAGGTTTTGGAATACGTACTTTCCACCAATTGATATACAAACAGTTTCACAAAACTATTTGCCTTATCTAATTAAATACATTGGTGTGTAACAAATCAGTTTGGAATGGATAAATCCAAACTCGTGAATGCTCTGCATATGGCTGTTTTCCGCAAAAAATAATCCATTGTAATCTAGATCATGAGCTTTAGAATTGATGAAAGATAAATCCTATATTGAATATAAGAATTACCTACTGTGCGACAATGAACTTGAACAATATTAAAGCCATACGTTAACTGTGATGTTCTTGGAACAGTGCACTAGCCAATAGAGCCAGTAGTATTGTACAAATCGGTGGCCAGTAAATGGAATGACCACTGGACGTTGATTTTAACAACATTGGGTATTTCTGTAAAGCTTTCAATTTCTGAGGGCGGGATCGGAGATCGTAGGTCACCATTCGGCCATCGTCCTTCTCGTCTGACTGCTGGGACCCTGTAATAAAGAATTGATACAGTTATATTAAAATGCGTTTCTAGAATAAGAAGCACGGTTCGTTCTATAAGTAAATGCATCAGGTTAATATTGTATATGTTCAGGTGACATTAGTCGAAACCGTTACTATTAGGGTAGGTAGGTCGATTTTGTTTATTTTGTTTTTTTACCCTACATACATCGGTTCAGAAGTTGTTCAAAATTTCGAATAAACCAACTGCAATAATTTCTAGCATATAAACTTCATTCTCTAGTCAAACGCATGATGCCTTTCGGATTCCTAATAATCATTTTAGTCCTTTTCTAGACATCATAAGAACAGATCAAAATTTTCATTGAAAATATAGTTTGGGTATGGACACAACAAATCTTGTGTAAATAGGCCTCATAATTGTTTAAAACAATAGTTTGAAATTTGATATTCTAGAAAAGCTATCAAATACACGTCAGTCATTAAAGCCGAATTTGTCTAGTTTCCAATCTATTTCCGGTCAAAAACAATCTATTTCCAGTCCCTTTTCTTTGGCCGAATGGGGACTCTAGCATGAGATATACAAGTACTTACCACAGCTCTTGAAGACCCGTGAGATGCAGGAGACGATGCCGTACTGACACGTACACAGTGAGCACCCCTCGGTAAAGACTCCCCCGTGGGGAATGTGGAAACAGTTGCGCTTCTTCAGCTCGCAGTAGTCACCGCCGAAATTCCTAAAAGCAAAAGAAACATGCATAAATTATTAAGGATAGGAATTCTTTGTAAAATTAAAAATTGCAGAATACTTGTACTTTTGTATGAAAACGCCCTGGAGGTAAATATAGGCCTATAGTTAATTTTTGTTGATTTTACGAACACAATTATGACCTCATCCGTGGAAAACTTTAGATGTAAAATATTTTTCCTAAATTCAGTGGTTGTTGTTGTTGTTGTTGTTTGTTTGTTTGTTTGTTTGTTTGTTTGTTTGTTTGTTTGTTGTTTTTTTTTTTTGTTTTTTTTTTGGGGGGGGGGGGGGGGGGAGACGGACAATGAAAAGAGAAAAGATCATGCATCTTCTTTTTTTCTAAATGAGGTAAAATGAAGCGTTATCCAATGAACAATAGCCGAAGGTTGCCCCTAAGTGTTGAATTATGACTCGGGAAGGGTCGATTATAACCTATTAGAAATTGCGGTAGGAATGTTTATCCGTAAAACACTTGCCCATTATATCCCCGAACGATTACAATGAGGCTTTTTTCAACATTCATAATTATTTTCCAATGAAAACTTTACTTCATATAGCATGTTAATCTAAAAAAAAAATAGTCTTCTCGTCTAAATTATACACACAACTCACATATACATATATCAACAAATATCAAGATCAAACAGATTAGTTCATGAATATAGGCCTAGGCCTATTATCTTATACGTATATGCAATTGGACGAAGAGTGTACATTCAGAATTGCCGTTCGCTTACCTTGGACAGGCGCACCTGTTCATGACGGGCACTCCGCCATTTTTACAGCAGTGCACGTCCTCCCCGACTTGTCCACCTGGGGGATAAAACAAACATACATAATCAATAAAACGGGCTGAATTGTATTTTGAATTGACACCCACGGACGTCCCCGTGCCCCACCTTAATCAATTCAAACTACATGCTAAGCAGTTTTCGAACCATGCTGCATGTCTGGCTATTCTGATAGAATTCGAGGGATGGGTCTCCACACTCTTTCCTTCGCCCATCTTAAATTATGTACTGTTTTTAATGTATAATAAAGAAAGCTAAGGGAGTTATGCATTAAATGTTGCACTCCCCTCGTTCCTTGATTAACTATTATGTGCTGAATTGTAAAACATTTTCTTTATGGCGATATTAATCTCCGATTATTATTTCGAGATAAGATTTGAAATCAATTCTATATAAGTTTTATATATTGATATCCCAATTAGACTGCTGGATGGATATGTAGGCCTATATGACACGTCTCTAGATAAAAACATTGTGTTATCATAGATTAGATGTTACATTGCATCCTTAATCCCTAAAGGTGTAAACTGTGTATCTAAGTCAATAACTGATATGTCAATCATATAAACATGACCTTTGTGACAATACACATAATTGGCAGATGCGATGTCAGATACAATCTGTCCAAAAAATATGTCAGTTTAGCAGTTTAGTAATAAACTGTTTGACAGCATTTTATTGTGTATTGGTGACTATGGTAACAGAAGCCATACAATGGGGGTAAGGGTCGGTCCCACACCCACCCCTATCGCGCCGAGGGGGGTCTGGGGTAAAACAAAAGAACCTCAAAGAACCTCTAATTACTTTGAAACGATACTCTCAATAAGAATAAAACGCATATGGTCGAATTAATTATCTGAAATAAACAGCCTTTGGAATGTTTCCATACTTATGATAAGTGACAATTAGCTGTTTTGATGGTTAGAAAAAGAGTTAAGGCAAAGGCTGTTTTTAATTTCCGTGATACTAAATAAGGATCTTTGATGTGCACAGCATGGGCACTTAACGCACTGTGATAATTTTGCGTGGGGGTTAAAATATGCGACATAATATGGGACAATTAAGTTTGTATAGAAACTAAAATAGTGTGGTAATATAAAACAGTTTGTCTACATGTTGCCATGTGGTTATTATTCGGCTCATGCGCTCGGGAAAATTATTCTCATTGTGACTATATAAAACAAAATGTAATTAAAAATTGAAAAGCCATTAAAGAATGGAAATAGTATGATGGATTATAACTATGCTAATAAAGGCTTGATATGTGCTGACGCATCTACGTTAAAATTCCTGTGTGATGAAGTATACCCATGCAGGAAGTTGAAACATATGGAGCTAATTTGTTTTTCATTTAATGGTCTCTTTCTTGGTGAGCGTACAAATCCTAAAGAAAAAATCTAACAGAGAAAAATAGTTAAAGATGATATATATGCAACGGGAACCGATAAATCTATTAATTTGATATACAATGCCCGAAAGTATGCGCTGTGAAATCAAAATTGCATTTTTCAAAAAACGCATTGCCTTAACGTCTGAAAATGCGTGGGAATTGAAGCATACAAAAATTAATGCGTACCTGGCCCAAAAGGACACCCGCGGTGACTGGCGCTGTGGTTGTGGTGTCGGTGTCTGTGGTGGTGACGGCTGATCGTCGGTTTGGGTGTAGTACGGCTTGCTACGGAAGGGTGTCCCATTTCCATTAATGGTAAGGCTGTGAGGACAAAAACACGGAAATAATATTAGTTCCTCGTCTAGTAAGCTGCTGTTTCCTTATTAATATTTTGTCAACCTTCCTGGGGCTAGAATTTTACATTAAAAAATCTAAATTTGGCAAAACTTAGGGATGGCGCGCGCCTCAGGCGCCCCCCTAAATCCGTCCCTGTATAATTAAAAAAAGAAAGCTTGAAACCAGGTAATTGTCTTTGATCTTCTGTACATTGTTTATAGCCACACGTAACCTGTTACCAAAAGAACACTTAAAGACATGGATCAAGTGAACAGCCATGCCTGATCACAGTAAGAAATTGGAGAGATCAAACCAACAATTTTATCTATTTAACTCCAATTAAAGATAATCGTTCCGCTCTGTCATTGACGTCAAATCTAAAGGGCCATGTGCCAAACTTAAGACCTTTTCAAATGACAGCTATAGTTTGACCCTATCTGTTCAATTTCCTGACCACTAAACATGGTTGCATTGCGTATGCATAATAGGCTGCGTCTTTTCATTCTGCGTCGATCAGCGCGTCCCCAGACGGGATGATTGCTATCGTCCAGTTTGTTTGTGTACTTATCTGTCTCAAGCCTTTCTTGACACACTGTTTATCACCTAGCCCTGGGGAATACGCCCATTCTCTGTTATACGCCGGCCACCCACCTCCCATCGCCCGTCATTAGCCATTGAAGGCTTCTTTAGCCTTTGTTTGGGGGGTAAATACGCACTCGCCCAAGCCGGACAAGGAATGTAATGTATTATTTCCCGTTCCCTTGGAAAGTGCATGTAATCAGACCCCGTCCGCACTTTTTTTGGGTTAACTTTATGCTAATAAGTGTATCTGCATACATAGAGACAATGTATTTTGGCTTTTTAATCGTATATAGGCCTATTTTAGTTTGGCAGTAAAGCTGCGTTTCCCCCGACCTCATGGAATTTTGCCATGTAAAACATAACCTTTGTTATAATGTAAATGTGTATGATTGAACCTTTTAACTGGATCTTCAATAGTCAACATAAATTATTATACTCTTCATCTACACATGATATAGCTATCAGTTGACTATTAATCACGTTTTCTTCTTTCTCAAATCCATAATTCAGAGAACCATATGCATGACAAACGAAATCAATAGTGTTGCTAACACAATTATACATGGCCCATTTAAAAACTAAGTGTCCAGGTACAACTTTTTAAAAGTAGAACTTTTCATAAAACAGAAGTGGTAGCCAGCTGGTACATCTACTTGAGAGTGTGATAATCCCTCCTTAGTCCCGCTGACACATACCAACACATACATTATAGGCTGAGGCGCGTCATAGGCTGACCATTAACGGGCCTAAAGGGGCCGCTAACGTTGATCTTTAGGCCTGTTGCTCTGAAATAAGCCTGAATAGGCGTGTAATGAAGGTGGGCACTCTCCTTTATGACGCTGAGAGTACACAAACCCCTCCCCGGGTATAAAACCTGATTATCACGTTTGCAGGTAAATCCCACTTGAGTCGTTTACGTTGGGATTTACATGGTGGCATGACAATAGAAACAGGTGGCCCTTGAGCTGCCTAACGGGCATGTAAAGCCACTTGATGCATTATACTTATAGTAATGTGTGTATACATGTGTGCAGGTAATTATTTCGTCAGCATGCACATGGTTTGTTTGGTCCCAAGAGAGTTCCGTGTTAATAGGTTATTATGCCTATTATACTGTGAGTTGGCCTACCTGGGGAATTTATAGTTGATCTTTGCACTAACTCATTCTCATGGGACAATTGCACAAATGACCCGCATAAAAGTAAGGAAATGATCAGTAAATAAATAAACTAATTAACAAACATATGAATAAATGATTAAAAATGAGAGCAATTGATACTTACCATCTGTGGATGTGATGAATGATGTCAACATCATAGCTGTCAGTAGGTAGTGGACCACAAACGATTTCCTAGAAATGCAGAAGCATAACAAATTGGTCTTCATCATTAATTGATTATCCCCAGAAGTAATGGGATCCGCGAAGGTATATGTGTTCATTTGGACCACGCACCCCTGCCACCGGTTGCTTACTGAAAGCAATTTCCCAGAGGCTCGGGGTAATAGTCAGGAAACTCTCAGACGGATCAATATTGATCCACCTATAGGCCTAATTACCATGCTACCGACAGACGTCTGTATTTGATGGTAATGGTAATACATGAGTCTGTTTGCTGTTATCAGTAGGCCTACACTTCAGGCCTTAGATCTACAGGTGATGGCCAAAAGTGCCGAACAGCAGTTTTTACACGCGAGGCGTGAGGTTCTATCGGCGCGTTGTGATTGTCCTCCCACCCATACCCTTTGATGTCATGTGAGTGCAAGCATGTCGCCCCGCCCATTCATGTGGTAGCCATACGAACCATACATGTTGAAACTACAACATATATAGATACATGAGAACTACAAAGTAGCCATACATGTTACAACTACAATATGACCAAACCTGTAACAACTACAATATATATAGCCATGATGCAGGTTACAACTGCAATGTAACCTTACATGTTATAACTACAATGTATTATGTGGCCGTACATGTTACAATAACAACAAACAATCACTGTTCAGATCCTTACCGCATAACTCCCTGTGAAAACAAACAAAAAAGCATATCCTTTGATTCCATGCTACAGCGAGTTTTTCCAGCAATCTCAGCGGCGTCGGTGCAATTGCTAACTTTGCCACAATGTTTCTATAGCCTTTCCGCGAATACTCAAACTATCGCATACCACAGTCAGCACATGTAAAGGGTTGGTCCAACAACAAGTCGAATGCATGTGTTGTTTCGCGTTACGGTGCTTTATTGTGGCAGCATTTTTGGCACTGGCCGCCCCGCTGTGTGTTTGGGATGCGACGGTGAGTTCAGTTTGGCCACAAGCTGTTGAGAATACACGAGGAAGTCTTTGACTGACAGATGCGGGTGGATTATTGGGGGACTGAGGCTGGTAGGCACTGCATGGCAGCAGGCACTCAGGGTTAACATGTGTATTGCATGTTGCATACATGCCTTGAGAAGTAGGTCGCCTTGCACTTACAGACCTTTAATTTGACATTTTAGACCGACTGAAATAACCGAAAGCACTGGACAGATTTTTTCTTTTTATCTATTTACTCAGAATATAGCGTGACTCTGGTTAAATTAGGTTGAGGTCGACCTGTTCAATAAATTGACTTGCATGCATATCAACAGCGCATTAGTATACCAAATAAAAAAAAAAAAAATTTAACAACGCTGACGTTAAAGTACAAAATGTGCTTGACCCTTATACTCGGAAAGGTGCACTCATCTAAAAAAAAAAAAGAAGAAAAAAACACTTATAAATATTTCCACCTGTGGTTTCAGGTGTTTTGGTTTTTATCATTTATGACTTGCCCCTTCTTTTTTACCCGTGGCAGATTTCTCTAGCCGGTGACTCATTTCTCCCTGCTTTCCATAAATCACCCTCTATTCAGGTCACCAGTCGTGGCCAGCGGTCCATTCATGATTATGCCAATTGGATATTCATTTACATTAAACATTATCCCACCTTTCTCCTGATATATAGGACACTATTATTCTCCATCTTATCATCATTGTCTCGCAGACAGTATCGTTTTTCGATAGTAATATTATAATGTGCATGCGCTACTAACAAGAGCGAGCTGTGGGGATGAGACTGAGAGAGGGGGAGGAAAACGACCTACCTTGGTGGATGAGGCATAAAAGGCCTTGGCTCGCCGGGAATTGCTTCTAGGAAGACCATCACATCTCCCCCTCAGCCAGCGTTCCTAGAAATACCCCGCGATCATGGACGGACGGAAAACGTAGGAAATCCCCTCCGAGTTGAGCCGGTAAATCCTGTGTGTAGAATCCCAGACGGTCGGAGGTACTAAGCCGGGAGTCTGGACGTGCAGTATTGGGCGGCGGCCGCTGTGTGTGTGTATTGGCGGGCGGCGGTGGGACTGGGGGCGGCGGCCGTATGAGCGCTGGTGGATGTGCGTGCGGCGCGGCGTTTCCCAGCTGACGGAAAGTGGAACACGCAGTACGTGCGCCGCCCGCGGCACAACGCCCCCCTCCCACCCACATCCCCCCATGCCCAAACTCCCCCGCCCCCCTCCTGCACCACTACCACCACCACTACCTCCTGCCGGTCAGACGCACCTATTGTCCACTGGAGTGTTTTTTTGGACTAAACAGAACGGAGGTATTGGAAGAACTTGCGGTGGGAGGGGGATTATTATGTTCAGCTTTAGTGCAGTGCAATTTCTATTTATTTTATTTTATTTCATGTTCGTTATTTATTACGGTTATTATGTTCAGCTTTAGTCCAGTGCAATTTCTATTTATTCTATAATATTTCATTTATCGGTTTATTCTTTTATTTGTGCGTGCGGGTAGATACTATGATTGTGTTTTAATCATCGTGTCAGTGTTGAAATTTAGTAAGTGCAGTGGAATTTTTCTATAGATTTAAAATTTCAAGTACATTAGCAGCTGATCAGCACTGAACTATTCTAGTGTTACCACCATTTGTCGCAATTAGCTAGAACTGATTTTGTGACTACAGAAAGTAATGTTCATGTAATTCATCTATTTCATCTATAAATTACACTAATTACCTATATATAATTGCACACCACACAGATTATTTGGGACAACTTTACTTTATAAACTTAATTAAATTTTGATGTATTAGCCTACAGCCCGGGATTTCTTGAATCAAAGTTGTGGAATGTGTTTGCAGATTCCAGACGACTATTATTATAATGTTGATTTCAAAATAAGATGGACGAATAAAATAATGATCAATGAGTTAATATGACTATGATGTGTTATACTTTAAAGATACCTTTGTGTCAAATGAATATACCAATCTATGATTTTAATACTCAATATAAAGAGCATACGCTTGCCGTGAATGCAAGGTTACAACGTGGGCGTGCATTCCGTATTCAATGTGTTTAAATAGTCGATTATTTGTCCAAGTGTTGGTTTGTGGAAACAACCAAACTTCCTCATTAATATTCAACGCGTCCAATACAATTCTTGAAAGTATCCCTGTATACATAACTTGTTTTATGTTATACTTTTATTAGAGTGTAGGCTACTCATTGAGCACATCCCGTAAAGCTGTTTATGTGTGTTATTAACTTAATTCACCATGTTATATAAAAATATTCAACGACACAATGGATTACTTTGGTATTTTGGAGTTGTATTTAGCAACGTTACCGCTTTTGGAGGTATTCATTCTGAGCTACAAACTATATTATCGAAGAATATTTTTGTGTAATCTTGTAAAATAAAGATTGAAAATGGCCGCGTTTTCTTTCTCTGTATACATAATATTAAAAAGAGGTTCAAGGGTTCCTCGCATGAATCTAACAGTTAATTTTTGTTTTGTTAAGGATAGACCCCAGAGATGGGCGGCCAATTCTGGAAAGCATTACTGCCTTTAATACTATTTCTCTAATCAAAACGTGCTTATGCATCGTTTTAAAGGTCTAATTTTTCTCTATCTACTGACATATACAATGTTGTAAGATATTTGGAAGTCTCGATTTTATCAAAGAAAAACTTAATTTTTTATTTACATTTTTTGAACACTGATAACTTGGTTAATATTAGACTGACATGCATAATATTTTACACTAACCTTCACCACTTTCATATGGAGGGAATGTTGTCTCAGAATTTTGATTAAGGCCTTAGATTTTTGTTATGATCAAAACGTCAAAAAATGGGAAACTTTTTAAGATTTATTTTGTTACAACATTTTCTTCATTTCATAAAAATAAAACTATGACCTATATCAAAATCCTAAGACACGGTTCCCTCCTAATATATCACATGAATATATACCAAAGAATTCAGACCTTTAGGTTGGAAATTAAGTGAGATATTCAAGTTCAAAAGTAAATGCAGCCACGCCATTCACCTTCCCATCACTGGGGTCTATCCTTAACTGTACTTTAGTATTCTAAAAACATTCCAAAAGAAAATGAACTTTGGGAGTCCCCTGAATTCTTGGCTGTTCAGAATGTGAACTATTGCGTTTAATTTTGTCATTAATCATTAGGTTACCAATTATGGTTATGCTAGCCATTTGTATCTCAGTCTTCCTTCCTGTCTCAACAATAAATTGTCCCAGAACGAAGTTCAACATTCAGAGATGATATCTATATAGAACACTCACGTGAAAGGATAATGTTTATTTAGTCCAAATGCATATAATAGGCCTATGCGTTGCTGTGCTCCCATTGACAATACCAGTCCAGAGAGGCTGTCCACTCAACTGCTAACAACCAACATTCCTAAGTGCTTCTGCCAGCCTGGCCCTGCTCACCCGCCGGGTCAGTAACCTTAGTTCACAGTGCCTTTAACCACAAGGATGTGCTTGCTTTGCTTACTGTTACATTCGGGAGTTGCCAGTTCACTACGGATCCATTTACCTGACCGATGTCATCACCTCTACGCTCTCTGCCCCTATACACAGAGAGATACTCTTAGCCCTGATCCTTGCTTTTCTAAAACTAGCTAAGATTCTATGCAGTGGACTGACAGCACATGTATACTACAATTTCCTACCTAAGCATTTGTCAGGGGCGTAGCCAGCCTTAAAATCAGGTAAATCTAAGGGGGTTCCGACTTACAATTTTGGCAAGATTTCTTATATTTTACTTATTACTTTACAGAACCTTGATATTTATATTATTCGTTGATGAATAAAAGTATTGATTGCTTTTTTAAAAACCCTTTATACTCCAATTTGGCCGAATCCAACCATTTGTAGTTCCACCCCCCAATCCATCCATATAATTTATAGCCGCCCAAATTTCCGACGTTTTCTGACGTTTATATGAAAACACTTTCAAGGGGAATCAACATACAACTATACGTCATATAGATCTATATCAAAATTTAATGAAAGCGAATACTATAGTCAAACTCTTACCTTCTTTCATAATTCTGTACTATAATGATAAAGATTAGGATAATTCATATAGACATGTTGTACTGACGTGGGTGGTCAGTCCATGCTCAGTAAGCTTAGCGTAGTGTTTACATCAGCGCACACTGTAGCTATAACTCATGGTCAAAGTCGAAGAGTAAGGAGGAGTCTAGGTAATAAAGTGTATTGTATCATCATACATAAGGGCCGCTACGGCCGGCATTCAGTTCGAGTAACGCTGAACATTGTTGTGAGTTAACCATGAAGGTTGTGTTCTAGAAGCTTAATCCTGGAGTTGGAATTTAAGTTGATAGACTGTTTAGATGGCGGGAGCATTGGCTGAGTGTGATTGAGTGGACTCTATCCTCAGAGCTGTTCATTGTCAATTGATATCTTGTCATGGAAATGCAATAACACAGGTCTAAATAAAGAACATCCTTTCATGCAAGTGTTATGTCTTACATAATACAGGAACTATTATTATGTATTGGACGACAGCAGTTAATTGAGTAGGAGACTGCGATAGGAGCTAGCTGTTATCCAAAGGCAAAACTATTACTTAAAGTAACCTTAACATTAATGAATAATTAACTGCATATAGTTCAATGTACCGAGCTTTAATATATTAGTAATTTTCAGCGGTTTAAGACATTTTGAACCATTTGAGTCTTTGGAAGATCTGGATTGCGATTAGTTTGGATGGGGGAGAGTCTTGATATTTCGGTTAACTTTTTTTATAACTGAACTTTTTTTTAGAATATGATATGATAAAAATATGATTTAAGTTAGGATAATTCACACGTTAGGTAAATTTGAATCCATGAAGGTAAATATGGATCCATGAAAATCACGCCAAGAGTTGTTTCATATATTTGTTTTGTCTTTTACTCATGCTTCTGTTATTTAATGAAAATACACAAAATGAATATAAATGCACATTCTTACTTAGACAACAGTACATGTATTCTATTAGAATGTTCTTCTTTGCATAATTTATTAACTTTACTATAGTTAACTTACATAGGACCTAAGGATATCGATATCAATATAATTATATATAATCTTTTTCTGATGCTCCACTGTTGATATTTCTAATTTCTTTTAGAAAAAAGAACTTATTTCTGAACAATTATTTCATTTTTTTCTGTCCAACTAGAATTGAGAAAAACAACCCTCAGTTTTAACTAAACAGGGATGAAAATAATTTTACAAAAATGTTGAATCCATAGATATTTTAACCTAACCGGCTACTTGACCATGCATTTAAATCAAATATATCTGCAAGCACCAACATAAGAAAAAGAAAAGGCACCCCAGCACCCACTAATGAAAGCTGGGCAATATGTCGATAACCACAAGGCTTTAGTAAAGGCAGTTTCAGCAATCATATCACTTTGACATGTTGAAAAACTAGGGATCATTATTTTTTTTACATACCACAGTGGCGGATCCGTTGAGAGTGTGTGCAAATGGGACAAATGGGCCCCCCTCCTAGACCCAGGGGAAAACATTTTGGCATTTTAAAATTCGAAGATCTAGGTAAATCTGGTGTTTTTAGTTTTTATCTTTATAAGGGGGGTCAGGGATTGCCCCCCCCCCCCCCCCTAGAGTTCTGGCTCTGGATCCACCCCTGAATGTGTCTCCATATACATTCAATATTTTACAAGTTGTTTGAAAATATTTTACAAGTTGTTTTACATTAAAAAAATATAAATTTGGCAAAAATTAGGCCTCGGTGGGGAGGGGGTGCGCGCCTCAGGCACCCCCCCTCCCCCACCCCACTAATTCCGTTCCTAGAAAGAAGCGTGCAATATGATCCAATATGGGCCTACAGTGGCAGATCGGGGGGGGGGGGGGGGGCAAAAGGCTTCCCCCCCCTCTTAAATTCGACATGGGACAGTAGACTGGTACCCGGCTGTACTCTACACGCAGTCGGATGGGCGCCGTGGCGCCGTGGAAGCCCGACTGGCCGCCCGTCTACATGGGACAGGAGCTTTAAAATGATAGTGACAAGTGACATGGTCCATGGATTTCTTAAATTCGACATGGGGCATGGGTCTAAACTGAGGTATAGGCCTATAGTGACAGGGGACATGGACGTTTTTTAAATTCGACACGAGATTCGGGACTCCCTCCCCCCATCCATACCCCCCCTCTTACGGTTGAATTACCATGATTGAATTCAACCAAAAATAGTAGATCTGTAGACTATAGATCTACCGGTATAGGCCTACTGTATAAGACTTGTAGACTCATTGATTCAACTATCCCCATCTTGAATTTAATCAAAAAGAAGTTTGAATGCGCAATTAAAAGCAATACATAATGTTTGTGTAATGGGTATACCACATAGGATATTAGAAAGCGCGACGTGCATGATACGCACACCCGCGGCAGCTTGGCGGGAAGTCCGGATAACATACAAACAGAATAATAATCATCGTAGTGACCCCTTGTAACATGACCGGAGTTCCGACCTGAATGCAGGTTCCTTCCGGTCCCTTGCGCATGCGCACTGGGGTAGATCCCAGCCTGAGATAGTCTAGATGCATGTCATGTCAAAGATGCCAGTCAAAGTTGTAATGGGTAGCAAACTAAATATATATCCCTCACATCTTTTACATCACTAGGATTCAGACCAAAAAGGCTAACTCGTCCCTACTCCTAGTCTGTGGAGGGGGCACCTGTCCAGCTGGGGTCAAGGCTATGTGCAGCCGACCAGTCAAATGCGTCGGGAACTCTCATTCAGCACGGAACTCCAGTTATGCTACACCTCTGACGTCAGCGGAACCGGAAATGCAGAGTAAAACCACCGTGGGGAAGACGTTTGGCGGCTTTTGCGATGTTTACAGCTGATTGAAGGTAAGAAATTAAACTTTGATCAAACTCACAGGTTTGCAGGTGTAGGTAAGGTTGCACAGAATGTCTTTCTACATGTTTACATGCTCAGCAACTACAATTAGGTTACATGAAGTCTAAAATCCATCGTTGGCGATTGCCTTTCCGAAGCCGGTTCACTCGGCACGAGTCGAGTGTTGAAAAACGAAACGCAAAATATCTTCCGTAGTTTCGGTAGAGGATCTGAGAGAAGAGAGAGGATTTTAAGATAGGTGCTATTCTTGGAGAAAGCTAACTCTTTGATGGGCATACAGGTAAATAGTTAGCATGTAGTGTGATTAGCCTTGTGTTGATTCTCACATTTCCTTTTCTGGAAGGATTAGCCATTTAGGACATTTCAAGTTTCTCCAGTTTGAATTCCTTCTGCTTCACCCCTTGGCTTGTCTAGATTTTTTGATCAAAATCTAGTGATTGCCAGGTGACTAGGCCCGTCGCGGACTGGGACCGTCGATTCGGCCCCCACGCCCCGGTGCCCCCGGCACTGAGTCCCGTCAGGGTGTGATGTTCATTTAACACAATTTAGAGAACAAATAAGAAGTATATAAATCATCCCTCTCTTCTAAACCATCTCTAGGATTCAACACTAACCCTAACTCGTCCCTATTCCTAGTCTTTAGATGAAACAAATGTCAAATTGCCTATATATCCTCTCAAATAAATAGTTACACAGTGGTTTTATTAACATGGGAAATTCCGGTCCCTCGAGGCGTAAAAAGTGACGGGAGGTGTTGCCGTGGGTCCTGCGAAATTTGGGGACCCAATCGACGGTCCGAGTCGGCGTCGCGCCCAGTCACCTGGTCACCCAATCTGGTTCAGTATTAATACGATTTCTAGATTTGCGCATGTTCTGTTCAAATGTCTATTTCTCGATCCCAAATTATTTTTGGTTGCCTTTTTTCATTTTCATTTTCAAATTAGAATTTACAAATGAAGATTTTTAAACGTTAGACAAAAAAGTGAAATGTAAAGAAAAAAGGCAACCAAACATGGTTGCGAGTCTGCCTTGACTAGTTCAGTCACTACAAAGTTGAGTAATCACGAACAGAATGTAGATGAAACTGTAAATCATTACAACGTACAATCATTTCTAAAATGGGCAAACAGGACTTAAAAAATCTAATTAGGCTCAAGTTAGGAGAATTCCTGCATAATTATGGCTGTGAGAGAACTAGAGTAGTGGCGTGTACTATCGGCACCTTAGGGCATAATATGCCGTTGTATGCTTATTTTTTCTAAAGCTAAAGAAAAACATGTTCCATGAAATAGTCTGCACATATTTGATAACCCTTAGGATATGGTATACGATTTTCAAAACACAATATAGGAAATATTAGTTCCATTATATTTTCATGCTGTGGAGTGTATTATCGGCACCTGTCTTGTATTATCGGCACCCTTTGATATAAATGATGAATATTTAGTGGTTGAAAAGGATAAGTTAAAGATTTCTTCAGAAACCTTGTTCATCATGCTTAACTTGCATCATAAAAAGCTCTTGAGTTCAATATAATCGTTTAATTGTGAGAAAATGTCAGTTACATGATGGTCCAAAGAAAGTTATGTTTTCATTCTACTCTATTGGATCATATATCTCTAAAAGTTTAATGTTGGATAATAAAACTGTAGTAAACATATTAATCCTCCCGAAATTGATAATGATCATATTGTCAGACACTATTTCCACAGTTCTTCATTTTAATTCATTCTGGATTTCATTTTTGTACATTTAAATACCTAATATTTGAAAGAATGTTATAGCCCTGCCGATGATACAAGACATACACATATAATGGAGTGTATTTCCGGCACCCATGTAATTAAATCAACCCTTATAGTTAGAATCCTAATTTTTTTACAAAAGTATTATGATTTTTATTTTTCTGCCAATATAAATCAATGAAATGTAATATTTCTTGTTTTTGTGCATTACAAATGTAAAATAATACACCTATGTACGGTAATGGTTGCAATAAAATTGCTATTTCTTGATGGCTTACACTGAGCCAAGTAATTCTTTTAATGCTAGAGGTATCTTCAAATGGCAACAGCTTTACAAGTATACTACTCAATGATGGATAACATAAATAAGATTAATATATTTGAATTCTACTATCTGAAAAGCTTAGACTTATTTTGTAATATCAGAAGATGTGTCAGGGGTGCCGATAATACACTCCTGCCGATAATAGGCGCCATTACTAGATGACCAGTAAAAAATGGACATGCATAGTCTGATAAAAATGTTTCGGTCCATGTGCCCCCAACAGGTTGATCAAAGGCCTTGCTAGCTCTAGAACTCTAGCACAGCTTAACAGACTGTGTATAGAGTTCTAAATCACTCCTACCATTTAAGTTTCAAATCATTGCATACACAAAATAGAGGGGGTCTGGCCTTACTCTATGACTGTATACATGTACTTACATATCCCTAAATGCGTAGTAGTTTATCCATTGCACGTAGTAATGCTCCATAAATGAGTTGTAGGGCAAAATTAGATTGCAAAATTTTCATTCCCAGCTTTGTGCAGCCACGTTTGTTTTTTAGCTGGTCACTGGTGTCATAGGTCACTGGACAATTCAGTGGACCATGCAGTGTCCAGCCAAGAACCAGCTACAGGGCTTTGATCACATGACCTGGGTCTTGGGCATGCTCAGTGAATCTATAGCCAAAAACAAAATGGAGGTTAAGCCAAATTTTTGGATACACTGGACTTTACCCACCCACATTGGATATTTATGACACTTTGGGAGTTTTAAGAAGTAGGTAGGATACTTGCAAACATACATGAGGTTTAGTTAATAATGAACATTGACCCTGGCTTATTTTTATTTTGGAGTTTAGACACTTGAAGTGGCCAGAAGTGGCATTTGGTAGTTTTTACTATGGGGTGACCCATAACCCAGTTCTTAAAACTGAGGCTTACACAGCTAAGGCCTTACCTGCCCTGTGGTGCCCTTCTATCGCACATAGAAGACCCCTTGTCACTCTTTGAAAAGAGTAGGGTATCTAACCTGGTGGCAGGTTTCTCCTTAATCATAACATAGATGCGATCACCCAAAGCTGAAAAGCATTACCTTATGCAGTCTGGAAAGAACCCTGGGGGTTGGCTGGACATTAAGCTACCCCAACAAACCAATAAACAAGCCTGGGCACCTTATTTTCTTTTAACTAATCCAAATAAACCCATAGATCTAGCACACAACATGTAGATTCTACGATTGTAAAATTTTAAAAGGATGCTGAACAAGGTCTTAAAAAATAACTCGATTTGTATGAATATAACCTAAATAACGTATGAAGTTTGTCCATATTTTTGTCTTGAGTTTTGTCTGAGGTCTCCCATTAGACATCCTAAATAACTTTTCAATGAATAATTGGCCAACTTTTGATACCATTTAATCCTATTGGAGGTTTGCCATAAGCTTGTTCCTCTCCTTCAAGATGCATACATTTGCACGCTTGCCTTCAGTTTGTTCTCGAGAAAAATCTATACTTTTATATAATTATTATAACAAACATACTATTCCTACTTTCAGAGCTTCCCTACCACAGATCGTTGAAAGACAATGAGTATTTTTGGTGGCGGTACCTCAAACTTCGGTACGTCCTCAGTGTTCGGTAGCAGCAATCAGCAGACTAACTACAATGTGATGAAGGACTATGAGGTAACCTCGCCACCCGACGACAGCGTCAGCTCACTGGCCTTCAGCCCAGGAGTGCTGCCGTCCACCTTCCTCATCGCCGGCAGCTGGGACAACAATGTAAGTATTTGATTTTCATGACTGAACATTATTATTATACTTCAGAATGGTAAAAATGTTTCTGTAATGCTACTGATACGATCGGTGTCAGAGTGTGTCAGTTTTTAGATTTTCGGATTTCCATTCCATTTTACAGTGTTGTAAGTTACATTCACATTTTCTTAATGAAACCTCCACCTTTAATATTGACCTTCATGCCTAGCCTAGAATGTAATAATCAGAAAATCCTGACTTCAGTGTCTGAGTCTAAACTTTAATAAACAAGTGTTCGAGACTATCGCCTGCCCATCAGCTAATGGCCAACGATTCTGAGTAAGGCCAATGAAAAATGTGGAAAACTCTTGAATCGGCTCGGACACTGTTTAATAAAGAATCATCTTGGAAAAAGTCCTTATATTGAGGTTGTGGTTGTGGATTAATGAATTTATTGTTATTCATAGTTTATCTATTACCTCTCCTTTAAGGTTCGCTGCTGGGAAGTACAACAGAATGGTCAAACCATTCCCAAAGCTCAACAGACACACACCGGCCCAGTCTTAGACGTTTGCTGGAGTGATGTAAGTATTATTATGAGGCGATGGCATTATGAAACTTTTTAGGCTTTAGACCTCGTTAAGGCCTTAAAACCGCCATCGGCGAATTCATATACTTAGAAAGCGGTCTACGATTTGTTAGTTTCGTTTCTACGTTTTAACTTAGTCCGTCTTTGACCCATCTTCATTATATCTATTCACTGATATACCTACCGAAAAGGGCTTGTACTACAGTCTACCGTAAGATTTTCAATTCAGGTTCATCAAATTTGCAGGCCTATTTCACCATGAAAACGGTCGATCTAACTTTAGTTATTGGTATGCACAGATAGATTTGGATACATAGATAGGTATCTCATTGTCCAGAAATTCATAGATTGCGAAATAACGCGACAAGTTGCGCAAATACATGGCGCCATTTTCCGCGCCCGGGTCGGGCGTTTGGGCGGGGGTTCCCCTTTCGCCTCTCCGCACTGTCACTCGGCCGGGTGCAGTCGGGTGGGCCAAATTCGATCTAACTTAAGTTATTATGAGGCGGCTTATACTTTTTGACTTTTAATAGTTTAATACGTTTTAACTTAGCCGCCTCATTCGAGGATCTCCTTCCTAGGCCGGCGTCACATGCAACTATGTCACAATGGTACAAAGAGAGATATCTACTTCATCCTGAAATGGCTTAAATAACCTTATTTGGGCTTATATTGGCTTACATCGCACAGATTTTGATATGTAGAACACATAGGAATGGTTAAAATATTCCAAATTGGGACAAATTAGACATTCAAGCCCGGAATCCAAATCGTTATATCGTTACGGGAACACTGGCACCCGCCATTGTCTCCGAATCGGCCGATGCAACGAAGTCACACTCTGAAACCCCTCCCGAAATGGCTTGAATAACCTAGGTTTGGGCTTATTTGGGCTTACATTACTGAGATTTTGATATATAGAACCCAAATAAATTGTGAAAATTGACCAGGATGGAACAAATTAGACATTCAAGCCGGGAATACAAATCGTTACATCGTTACGATGACCGGGGGCCAGCCCGCCATCTTACTTGATCACGTGATCCCTTCTTCCCCAATCTAGGGCGCAGGAACTAGGTCAAGCCTCAAGGCGGGGAGGCTGGACCGTTACGGCGGGAGGTCCTCTCTTCCCCGCCTTTTTACCAGGATTATGGCGCTATCTGATGCTTTCAATATATTAATGACATATTTGAGGACCTGTGGACGCATACTAACGCATGAAGGAGTGTGAAACATGCGTTCATATCGAATGAAAAGACATTGGCCCCCAACCACGTGAGGAGGCTGGATACACTGTATCTGGCCGGCTGGAAAGAACCCATAAGGGTTGGCCGGACGTTAAACTACACCAACAAACAAACAAACAAACTGGCCGGCTCCACTTGCACAGGGGCTGGGGAAGGGCCTAGAAGAAGCACTACCACTTTCCAGTCGCAAATTTGGCGGATTTACTTAATTTCAAGTTTTAAAAGGTATTCAGTATGATTTTAGGGATAGCAGAGGCCATCCAGGGAAAATATGGAGTCTTGACACTTTGTATTTTACGAGATATTTCGGTGAAAACATTGACCTGTTCTCCAAAGTATGGGCGATAATAGGGTTAATTGATGGCCGCACTGACGACGAGGGTATCGCGAGGTCCCCTCCCCATAAATTAAAGGCAGCCACAAACCATATGATTCACTACGATCCGATGATTGCAGATCGTCGGGAATATCTGACAAGTTAATTAATTTACTGACGATCCCCGACGCTCTCCAACGATGTTATCAGTCTGCAGGATCTTAAGTAATCTCAGATGGTCGGGTCGGGCACGTAGTGTGTTACTGTTAGCCAAATGATCGACTCTCTACTCCTTTTTTTAAAAGATTAAACGTTTAAACTGGTTCAACTCAGGCATTTGGTCAGGCACTGGCAATCTGAAAAAAATAATTATTTTACCCCTTCAGTGTTCGAAATTAAGGGCGCACCCTGCACCCGGTGTGCACAATTTGACTTCAGGGTGCATACTTTTGAGGAGGCATGCACCCGGCGTGTGCATGATATTTTAACAGACTAAATACCTTTATATAGGGGTGTGCACATAAATTGATTGCTGGGTGCATTGTTTTAAACCCCTCTGCACCCGGTGTGTGCATAAAATATATCCTTAATTTCGAACACTGCCCTTTCAGTCTGATCAAAGTACACATCATGTACATATCTATGTTTTAATATGTCTTAGGCTCTTATACATCGAATGGTTTGATTATTTTAGGCCTGGACACGTTTGCATTAGATCAGACGGACACTGGCAGTCTGGAAAATAATCATTTAGACCTTATTAGGCCTATCAAAATTAAATTCATGTATATATCTATGTTCTCCTGTATCTCAGGGTCCTATATATGATATAGTTTGATCATTTTAGGCCTGGAAACGCTTGCAAGAATATTTTACAGATGGTATGAAAGATAATGATGCGAAAAAATATTGTTTAAGCCTTACCCAGCCTATCAAAATTAATAAAATACAGGAAACTATGTTTTGATATGTCTTAGGCCCCTTTACATAGCAATGACAAGCATGGTTCGATTATTTTAGGCCTGGACACGTTTGCCATTCAAATATTTTAAGACTATGTTTCTCATTTGAAATTAAATATATCTAGACTTGCAAGTTCAATTTTTTTCAGATTGTCACTATAGTGTCAGTCCAGACCTACCACAATAAATCATTGATATCATTAATACGGCCGCCTCATGTGTATCAAAGCTGCAAGCTTTGATACTGTATTTCACTATTTTTTACTATATATTACATTAAAACATGCCGCCGAATTGATACAGTATTACTGGACGTTTGGACTTGTTGGTATACATAGATAGATTTCGATCCATAGATAAGCATCCCACTGTCTAAGAATCGATAATAATGCGAAATAAGGCGTTTAAACGCGTAAATGCATCCCGCCATTTTCTTGCAATCCTTCGCCTCCCCCGGTGACAGAGCCCAGACCGCCCCGCGCTGCCGGCGGGGACGGTTGGTTGTTACAAGGGGCTGCTCCTTCTCCGCCTGGATACCTGGATTACCGCGCTATATGATGGTTTCAATATATATATTTTGGAGTCTGGATCCCCTTAAATGCATACAACGCATTGAATACTCATGCGTGATCCATGCGTTCGTATCGAAGGCAAAACATTGGATCGATCGGACATGTGGAGGCACTGTCACAATGGCGCCGTCAACCCTTCGCCGGGTTTTCTCTCCTCACGCCTGCATCGATACATTGAACTCAGGAAACCAGGATGATATTAAACGCATCAATTGTGGAGGATATACGCATTGAAACGCATTGAGGACTCCAGGTGGGTTCATATCTTTTTTCCAGCATTTGAAATTATACTGTTGAAATCTTGGCCTAAACTCGGCCTAACACGCATTGGATCGATCGGACAGGAGGAGGACACTGGCAATTTGAAAAATAATTATTTAGACCTTATTAGGCCTATCAAAATGAAATTCATGTATATATCTATGTTCTCATATATGTGAGGGTCCTATTTGTCATATAGTTTGATCTTTTTAGGCCTAGAAACGCTTGCAAGAATATTTTACAGATGGTATGAAAAAATGACTGGACTCAGATAGGCCTAAGCCCGACCTCCGACACTGTCAATGTATTATGGCGGCTCCGAAAGCAATTATTTATGATCAAAAGATTAAATTATTTGTTGAATTGTCACTATAGTGTCACTGTTTCTTACCTACCATCAAAATATTCAATCTGAACTTTAATATGTCTAGGCCTAAGTCACTGTCAGTGTCTGAATCATTCCCATTCAGTGTTAAAACATAGGCGTCACACTGTCAATAAGTTCTCCGGTGCTGTCTGACAGTGTCACTGTCGGACCCAGATTTAAGATTTAAATAATTCAAAGATGAAATTATTTCTGAATTTGTCACTATAGTGTCATTTTTCCAGACCTACCATCAAAATATCTGATTCAAAATCTAAGACATATCTAGGCCTATTCTATCAGTTTACACTTACCCTAAACAAGGGCATAAGATTCATCGCCTCATTTTGTATCTTTTGATACTCTCAGAAAGCAATACTGACCCCTAACTAATTTGGACTTGTTAAGAATCCGTAGGTTATCAAATCGAACATCAAGTTGCTAACACAATTTCATGAAAAGAAAACTATTGATTTTCAAATCTGAAAGGTTATTATTGCATATATTCACTAACATTTCTGTAAAATAATGCTTCAGATTAGGTTATGATTTGTGAAACTTTTTGTACACGAAGTTGATGCATTTCTGTTACGTCAGGGCTCAACATTAGCTTTTTAGCCTTGCTTCCCGTTGGGCAGGTGTAGGCGGAATTCTATCTCTTTAAATTTACCTGCGCATCTTTACTTGATTAGCATAATATGGCAGAAGTTTAAACATGCCCTTCGACAGTTCGAGTATCAAAATTCACATGCCCCACCTCATGTTTCATCTGCCCCTGGCAGGCGGGCAATGCTTAATTTTCTATAATTTTTTTAACAATTTAATTTACCCTTGCATGAGTAGGATACATCCTGTTGGGGCAATGTCGAGTCATATTTTGTTCTGTTGTAGGATGGCACCAAAGTGTTCACCGCCTCCTGTGACAAGTCGGCCAAGATGTGGGATCTGAACAGTAACCAGGCAGTGCAAGTGGCTCAGGTAAACTGAGGAACCTATGCATATGATATGCATTTTGTAAAGAATTTAGTTTAGTTTATTTTTTAGTTTATATTTCCAAAGTAGATTGTTGTAAATCATTTAATGCGTTTTGAACACCTGAACTTTTGGCAGAAGAAAATGGCGTATGAGCAATATATTTTGATTAAGCGAGATTGAAAAATTAGATGTACGTTCCTCACCTCATTTGTGAATAAAAGTAACCACCTCACTGCACATATTCTTTATATACGCAACTTTTAACTGTCCACTTAAATGTGTACGACGTAGCCCAGAAATAAAAAGAGAGGAGTTCAAGAGGGAAAGTAATTTTACTTTTCAGCACGATGCACCCATCAAAACTTGCCACTGGATCAAGGCGCCCAACTACAGCTGTCTGATGACGGGAAGCTGGGACAAAACACTCAAGTTCTGGGACACGAGAACGCCGACCCCAATGATGACTATTCAGCTCCCCGAGAGGTGCTACTGCGCCGATGTGGTAAGTTTTCTCTTCCAGATTTGTAGAAAATTTTAGCTTTCGTTCGTTGGAAAGATATTTTTTTTTTTTTTTTTTTAGAAATGTATGGATGCATGTTTTCATATATTTTATCATTGTTTAATGTTTTCACTGACAACGTTATATATTAGAGGCAAAAATATATTAAAGATCAAGACTTCTATTGTATTAGGAGTTTTTTAAGATTGCTGATATTTTATTAGTATGATGTTGTTTTTCAACAACCTTGGTTTACATCCTGAGAAACACTGTAGCAATAAAGGACTACAATTATTCGTGAAACTGACAAACATTCTTTAATCTCTTTGATATACTTGTAAAGGCAAACATTTAAAGTAATTCTGTAAATTGTATTATATTGCACGTACATGTATGATTGTTTCATTTTCAGCTATACCCGATGGCTGTGGTGGGCACGGCTGGACGTGGTCTCAACATCTACCAGCTGGAGAACCAGCCCCAGGAGTTCAAACACATCGACTCCCCACTCAAATACCAGGTAGGTGTGGGTCAGAGGCCAGAATAATTGATAATTCTTTTAGCGTTTCGTGAAAGTGAAACCATGTACTAAAATTTGCCTCATTCTTTTGAACTGAACAGTTTTCATTTGTGCATATTTTGTATCATTAAATAGAAACGAAAGAAGAAAAAAAATCAAGCAGGGGTCATAACGTTCCTATATTTTCCTATATTTCCTATATTTTCCTATATTTTTTTGGCACTCCTATATTTTCCTATATTTTGCCAAAAATTCCTATATTTCCTATATTTTTCTCAGAAAAGTTCGATTCACCGTGCATAATTACAATATTTCTAGAATAATATCACCAAAAATTAGAAGTGTGGATCGTGAATTAGGTAATTGATTTGAATATTATTGGTTCCACTTCTGAAATATCTGTATCATTTTTCTTCCACTCATTTCTAAATTGAAGATAGTCCGTAAACTGATACCAAATGTTGATGAAATGCCTGTATCTAATATAATCAAAGAATATTTTCGAAAAAGATTTGCTGAAAATTCCTATATTTTCCTATATTTTTGCCCTAAAACCTCCTATATTCTCCTATATTTTTGCTGAAAATTTCCTATAAAAATTCCTATATTTTTGCTGAAGGCCGTTATGACCCCTGATCAAGTTTTCTTTACCAGTTCTCGAAAGACCACAGTACACGCCAAGCATCTTGAGAATCTTTACTTTACTAAATATAACTTTTCTTAGCTCTAGATATAATAAGGGTTTGCCCTTGATACAGCTAGAACATTGCTGAGTGGACTCCAGCTCCATCAAGAATCAACATGGCTTTTTGAGCGGGTTTGCTGCTAACACTACAAGACATTGAAATATTATAGCAAAACATGTTTACATACAAGGAAAATCTGGCTTTTGAATTGAAGGTATAGAAATACTATATAAAAAAAATTGTATGTAAAAATAGAAAGTGTGGCTTTGAAATTGAAAGTTTCAATTTTTGTCTTTCTTTATTCAGCACCGCTGTGTCAGTATCTTCACTGACAAGAAGACCAACAGTCCAGGCGGCTTCGCCCTCGGCAGTATTGAGGGGCGTGTGGCCATCCACTACGTCAACCCGCAGAATCCCAAAGACAACTTCACATTCAAATGTCACAGGTCGAACGGAACGCCCAGCGGAGTGCAAGACATCTTCGCTGTAAGTATCTGTATTGTCTTTTTTTTTTCGCCCTTGGAAACCAAAGCGATCAAAGCAGCATGAAAGCAAATCAAAGCGTATCGGGCGGAATTCTCTAAAGGACAGCGCTCGGACTGGCGCGTACGACGACAAGCAATAAACTAGAATGTATTAGATTTTGGACACTCGCCGGCTACAGCCCCCAAATGCTGGTCGCCCCTTACCTGAGATACTATTTTCTATATGTTTCTATCATTGCGGGAACAAGCTACCCAGGCCTTATTTACCGATGTTTCCGGTAAAACGGTCGTGGCGCGACCCGCCATTGGCAAAATGCGACTGCATAACCTCGCAAAACCGCCGAAAACCTGCGGGCCCGCTCGTCACGTGACAGGTGATGGCCGTACTCACCTCAGAAAACATATATAATCCGATAGAATTGATCGATTTCCTATCTCATATGGATCGTACATGATGTTTGAGGTCCCATAACACCATAACTTGACCATTCAAATCGATATTTGAGCAAATAAGACCAGAAATCCGATCGTCACCCGACGCCGTGGTAAGCGGGTCAAGTTACGCCCACCAGCCTCGCTTTCGATCGGGGAGGAAGGGATCTGGGTCAATCTATGAATATTCATCAAATTTGCATGCCTATTTCACCATGAAAACGGTCGCTCTAACCTTAGTTATTGGTATCCACAGATAGATTTCGACACATAGCTAAGCATCCCACCGTTCCAGAATCGAATATAATGCGAAATAACGCGTCTAAACGCGTAAATGCATCGCGCCATTTTCTTGCAATCCTTCGCCTCCCCCGGTGACAGAGCCCAGACCGCCCCACGCTGGCGGCGAGGACGGTTGGTTGGTCCCGGGGAGTCGCCCTTCTCCGCCTGGATACCTGGATTACAGCGCTATATGATGGTTTCAATATATATATTTTGGACGAATGGACACCCTTAAACGCATACAACGCATTGAATACTCATGCGTGAATCATGCGTTCGTATCGAAGGGAAAAAATTGGATCGATCGGACACGGACACGAGGGGGCCTCAGGCTTGACAAGATGGTGAAGATGGCGTCTGACCCGCCCGGGTTCACGCCTGCTCCGATACATTGAACTCAGGAAACCAGGATGACATTTGGACTATATATCTAATTGTGATCGATTGTGGAGGATATACCCATTCGGAAGCATTCACTCCTTAGGCTGTACGGGTAGGTACATATATCTTTTCCAGCACTTCAAATGATAGGCCTAGACAAGCTGCTGGACTCAGCCTCTCGGGCATTCGACGCTGACAATCTGAAAAATAATTATTTTAGGCCTTATTACCCCTACGAAAATGAAATCCATGTATATATCTATGTTCCCCTATATCTCAGGGTCCTATATATCATAATATAGATTGATATTTTAGGCCTGGAAACGCTTGCAATAATATTTTACAGATGGTTAGTCTTAGGGATCCTAGATGTCAAAGCAACTCGGGCGTTTGGTCGGACATTGGCAATCTGAAAAATAATTATTTAGACCTTATTATGCCTATCAAAATGAAATTCATGTATATATCTATGTTCTCATATATGTGAGGATCCTAAAGATCAAATGGTCTGATTATTTTAGGCCTGGATACGTTTGCAACAATATTTTACAGATGGTATGAAAAAATGACTGGACTCAGATTGGCCTAAGCCCCCTCCGACACTGTCAATGTATTATGGCGGCTCCGAAAGCAATTATTTATGATCAAAAGATTAAATTATTTGTTGAATTGTCACTATAGTGTCACTTTTACTTACCTACCATCAAAATATTCAATCTAAACTTTAAGATGTCTAGGCCTAACTCACTGTCAGTGTCTGAATCATTCTCATTCAATGTTAAAACATAGGCGTCACACTGTCAATAAGTTCTCGGGTGCTGTCAGACAGATTCAAAGATTAAAATGATTTGTGAAATTGTCACTATAGTGTCATTTTTTCGGACCTACCATCAAAATATTTTATTCATTAATATCTCTTCTTAGGCTTAGCTTCCTGCGTTAATTCCAATCGGGCGAAATTCTCATTTCATCAAATGATCAATCCTTTCAATCCCCTCAATCGGCCAACTTGTTTCTAATTCATGAAACACTTTTTCCATACTCAGGGCAAAGGAAGATAGATAAAGGTTGAAATTAAAAATTTAAATATGGTGTCACCGTGTTCTAAACCTTTTATATTTGCAAGGAAATCTTTGTATGTGTGTATGTCCTTTTCCCTATCGTCAATATCTAAACAAGGAAAATAAAGCATTACTTTACTAAAAACTTGATAAGATTATCCTAAAATGACTTTCCAGTGGATGTTCAAGACTCAAAATTAGATGTCAGAAAATAATCTCCATCATTACTGAAGCACCAATAAATATCATCTGCACGTCCATCATTGCAGTATAAATGATATACAAAAATAACATTCCAACTCACTACGAAGGAGCCTTAATAAAAAGTTGTCACTATCTTGTCAAATGCATATTTGCCGCAGCGGTATAACTGTATTAGATTACCCAAAGTACACGTACATCAATCCCATGCCTCTCTTTCTCCCCTATTAGGTAAACGACATCGCCTTCCACCCTGTTCACGGCACCCTGGCCACGGCCGGCTCTGACGGCCGCTTCAGCTTCTGGGACAAGGACGCGCGCACCAAACTGAAGACGTCCGAACAGTTCGACCAGCCCATCGCCACCTGCTGCTTTAACGCTCAAGGAAATATCTTTGCCTACGCCTCCAGCTACGATTGGTCCAAGGTAAGAATTGCTAATTATGGTCCATAAAATGGGGGTGGGGTTGTCTAGTGGGTATCGTGCCCAGGTTCAATCCCGTATGATGCCTGTTAGACCACCTTACCTTGCCATCGTTCTCACCTCCATAGATCCGATTATAGCACTTGGTACCCAAACACAAATGTGAGTTGGTGTCGATATAACTGAAACATTTCTGAGCACACCTTAAACCCCAACAATTATCATCATCATGAACTAAATAACAAACTTGCAACGCTTATGGCACATACAAAGTGTAGGGACAGTATGTGCTCTGTTGATATACAGCCCTCTATATACAATGAAATAGATAGTATCCAGCCCAAATTCCCGTCTTCTATAGGCTTTACGCTGATTCTACCAGAGATGCAAATTTCCATCATTTTTTCTATCTATATTTTGGACTGTTGCGAAAAAAAATCCAACATAGAAATGTGTTTCTTCAATTGAGAACTTGCAAACTAAATTTCGTTCTACTTGAATTGTTTCCTAGTTAAATTTAAGAAAGATCGTTGCACAGAACTTCACACTTATCATGCGTAACATAATCATAATACTTGAGTTACTAAAAGTGTCCAAGCTTAAGCTTTAGGCGTAAGATAAGAAAGCACATGGTATAAATTTGTAATTCGATATGGAAATATACGTTTCCTATACGTGTTAGCAAATATATTGATAAATTAAGTTTATAAGTCTAAAACGTCATCATTCCACTTTGCAGGGACATGAAGGCTTCGATCCCCAAAAGATGAAGCCTCACATCTTCCTTCGATCATGCTACGACGAACTCAAGCCTAGCCAGAAAAAAAGCTAAATAACTAATCCACATTGTATCCAAGCCACACTTCAAGTTCTCAGCTTATATTACTTTCTGTCATTTCACCGCTTATGATTAATCCCATGAGCACTACCACCCATCCTTCTAACACATTGGAAATGGGTGGTGTATTCTGAATCTTATGAAACATTATCAAGCTTTTAAGTTACACTCCTGCAAGTTTCTAACACATTGGACATGGATGTTGTATTCTAAAGCATATGAATCATTGTCTAGCGTTTATGTTACGCCCCTGCAATTTTCTAAGTTATTGAAAATGAATGTTGTATTCCGAATCATGCGAAACATTGTGAAGCTTTCAAGCTACCGCTAGACATTTCTAACACATTAAAAATGTCTGTTGCATTCTGAATCATATGAAACAGTTGTCAAGCTTTCAAGTTACGCCTCTGATACAAACCCTGACAGTGCATTATAAATTCATTCTTCACAGTGGGAAGAAAGTGGAAAGTTCCATGCATGTTCCCTATTTAAGTCGCACCAATGTATCGTTAGGCTTGTGCAACTTTTTCCATCCGGACAATTTCCTATAAAGTAATTTAGCCCCTATCCCTACTTAGGATTGTCAAATACTAGTTCTAAGAGAAAGATATGGTAGTAAATGCGTAATTTTAATATATCCTGAGAACACGTTTATTGTGATGAACCTCTGGTTATTTGCGAAAAGAAGTGAAAGTGGAAATAATACATTGAATAACAAATTCGATGATCCCAAGAAATTTGTATTTATTTCTTTGTGATCATTGGATTTGTTTCAGAGTAAGAGTTACGACGAGAGATCTAGCTGGATTTGTATGCAGATATATGTATGTGAATGGAGTAAAGCACTTATAAAATAAACTATATTAAACATAATGTCTCATAGTCTTCTCTTTTTTTAAATCCTGAACCAAAGGTAACTTAAATGTAGAGGATAGTATTACACGAGTGTTTACATGTAGTGGTTAGATGACGTTATAGGATTATAACATAAGCTTTATGTAAAATATTACTCTACATAAATATGAAAATCTTAGTGATGAATACTTTAAACTTGAGTGTACTAAATAGTACTTGCATACGCGTTGGGCGAACAAAGAATCCTATAAACTTGCTTCCCAGTAGGTGCTGCTACCTGTCGTCTCAAAGTCAATTGCTCTAGCGCTGTAGATGTCGATTGAAAGAATGTGTCATCATTTATGAAACTAAGGTTACATATCATGATATGCATATTGAAATGCAAGGAAAGACCCAAGATGACAACTTTTAAAAGAATAACAGAATTCAAGAATCAGGTGTCTGCGACATTTTTATTGTAAATGGAATGTTGGAAACCAAATATACAATCGGGTCACAGTCAGGATATAACATTATCTACACACATGCAATACAGAACGAAACTGTCAATCGTCGGCACCAGTAGTTTACGTATTGATCATTATTGTTTGTCGAATAGGGACGGGATGTCGAATACAAAATCTTTACTTTTGACCTTACGTTGTACAATCCAATTTGTAAGATTCTGCAATTCTCATGGCTACTTTTCTCGATAGAAAGAGTCAATTAGATGAAGATCAGCAGTTTCATAATACAAAACCTTCAACTTGTCAAAAAAAAAAAAAACACAGTGCCGTTACATTTTTTGCAGTTAGATGTAGCTACCTGTTTGTTATGTATGAAAGCCTTCAGCCTGAAAGAATTCCTCCCAATGGAAACAAAATCGCATCCTGAGTTTTCCTGGACAGATCCCAACGTGTCCACACACACAAAAAAAAAGCAACCATACAGTACACACATTTCTATGACTTTTCCAATGACATTTTTAACACACAAAAAATTGACCATGCAAATTACAAAAGCATTTTCTAAATTCCATAGGCCTTCATAGATTTAGCCTTCAAACACGGTAGGCGCGGTTCCCTTTACCCCGAGCCCGGTGACTTTAAACACGGACCCGGCCAGGGGCTGTTCCTTCTCAAACTCCTCGTCCGTCAGGCCGAACCGTCCACACGTCACGTACAGTATGTCGTAGTTGGGGCCCCCGAAGCAGCAGGATGTGGTACGTTTAGCCGGGAAGTTGATGGTCTGAAGTTCAGTTCCTGGGGGAATAAAATGAAAAGGTTCATGAGTACAGGGACGGCTACGTGAAAGGCCTCCTATTTTGGGTTGTATGTAATTATTGTATTTCTAATGCTAAAGTTTGGTTTAACATTTGTAATCAGAACAAAACTTAATTTCTTGATATGGCCCAGTTGAAGTTGCAAAAAGATGGAAATACAGAATGGAGGGGTTTCTAAGCACATTTAAAGATGGGAGTCTCAAATAGTGATGTCTCAGCTTCTAACAGGAATATTTAAAAAAGGTTTGCAACATCTAAAAGTTTAGATGTACTACAAGAGGATTTCCATATCATACATTTGCCATATTCTCTGGAAAGGAGGGATGAACACACTAAACATTGCCAAAAACGGAGAATTTCCTGACGATTTTTTTTACACTCGTCCCTTCTGTTCAGTGACACTCGATATTGTGGGACTACACAGTTATTCACTGATAAATATATTAATTAATAATAAATTATTACCTGTACGCGGATCAAACTTGATGACTTTCCCCACGCCGTAACAGGCCACCCACAGGTTGCCGTCCGTGTCGATACACATGCCGTCAGGGAAACCACGCTCGGCCAGAGTACCCTCTCCGAATGCTATACATGCACGCCGGTTAGCTGTAGACAGAAGGCGATATTATTTGATATTATGATTTCTTTTTGTGTGTTAAAGTTCTTTATTTCTGGATATAGAACGTACGAAGACATGACGGTATTCTTCTAGGTCCAGCACAAAGAGTAAATAAAGTTACATTTCTGTGTCGCCGTTGTGTTTAACTACTGATATTGACTACTAACCATGATATAATCGATAGGACATAATCATAATAAACATAATACACACAGTATGTGTGGTATACACGTATGGTAGGTAAACATGATCTTGTTGAATGCTGATGAAACAGCCACAATAATATCACTCTCAATTTATATTTCAAAGGTAGGCCTATAGTTAATGCATAAGTATATAGGGGAAGTGGCCATGGGTTTATCATGGGGAGGGGGGAGGTGTGACTGAAGATATCCTTATGATAAATTTTGATAAACTTTATTGATAACAATGAGAATTTTATTATAACTGTGTCTGTGAAATACGATTAAATCACAATTTACATAATTTAAGGAAAGGTTAGTTTTAGTATAACTTTTTAACCGACCCCCTGGCATTCCTACTCTACTTACATATGTTCCCATTGCTGATGTCGTAGTCAAAAGCCCACACTGTTCTCTTGGGTACAGAGTCGATGTAGTACATGGTCTTGTGGTCGGCCGTCCAGGCCAGGCCGTTGGAGATGCTGACCTTCTGGACCTCAGAGCGGAGGGTGCCGTCTGTTTGCAGAGAGAACAGAGACCCCATCTCCAGCTCGGGGCTAGCCGGCACCTTCTCTAGACCCATCGTACCTGAGGGAAAGATAAAGGAAAAAATTAATTACAATGAGCCAAAACAATGAAATGTTAGAATGAGATAGAATCTAAAGGGAATACAATCTTTCTTTCACCCAATCAATGTTTCAAGGCAGAAATCTAGCTTCAACATAATTGAAATACCTTCACAGGAAGAATGACAGAACCTTCTTGATTCTCCTTTTAATGAAACCTCTCTATAAAACTAATTTTTGAAAGACGAATAATTAGATGTATTATTTTATCAATAATTATTATCGTTCAAGATTTAATGCAAAACTTTAACACTGTGAAAAATGATATAATTATTGTGCAGGTACATTGTTGGAAGACATGCATGTAATGTATCTTTTTCTCGAAAGTAATGCGACACAAACTACAAAAAAAATCTGCAAAAAACAACACCGTCTTCATCAAATGCAAAAACATCAAATTTCTTATCAGAACACCAGGAAATTACTGCATTTTGTTGCCTTCAGTGTCACTTTCCCCCCATCTTCTCTTTTGTAAAACTCGGGTTTTTATGCGAGTTTTCCCCCGGCTTAAATCGGGGGATAACCAAGGGGCCTGTCACTGATGTGTCCGATCAGCAGATAGCAATGGGTCTGGACCCCTAAATCCGACAGCGGGACGGAGGCATTTTAAAAATTGGAAACCTGACATAGGCCTAATGGCCCAACCTATACGACAAGTAGGGTAAAAATTATACTGACATTACATTTCCAAAAATCAACACGCGACATTCGCAATATAATGTAAAAGGAACATGCGACATAGGCATTTCTTGAATTCGACATGTGACATATGACTTAAACTACTCGACAAGGACGGTAAAAATTAAAGAGTGGCATGCGGCATTTTCATTGCGACATAGAGCCTAAACTATACATAAGAAGGACGGTCATAGTGACATCTGGTATTTTCATTTCCTAAAATCAACATGGGACATTTGAAATTATATAATAACAGGCACTTTTTCCAATTTGATACGCGACATTATTTTGACCCCAATCAAGGGCCCCTTACTTACCTGCCCATAGCCGGCCGACGGGGTCACACTTGCCGTCATTGAACCTGGTCTCAATGCCCTGGTCGACCTCGTGGAGTACCTGGGTTTTACCTGTGGCCCAGTCCAGGTGGGCGATGGTGCGGCCCAGGCCGATCAGGTAACCTCCAGATTTACGGGGCACCACGAAACTCACTGTGTCATCTGTAGGGTATATTATAGGATTATCATATTATGAGATGCATGTATTTGAAATGACTTTTTACTATCTGAGCATCGTTTTTGTTAAAGAGAGACAACCATTCGAGAATTGTTTTCACTGAAAGGGAATTGCAAATGATATGTGGCCCTAGGCTTTATGTACTGGCATATATAACTTTAAATTTTGGTATAGGAATGGTAACATAAACGACATTTTCGCTCATTTAATTCCTAGCGCAGCCGCAATACGTCTCAAATAAAAGTGAACGTCAAACTAAGATTTCAGGTATGTTCCAATGGCCTTCCTAAAAAAAAAGATGAAAAAACAAAAAATAAAAACAGAATGATAGCCTAAGTGAAAATCGAGCAAAAACGTAAAAATCTCCAAGTGAACTGACACAAAATATACATAAATGCCGTTAGCATACAAAATGCTATCAATACAACACATCGAGCTTCAACAATATAATCATTAGTTCACCTTAGTATTCCCACCCTAGGCCTAGAATTAACCGCTGACTTTATACGGTTTGGCACCCAACTGGGGGCAAGGCGCCGATAAGGACGTCCACCATTCATATTTGATAGATCTGCCGACCCAAGTTGCCGGGGCCAACCAAACAGCGACCCAAACTTTCTGACCAAAAGTCAGACTGGTTCCTTATCGGTATTCTTTTGGTTTTATTTCACAGTGTCTACCCTACATTAAATGTAGAAAAATTGATCGGTGTTGATATCAATTAAAGTTTGTCTAGATTTTTTTTATAGACATATCACATGCTGATCTCCATCATACAATCATCAGTTGTTATGATAAAGGCGGATATCTTGCTATGATAAAACCAGATATCATTATGTCGATAAAGGAAATAAGGCTACACCGGGAACATCCCCCTTAAAAAGAAAGAAAGAAAATAAACACTTTACATAACCATCTATTCACCAAGACAGGCAGTAAAATGAAGTAAGGTCATTATGATGGGGTTTCGATAAAACAATCATGTGACATTCCTGTTATAGTCATTAAAGCCTGTATTTCACATGCAAATATGTTTCGATTTTTGTATTTGTTTGATTTTCTCCTTAAACATAGAATAAGTCCATACACCTTTATGTATACCATTCAAAAAAAATTGTGAAAAAAATCTCTATTGATATATAAAATGTTTAAATTCAACTACTTCCGGTTTTTAAAAGTGACATCAAAATCAGATGAAACTTTCAAAAGAAATAATACATTATAATAATAATACAAGAAATAATTGACATTTTTCGTACTCTTTGCACACTAAGTTGAAATTCAATTCAACTCAGAAATTATCACAAAACAGCTGGAAGCGAATCGCTTATAGGCTATATTCTGGCGGCCCTATCCATTTTTAAACTAATAAATTATATTGATAGTCAAAAAAGGATTGAATGATTAGTCAAAAAAGGGAAAAGTTTTTGCAAATATACTAATAATCATAATACTAATAATCATAATATATAATTAGTCAGAAAAAGGATAGGGCCGCTCAATTCATCAAATATCTAAAGTGCTAATACTTCCCAACAAACTACACTCGATGAAGGATAAGTATATAATGCCCATCATAAAATCTTCACATATGTATTTCAGATAAGTATTATGTAACGGTAACCGTTATATAGGCCTACCTAGGTGGACTTTGGTGTCGGTGTCGGTGGCGGCGTCCCACCGGTGGACGTCCCCGGCTATGATGTCCACGTACAGGAGGCAGTTGTTCTCCTGGTCCCAGTGGGGGCCTTCTCCAGTAGTCTTAGCCCCATTCTTAACCACCACCGATACAGACATCTGGGAGAAAAACGAAAAGAAAAAATATCAAAATTAATAATTCTGGAGTTTATAGGCTTTATTCGTTTATGATGCACTGGTGTTTTCAATACATACACATTAGGGTAGGTCGGGGCCGGGTGAGCATGACTGTATGGATGAATTGAGACATGCTTTTCTATGATGTTGAAAGCTGTTTTATTAGTCATTAGTAACCATCCCTGCCAATCCCACTGATGAATAAAGTTATATGCATGAAAGTATCAATATGCAAACTGCCCAATAGGACCGGTCCTATAAATCAAACTGTAATTTTCCCAGTTCAGTTTTTTCAGTGTTTTAGAAACAGTGATGGCAATTTTCATGATATTTTAAGTACATGTAGTTATAATAAAAGCCTAGGCCTATTGGTTATAGGCCCTACCTCACAAAAAGGAAAAGGGAAATGTGGACCAAAGTTATGTTCACCTAAATTTCCATCATGATAGGCATACATAGGGGCTTTATCTAATAGGCCTAACCTTATAGGACACTCCCACATGCATTTTATTGCATTTGTCAGTACACGGACCTATGGATGCAAAACTTAACTGCCAGAAAGCATGATAAGAATTCTAACATGCATACATGCAGTCAAAGGAATAATAATATTCTCATTTCCAAATTAATCAAAATAATCTTTTATATATAAATAGAATATCATTAATTTATACAAGCCACCAGGTGGTAGCAGCAGCCTAGACTGACCATTACAGGGCTGAGATTTCTTTAATATTAGCATAGCCTACATGGGAGTAGGTCAAGCTAGGTTTACAGGGCCTCTCCATACAAACCATAGATTCATTACTTTACAGGTGTCATGCCGTTGTTTTGCAATAATTGGATAACAGAGGCATTCATACACAAGTTACACAGATATTGAAGGGTTGACATACCTTGTGGCTGGATGTTGACTGTAGAAAACCTAATGGATATTTGAACACGCCTACTATGTGTTATCACAACGTACCGACCGGCAGATATATAGGCTACTCTCAAACGCAAACACAGCAGAACAGGCAGAGACACCTATCAGAGAACGCAAGAACTAAGTGTTAATATCAAGGTCTATGGAGAAAACAATGATTGAATCAAAGTTTCCAAGTTTCAAACATTGTGATATTATTATGTCTTAACGGAAAAATTAAAAGTTACGATTAAAATTCGTCTACATATTCAGCAGTCCAAGGACAAGTGGCACCATAAGAACTATTGGTTGGTCCCCATTTATCCATAATGTAAAGCCATAACACGATGGGTATTGTAAAATGCATGCTTTATGCATTTCTTATAGCCATCTGCATTATGCTACCGTCTAATGTTCTAGAATTGGCCTTGTTTAGGCCTGCTAAATCCTTGCGGATTGTGGGCAGTAAGTATGTTATAATATAATATCCCAATGTTGAACCCATTAAAAGTTTAAACTAATTATGCTAAGCCAGAAAAGCACGATCAGCAATTATTAGCATTGAAAAGTATCCATAGATGATGGGGAAGATCCGATGTAAGTGAGCCCCGCGGCATGTCTTTTAAGAGAGAATGCTTGGTTATAAGCTGTGTTATTTGCATATTTCATGATAATTTCTCTTCTAGACCAGAAACATACGTCCTGCTGCAGATTATATGAAGGTACCACACTTTTCTTACGTAAAAAAACACCGAAGTGGATCAATGCTCCATCAAATATCATACATAATTCTACAGTGTCTGTGGCAATACTGTGTGCTCACAAATAAACCGTCCGACGGTATTTGTTCGGGCAATGGTTTATTGGGTCATCAATGAATTATATTCGTATTTGACATGCATGCTTTTGAACTATTGTTAATGTTAGATTTAAGACTGCGTAAGATTCGTGTATATCCAAGTCTTCGTAAGTTGCTTTCCAGAATGTCTGAGTGATTCAGACCGCGTTTAAAGTTTGTCCATTCACTTCCCAATAGTTCAAAAGAAATGAACGATGAGGGAGCTTCTTAATATGAAAGGGTTTTTATTCAATAAACATCTCATCCCGAGTCAAAGCCACCATGTATAAGTCTTCATCAGTCCACCTCCCATCTCCTATCAGCAATCAACCACATTTAGAACACGAGTTGCTCCAACGCCTTCTAGACCATTCTAGCATTCAGCTCTAACACAATCCTATGTCCGAGGTAGTGGATATTCGTAAACTCCAGTCTGTTACATGGAGTCGATGTACTTACTCCAGGTATAACTCCTTGGTTAAACATGTTTATTCTAACCAACTAACTCACTAACTGCTCGCTCCCTACCTTGCAGCGCCTTTTATACTGGTTAACAGGTGGCGCTAGGAGCGTAAGATATTTCTCCTAGGAGTAGACTAGAAGTAGACTTGCTAAGCCTGATCCTTGTTGGATTATATATTATGACAATGTATTAAAAGTACTAAGCCATTAGTACACTTTCTAGACCCCCCTCCCACTTAAGCATGTAATCGGCAATAGAAATGCACTAAAGCTACCCCTTAACCTCCATCCCATCCCATATATGCATATGTAATTAGGCCCAATTGATGGCCCCCATACTGATTTATTTTGTAACTGACACAGGACGTTGTAATGGTTCTACAACAACAGTAAATAGGTATCCATATAATAATAATAAGTATCTGATGTGAATTGTTGGGTAGAGGATGTGGTTACCTTAACAGTTCCCCCCCCCCCCTAAAATAGGAAATGGAGTGCACCGATACGCCTCACCTCTGAGCCCATCACCTCACTTGGGAGCACGATTAAGTATCTTTTTACCTGTGAAAGGAAAGAAAAACTGTATCAGAATCCGTTATGACTACACTTTAGAACATCAGGTTCAAAATAGGGGAATGATACTTCCATATAAATTCATCCTGTCTGTACATGCTCGGGGATGGGTAAACTGATGATTACGCCAACCGGTTAATCTCACAATGAAGCTTCTAAATTTCTTCTGAAGCAATGGATCTAAAAATTCCATAAAATTTGATCAATTTCTATTTGAAACATTTTGAATTGTACCACCCACCTATTTCGTATTAATTGACTGCCATGGAAACTGCACAGCTCCTACAAATAACACATTTCTATACATAACGGTATTTCATTAGTAAACATAGATTAAGGATCTTGGCATTTTAAACAGAAATATACACATTTTTGCGTACCCCAAGTTAAAAAATGAAATTGCCATTATGCCTCTTTTCTTCATAACTATAGCATGTACGTTATCACGCACATATATGCCTATTGCTGCACATGCGAATACCTATAACAGAATATACAAAGTTGGACCAATGGTTCCTAGCTATCAATGTCATCTTTAGTAGGCCTGATAGATGGTCTACATATTAATATGTAGACTATCTATTACATATACATATTATGTAGCTCAGTTATTAGCCTTATGTATCGTATTCTGACATGCTACAGCGCCTACAGCGACATAATTATCATAATCATTATCTAAAACACGTTCTAATTACAATATCATATCAATCAAATCACTGCACATGGCTGCATCGCCAAATTGTCTAATCGCTCCGTTTACAAATTGCTTGATTATTGCCTACGCGGCTCGCCATAAGCAGTGCTTGAACAGAAGGCCTAAGTGAGGTCGTTTTCGCGAGAGGGCGCAAAAACAGAAGCAAGCGGATGACGTCACACAGTCAACCATAATTCTGGCTGACCAGTCAGCAGAGAGATAGTGCCCGAGATTTGCTCCCGCCGTGATTACAGCGAGTCCGCGCTACCCTTATCCTACACAGCCCACCGGAGATATAACAAGCCTCGGGGATATACACCACGGGTTAGTACGTCCTTCCCCAGGCAGCAACAATTGCTGTTTCCATAGAAATCGCCGTTGTTGCCTGTCTGCAGAGCTCGTACTCGTAGATGCAGCGCCTACTGGCAGTACTAGTGTTGCTGGAAGCCCCCGAGTTTCTGTGGCTATAGTGCCGCCACCGTTACCGCCGCTTCAGCTCTCTGTGGTTCCACAAGGATGTAAACAGAGCGTAATTCTGTAAAAGATCAACACCAGTGCTTCATCAGAAACATCTGAAACAGCCCAAATCTTGTTCTGAAACAGTGCAGCCAGGTCTGAAGTGCTCTTATTCAAAGTGTCATACAATGCACTCATTTGGATTTACGTCCAGCACATGATATACCGATTGCCCGTGTATGCTCCCATTCATTCATTTGAGTGTGAGTGTGAGTTGCTCGGAGCTGCTCATGGCACTAGGTACCCAGAGCTGGTGCTGCTCCTGTCTCTGGGAATCTTCCAGGTGAGATAAGCCTACAGAATCCAGGTAAGCGCTTTTGTTTTAATCATTGCCTCCACTGGACTGCGCCTGCATGGGACGACTTCAAGAAACTTCTTTTCCAGCATGGAATTGCCATGCAAACGCAATGAAAGGAAAGTATTCTTTACGTAGATTATATGTTATACATTATATTCTATCATATGACATGTTCTTTAGGGATTGATTGCTTTGCTGCAATTCCAATAATTGATTAGATTCAAATAGGGAAGTAAAGGGGCCTATGAATAACGTCTTCAATGTTCAAGTGTATTAGGTGGTGACACTTGGTCAACATGAACCATTTTATTTTGAATTGAACTTTACCTACACATATTGTATTAATCATAGGAGTATCTGAGGATGCATTTTCTTCTTTGCAAAAGAAACTTCCATTTGCAAGAATGTGTGAGGGGGTAATAATGTAAAATGCTTGTAATGGTTTGTAAGGATGAATGAAAAATGTCGTATGAATGGAGTAACTTAGTACATCATTTTCTCCCAATTTCTTTTATGGTCACTGGATAATGCGTGAAGAAGAACTGTTTTAATAGCCCTATGCGTGAAACCGATTATGTGTCTACTGTTTGCGTGCAAAATAATTGAATACCGGCAACAAGTATAACCAATAATAATAAGTCTAAGCATTCGATTGGCAACGATGGTTTTCATGTCGGAGAACTGTTCAAAGTTTAAGGAATAAGCTATAGAGTTCCATGCACATATGGAACGAGTAAGTAATCAATAAAGAAATGGAATCTTTCAAAAGATTGCAAAATAGGTATCTACTTTCATAGCAATGATATCAAGTTTTAAGATTTAATACATTCAAGATACCTCAGTATAATACCCTTGTAGTTGGACCCTTCGCATTTCATCGAAGCAGTTTTATCACTTAAACCTAATACGACCACCCAATGACGGATATTTTTCACTATAGAATCAAAGCCTAGACTTAGTTCCAGTGGCGTCCTAGGGATGATGTGCACTGGGGACGTCAATTTATTACTCAAGCCAGCGCCGACAGGCAAGGGACCCATTACTAAGACTACTAGGGGCTGGCGCAGGAAAATTGCTTTCTAAAGAAAGGTTTGACAGAAAGAGAGGTTGGGACGGTGCTGGGACGGGAGGGCTATTCAGTGTATAGGTAATAGGGTTAGGGGGAAAGGCACGAGAAGGTAGGGTGGCAAAGCTGTGACGGCAAGGGAGTTGTTTTGGCTGTGATTTTAGCGGGGATAGCTTGTTAAAAGGAAGGTTTATTGAGGCCTGGGTGGAGAAGATTGCAGCAAAGAAAGGATATGGCCGCGTTATGCTGATGTTTGAGACGTGAAATTGTGGATTTTAGTTTGAAAACGTTTTTCGTCCATACATTGCTTTCATTTTATTTCCGTATGATGCTGTGCAAGGGGAAAATTGCACTTATTCTGAAAACACTATGACAATTTCAGAACAGGAAGCAATAAAATGGTATAACAATACGGCATCAAAAAGGTATTGGGGTGTCACAGGGCAGTTCCAAATGTATGCAAACGGTCTATGCAAACCACTGAAATTTTGGGGCTAATACAATAGGCAAAACTTTGATCCTGTTAATGATCATAATCTTTGTGGATCCAATATCTTTATAAAATGTTGATGTTCATATATCTCCCTCATACTTGATAAACTTCATTTGTTAAGTCCCATTTTCAACATGCCATTGGTTCCATGTGTCAGCAAATCACTAATAGTATTATTTCAATAGTAAAACTTAATACAAAGTGTCAAAGGATCAATGCCCGGAGCCACTTGAAAGTACAGTCATTCCTTTTGTTATGCTTTCAATCTTAATTTAGTCCACATTGAAAAAGCACGTTCTTTCTTTATTTCGGAAAGGACACGTTCATTCTGACACCACAGACGTAAACACTCACCGAGATCGTGGCAATTCGCACAAGCCAGAGTAACTACAGAGAAATCCTTGACGATTTTCCTTTCAGAAATGCCCGTTTATCATGTTGTTTTCTAGAGATTTGATTTACACAGGAATTCTTGTGAAAAAAGACAACGATAATTATTCTAGCATTCCTAAGCATGAAAACAATCACGGAGGTGTCAAATTAACACGATTAGAAGGAATACTGATAGTGCCACTAATAGTCCCAATCTGAACCAAAACAACGAAAATTACTGATTATATGGCAATATCTTAACTTTTAAAGCTGAGGAATTCGAAGAACAGACATCAGAGTCTTGCGCTTATTTTATGGGAGTTGACTTCCCTGAGCTGCCCGCCATATAGAAAACAACTCGCGCATAGATCATTGATATGGACTGTGCATGCTTATGCTCAGGCCAAGAAGTGTGTATCGATTCATGGCATTCCGGCCACCACTATATATGGTGCATAGGGAGCCCATGGTAACCCCTCCGTGGCCCGTGAAAGCATAAGTGATTGTAATGCGTTGATGTATGGCATCTGACGGGATAGGGGGCCTCGGGGCCCAGTACTGTATGGGACACGGAGGGCCCGACCGGTCAGCTGTGGTGAGCAGTGGGTGCTCAGGGGTGATGGGCAGTGGTTAGGGGTGGTGGGCAGTGGTTAGGGGTGGTGGGCAGTGGTTATGGGTGCATGGTGAGCAGTGATTAGGGGTGGTGAGTAGTGGTTAGGGGTAGTGAGCAGTGGTTAGGGTGGTGAGTGATGATTATAGTGGTGAGCAGTTGTTAGAGGTGGTGGGCAGTGGTTAGAGTTGGTTGACTGTGCTAAGGGTGGTCAGCAGTGGTTGAGGTTGGTCAGCAATTGTTTTGGGGACCGTTTTGGGTAGTCAACAGCTGGTCAACAGTGGTAAGTAGTGGTCAAAAGTGGTCAGCAGTGATAGCGGGTGGTAAGCAGTGGTTGAGGTGGGTCAGCAGTGGTCAGCAGTGGTCAAATATGATAAGAGTTTGGTCGGGGAGGTCCAGTGGTGGTCAACAACGGCAAGCATTGGTCGAATGTGGTCAGCAGTGAAAAGGGGTGGTCACTAGTGGTCGGCAATAGTCAGGCATGGTCAAGAATGGTTAGCAATTGCCACAAGGGTCTGGGTTGTCTAGCAGCGTTCAGCAGTGGTCTGCAGTGGAAAGGAGTGTTCTGCAATGATGATCAGTGGTCAGTGGTGATCAGCAATGGTCAGTGGTCGTCTGGGGCGCCGCCTCAAGTCTGATTTGCCACCGGTAAGAGAGAGTCCCTCTCCCCCAGTCGCCGACCGGCCCAAGCGAGCACTGCTTGGCGCCGGGCGTTACGATCTAAATCACTCCCCTCCCTCCGCCCCCTAAATGTCCTTGAAATGATCTGCTCGGAGCCCCAAGGCAGAATCCGTTGGGAGAGCGTGGAGAGTGGAGGCACCATTGCTGTTTTGTGGTAGCCACCATTTTCAACTTAGAATTGATATACATAACCCAAATCTTTACATTTTTTATAATGATATAGATTATGACATGGTGTTCAAAATATTATTATATTCAGGGTCATTGCTGAATATAGGCCTAGCTATACGTCTAAACTAAGAACAGACGTGTATACATTACCCCAAGTTATTTTACGAAATAATTTCCTATTATTCTGTTATAAATTATGACATAGTACACATTCAGCGAAAATGTTTATGCTAAACCTGCTTTCTGCACCACTCCTTTGGAGCTAGCTACACCCATGACTGCCTTTGTGCTACTCATCAGCCTGCCTCGACATAATATACGAGCCCTAATCCCAAATTTAATTTAGCATCTCCCATATTACATCCTTAGGCCTAGTCAAGAGCAGCGGCAGCACCCATATCGAATGTAGGCCTAGCTGTATCAAGAAGAATTAGCCTAAAGGATCCCTTATGGGCCGCGCCTGTATAGTCTCAGCTCAGTGCAGTAGCAGGAGGAAACGGTTTATATAAAAAAGACTGTCCCCATATCCTGAACTGTATACACGTACGGGCACGGCCGACGGCGGTTGGGGTGACGGGGAGAGGAGGGGTAGATGCGGACGGTAACAGGGGCGTACGGAAGTGTAGAAATCAATACCCGACTAAAGCCTCTATTCCACGAGCCGACTTTTAGTACCGATTTTATAAAATGCCATAGGAAATACCAGTTGAACATAGACATGTTACATATCATTCGAAAGAGCTTCAATTTATCTTTCATATGATATGCAACATGCCTAGCTTCTACATACCATCTTAAAAGCAGCGGATTACCTAATCCGAAGTTCTTAAAGTCAGCCAGTGTAATCCAGCTTTAAGGGCGAGGGTAGGGAGACTGGGAGTGAGGGAGGGACATGGGTGCAGGCAGACCCTCTCTCTCGGTCGCCAGCGAATGTTCCCCATTTATATACTACTAGTCCCTGGTCGCGGCGGACTCTTTAGTGTCCCCGGTTCCAGACCGTTAAGCATGTACTTAGAAAAACAGCAGAAGCAGGACGGGGACTGCCTGGCTGGACGTTAATACTGGTTAAACTGGAGTAAAACACACGGCCTGGAGGAGAGTGTGCTGCGCTATGGTGCTTCATTGGGTTAGACTGCAGCCGCGCTGTTTATAACAAAATTACGAAGCCTCGCTGTAGTATAACTACATATACACAGTCATCTATGAATAATAAGTATGATTTATGCACGCTATGATGTAGGCCTATAACTATGATTATTCGGAAAAAGGGAGTGGTTTATAATATCATGACTATATAAAGAAGAGAGGGTAATATTATGTGAAGCGGCAGTACTCTAGTTATTATGTATAGGAGGATATTGTCAGTTAGACAATACATAATGTACCGCATAACCATTACCTGCACGCAATCCATGACGGTATGTTTCTTTGATTTTGGATGGGCCTGGGTATCGGATATGGGTAGGGTCCTGGTGTTAATCAATAATGGAGGTCTTGGTAAAGGAGGTGACATATCAGATCGTTCTTTTTGCTTATGTACCATCTAACATGTGATCTTTCTCATAGAAGGCGACGTAAGAATGTGTTATCCTATCATACCGCATTAGGCATTAGAATTTTATACTTATGAACAGTATACATAATATTATTTTCACTCTGTCGTTTAGCCAAAACCAAAGGTTCTTAAAAGCTTGTCTTGCGAACCCCACATGGAATAATGTAAATTGATATCAAGCATGCATTGTGTACTTGAAATACTACTGTAAGCCCAGTTCTATTATTTCAAAAGTATCCTACAACAATATTGCGCTACTCTCACCACCATAAAAGCCTCCAAATGCCCTTTCAGAAGGCAATCACTTTAGAAACACTGATTGCGGCTAAGGAAGGTGGGACAATCCGCCATCCTGAGAGCTAGGCTAATCCAAGTACAAGACGAGGGAAGGATGCTATAAGGAGGAGGCAACCAAGGACCCATAGTGGGGAATCGGAGAAGGTTTGGAGAGACGGAGGAGGATCTATGAAGGTTAGTAGTGGGGAAATTGGGTCATTCCATTAAGGGATGTGGCGGTTGGGATGGCAGTAGGGGGCGACGGAATGAAGGGACGGAGGCAATTTGGTGAAAGACAGTCCTGAGCTATCCATCGCCCAGCAGAGGCGGCGGCCAACCACGCCCCGGAATCCGGGGGGAGAATATCAATAGACGGGCTGCTGTTGAATCTGACGCCAGGCTTGCCTCCGGGCCGCCGCAGCAGGCTTAGGGGTATGATATGCTGGCGGTCAACTTATGTATTTCGTCAGAGAATGAAAGGAATTCTCTTATTTTATGAATGGATCCACTTCTTACCTTGTGCCAGATATATCTTTACAGGTACGGGTGTATTCTCTTTCCAGAATCTGTAACTTTACATATACATGACTTGTATAAACAATAGTTATATCCTCTGGTAAAAAGTATAATATGTCTGTTTTTTTGGAAAACATAATGATTTCTGCTTGAATAGAACCTCAAGACTATGAAATACTTTAGTTCGCACAATTGCATAGAAAAGACAATAGTTAAATCCTTTGAATTTTTTTTGGGTATAATTATGTCTGCTTTTGTAGAGTACATACTGATTTATGCTTGAATGTAAGACCTCAAAACCTCCAAAACCTCTTCAAATTGAACCTGGTAAAACCACCAAAAAGGTTTGTAAAACATGCAGCGGGACTCAGAATTACAGAAAAATCCATTACAGCACACTGGCGACCTTGTTGGTAGTAGGGGCAGCTGCCCGACCCACCTAACACCCCGGGGTAAGAAGGTCACAGACAGGGAGCAGCTCGTACAAGCTCGTACCAGCTCGTCTGGAAGAGGTGTCAATCTCTATTTTACAACATACCAGCTCTGGATAGCTCTGAGGAAGTGGATATGTAAGGTACAAGATGTTTTATGAGATGGAATTCCTTTTGTGTGGGGTACAGTTACAAAGATTTCAAAACATTTTTATAAGAAGAAGAGCTGAAATTGAAGTCCTAGATATTATTCTGATGTTTATGGCTGGCAATGACTGCTTTTCATTATTTTATCATTGTCCTTTGGTATTAGTTCAGTGTTATGACATAAATCTACTCTTGTCAGACGAAACATCTCTCATGGCTCTTTCAAGGGTCATACATGTACATAAATCCTGATTCTCAGGATTCTCAGGATAGGAACTGTGGGATTAGGAATATCCCATATAATTATTGTATCTAAGGAACAGCAATATTTCAATATTAGGCCTAAATACTATATTCCTGCCCTTAGTTATATTTGTGATGGCTGAACGCCAGACAAGGTATCAGAATAGATCTATAATATTATGATAAAAAAAGTATCCACGCCATCGTCTAAAGCCAATGTGAATCAAAGCGTTCTTGTTAATTTAGTTAAGGGAAACTCAGGCCCTCGTTAAAGACTCTTACGCCCACTCACGCCAGGTCATATTTCTTTCAGTTAGGGCTTTAAATGACTTGTTCCAAAATGCCGCGGAAGCATTTTAACCAGTAACTCAATGGATGGCTCATATTCTGCTATATAACATTACGTATAGTGTCTACGTTTGCAATTTTTACCACCCGTCAAAGAGGTTAGTGCAAAGAGTCTCTTAAACATGTATGTTAGCCAAGTGCTTAATCAGCATTCCTATAAGAAAAAGCAAGATATTGGAGTTACAGAATTGCCAATTATAAGATTAGGTTGTGGAATAACTATTTTGCAGATATAATATACGAAACACAACCTTCAAAACAGTGGTCTTTCCATCGATTCTTCCTGTACAAACTTTCAATTCTTAATACTTCTAGTGCTGAACAGAGAAAAGAATTATATGTAACAACACTTAAATGTGCTTATATTGCTTATCGTAACATTTCCCTAGCTAGTTAATTCCTACAATCCAACCTTGTTCATTGCTCGTGTTAATCACAAAGCAAGCGATAAAACATGCAGCAAACGTATTTCCTCTCACCCGACCAAGCCTCCTTGTTTTAATTTAATTAAAGCTGACCAAAAAGTAACAATAATAGCTCCAGGAGATGATGGCGATTGAGCGTTGTTTTGCAACTGTGCCAAGCCCCGGAGGTATCCGGCCACCTCAAGATTGATTTCTACTCCAGTCCAGAGCCACTTCATCATCCAAGCCGTGGTTAAATATTACTACTATTAGATCTAGATAGCCTGAACCGGCACCCAGCCAGGAGGTAATAGGTTGAAAGGGAAACAGACAACAGTAGTGATCCCACAGGAGCTGGGGTAGCATTCCAAAGAGTTTGTGATTAGTTACACAGCCCATATGTTTATAAGTAATCAGTTACTTCGATTTATAGTCAGTCATTGGTTTTTTTGGTAATTAGCATTTCCGTCTAATACTAAAGGTATTGATTTGTAACAATCAATCTTTTAGGTCATTTTGCAATAATGTCATTACTTGTTGTGACATTGTTTTGTGATCAGTGATTGATAAGTAATACTAATAATTTCTCCATTAATAATGATAACACTTAGAAAAAAAATCTACCTGTCTCTCAAAAAAAAGACACCTTGCTTCTGTTAATAGACCTTTTAGAAAGAAAATTCACAAAACACCTATTTCCTGGCTATTTATAATTGATCCCTTGGGTGCAATTAAGCGCAAACCCGCAGCGTAAAATGTTACATTGTTTTGACGATGGCTGTGGGACCTTTGGTCGTTGTCATGGAGACGTAAGGGTGATGAAGGTTAGAGGTAGACAGGTGACACTTGACACGGAGACGGCGGCATGATCAAAGGGCTTTTCTTCCTCCAGGGCGCCAACTGGCACCGGTAGCAGCTGGGTGGAGTAAGCTTGCTCGTGGTGGTCGAGCATAAAAGACAAAAGCGTCAACCAATTGATGGGCCGGCGAAATGTGTGTGTGAAATCACAGGCATTGAGGTAAAACCGCAGATCATCCAAATGCTTGGATTGATAATGATATCGATATCGTTGTTGGCGGTATTAAGGATGTGTCCACATATCAATTTTGTTCTTTTTCGATAATAGAAAGAGTCATCAATGTTATCATGTCTTGTTCAAAAGGTTATTATGATATGTTCATGATGATTTCATAGGCGATTTTATGCATGTGTATAGGTTTATATATTGCATTGCCGGATACGTAATAACAAGGAAACATTTAGCAAAATTTAATATAATCTTGTCTGCTCTTGCAGGCTATATTGGCGCATCGAGCAACTCCTAATTACCCTGAGGAATACACGGTTATCAGTAACTTTCTTTACGGTAAACTGTTGCAAGTTTAAGCAATTTATTGGACGCATAGTCTTGCACGCTCCCTGCACGCGACCCCCTACAGACCACTTTAATGACTCCCTCTACGAGTCAGCAAAGATGAAATGTGAGAGATAAATAATGCAAATAGTCCCTTTACGACTCAACAAAAGCTGAGATGTGAAGGATTTAAGTTGTGTGATGAATGGAGGGCAAAATGCAGAGATTTATGATGTTGATAAGTGATTAAAACATGATATGGACATGATGTTCTCAAAGCATGTCGTCATATTGGTTTGAACTGCCTCTCATAATGTAATCTAAAGAGATCCGTGCACATTGATACGTTTCGGTGTTTAGGCCTTTATCTTAGTAAAAGGGTACCAGTTGTTGGATGTTCATAGCTATGATGACGACAACCATAATTACACGGAAGACATTTTTTCTTATACCCAACAACTGACCATACCTTGTGAAAATGAAGTACTTGAAGATTTCATGATAGCCATATACGAATAATATGACAATCCATACCTAATCTACCATGGAGTATATTGCTCTTCATTGATACTACATATTTTCATGTACAGCAACGACTGATATAGCTTGGTATCCATGGCCAGATAGCTTTAGTTAATCATATAGGAAAGTATGCCGGGTATTGATCAGTGTCTTGCACACCATCTTTTACCCTTGTGGAACTGTGCCCATACGCTTAATTTGCACCTTTACGTTAGTTTCCATACATTCTTCTCTTTATCAGGTAGTAGTCTACTTGTGTATATTTCCTCTCTATTTCAACTTCTCAATGACATTCACAGATTCACCTTGACACGCCCTTTTTCCTGAGGCTTCAATTTCAAATGCATTGGTGTTTTTTTAACAGCGGAAATTGCTCTGAAACGGTTGGGCGTACCCTATTTCACAAAGAATAGTGAACACGCAGGTTATGACAGACTTAGTCATTCAATTCTTTCTAAACAGTTCTAAGAAATGAGGAAATACAGAAAAAAAAGATAATATGATGCTTATTTTCACTTTCAAACATTGATCTGATATACATAGCAGTTTCGCTTTTTGCCTTCGTTGGATATGATAGCCTACTAATACCTTGGTACATGTGCAATATTTTAATAAGAGGATAACTAAGAGGATGAAGAAATAGCCGACCGAAACATATAAATTACTATTGTCATTGTCTTCTAATACACCAACACTTTGACCACCAAACTAGTGTTGGGTTCAGTAGAGTTTATTTCCAATATTCAAATAAGTGCAAATTTATGTTATCATAATTTATGTACAGCATTTGATTTTTCTCACTACTGTTTCACAATTAGTATAATTATGTAGATAACGATCATAATCCATCAGAGGCCTACACCATCGAATATTCTCAAATGGAACTGATCATGTCAGGCTTGAAGCACTTATCATAAGGTGGTGATTAATGGCTTGGTGTCTGATTTGTTATTTGAGGTGGTTTAACACAGTGCTGTCATGGAGCATGGCACTGTCATGATGGATACGCCTGGCGCACTATGAAATGCGATCAGCACCCATGAACATTCATACTGCCTCGCCTGGTGTGGGGTGCCAAGCCGCATTATAAGCATTTGCCTGATGAAGGCAATGGCTTAATGTAAGGCTCCAGAGGCCAAGGCTTGGGTGAGATGGAGACCTTTCTTGGTATGAAAAGGTGTGAAATGACACCTAGTGCATTATGTCAAAGCCGAACAGAGATTTATATTGGTTTATTCAGGTAAGATTAAGCTGAGAGTTTAATTTTTGTATGAATTATATTTGCAAAGAAAAAGGGAAACGGGAGAATTGAATATCAACTGATTACCATGATAAAGAAGAATTCAAATTATGCACATTATCTTTAAGTATCTTTGAGTCATAGACCTCAATAGACTGCAGGAATTAGACCGCCTAAGACGGTAGATTCTGCACAAGGCATCCCCCTATCAGTCCTATAACAGTGGCAAGGCTCTCATGGATATTACTTAAGGGGTCTTTGGGTTAATTGACATGGAGATTGATAACTTCAGCCAGCACGCAGGGGAACCAGAAAGTATGCATGAAATAATCAGCCAATGACATAGAAGGGCACCTGCGATGACAGCAGCCGCTCTACAGCCACCAATGCCTCAACAATTGCTTGGTTGTGTGAACTTCAGGCCATACTTCATCTACCTATACACCCAATGACAATGCAATTCTAGAGTGCTTTGTTTGTTGGCAATTGTAACAATCTCATATTTCTCTTATATCAGCCCTAGTCCAACGTAGACATGATATGGAGAATAGATTACTGTACATTCATAATCATAAGAGAGGATTTGGATATTTCCACAAGGCAGGGACCCTTTAACCTTTTGATACAATCTCGAAATGTAGTGAGATGAAGGCAGGTGAATATGAAACGAAGTAGCTCCAAAACGAAGGTTGGGCCCCACCCATTTCAAGAACCTAGATTCGCCTCTGACGCAAATAGTTCCACATAATCTTATATTATGAGCAATAGGTTCAAAAGAGTATCTAGAGTGTGTGTATGCGAACAGGAGTGTTAGGCACAGCAAGGGTTCTTGTAAAATCAATTTAGAACACACTTCTCCGGCCTTGTTTGTATTGAACCATAGGAAGAGGTACGGGAGATAAGAGAAAGTGACAGATTTCTAAGGGTTTGTTCATACATTTATCTTCATTCTACCCACCACATGCCTCCTCAGTAAGTTAGTAAGAAGCTGTCTTGCACTAAATCACCCATACACCCTGACAAGTAGGCTTGAAACCCACAATGATACGATCTGGTCCTTGAATAAAGTGGATATACGTAGCTATCTTCAGCTTATGCTTCTTTCACATATGCTTTTTTATCTACTAAGCTATTGTCAATGTAAAGAGGATACATGAGGATAATATAAAGACGTGAAAAGAGGAAGTGGGAGGACAATATAAGTATCAGGTTTACACAAAAGAAGCCTAGCAGCTTATGGGAGCTGAACGCCGTTCTATTCAATACTTTACGCAAATGTATCCCAGCATTTGCCTGTTTGCATTATGTTACTATCACAGTAGGGAATTAGATACAGCAGCTAGTCAGCACTAGCTCGTAGGAATACACCCTGAGGTGAATGGCAGAACAACATCTGCCAGAAAGGTGTATCCTGCTGCCACCAGACTTACTTTCTTTCGGCAGCTGGGAAAAAAAGTACCTGCATGGCAAAACAAAATACTCCCTGAGCGAACTCGGTGCCCCTTCTGCACTGCTTCCCACTCCGGACATGCGAGGCGCGGGTGTGTTTGGCTTTCTTATATAGCTCCAGTTCCTTTTCCCCTGCTGAGGTTAATGTTTAAAGACTTCTGTACATCTCACTACAAGTTTGCCGGTTACTCTGAATGTTAACAGTTTAAAGCTGTCGGTTCAGTGTATACCTTTACAGCGAAATATGTGCATGATTAAAGATGACAGATCCATAGTCTTGCAAAATCATTATTTTGGTATTGTCTTTTATCTACTTTGCAACTTTGAGGTGATAAGCAAAGGGATTTTTCTGAGCCAATTAAGGCTGTGAAATACCCATTAATCACTAATTCAGTGCAATGCAATCGCAATGCAAATATGGACTCCATGGAGTCAAATAGGATTCAAATGTAGAATTCGTGTTCTGTCTGAAAAACATGCTTGTAAGATCACATTTAGGTCCGTAACACGCAAAAGGGTGTGTGCATGCACACAGTTAAGTTTTCCTGAAAGTTCATTTCAACATTTTCCAAGGATCAAAGCACCACAGTATTTACCATTAAGATTGTGTTAGTAATTTTATCTGATCAAAGCACACACAGCATACGTGTTAACCAATACTGAAGGCCGACTGAAAACCTACTATTAAACGACTGACTATAGGCTTGTTAACAACCAGGCATATTGGGCAAGCCAGGCGGTACGGCATAGGGGATATAAGACGTAAAAGGGTAAACTATTTATCGGAGAAGGGAAGGCGTTGCAAGCTTATTCAAGTTCTATATAGACGGGAATATTACACAGCTGAGCGGAAGGTCTGCAAAGCCAGAAGAAGCGACGGCATCCCTCCTGCAAATTATCTCAACTCGACGTAATCCATTGTCATGAGCATGCCTCAGCAGAGCAGCTGGGGCCAGGCAGAGAAGGATGACTTGTCTTGATTATCGATCAGTTGTACAAGGAAATACGCCAAGCACTTACACTCACGCTATACTCAATTATCGGTGCTGTTTTTTTGTGAAAGAGTTTTCCTTTTGGGTTATGCCTTCCGCAGATGTCAGGCTTATACGATGTACTTTAGGATAAGTTGGTTATTGCTGGGTGGATATCGGTGGAATTTATTGTAATTGTGGGGGTATTATTGTATTGGATGTTGTTATATAATGTGACAATAGTCAATGATTAGGCTTGTCTACACTAGCTCTGCCTACATGTATACACTGGAAGCACCAAGGCTTACATGGTGTATCTGCAGTATCATACCCTGGAGGCATTCTACCTGCTTGACCTTGACAGGTGTGATAGTCTGGTTATCAGTTTGGTATGGATTCGTGTGCACCAACTATCACCTTACCTTGTTATTCAGCACAAGGTTGAGAAAGTGTCATATTTATTTCTTGTCAAATGGTCCATGTCTAAGAATAATGGCCAGGATTGGATAACAGTTTTTTCCCTTTTTTATTTGCGTTTTCTTTTCTCTTTTTGTAGGAGGGCAATTTACATTTCAGGGAATTTGATAAAAGTTAATTTTGTTCTAGATAACTGTTATTATTCCATATTGTACATTGTATACATGTGATTCTTTTTCGTCACATTGGGCCATTTCTACCCTGAAGCCTGAGCACGGAGAATAAATTCCACTCTCCATGGCAGCTGGTGGGATCATGTAGAAATAGATCAGAATTGGCAAGGAGCGTTAGGTTTGATTAAAGTGTGCTCGTATTTCCTGCTCATATGGCACCCACATGGAGACTGCAGACCAACTCAAACCGTCAGGAAAGGTGTAGGGATTTAAAAGAAATAATATCATATAAAATCAACTCCCGTGGCAGCTCTTACTTTTCATAAATTGTGATATTTTTGGTTGCAACCAGCTAGTAAAGTATCAAAGCTAGAATTACCTTAAAACACGTACAGTATTTGTCATATTCTTAGCTTACATTGGGTAAAGTGAGCTAACCACAGGTTCCGTTGTTAAAACAGAATAGCCGAACAAAGCATAGGAACAATAAAGCGATGTGATCATTCCCCGACGAGTAAGGTTGTTGAAAGGAGATCTTCCATGAAGGCCCTTAACTATACATCGGCATTACAGGATTACTACGGCGACTGTCTGATAACCTCAGTCTGGGGCAGAGGATGTCATGTTGCAGAGTGGTTATACGATTAAGGAAGAGAGGTAAACTTTCATGGTACCATCAGAATAGAACCAATTAAGGCACCTCTGCGTATTGTAGGATATGTAGAACCGTGTCTTTGGTAAGGGTTGGGTTAAGGAAATATCTAGAAAGCATTGCTCTCTATAGAAGTAAGAGTGGGTAAACCTGCATTCCACTAACCGAAGTTTGACAAATATCCATTTCATAACTTGGGATTCCTTACTACAAATCTTTCGAATGGGAATTCTATGTATTTTTGATTGGAGTGAAGCTTTTTTTTTTATGTTGTTGATTCATGAAATCGCAAATGAAATCTTCTAGTAAAAACACAGCCTTTCATGTGCAGTTTAATCCGCTGTCTTCACCATGTGTGGCGTCAGCCTACACTGCTGCATCCATGGCCGTGGGAAGATGACCTCTGGCATTTGGACCACTGCCTCGAATTGCAGACATGAAATTGATGCCAATTAACACATTATTCCCGCGCCGTTCAGACCAAGACAAGGGATGGTTGTGGCGGGGATAGAACGCTAATTAGCCCTACCGTCATTCGAGGTGAGCAGCTCATAGAGCAACTCACAACTCACAGCTGACAGAGCAACTCAGAGCTCACAGAGCAGCTCACAGCTCACAGAGCAGCTCCTAGAGCAGCTCACTGAGCGCATCAAAACAATAAGAAAATCTGTGACAAAAGAGCATTTACAGTATTGATGACACTTTTGCAAATAAACAAGTATATGTTTTTGCTATGGTAAATCGGAATTACATTATTGGTGTTCTATTCATCATTGAGTGTCTCACAATTGGCAATATGTATCATGGAACTCAGGCGGTTCAACATACTTTCAGTTTCATCTGAATGGACAGTAAAGCACTCTACCTTGTAGTGTTGATTTTTCGCACCCATGCCGTGAATTGACCACAAAAACAATGAAATAATCATCAGCATTTTCATGAACACACACAGTTTTCTGGAACACAAAAAAAACACCTCCGAGACAGTAGACTGAACTGTTTCATTAATTACTGGATTCCTTTCAGCATTTTTCTCCAATTTCCAAGAGTCCCAGATAATTAGCTTTGTTTGATGAGATTGATGGAATCAAATCCTCTCCGGAAATGAGACCTGGGAGGTGGCTGCGACTTTCGCCACGTTTTGTGTAAATCCACATTATCATCTGTAAGGCATTAACGCCGAGTAGACTACAGGGGGATCCGCTCAGTGTAGTGTTATAGGCTGCCAAGGGTACGAGGTGGGTTAAATTCAAAGGGATGTTATATAGTCCGAGACTTGTAGGTTTTGCTAGTGTTGTAATGCATGGAAGGCGAACATAATCCGTGAAGTATTGGAGAATCCTTTTAGTATTAGAATGGTGCGTCATGGAATACACAAAATGGATTAATTTTACCGAGATATTGCATATCCCATTGCATTGAGGACAAGGGTTGCATATATAGCATTCATGTGTAGTATAACATATTGAGTATGAAATGAAGAAGCAATAGATAACTATTAATCCTATTGCTATCCCCTACATAACATAAATGTACAACTGATGTCCAACACCATAGGGTTTGGTGTAGATCGACTCATTAGAATAATAATCATGTTTTACTAGATCGGTTATTTTCATAAGAAATGTAATGCAATTGTAAGTTAAAAACAGTCTTGGTTATTTTCCCTTTCGCCCTATATGCATGTAGGTACCGCTCATAGTTCTGTATGCACCTCTGGCAACTTCCGCCATGGAATAAAACACAAAGGAGCAAACCAGGAAACACATGTTACATGCTAAGGCCGAGAAATAGCCTCCTTCCCTTTCCTTTTAGCTATTTGTAAAGCCCATGTTCCCAGCGGGGTAGCGGCATTTGTCCACCGAGGCCCTTTTCCTGGCTGTACAGGCCGGCCGCCCCACTCCCTGGAGATGTCCCTATCGGTCGCAGCATCTGCTCCAGGGCAAGCCTGGAGTGCTTGACCTGTCGGTGCCGTGGTGACCACCGCCTCCAGCAGCTGCCTGGGCCGATTGGTCAGCTGGCGGGGTAGTGGGGTGTAGGGGGTTGGAGGGTTAAGCCCGGTTAACACTGGAGGATTTGACCGTGTTTATGGATTGGTCTCCATCGGGCGGATTTGAGGGATTTTTGGGTGCACTTCTCTATGGGTTGTGTTCGGTTGGACGTCTGCATGGGCATGGTGGGCATCAATGTTAGGATGTGATGGCATTTGTTTGTTATTAAAATTATCAATTTGGATGGCAAGGCTGAGATTATTCGGAGAATTGCCGTCTACAAATCACTTACATGAATCGGACATGTAATCTGTAATATTTGAACGATTGACATAATCAGCTAGTTATGCCATATAGAGGCAACCGCCGGGGAAAATATTATTTACATGTATGATGACTTTTTCTTACTTAATCTCTGTTGGTTACTGCAACTTAGACTCCTCTTGGTATAATGATAATTTCACGTTTTTCAGTGCGTGTATGATTTGGGAAACAGATCGGTGGGCCTTGTAATTCCGAATATATCCAGGGAGAACCTGTCTATAGGGACCCAGCCTTATACGCCATACCATCTCCACGGCTTCCTCCTCCAGGATACCCCACGTCTTCCCCCAGCTCCCTCCAGCCCTTCCCTGCCTCTATCGTCAGGAAGCAGACGGATTGAGGGCCTCCAGGGGAAGAGGCTATACGACTACAGGAGTGCAGAGCCTCCTCCATACCTCAGCCCTCCTCCAGCACCCATTACCTGCCGCCCCAAACACGGCTGAAGGCTAAAGGTTAGTTACCGGAAGGAAGGTGCCCGCGCGTCCAACGGTGTGGCGGCGGAAGCCCACTAGATGGCGTAGCAATAGAGACAGATGGCAGAGGCCTGTCTTACTTTCTACACACTCTTTGCCATGAAATGAGTCGTTTTTCCTCCGCATAATGACCCCGGCTTTGTCCATGATGGATATATCATTGATCGGATCATAACCCATCCAAGAAAAACACTTTTTTTTGCTGTACTTTCTCGCCATGCCATGCCAAAAGCAAAGCTACCCTGAGCAGCTCAATCCCTCAGATATTGCTCAATCTTGACATGATGGATGTAAGCATACCTTTCCGAGCTGCTCCAGCACACTCAGAATCAATAAATTATTGCATTTTGACCATGCAGCAGACCCAGGCCTAAGCCATAGCTAGCCGTGGCCGCCGCTCAGACCCTGGAGGTGCCCGACCCTGGAGGAGGTCTAAGGGTCGAGTGGTCAGGGACTGCCGACACGCAGGGGTCGGTGCTATAAGGTAATGGCCCCCAGGAGCCGTGATGTGATAACTTGTTGATGATTGCACGGGGGCGCTCCGTATTTACTTTATATTGATCCCGGCTCCGAGTATGGGGGACCGAGCAGTCTCAGCTTGGACAGCTGAGTAGGTGTTAAGTATTGTATTAATGGCCTCATGCCATGATCGTTACACCTACTGCTGGGATGAGCAGTCATATGATTTTGTTATTCCCTTTAAAAGCTGTAGAATCACATTTGATATTACACATGATTCACCATTCATTGATGAAATCCGCCACAATTTCTTTTTATCCCTCATGATCAATTAAAAATTATTGTTTCATGATATAGAAAAAATAGTCGCATACATGTATATTCAATGTGTGAAGAGATTTCTGGTAATGTGAATTATTATGAGAAAATCATTTACATACATTTACATTGCGTTAGGTAATCATTAAACAATGCTTAGAATCTCACTTTATAAAATGGAATGTGGTACTGCTAGTAGAAAGTCTCGATTTCAGAGATTCAGAAACCAGTTTTGTGTCAGTAGGGTAAACTAGGCTATAACGTAGTAGGTGTACAGAAAAGGCCAGGGGGGTAAAGACGTGGTTGGGATAGGGAATGGTCTACCCTGACCGGGCTGATGGTTGGTCTAGTGGACCGGGATGAGATCAGCATATATACATTGAGCGGGCGATAGCGTTTGTGACCCTGTTTTTGTTTGTTTTGTTGTGGCAGCTGTTTTTACCTCAGCTGTTGCTTCTGTTGCTACTGTACTGTTTCTGCTTTTCCATTTCGTTTGCCAGTTTTGGTGCTGCTCATGTTTTCGATGTAGTTATCTGTGTTGATCTTGTATTGTAATTTCTACAATCAGTTCTGATGCATTAGGCCTACCTATTGTTACAACAATAAATTTTGTAAACAGCAACAGCAACATAAGCTAGTCATAAAAATACAACAGTACTGTTGTTTTTCCATTACATTACCTTATGATGCTGTTGCTGTTTACACTGCAGCTACAAGCTCCTCTAACTACTTGGGATCTGCCTGGATAACGTACAACCGTAAATGCCCATACCAGCACCAGATCCCCTCCCTTATCCCCCCCAATACCTCTGCCACCCCAACAACACCCCCCCACCCCCTTAATGATACCTAATGTCCTCCACGGTCGGTGATCCGCAGATAACAGCCGACCCGTGTTGTTGACGTATCTCCTTTTTATCCGGGGTGGTGGGCAGTAAAACAAGGCCTGATTGATATAAAAGGATCCAGCCACTGCCTTATCGACGCCGGGCTGGTGGTGGTTCACGCCTGGAGGTATGGGGGTTTGATGCTGGAGGAGGGGACAGTATATGTACCCAGACTGACCCATGCAACCACCTCCTGGGCGGCGGCTGGAGGCGCTCATCAAATTTAAGGCTGTTGGGTCCCATGGCGGGTCTAGGGACTTAAGGCTTGATTATACTGTTTATGTTTTCTTTTGTTCAATGGCCAAAGGGTGAGGTATGTTTTTACTGGATCATATCAATAGACTAGTGGACCAGGCATACCACATAGCGTTTGATGATAATACAATAATGCCCTTTATAAATCATACAAACCAAAGAGGCTTTGTTCCGAAGAGAAATGGTGGGCTTGGAGGGCATTATTTTTCAATTTTATTTAGGTCGCCGCCCAATGATTAAATTCAATGACAGTGGATATGCTATCCACAATAGCGATTCGTTTTAATTAATGTTTTCCATACACTACAAATTATTTAACATGACCATCTCGGTGGTAAAATGAAGTTCTTCTTCCCCAAGTCTGGCATGATGCCCACATTGAACATTGTCTGTATGGGAAAGACACGGGCGGGGTATTTATTTATTTCTTCTTATTTTATGCATGAAAAATCCCACTGTAGTATATACCAACTCAAAATGAATGGCATAAAATGTATGTAAACAATGTTTTAATATTGTGTAATTCTCTCTCAATAAATGGCCAGTTGGTGACTATAAATTGAAAGTTCCTCCCCAGGATTTAGACCAGTAGAACACACTAAAACTGTGCTATTGAAGACCTAGATGAGGGGACGTCCCTACCCCATTCCCACCTCACCCCACACCCCATTGCCATCTATAGTCCCTGGTTGTACTGTACTGCCTCATATGATGTATCTGCTCCCTTGCACCTCATCTCACTCCATCTTCCAGTATATGACCCCTCTTATCCCAGTTACCCACCCACACTCATACACCCTGGAGCAGTGTAATCCCCCAGTGTCGGGATATGCCATACTAAGGATACAGTAGGAGGGGAGGGAGGGCCTAAATGACCTTCAAATAAAATATAAAACAGCAAAAACTAGCAGAGGCCGCACCAGTGCAGACGGTTACACAGGGGGTTCTGGAGGGAGCTGGCCAGCAGGGCGGTTGTTGTATTCTATCCAATATAGGGATTTCTACAGACATAATGGATTATGTGTAGATAAGGTCTCAGGAGACAGCACGGCTTCCATCGCTTTTATGCTATACCTACAGACCCTAATCTCCCGAGACACCATTCTAAACCATACAGGAAGTAAAACCTATCCAGCCGCAGGTTTGTATTACAGAAAGCTATTTTCTGTTCTCCCCTGCAGAGACTATTTATCAAATATATACATTTTCATTTAATATCTACTGGGAAATACTTATTGACCGGTAGCCAGGGCTTTCCTTTCCCTTGGTAGTTTCTGCCAACGCCTTTCCTGAGTTATTCTACAGAACTGATAAATGCATTACCATGGGATTTGTTTTGGTAATGCTACTGATAAAAAAGCACACATATAGCGTCCCAGTCAAATTACCATTTAAAAAAGATACCTTTATTGGACGTAAGACAAGAAAACCTTTTTAAAGTTGGTAATATGAGTCTGGTGTAAAGGTTCTGAATTCTGGATAGAATCCAAGATCAGAGAAGTCCTGCATTTGAATGCATGTGTTTCTGTCTCTCATATTCCAGATAATCAGTTATCAGTCTGATTTGATGTGCTGTACTAATGAGCTTCCCACAACCTTCTGTATCCACAAACACTGCTTGTGAGGTGCATAATGATAATACACCATACAGTTATCTGTAATTGATCATTCCCGTAACTATACCAATTTACAAGTACATATTACTTCACTCTCCTTTCTATGACATACTTCTCTCCCAGAAACAGTGTTTTTTATTGTTGCAATGTTGTCTAATAATGGCATACCACACAGTTATAATATGTCAATGTTTGTCATCCAACCCTTCCTGGTACAAACTACTGATATCATATACTACTTTAACACTAATTAGTAGGCGGATCCCTTGGTATTTGGAATCCTATGTCCAAAAAATACTGTACATATTTTCAGGTGCTGTATTGCTTTGTGGTTATATCCAACCACATAATAATTACATGTGTGTCATCCAACCCTTCCTGTTGCAAACAAACATTATCATATACTACAATACCACTAATTAGTAACCGGAGCCCTCGGCATTTGGACTCCTGTATCAAAAAGCGGGTTTCCATGTGCAGTAGGACTATTGCTTTGTGGTATAATAACCAACCACATCATAATTACATGTACACACATCATATGGCACCTAAATCCTTCCTGCTGCAAACTACCATTTCCATATACTACTCCCGCCACTTAGGTGACGGCGCCCACCCACAGCAAGCCGTCGCCCTTGGTGGTATTATTAGGGGGTTGGGCGCCGTTTGGCAGTATAACAGCGGGGGAACAAATTAGCACCCGTCTCTGGCCTGTGTCGGTCGATATCGGTTCGCCTATGGTCCAGTTGTGTTTAGTTTAGCCAGGGTTACGCCCCAGCCAGTCGCCCCACTTCGGTGATTACCATTGATCGGATAGGTCGAGAGGCGGTGAGCTGGAGTTGTGTACGCAATATCATCATTAGCGACCTTGGGGTGGTCGGTGGAAAAGCTGGGTGCAGGATATAGGGTTAGGAGATTATAGAGAACAGCCGGTGAAGGGAAGGGATGATGGTTGTAATTAGGAGAGGTTGTGTTTAGGCGAACAATGCCTTGTGAGTTCTGTTTTATGTGTTTGAGCCGAAGCTGCATTGTTGGACAGACTCTTTTTTCTGTGGTCCTATATAATACATAGTAAGAGGAATTCCAGAAATAGGAATTAGGGGAAAGTTAAAAATAAACCTATCAATTTCCATGAAGCTTCTGACAACTACACATGTATAGAATTCATATAATAATAATTATTTATGGCAATTCTATTATGAATTATCTGATGTATTTTTTTCCAGAAATTAAACTCCTGGGGCATTTCTAAGGGCTTTACAAAACTGGTTAATAGATAATTTGTAGGAAGATGATTATATCTCCTGAATATGTATATAATGTATAGACACACAAGAACTTTTTTTTAAGTAAGTAACATGGTTCGTGCCCAAAAGTTTCAGGCAACTTGTGGAAATTAAATGCAATACATGCAGCAGGACATCCATTGGAGGTGACCTGGGGTCAGACAGGTCAGTTGTAGGCATGGTGGTCAAGCAATTGGTCAGTTTTGTCTCATATGAGGGGACAGCGTCCTCTGTAAAGGAAGATGTCCTCCTATAACCAAAAGCCCAACAAAAACACAAAGCAGCAGGAAAAACAAGCAGAGAAACAAACAGTAAGCATGAAGACCAGCTAAGGAATGGACTAGATTATGAAGATACATAAGTAAAGACACACAACGCCAGCGCTGTAGGAAGCGAACATAAAACAGATAGGGAATAGGTAGGGTGGAAAGCGGGATTATGGAAAAATACAGGGTACAACGAATAGAGTTGATGTCATCGGGTGAGCCCTCCTTCAGTGGATCACAGCCGTATTGCCGCCAGTGGTCTTCACTCACCGACCGGGGAGGGGACGCACAATGGAGGGGCCAAGGAGGAACCGCCCTGGAGGACGCGGAAACCCCGGGCCGGCCTACCGTGGAGGAGGTGGTAGGAGGGGCCGGCCGTTAGAGGTGGATTGGGACGGAAGATGGGGGTGGGGGGTAGAGGCATTGGGGGGCACTCTGGTTTATTATTGATATGACAAACATGATCAATGGTCTAGACCCTAACCCCAGCTTGCAGAAGAAGGAGGGCCGCTTTTCTACTTTCTAAAATTGTATAGTATTATATGATAGAACTGCATAACCTGAAGTTGCATATGGCTTCATCAAAGTCAAATCCAAGCTTAATGTAGGTATATATAAGCTTGGAATTCCCATGGATGGTATAGATTGAGTGAAAATCCTGTAATCATAGAACAGCGAAGACCCGTGGTACGACTCAGAAGTCATAACAAGGTGAAATTTAAAAATAAAAAGCGAAATTTTGAAAAAATCCTGAAAAGTCCATTGACCCGTGGAATAACGCTATGGGATAGGATCCCAATTGGAATACAACGATCTTCCACAAAGGTGAAGTTTAAGAAATCAATACTGCTCTTTAATGATATCTGAGGCTATGACGGGGTTTCGCACCCTAGTATAAGTATTTCATGTAATCCATCTTTGCATCACATTTCATCAGATCATATTTCTCTGTGTTCCCTTTTAATGCTGTAAATTATTTTTCTACTCCTGAAAGGCTGGAAGAACATGTACCTACGTGAAGCTTTGAACAAATAAAAAAAAAAAAAAATTTTTTTTTTTTTTTTACATCGGAATGAACGAGTGACTTATTTTCGTGCAATCAGAAGGAAAATATGCTTGGTGTTGTGGGGCTGAGGTATAGTCGTTGCTTACTGGTCATAGGGCACTATCCCAGCTTTACCAAGGTTCTCACTATATACGACCTCCTCCTCTGGCATATTGCACATGAAAGAAGAATTGGGCTATGGATCATACATTAGGGTAGACAGAACAACCCCCTTCCCTATCTTAGCATAAAACGATATGCGATAAGCTGTTGAAACCAAAACACTTTCAAAGGTGGAGTAACCCCTCTACCCACACTTCCGCCTAGCCTCCCCCCACACCACTGCCCGGCTTGCCTCCTCCCAACCATTAGACCCGCTGACAGGTCTCCCTGCTCTTCCTCCAGCTCCTCCAGCCCCTTCCTCCAGTACCGGTACCCTGCCTCCCCAATCACCCCTCCCAAAACCCACTTACCTCGGCCACATCCTCTCCACCTCTAGTATTACAGCCAACCCCCCTCATTCAGCTCGTTCCCAGCTACTACCATCTCCTGGGTTGGGAGGGGGGCACTGGCTCTTTGAGGGTAGGTACCCAGAAAAACTACAACCCCATCCTTTCTCTTGAAAGACAGCTCTCAGGTATTCCCTGACTTGAATTAACAACGCCCTATTTTCTTTTCTGTGATGTCAAAGGACAAGCCATTGCAGCTATATTGTTTGTCCCTAGACAAAGCTAGGAAATGGGCTTTTACCTCAAATGTATAGCACATAGGTACCATCAAATGGTTAATACTTGACGCTTGCTCCCTGATACTAACTGAACACAAAAGCCCCAGATCTGATCAGTGACACCCCCCTTTCTTAAGCCATGCAATGAGTTAGCCACAGCAATGACTACCTGACCGTAGGAAAGGTTGGGTCATAAGTTACAGCCACAGCTTGCAATGACTACCAAACCAAAAAATGGATCGTAAAGTTCTTATAGCTATAGCATCCACGGCCTGTTTACAATGACTACCAAACCTTAGGAGGCGTTGAGTCATTAGTTACAGCCAAAGCTTCCATGGTCTGTTTTTGCAATGACTACCCAACCTTAGGAGAAATTGGGCCATAACTTACAGCCACAGTGTCCACATCCTGTTTTACAATGACTGCCCAACCTTAGGAGAAATTGGGTCATTAGTTACTGCCAAAGCTCCCACGGTCTGTTTTTGAAATGACTACCTAACCCCAGAAGAAGTTGGGTCATGACTTACAGCCACAGCATCCACAGCCTGTTTTACAATGACTACCCAACCTTAGGAGAAATTGGGTCATGACATACAGCCACAGCTTCCACAGCCTGTTTTACAATGATTACCCAACCTTAGGAGAAATTGGGCCAAAACTTCCAGCCACATCATCCACACCCTGTTTTACAATGACTACCCAACCGTAGTAGAAATTGTGTCATGACTTACTGCCACAGCATCCACGTCCTGGTTTACAATGACTAACCAACCTTAGATGAAGTGCCCCCCCCCCTCTAGGCAACCATCTCCTATACCGCTACCACTACCCAATGCCCCATCTTCTACCCCCTACCTCCCACCCCTGTCCTCCCTCATTCCTCCATCCACCAAACCAGAACCATGGGCGCTGTCTCAATTATGAGCCGGTGCCCTGCGATCTCTCCCCAAGGGTTATAGGAGAATGCCACGAGTTTCCATCACATAGGGGATAGATAGGATGGATGACTCTCTGCTGATATCATACTACCATTATACTGATATTATACTGCTGTGTAAGCTGGTAAGAGATAATAACTCTTCCATTGTATCAATTTTGCTTTTCTAATGGTTGATCGATTTGAAATGGTTCTCTTATCGATCATTGTAATATAATCTCTTTAATCGATCACGTAATATAAAAGAAACTAAGACACGCCTTATTCAAAAACAACTTTTTCCGGAACTGGTATGTCCGTTGTATGGGTGGAGAGACTAATGAATAGGGTGCACGGCACAATTAATATTATAATTTATACACTTTCTTACTGTACTTGAACAGGCTCTCGGCATAGTATGGGTGGGGGGGGGGGGGGGCATTCATGCTTACACGTATTCTCATGATATATTTTCCACATAGTGACTAATAAGTGTACTACTTACGGCATTGTAATTAGAACTTGGCAAAAGGCAAAGAAGGGAAACCAGATCTACTTTACAGGCCCCCGTACCTTATAATTGTACACGGTTACAATACATGACTCATACAAAAAAGTTACGGGGAAAATATCTACATGTATTTATCCTTATATATGTTATAGACTATATAAGATGTATCTGATTATCACTCCTTACGTACGATTAATGGTACCAATAATCATAGGACTAATAGTATAGGAAAAACAGACAATAAATAGGAGCAACGACACGTGTTGGCATCCTTAACCTTAATCTCTTTCCGGCTTAACCTACACAGTAACAGGATAAATCGATAATTTACTAGCCCTGCTTTCTGTTTCCACTCACATAACTTAATTTACCGGGCTATAGCATATTGGTTTCTCCAGGAGCACTTAAGTGATTACCTAAGCATAAATGGATGCTTTGTTTATAAGGTAATATACTCGCTTAAAAGATTATTTATCGCATGCATATTGTATTCTACTAAATTCTAATAAAGCTCATGTTGTATAGGTAGACGGATAATAAGGCTGCTGCAATGAAGTGGAGTCAATGTACTCCTCGATACCATATTAGTTTAAATGGCAATTTCCTGTGAAGCCGCTCTGTGCCAGAAATTGACTCCAGCTCTAAAGTTTATGCCCGTTTTTTTTATTGCCTGTCACCGGTGATTGACTGAAAGCGTGTTGGCAGCTCACACCCTTGTGGTATAATGGGCCATATCTAAGTATCCAATTTCCTGCTAATATAATTTGAAACCTTTATTAGTGTGATAAAATTCTCATTTTACTACATGTAGTAAAACCTGTGTAGTGTAGTGTATTCAATTAATAAATTATTGTTTAAGTAATATCAGTTGATACGCTTCTGGCTATTATGAAAACCCACATGTATCTTTCAAACCCAAATAGATGTAACTTTTACCATATAAAAGATGTACCATTTTAACTTAACTGAAATCAAATTTGTCTAATTTTAGTTCTTGAAAGGTTCAAGATTTTAAGACCTGTTCAAAATATTTCTAGGGTAACCATTCCAATTAACAAAATGACGTTGGAAAGGTGTCTCGTCTTAAATTGAAAGTTAACCACAATTGCCCCCTTTCCAAAACTAATCCTGCATTACACATCTAATTTCGGCGGTGTGGTCGTATTTCTAGGTAATTATTTCAAATGGGTGACTCGCAGTTGTAAGCATTCCCTAACTCCATTCCGCGAACTGAATTTAACCCATTCAACTTATGAGTTTACTGCACAGTCTAACTCAACTGGAGTGGATCGGAAATACAATTTGGCCAAGAGCTGCTATTCAACAGCACATTTCTCATGGAGTAATTCACTGATTACTAATTCAATCTAGTCCGGGGATTCTTGAAAGTACCGGTTAATTCTGTATAGGATCTGAGCATGGCGTTTATGTTCGTTTTTTTAAACAATGGGACTCATTTTAGACTCTATGAAAAGGATTAATTTAACTTAACATATTATGTGTAAAAACATGTCATTTCATGTGCAAATTGCTCTCTAAAGGTTACCTGAACAGCTGAAAGGGACACACGTCATGTTTTGGCTCAATTAAAAAAAACATGTTTGGAATATGTATATATCTTCTATATTCTGAATTAAATCAAATACAGCGATTGAGAGTAATGTCCTCATCCCCATACCACGATGTTATTGTAAGCTCTCTATCTAGGTTTATGCAGCCGCTATAATAATACTTTGTCAAATTATGCTATTTATAACCAAGATATGGGAGTGTGTACCGGCAGGGTATGGAACTGCCTAGGGCTGATGTATACTGATAACAACAAATTGTTGAACCCTGTGTAATCTAATGGTTTCCAGTGGGATCTTTACCCATGTCTAGTCACATTATGGAACTCGTGTAGAACCATTGACATTGTTATCTCCTATCTAATGGTAAATGAACCGATAACCCCCCTCCCCCCTCGGTGTTCTGTCCCCTTTGTAAATCGGTGAATTCCTGTATCCCCACTGACAAACATGTACTCTACTATCTCCTATGGCCTTGTTTATTTCTGTCTTTTTTTTCTCAACTGATATAGGCCCAACAGTATATTGTACAATGGTCACATAAAGGATAAAAAAGCAACGACAATATCAACCAAAACGAGCGAATCTACATTGACGTAGTATAACACTGATAATTATAATAGGCCTATATGTACAAACCTCATTTAAAGAGAATTGCCACATACATGCAGCACTAAGAGACTAGGACAATGTATAGTGTTAGTAAAAATATATATCCTAAGAATTTATAACAACCCTTTGGGGCCTTCCATCAAGTATACTTGTTCGGTCAAGGTGGGCTTTGGTGTCTGACATTTCTTTAAATGTGCGTATATTCCTGTGTGACCCCAAAACATACTTTAGCCTCAGGGCAGTTAAACAATTTTGATAATTTGCGAAAGTACTTAATGTAAGGTCCTTTCCAAATGTTTACACAATTCGAGCCATGATATAAATCGGAAAGATCCCATTCTAAAGTCCTGTAGCCCGATGGGACGTAATACACAAGGCCCCATCCCGACCCCTGCTGGCCCAACCCTCCATTTGTAGACGGCGGCGGGCGTGTCGGCCTTTCCGGCCAGTCGACCCAAGGCCCCTACACAGGCTTTTTGTATAGCCTGACAGAAAGGAACTATAGACCTTTTGTGGATAGGGCCACCTGATCGGATAAGGCTATATTATATCAGTGATATATGGGGTACTATTTTGGCTAGGAAGAAAGTTTTATACATTTTATACATGGGAATAAAGATGGAACATAAATTCCTTTTGCATTGCAGTCAGTGGATCGGATATTGGTTGGGAATATAGTTCTGTATCCCACAATGTATTTTGTAACTGTTTACATGGTGCTCTTCTCATTAAATGACCTCGGATGAAATTCGCATCTTGGGTGCGGTATTGGTGGGTCAGCGGTCATTGAGGAAAGCAAGGTATAATTTATATTTGCGCCAGCTTTATACCCACTTGTAGGTCAGTGTTCCACACTTGTATTTTGGTTAGCGCTATAGCATTGGCTCATTTCCAACCTAAACGGTGGATTGGGATGTATTTTTATGATACGTGGCGTTATCTGCACGTGGCCTATTATCGGCCGTTGGTAGCAGGAGGACGCTGCCAAGCAGGCCCCTCCTGTCCCCCTGACCAATGCCCTTATAGATTGCCTAATTTGAGGCCTGTCGGGGCCGGAGGGGTCCAGTCGGCTCTCACTGACCACCGTCCACCGGTACAAACCAATCGATGACCAGTGCAGCTGGCCCACTCTTTACCAGGTACATGTAGTCGAATTTTAAAGAGTCCTCATACTCGATCTGCATTTGAGTTTTTGAAGGCTCCACCGATTGCCGATTGCGTTTTGGTCTGATTCTCTCAGTGGATAATTGTAGGTCGTTAAACTCAATGGTTCAGTACACGAGATGTTCCACTTTCAGCTCAATATGCCCATCCTAGAAGGTCTTGATAACAGAGCTTTTTCCAATATCATGCGATATTCTGAGCTATAATTTATATGAATGTGGTCTTCATGATTTAGATATTTCTATTGAATATTTCATATGCCCAGTTGATGTTTTCAAATTACATGTATCAGTTACGCAATAAATTCCGGCATATTCTAGCTATTATTGATAGTATAATGTATGAAAAAGTGTTTTTCGACTTGAACAACCAACATTGCTTCAAAAAATCTAATCCAATTCAGAGAACACACATACGTATTTGTTCTCCTGTTCGTGCCATAATAGAATCAACATGTGTGCCCATGACGATCCAAGATTAATAATAGCAGAAAAACTTAAATGAAATGAGAGTTGTAGTTTTCATAATGATACTCTTCCAGCAAACACCTGTATCAATGTTAAACATTTGAGGACATAACCCCATTGGATAGAGGGGATGATGCCAAAGGGTATAACGTTGTCATTCACCAATCCCAAGGGCGGTGCATACAAAGGCATCTCATACATTGCAAAAGACAAACAGTCATAGGAATACAGTTTTGCATTTGTCACGAAAGTCAGGACACGCCCTTTATATTGATTCAACCCCTTCGGAATAAATCCTGGAAATTTCCAGGGACAGAGTCACTTTGGCGGTTGTATGCCAGCTCTTCTTTCAAAGAAGAAACCTAACCTGAATGTTTTTCTTATATATTCTTTGCTCTCTGGCATTGAATTGTTTAATGCAAGCTTGGGCGGGGAGGTGCGGTAGGTTGAAGCTTTGAAAATTGTACAAAATAAGGGAAATGGGGGGGGGGGGGGGGGGTATAGTTGCAGGGGGGTGGTAACAGGTGAAGGAAGCCCTGCCTAGAGGACGGGTCCATCGCGTGTCCTCCAGGGTGCCTCCAGGGTGCCACACCAGACGCAACACAATACCTGTCACGATAGTGCGGATTCCGCTGCCACTGGAGGAAACCCCACAAGTAGTTGCGAGGATTCGGCCCATGTCGACTCTACTGAGACACAGTTCTTTTTGGCCTTCCTCGAACGAATGACAAATGGCTGCTAGCCAACAGGAGTTTCTAGCTTGCTCCTTTGGTGTTGATACTCCACAAAAACTCTTATTTTCAAGCTTTCGTGTATTGTGTTCCCATCATGGAAGGCTAACGGCTCGTTGCCAGTCATTAAAATTGTATATTTTGTTCCCTCCCGATATAAGTTACTGTAAGGCACTTGGTATCATCGTATGAAAGGCTATCCAATCACCTAAGTTATCAATTAGAAAAATTGAATAAATGAAAAGTTAACTTATAGGGTCCACTGAGGACGCGGATTTTGGTGTGTGTGTGTGTGTTTGTGTGTGTGTGTGTGTGTGTGTGTGTGTGTGTGTGTGTTCGATGGGGGGCGGATCCCACAACCCCCTTCTATTCAGACTTGAGTCACAAAAAAACCACAAAGTGCAGCGTTTCTCCCTTTCTAAAACTGTTCCCTCGATTCTCCAGTCACTATTATATAATGTGTGGCAGCATATAGCAAGTAGTATATGGTATGGATATTTTCCCCAGGCAATCCTGCATTCCGCTGCATTAGGGAAAATACCATTGTGCACTCTCACACTCTGTCCCCATAATCACACGCCAAGTACGCCAATAGCGTTTGCCTGTTATGATCAGAATTCACGACTTTGGCTCAGGCACCTAGTAAAGTATTGGCGGAGCTCCAAAAGGAGACCATTACCGCGCCCCCATGTCTACATTACCCAGCTGGTCTTAGACGTCCCATGGGGGTCCCGATTCAGTCAATCTGAGAAACCGGAAATACATAGTTTATAACCGGAACTAGTCTGAAGCTGCTCTCAAAATATTATCATGATATTGACAAGATGTTTGAGACCTAGGTTACTGATTATGAGGTAAAATAATTGCCTTTTCTAGCCAGTTATATTGACTTAAAAATGTGAAGAACCATCCAATATTTTGGCTTTTACGAAATTATTCTACAGTCTCTTTTCTCAGGAAAAGTAGTATGCCAAAGTTACAAACAATGTCTTATAAACGCATGGCTGATTTGTCCAGTAGACAATTGTAGTATCTCCCTCATCTACTCAGCAAGGCTTAAAGATGCCCTGGCTGTCCGACATCCCTGTTTTGCCAATCTCCCACAGCCCAATGATAAATATATCCACACATTACAACATTTACCCTCCACATTCAGAGCCTCCTCCCATATCAGACAAAGACCCTGTAGAAGACAAATCAACAAGGCCCCTGCCTCTCCTGGCATGCCCTGGAGGAGGGGGTATACATCCCACCCAGGAGGAGGACTCAGGAGGAGGGTTTGATCTAGGCGCCGAGGGCTCAGAGTGGCGTATAAAGAGGGCTTTCCCCACACTCCAAACCATTCAGATCGTCCATCCCTGGCTGTATTTCACTATCTGATTTTGACTCCTTTGCTGTGTCGCATAACCAAACTGTCCCAACAGTGAGCAGGTGAGAGAACAGTGAGGGTTTAGTTACAGGTCTCGCTACAGCGATATCTTTAAGGTTTGCACTGTGCCAATCCTCACGGTTGTGATGGTTTTGGCATCATTTTGACCACATTTAATTGAATGATGAATACATTTCCGCCACTTACCTCCTATGTTTTAAAAGCTGAGGGACACAGCTATCATTGCTGAAAACAGAATTAGTAATTTTCTGTTGATATGAATAGAATTAAGGTAGCATTAAGGGACCATAGATATCTGTGTGAAATTTAAATGGAGGCATTCATGAGGAGCACTTTCTTCCTATTCTTGCTTCCAGGTTATATAATTCACCACTTGTCCCGAAACATCTGCACAAACTCAACCAGGAGTTTTTGATTGTCCAGGGATACTGGATATCATGTTATCCATGTAAAATATGGATTGATGTATACGTTGTAATCATTCGAAAAGAATGAATCACACACAGACCACATATAATATACCCGATCACTTTTAAGTAGCTGATCTACAAAAACCGCCAGTAGAAAAAGGGCTAGCCGTCTCGCACCAATATAGAAATTGCGTGAACACCCAGCCTGCGCCTGTTGGCTCTTGGCGATGGGCGTGTAGGAGGAGGGAGTTTAGTTGTTGAATGCCCGTGTTCCGAGTCTTCTGTTGCTGCCGTTCTTTATGCTTTCGGCCCGGGTTGGGCTGGGGGCTACATTAGGAGCGGTAAGTGCATTGCATGGGCCGAGTTAGCGTTATATTGAGAAGCATTAAAAGTGCATGTGGCAGCTGAGACGAGGAGGAGGAATGAGGAGGAGGAGGAGAGGAAGGGCAGGGGAGGGGGCGGGGGGAGGAGTTTGGTGGAGGGGGAAGGGTCGTATAGTGAGCATTGATGACCCACCAACATGTAGTTACTGTGGTTTGGTTGGGTAGAAATGGTCAAATGAGGTGCTTATTGTACACCAGTTATGATTACCTCGGAATAAACCGAATGACCTATTTCCATAATAATCATCAGTGTGCATATATGCAGGTTGTGGTAGTCAATTTAGAAGTTTTGTCTTAGAGAATTAGGTGGAGAATGACTTTTCTGGGCCACTGGGTACCAGCCATAGGTTATTGTGTAGCAGGATTCCCATTCCGACCAGGATTCTGATACCGCCCACCTCACTGCGCATGCGTAGTGGGTCACAGATAATCTCAGGGTATGTTCTGTCAAGGGTGCCAGTCAAAGTTGTAATGGGTAGCAAGCTAAATATATATCCCTCTCATCTTTTACCTCACTAGGGTTCAGACCAAAAAGGCTAACTCGTCCCTACTCCTAGTCTGTGGAAGGGGCACCTGTTCAGGTTGGGTCAAGGCTAAGTGCAGCCCACCAGTCAAATGGCCTGTTATGGCGACCGGTGTCCGAATCCTGGCGGTATGGCATTCCTACCACAATTGGTGTACAAGCTGGGCACCAGCAACCAAGAAAATTCCCGGCATGCTACACTGATAACCTACTGCTGCTACCCAGTGGCCCAGAAAAGTAGTTCTCCTTTATAAATGTTTTGCAGATAATCGACTACCTGCCAAATGGCAAAGGGTGGTTGGAATTATTTCAGTGCAAATCTTGAACATGTTTTGATATTAAAATACCACAAAACGTTGGCCTTCACTTCTGGATGTGATTGACAGTTTAGCTTAGAATAGTGTAAAAGAAACAAATTGAAATGGATCATGACATATGAAGATTTTTAAAATGCATTTTCTATTTTGACTAAAAACTCATACATCTGTATCAGACTTAATAATATTATTTCCAAAATGTAAATCGACAGACGCATTAATTTTATATACACCTATGTCTGTTATCAATGGAGACACCTATGTCTGTTATCAATGGAGACACCTATGTCTGTTATCAATGGAGACAATTTTCGAAGTGTATATCGACTGGAAGATCATGCACTATATGTACTTGCAGTTGATGTTAATAAAAAGAAATATATAGGTTCTTTACTGCAGTAACACTAAGCCCTCCATAGTGGGCAGTCCGCCTACCGGTACATGGCCGACCAAGCCGGGAGGAGGCGTTATCACCGTTAGGCCGTCAGCGACAGACGAGATAAATCACTCAATATCTGTCTTCACGTGCCACCAGTCGTGGTCACGCACCTCCGTCGGCCCTTTTAGTCCGTACCTTGTCTCCTTACCCATCCTCATACGCCCCTCACCCCACCCTCATATTCTCCTTACCCATACTCATACTCTCCTCACCCACCCTCATACTCTCCTCACCCACCCTCATACTCTCCTCACCCACCCTCATACTCTCCTCGCCTACCCTCCTAAGGCGGGTCCCCACGTGGCACCCCGGTGATTAGTGGTTTTCAGCGATGACCAAGGAGAAAATATTGGTCGCTTGGCGACTAACTAGGACTTCACCCAGTGACTAGAAAATTAATCCCCAAGTTTGGAAGCTCTTGCCTTAATCCCCTGGTGACTAGAGGAGCCATTAGTCCCCTTGCCCGGCGGTTAAGTGACACCTTAGCTCCCATGTCCTGAGGTTTTAAACACTTTTCCTAACCTTTTATTTTGTACAAAAAAGCAGGATTATGAACAGAGGAACAACACAAGAGCCACCTTTGTTAAGGTCATACATCCTTTTCACAGAATGCCCCTTCCAACATTGCTTCCCCAATTCCCGCCCCCTCCAAGTACCCCTCACTTCACCACTGATGAGTGTCAAGGCATACCCCCACTGACTTCAGCTGGTACGGAGCGTCATAAAACAAGATGCCAGGTCCATCCCGACTCTTAAACACGACCCTGCCCAGCCATTCCCAACATGCCAGAATTTACGTCGCCCCCCTCTGCGAATAACTCTGCTTAGATGTTTTTTATATGAGGATGCTGCACCGTAGGGCTTGCACTTTGTGCACTCTGTATAAAACAATAGGTGGAGGGGTTTGCAGCCCTCTCAAAAGGCTTTGAAGTAACTGGGTTAATGTATAAGGCGAATCCGTTATAATGAGTATAGGCCTAAGGGGCCATTTTACTGGTTTCTGAATGATTATAACTGTCCGAGGAAAACGACAAGTTACTTGCATTAACAATAATTATATAAATTTATATACAATGGGAATGGTTGTGGCATCAATCTGTTTTCTCGAACGGGGACCCAGGTTGGGAACTTCTACTTTGGACCATCTTTTGTGATTTCCTGGCAATAAATAAGCCTTCATTACATGTTCTCTCTGATTGTAATTTAAGGCTGTTGGGATTTCTATGACGTTACAGGTGTTCAGCTTTACTATATAACCTATGCCCCAGCTCTCTATGCCTAGTATCCTCTCTTCTGTACGCTCATATAACGGTTCAACTCCCTGCTGCAGAACCCTCACCCCTAGGGTCCACTATGAGCAGCAATCCTGGCTTTGGGGTTCGATTTCCTGCTGCTTGACTCATGTCATTCATCTCCTAAATATATTTCAACATTTGAATGTTTAAAATGTTCTTACTGTAGGCCTATATATGACCATAACTGATGGAACAGTATCAAACAACCATAACTCACTCGCTGATTCTTTTATTTAGATCAGATGTTCTCTTATATGATCAGTCAGGGTCGTCGGTTACTATTCAGACAGCCATCGTTGTCAACTGCCCCAACCTCTCACTTCACCCTCAGTCAGAACCCAACCTCCACATAAACCATCCCCCACAGGGCAGACAGGCAATAGCAGCAGTCAGTGGTGAGAGGAAGCCCTATAATAGAATTCCCATGTTCACTGTCGTTTCCCAACTGTAGGCATTTGGCTTATGATGAATCCAGCCTTGCTTCTGCTACCCCCGTCGCCATAGCACCTACAGCATAATAAAATATAGACACAGCATGCGCTGGTATGTACTCAAACGGCTCTGCACTTATTTGGCCTATTTGACTATGAGCTACTCGGTAATGGCTTGAGCTATTGTACTGTTCTGTCATGCGTATTGTGTGACTGTGTAAGACCATCATGGTCATTTGGACAAAGTAGGTGTTGTGCAATTAAATTGCAGAAAATCCCCCATTTTGTTCCATTATTTGATATGGGTGCCCTTGTATCATAGCCTGTACTCGTACAAGTGTGTCGGCATTTATTAAGCTGATGTATTGCAATATGAATAAAATAGGCCATGTTTCATAAACCCAACCAATATTGTTGTCATCAAGTGTAAACAAAATAATAAATGACACTCAAGGCAGTTCTTTTTTAATGAAAAGTGAGAGTGCTTTATGGCGTTACATGACATCAATTGGACGGGTGAATGACAAGTTCATCCTGATAAATATTATGTTTCCAAGTAGTGTATTGGGGTTTCTGCTGTTACAGCACGACGGTAAACACATAAAAAATGATATAGGAGAAAGGTAAAAGTCATCTGCAATGTATTTAACCATGGCATCCGACAACGCATCTATGCTTATAAGCAAAATCATGAATTGAGGGATCTGCATTTGGTAGTCGTAGGATTAGGAGTCCCGTTGAATGTTAGAGGGCCTATAGCTGCATCTTCGCAGACCAATTTGCTCCAATTACACGTATTATTTTTAACATACTGATAAGAAATTACAGGTAAAAAGAAAGAAAAATGCCGCCATAATTTACATTATAGGGAAGGATGTGAAAAGCTGCATTGAAGAAAGCTGAAAGGCGTAATAAATGTTAAGATGTAGAAAAGTATTTAACAGTAAGAACCCACGAATGCGCCAAATACTAGTTGCTCAAAAAGGCGATTATTACACGCTGTATGAAGGCATAGTAGCGGTGACCATTCAGGTGACCACTGCCCAGGGAAGGTCAGCGTTAGAGCCTCCAGGGTCTGGTTTGACCACACCTGCCCTCTGGGTGCACGACCTTATTCCGATTAACCCTTATCCCCTGATGCTTCAACCCATATGATGCCCTCAGGCAAATACATATTTGTGAGATGCTCTCTAGCACTCCCTGTAAGCTACATACCCTGTATCAATGAATCATAATAAATTATTCGTCTATACTTACATTAAAACACCGATACGAAATAACACAATGTCATACAAGAAAATTAATTGTTACGAGGATATGTCAAGCTAAAGGCGGGTAGAAATATATCATCATTGCTTATTTGTATGGCTATAGATTATCATAATATCTGGAATCTATCAGTAGAAGTCCCCACACCAGTTACACCTGAAAATATGGTGTATTTTGACTGAATGTTCGGTACATCCTAACAACAGAACTGCCCACCTTATGCTTATGTTGCGGAGAGGATGCATTACTGCCGGTCATCTTCAAAACAAGTTCCATTTGAACGTTGTGGAGTAAAATGGTTAATTAACCCTCCAAAGCCCAAAGCTTACTCTTTCCCTCCCCGACACACTTCCTTATCGACTCGGACCGATCAGTGTGGATAACAACTTCTTCCCTCATGCCCTAACCGCAACAACATCGGCCATTACGTGATCGGCAACCATCAATTTCATTTTTGTCTTCTGGAATCTCACTTTGCGACCGCCGTTGAAGGGCGAGGACTGCATTGAACTGTTTTTGCGAGTGCTTTGGTGTGAGGGATTGTGTGGTGAAGGTGAACATCAACAGAAGCCATTAAGCCGCGGATTAACCTGGCTTAGTGGGACATGCTGTGTCCCGGAAAGGATTAACTGGTGTTACTAGTACCACCACTACTACAACCACCCACTGGCAACACTATGTGTTATACTAGACTAGTCCTACTAAAGATCTGGTCAGCAAGGAACAGCCCATTCTGTGTTTCCTTTCTGCAGACATAGGAATAGTCAAAGCTTTGGTCTTATATCACAAATTTGATTTAATATAAAATGGTATATGGGAGCATATTTGGGAAAAGGTACCTAATGACATATTTGGCCACCCTGTGGCCGCTTGTTCTGGAGGTTTGTTCATATCATGAAACAATCACTTAACATGCAGCTAAAAGTTATGTTTCATAATGTTTCTGAAGTCCCAAGGATTCTTCTACTCTTTGTTTTATCATTCTGCGATATTTAGTCCCTTCGCAATCTTTCATACAATATAGGCCATTATGCTCAATTTGGGCCAAACCTGGCAGTATCTGGCAGAAATTGACTCTTTGTTATATTAATCATGAAATATTTCAAAATAACTTAAAAAATATTTTTCAAGTTATTTTAACTTATATGAAATTTTCTAAAGATTCTCATGACATTTACTAAAAAATCAAAATTTTCATAAGCAATGCATCATGGGAAAATCAAAATGGAACGTTTTTAGCAGAATTTCTGCACATAATTTAGTTTAGCGAGTTACCATGGTTACGGTAAAAAGAATATAAAATATGAAAAGAACATTTTTTCACAGGAAATGTAGAAAATGTTTTAACCTTCTCAAAACTGAAAACAGTAAGTGGAACAAGCACTCCTCTCAGTAGTTATGGCACTTTTAATATTCTCAGAAATAAGAAAACTTAATTTCTTGATAAACATAAGAGACTTTAAGTCGCCATAACATGGAAGTAACAACAGCAATTGGGAATAAGGGGTTCTCAATGTACAAGAGGTGGGTAGGTTCATACATGTTCATCTCAGGTTCTATGAGGAATATTTCAAAATGGTTTGCAGCATTTGAAAGAGTAGGTTCTCTACAACAAGAATAATGCTGACACATTTCCCCATTTTTCATGTGATTTTGTGACATCATTAATTGGCATTAGGTACCTTTTCCCAGATATGCTCCCATATATCATGTTCTCATTACATTGTTCATTTACCACAACAGTTTCAGTTTATTGAACTTTGAAGAATACAGGGAAAGACATAGTCCTACAATTTGCATATGTTTGAATGGTTTCTTGTGTCCCTCATCTATTGTGCTCCAAGAGCACTATACTAGACCCCAGTGCTGCTAAAATCCCTTATGTAATCGCACTATCTTCTCAATACTTCGTGAACTATTATATTTACAACTACTATTGCCACTGCTGCTGTCGATATGACAAATATTACACTACTATTTCTCAGCATTGCTACTACTACTTCTGCACTACAGCTATTACTGGTCACTCAGCACTGCTTCTAGACCTCTGCACTACAACTACTTCCCCATTGACACTACCATCACTACCACTCTGGATCACTTCTCCCCCTTCAGAACTACCATTACACATACCATTACCTCTTGACAGGACCACTATCCCCACTGCTTCTATACCCCTGCTACCCCTACCAGCAACTACCCCCACCTCCCAGGGAAAAATCAATAAGGCTCTATCTAGCGGGGTAGGACAGGGTGGGGGACATACAAGACAAGAATGCACAACCGTGGAGGACATAGCCAGAAACAGGATTTGTATGAGAATAGCGGGAAAATATCTAATTATGTTCTCAAAGATAGGTTGGGCTGGGCTGGGCCTAGGCTGGGCTTATTGTTCTTTGTTACTTGAAGATCCGTCAGACTTATAACTAAGATTATTCATGTTATAATAATTATAAAACCCCATCTTTATTATATTATCATTGCCAGTTTACTAAAACTGTAAATTTTATTCAAGACACTTATATACTAATTAGCAACAAAGATGGAGCGGGTCGCACTAATAAATCATTCAGTGAAAACATTGCTTTTATCTTTTTCTTTCCAACAAGTATATGTGCACGGCATATTGCTTACTCAGCATGGATAATCTGCACGCCTGATTAGATTCTGGAAACAGTGATTAACAAGCAGGCCGGAGACATAGGAAAAATCCCTTTGAGCTCTGTCAGCAAAGCTGAGATTGCCGGGAGGGAAAATCATGCTGGAAAAGACGGACTATGTTGATATATATGTGCATACACCGACGTTCTCAAATGCTCTGCAAATTACCTGAATAAAAGAAAATCTGTGCGTTTGCTGCTAGGGGCATAGGAGGATTTGTATTCCTAAAGCACTTAGCATAATGTGTGTGTTTAAAGAGAGCTTGAGTCAACTATGAAGGCTTTTATTCTGTTCAGTATTGCTCCAGTGATAATTGTATTATTGCTTGTGATTCAGTAATATGCTAGTTAGGGCAACGACGGCCATCTATTTAACTTATGTGAACTTGACTAACAGGAATAAGAAAAAAGTTGTGGAGAAACCAAGATTTAATCAATAAAACTAGGTATGGTCATAGGCTTTCTAAAAGAATAATATTGTATCACAGACGCCCCTGCCCTGTATTAATATGAAGAAAACTCTGTATTGAGGAGATAATTATGTGCACCTAGAAAGAAACAAAATCTCCACATTGAAGGCCAAACTACAACCACCAGATACGATATTTCTGATTTGTCGTTCAAACATCATATGTTCTCAAGCAATTCCTCATCCGTAGCTGTACAACCATTAATTCATGCTATCATAGAGAGCATTCCAGAAAACCATTTGTTTTTAACACCAGCGTCTATAATTGAAGATATACGTGGCACATCAGGCTGTAATTGTGTGCAGTGCGACACATCATTTGAGCAGATATGAGCAGATGAGGAGACAAAAAGGGACGTCCTAATCGACTCACAGGGACTCTATTATCATTAGGCATTCTCAATGATCACAGCCACTAATCGGGGTGGCTTAAGGTGACTTAACAATGCCTATAACTCACACACCCTCCTGCTTTGAATATCATACAGTGTCGGGTGGGTGATAGTATGTACGAGTTTTTATGACAACCATTGTCTCAGGCCGATAGACGAGCTAAAGAAATAATTATTTTATTGTATCAGGGGCGGATCCTTTTACGGCGCCCAAGAAAGGGGATAGGAAGTTTGGTCCATTCTTTTTAACCTCTACTCTAAGAAGGAAAAGAATTGGGAGGAAATGATTTGCTTAAACGAAAAAAGAAACTTTTTTTGGGGGGGGGGGGGGGGGGGGCGTCTAGGCTAAATCAGGATTCCATTCATACCTCCTTTATTTTGCAATAGTTAGCATGCTCCAAAACCACAGCTGTTTTGAACATAATACAATTCTACCAATTCCTGAAATGACACATTCACTCCAATCATCAGATTTGTTGAGCAGATGGTGGTGGATCTGGGCCAACCTCAACCAGATGGAGTGAACGGAAGAAAGAAGATGAACTGGTGGGATAGGAAGTGCAGGAGGAACATTGGGATCTGGAGGAACAAAATCAGGGGGTTAGGGCGTGGAGGACTGTAGGCCAATAAGTAGGACATAGCTGCTTTTCTCTGACAGGTGCGTCGGGGTGTTTCCCCTGTGATCGCACTCAGCGGCCCTGGAGGATGACTAGACACTGGAGGAGGTATTCAGAAAGGGACGCTGATAGGAGTCCCTGTCCCACCACCAGGACGTAGCGGATTATTGATTGGGAGCCAGTTCTTGGCCTTCAAAAACCACGTGGCCTCACTATATTTATAGTAGAGTTTGCCTCAGTGTTGAAGGTTATTCAGGAAAATGGTATCAACCGAGCAGAAAATAGTTTTAGTTTCCATAATTTAGTTTGAGGTAATTTAATTATTTTGTTCATCCATAATCAGATGTCAGGATTAAACCAAGGTACACTTCCACATCTAATGATTTGGATAGCATTGTAGCACCTATGTACCTAAAATCTCACTGTACAACGGTCTCGTCGTACATTTGAATGGCAAGATACAATGTATTATTTCCCGGAATCATCAGGTATCAGATTCAAATAAAATTATTGTTTATTGGATATTCATATTGAAATATAAAGCAGTTAGCCCTCAAAGCCCCCCCCCCCCCCCCCAACGAATTCAGCAACGTAGGAGAAATGTTTTAAGAGTGAGAAGATTGTACACTTTTAGATATAAAACAACAAGGGTTTTAAGTGTAAAACAAACAGACGTAGCTGGCAAAACTATGAATTAATCACAGCAGCCATCGCACATCGATTGTGTTAATGTGGCCAATGGTCAGTCCTCGGCCCTAGAATTGAGGGGTGTGGTTCCTGACCCCCACTGACCACTGGTCAGTCCCCCGGCACCCTCAGTGACCGGTCACATCGGTCTTTCTGACATCTCCTGCTTAACTCTCAATAGCACGGTATCAGGGTGCAACAAGCACCAGGCTCTGAATAAATAATACCTCCCAATTGTGAAATAATAGCAAGGGTTGGCAAGGCATTGATGCTATGATAATGCGAGAAAAGTCTCCTGAATTATGGAAAAGGGTTTTTGTTATAAGGTAATTGGTGTTTGGACGGTTTTGATTTCATTCAGGCCATGTAGTTACTAAAAAGATTCTAACTGTTGTTCCTTCGATACTATTTAGTGTTTCATAATCAAATTGACGCATAAGCAATCTAATCCTGTTATAAACATAAATCATTTCCTTTTCTAAGATTTACTTTATAAGGTTTTCTCTTTTCCCTTTTCTTATATCATTATTCAATCACTTCCCATTGCATTCTCGTATATCATTGTATTTAACATGTTTTTCTTACTCTGATAAATTATTTTCATCAATAATTATTAATGCCCAGAACGTTTTCCTTCTTTATAGAGCAATCACAATATGGTTACATGAGTTTAGTGCCGAAAAATTCTATTCAAACACATAATACAGTCTATTCTCATATGGAATTGACTATAATTATATAACGATAATACAACGTTAATAATTTAAAGGTCTGATTCCCTCAATAAGGTAAATGATTTCTGTAACATACATTTGTGTATAAGATATTCCAAAAGTAGCAGTGTTTCGATAAATAATTTTTTGTATACTGCAAACCGAAAACGTACAGACCTTTTAACTATTAATTATCATACGTAAGCCGCTCACATGATCTACATCAGCGCCATACCAGTGCCTAGAGCTGGGCTGATTTCTGTCACTATAACATCTGTGTGCTGTTTTAATTATGTGAACTCAGAATAACCTTTCTGAGAATGGCATGTGTATATATACCTCCTAATTATTGGAATCTAAGTTAATTGGGTTCAGGAACTATATCAAACACGACTCCCCCTTTCCCCACTGACAGGTCGGTAAATTATAAAACACAATGACAAAGTGTATATGTAATTTACAATGACATAAGCCTAAGGTATATTGCGATTGGTCAGTGCGAGCTGTCACACAATCAGTCGGAGAAAAGACAGGCTTATTTCATATCTATCTCATATTTAGCCAACAGTGGCTTCCAGCTGATCCCAGCTTAAAAAAGCCAATCTTGTTCCGCTCTTTTTGATTTGTTGAATCGGGACCCTCATTTGATTTATCCTATCCCCTGAGAGAGAGAAGCTGGCCAGTTCATCAAAACCACTGGCTTATCACTAGGTACTACATATGGGATTATCTCTGACTTATATCAGTAGGATTATCCATCCTCTCTGGTACTCCTAGCGCACCCACTGTGAAACTAGGCCAGTGCTAATGAGGTGCTCTCTGATACTCTGAGTGCTAAGGCCGTTGACCTGAAGGATTGATTATATAGTAGGCCTACAGCCTCAGGGGGACGCCTTTTATTGATGTAGTCAAAGGTAAAACTTCAGGTATAGGTCTCAGCTAACACATTGTTTCCGCTTCGAAAGAAGGCCAGAGAAGAGGTGGAATAAGCAGTAATCATACTACATTGTATACTTATGATGTATTATTATGTAGGATGTTTAAGTCAAATGTGCTTATGAGGCAATTACACCTTTATAATGTTCAGAGCTATGATTGTGTGGACTATAAAGAAAGGTCCGGGTACTCGTATCTATTTCAGTAGAGTTTTTTTTAAAACATATCTATATACGTTTGTTCTGAAGTGTATGATTTGGAATGAGGTGGATGATAAGAATATTACTTTACAAATGTTGGATTTCAATTACAACAATATTATTGTGTTGAAGATTAGGGTCCTATATGCTGTGTAGGTGTAAGTACGTGTGTGTATGTCCAGATGTGTGCGTGTGCATGACTGTGTGTTTGTATGTGTGAGTGTCAATCTTGTCAATCTTCTTTTCCACTATATTTGGTTCGATATAACGGCGGGGGACTGCACTCACACGAGTGGGGAAATCCCTGATGGCATCTGGAAAATCTCCTCTTTGTCATAAACAGCATTAACTACATTAACTAACTTTCTCAAGTGTAAAAGACCAATGTTATCTCTAAAAGTCTGACCTTACAATGGTCTAAAGACAAATAGACCCAGTGAACGCTTTATTCTTTTGTTGATATACATGCCACAAAAGGCATATTTGTAAAGGGAAACCCCAGAACTCCACCTTGTATCGATTTTCCTGACTAGTGAGTAGTGCTATTGGTCACAAACTTAACGATTTTCCCCCTTCCGACCATATAGTAAGTATATCCTGATAATAGACCGTGTGCAGGCATGGTCATGTTATTAGATCAATCCAAAATTTATCAATTCTATATAAAATGCCTGATTATGAAATCATTTGGGATAGATCTATTAGCATAAATATGTGTTCTAGACATTCTTTTGAATAAGAAAAGTAATGCTTTTAAATTGATCACCAATATGGTACCCAGCCCCTTTTGGGTATTATGACGCCATCTGCACAAGGTCTATAGACCATCAATAATTTGTACATCCAGGCAGTGAGGTGCTCATTCAACACTGGTGACTCTGACTAACTCATGAGGTGAGCAGAACATCCGCACAGGACCTCCTTCCTGTAACTTAGCACTTTCCTTCCTAACGGCGACCAGAGTTACTGCGTTCAAAGCAAGGATGATTGCTGAATATTCTGTTAGAACATGGATTAATGTGATATACACATGCTCATAATTGCAGTTGAAGCTCTTTATCTATCCCGTGGGGGGTAGAATAATTAAAATATTAGTAAGTATTTGGTCTATTTAGGTACAATATGTATATAAGATGAAGATTCTCCAGTGGTCATCTTTAATTGAGTAACACTGAATTATTTTTTCTTAGATCTTCCATTGGGAGCCACGGAATCCAATATAAGTTCCAATATAACATAATTATAATCCAATATAAAATGAAACAGTGGTGGTACTGTCTCTCACCTTGTCACTAGCTCCAATACATACAGGGATAGAGTTTATATAAAAAAACACACCCTGAAATAATCTAATATATTTTAAGACTGTAGTAATTTTTGTTTTGTTATTGTTACATCATTTATCCAATTCTTCTAATCTATTAAAGATTCAGCCAAAGAACATGACCTCTCCTGACAGTTTTGATAAGAAATAAACAGACAAAAAAAAGATAAACAAATGTCAGTGGCTCCATTTTCGAGGGTGCCCATATGATATTATTCAGAAGATCAAATTTATATGTCCAAAGCACCAGCACTGCCCTTAGTTTCCCTACCAGCTTACAATTCTAAGCTTTGAACGGGTTCATTGCGTGTACAAGCTTAGCGAAGGGTGTTACCGACCGTTCCCTGGGGCCCAGACGCTGTTGAGGCCTGTTTCCCGAGCAGGTGTTAGTGTAGGCGGTGATGTAAAGGTACGTCACGCCCGCCTCCGACACGCCCTTTAACAACCTGCACTAAGTGACGGATGAACTACGTCCGTCAGTTGACAGATGGGCACTGTCTGTCTGCTGACGGACGGACTAAGGGTGTCAGCTTAAAGATTGAAGCACACGTAACTGGCAACATTCTCCTTCTACAGATACTTTTATTTTCAAAGGTAGACTGTTGTTTCTATATCTTGTTGATAAGATACATAGGCTATACATATCACTATCCAACAATCTAGATACAATGTAAAACATTAAATGTTACAAATGTCACTCAATACAAATTTTGTATTGAGTGCTATCAACATAGCTACAATTGGTATACGTATAGTTTTGTTTTGTAGATACCATAATCAGTTGATAATTATGTGATGAAAAAAGGGCACTCAATTTTGTATTGAGTACACTCAACAACACTTCATTTTGGTATACATATAGTTTTGTTTTGTAGATACCATATATGATGTAAAAAAAGGCATTTGTATTGAGTGCTTTTAACATAAATACATTTTGGTACACATAAAGTTTTGTTTCTTTAGGTTAGCAGAAAAGTATAATGATTTGACAGGTGGATATAGGCCTATATAACGTTTGGAAAGCGTGATTTTCACACTTTACCATGCATGACCAGTGTAAATATTCTTCAGTTAGTAGAAAGGTTCTTAAGCAAGTAGCCATTTTCAAGGCCGAATGCCTTCAAAACTAATTAACTAATTTCAGATCATGTGAAGCTTGGATAGTATTCGCGTAATTGACATTTCCGCTTTTTGTCACGCCGAAGTCTGTTTACGAAAACTCAAGCCATTATCCGTTATCTGCTTTAAATATTCTGAAAGGGATAACGAGGCCTCATGGACGTGTGATAAAAATGAATAAGGGAAGTGAAGGAGAGAATAAACGTGGATGGAAAATGTTAGTGATAAAAAAGAGCGCCTTCTGAGAAACTAGGGGAATAGGAATATGCTGAAAAGAATTGTACTACAAAGAAAAGGCACATAGAAAGATACGAAAAAAGTAAAAGAAGACAAAATGTGATGAAAAAAATCCTGTTCATATGCAAGATTTTAAGCAGACTAATGGATTTGCATCCTTTCAGAAAGAGCAGTTCTCTGTCAGCACTCCAAGGCCTGTCAAATAATGATGTCCTCAGTCAGTCCCGATTATGCATTTTATAGTACCTCCGTGCATTATGAAAATTTGATATACCAATATCTTTATAAATATACCGATATCCTTATACTTCTAATAGTTATGCCTGTGCGAAATTGCAGAACATAAATTCTTTCATAATGTAGGAGAAGTTCGCTAATAGGACTGAACAGAATAATTATTACTGACTGATTTGGTACAGACTTCTAAAATCCCCGTCAAGCCAAGTAAAACATTTTATGAGTAGCCCTACAAATAATCTCTCATCCCTGACATGTCACTGGCTGACACCAATAAAGACGACACGAACGCTCTTAAGAAATAGAAGGAGTCGCAAAATCTGACAAAACAAATTCTGATGACAACAGTCGATTAACACAGATAACACTAGTACAAGTGTTCTCAGGCAGAAGAAACCAGACTTGTGTGTTTATCATTGGGTCTCCCATCACGACTTTGTAAACAACCACCCCTCCCTCCCTTTTACAGTCACAAAAGACCGCTCAATGCCAACACCAGAAGCAGACAAATGCCTCCAGACACGGCAGGAAGCAATGGTCTTTTTTCACAGCCAATCTGGAGACTCACTTAGGAGAACGATCGGCGATATGCCCTTGGAACACTTTGTTCTCTGTTGGTTTTGAATTTATCGGGGTGGTATTTCATGCATGGGAAGGCTTCATCGGTGATGTTGGGGTACAGGCTAATAGGCAAAAAATGTGATATTTAATTTGAAAGATTTATGTAAGATTCTATCGCCCTTTACTAGGAGACACAGATTTTTGTAGGTTAAGTGATTTTGATTTCGATAGATTGTAGGCTGATTTATATGCTACTAAAATACAAGTTATTAGTTGATTAGCGTTTTCGTTTTTTTAGGGAAAAGGGGCTCTAAAAAATGAATATAATTGTAAACATAATTGTAATCAAAATTATGTAATATTTTATTCTAAGATAGATATTATCTATTGTAATGTAAGTCGTCCACTTGGATTCCATCACCTGTAAATGGGGAGTGATTTTTAATCACATGCATTCCCTATTGGAGTCTAAGTAACACGGCTATTCTACAGACTTTATCTTATTTTGTGATTGCTAAAGTCTACCTTCCAACCCGTCTATATAGCAATTGCCCAAATCCGACACCCTTTGACTGCTAAGTTATATATAACTGCACTACCATGACTCGGGAATCCATCACAGCTGCAGCTGGGAAATTGACTGCCTCTGATCTGGTCCTGGAAAGTGTATCAAAGGGCTCCTTTTTATAGGCAAGTCAGCCAGTGCCTCTGTAAAAGGGGGATGAGGGGGCTGTATGAAGGTCTGAGGGGAGTCTTCTGGTGAACGACACTCAGGCTTATTGGGATCCTTGTTCATCAAGGGACCATCCCCCTCCACAGGTGATGGACATAATATGGGATGAACCCAATAAACGACATCATCCTGCCTTTGGATTCCTCCTTTTTGTAGCTTTATTGGATTGGGGACAGATCTACATATATGTGTGGTATTAGACTTTGGACTTAGAGTATGCCTTGGGATTTTCTATACTCTGTTGATGCAATGAAGTAGTGTACGTTTAGTCATAATATGTTATTTTTGTGATGATTATTAGCTCTTAACATTCAATGGGAAGGACCTACATTAAATGATAACTGCACTCACATGAAACAATTAGAATAAAGGTCATGAGTAAATGAATATAGACCTATGGACTCTGAATGAAATATGATAAACCAAAAAGCTGTACATAATTATGTTATTCCATAATCCTTTTGAAAAATATTCAAAATGAATATAGAATGACATATCAGAATGTGGAATGAAATATTCAGAATATCATTCTAAAACTGTTATAAAAGGGTTAGACAAAGTTACTATTCCTGGAGCCTACACCTTTTTCACCTTGTGTCCCTTCATGCATTGAGGTGTTAAATCTTGCAGTGTTTACTGGAGGGGTAGCCAACAAGACAGAGTAGCCCTGTAGATGGGGTGTGAGTGGGGAGGGTGGATTATTCATCAGGGTCAGCTAGCGAGTGCTAGGGTCAGGCAGGGAGGCATCAAAATAGAATTAGGACTGCCTAGTGTCTATGTACTAACATTATCATAACATAACACCATATCCTCTGTGTGCAATATCCAAGGTGTGGTGGAGTAAAAATAGAAGAAAAAGAAGAAAGGGAATCTGGTTATCACAGGTTCTTGCATTATAAGGTAATAACTTAGCCGGGATATCCTATTTTTAGATCTATTCTTTTAGCACGAGGAACATTGTTGCTGTTTAAGCAAGGGCTGTCACTGTATGAGACTTTGATTACAGGAAAATTGCCAGGTTATCTAACTAATTAAAGTGCATCATGGTAAAGAGAGTTTGCCTTCAACATTGATCATAAAAAATAATAATAATGATAGTAAATAATTTATGTGTTGGTTATTGATCTTTGTCAGAATATGTATTTATTGATGACCATAATGTTTGACCTTGGCTCTTAAATACAGTCATCGTGAAGCTTCTGTGCTGTTAGCTGTAGATGATACTCTAGATATGAAGATACATTTTGGACATCTACAGAAAGCAAACCATATCCCTTGACCTAAGGCAACCACCCAGAAAGCATGAGATTCCATTGCCCGTCCGTCTGTCTTTAGGGTTAAGACCGGACGGGTGGCGGCCTATGGGAGTTGTTGATAAGGGGAGACTGGCAATCCTTCATGGTAGCTGCGCGGAGCTGCTCGGAAAACAAAACTGAAGGAGACTGACTGTGGTAAGCCCATGTGATGGGCGGCCGCCGCCCCTAGATATCCCCAGTTGCCGCCCCTAGACGAAGCTTGTGATGGGCGTCCCAGAACCACCTTGACAACGCTGCCGATGGGTTTTCAAGGACGATTAGGGTTGGCCTAATTGAAGTGCCAACAACACAAGTAAAGCGCACCTTGAGATTGGGCTTTTCTGGCCAGCGGTGGATCAGGACCGCAGCGCATGTTATTTGGTGTAATAGCGTTCAATCACCCACTCTAAATCAGTTCAAGGGCTGTGTTATGAGCACTAGCAACGTGTGTTTGACTTTGATTAAGAAGCAATTGCCTGGTTTTTGCCCCGAGGCTTGGCGAGTTGAAACATTAAGCATGCAGCTTTACTGGCAGAAAACAACGATCACCAACCGGTATATATTATAATCTATTATACCACATGAAAACATTTAGTTTACGGTGGATGTGTTACTAGAGTACAACTTGGCAGGTAGCCTGTAGGCCTAGAGAATGAGATCATTTTATATATGTTGAGAATTTAATTTTATGACTAGTAGGCCTACATGTAATTTAGCCCTATGACTAGTAGTTTAAAAGTCTACTTGTCATAAGGAAGAGGTCCAAGCCTATATCGAAATGGTTAGGCTGAGGTACCTGCCTTCTATATTCATATCAACAAGAGTTCAATACATTGACTCTGATTCTTCATCTGCCAACTTTCCCACGGTGCCTGAACATGGAAAAATGGGTTTTATTTCAAAGAGCAAAAACTTAACAAATTGCAGGTCCTTCACATTCCGAGAAGGCTCTTCTTTGCGCAACGGTGCTTGCACTGTTTAAGAGATCACTTGTTTATGTGCCTTGTCTCCAATTGATTTATACCTGTTGCCATGGGAAAACTTAGCCCTCTTCTCCGAGACCGCGGGGTAACTGGCACGAACGTTAAACACAGACCGACCGAACATAGTGTTATCCCTTTAGATGTTTTACGTATACCGACAAACCAGACACTAGACGAATTGTTTGACTCCCATAGCAACTTGTCATCAATGTAACTCAAAGAAAGGTGTTAAAAAAGGACGGGGGGGGGGCAAAGATTATCGATTCCATAATTATTATAGAATTTCAACAGTCGTTGTCGTGGATATTGCATTTAAATATCAACGAAAATTGTTAAATGCCATCTTTTTTTCAAAAGCATCGAAAGATAATTTCATTGAGAAATTAAAATATTTCACATCTTATGTCTTTTAGTAAAAGGATATCAAGAAAACTAGTTAGACATCTTTTGCATTTACATATGTGTACATTTCATAAGGCATTTTGAAACGACAGTGGACATTGTGGAAAATTGTATGCTTACACGTTGACACTGGAAGGCAAATGAACAAAGAAGATTGTACCATCTATCAGACAACGTAGTATTGCTGTCACCAGCCAGTGATACTAAAGCTACCAAAAGCTTTTTTATATAGGAATGGTACACTTTGATAAATTTGGTTAATCTTGGAAGGCCTGAAAGGCTTTATGGTTTTATCCTATTTGCTTAAAATATGACTTCAACTCCTGCCTCACTGCCCGTTAAAGTGCACGCCAGGCATGCACTAATTGCCTGTGCCCTTTATATATGACCAGCACACTTATTTACAATCAGTTGTTTGGTTGCTTTGTGTTTGCAAAGTTAATTAGAATCTCAGAGTAACGCGAGATGAAGCAGCGATAATAATGGCGTAGGCCTATAGGCACTCTCGGTTCGTTCTCTCGCTTTTCATCATACGAATTGGCCAGGGTACTGCGTACATAGACGCTTGACCTCAATGCTTGACATATCAAATTGATCTTACTTATATGCATCTAGACACCTTCAGAATGATATTTCAATTTTATTCCAAACACATAAATAAATCATAACTCTATTATTCGGAATATGCCTTGATAAACATAATCAAGAGCAATTTGTTTCATTTGCCAAATTATTCCTAGAACAATAGGGATCATTCACATCATGTTCAACATAAAAAAAGCTGCCAAGATTAAACGGCCAGCTACATAACTGACACCGATTCCATTTCTCGGTTAATAGCCCTATGCACTGAAAGGTGAGATATTGTGAGTGGGAGTTCATGAGGTATTGAGCTAACCTAGCTGGAAGCTCGCACGTGGCTCTATCAGAGGCTTTCTGCTCCCTGGGTACCTGGCAGAGGGCCCTGGCCATTGGAGCTGCTCACTGCCTCTGTTAGACCTTTTTTATGCTGACCCTTTCCCATGGCCTGTGGTATGTAGGTGCTGAGCTGCTCGTGGCTATGTGTGTTGTGGCGCCGCGAGCAGCTCACTCACCAAGCGGATCAAGGCCTATAGCGTTCTGACTGTTAAGCCTAACTTCCACAAGCTGATTTTGCCAACTTTAAAAATCGGCAGGGTTAATAATTTTCCAGAGGCACATCTTTAGTTTCAGTCTAATTCAGTTAGAGTTAAATTCAAATCTAAACACACGCTTGCCTTTCTGTATTTAGAGTATTTCCATTCAGTACTGTCCAGCGCAATGTGCTGTCACCAACAAGGCTATTTAGGGCTAGCAAGGCGGATGACACCTTATTGCTATTGACAAATCAAGAAGTTACCCATGTAAATAAATTATTTTCAGGCACTGATGAGACAGTTCTTTACACCTAAATCAGTGAAATATCATAATTATGATGCCGAGAGAAACTGTCATGTTAAAACATGAATTTCATGATCGTACACTCAGCATTCCATGTCGATTGGACGTAGAAGAGCCACAGTTTTGCTGAGATCAGTTGAATCGTACCCATGTCGGCTGTGAGCGTGATCCCAATTGGAAACCTTGGTAATTGGTTGCCAAGGAGAGCTGCTCTTTCTCACTTGCTCGCCGGTCAGAGCCTGACCTACTTCTCAGACAATTGCTCAAAGCATTGGCTCTTAGTCCGACATAATACAGCTGGTTAATAGTATTAACTACGCCGCCTAATCTATTAGATTGATTAACCCTTTTTCTGAGGTTACCCAGAAAGGGCTCCATGCGTCTTAGTCTCGATGGTCCCTATGGTGTTTTCCTTGAGCAAACAGGCTTTCACGGTTGAAACAAAGCCAGGCGACCTAATGGCAAAATAAATAAGCCTCGTCCGGAACGGAATGAATGCGACGAGGCAATAATGTAATGGCATCCTGAATTATTAGATGGTATCTTTCTGGGTACAATCAGGCGCAAGATTACGTTCGCTCAAAAGAAATGAGGAAACTAAGTCAATTTGCCAAATGTAACGTTTTTATCCATAACGTTTTGCAATCATATCCAAAAGCTGTTCGCATTGTCATGCGTCTAATAGGAGGTGGCCCAGAAAAGTAAATCTAAGACCTCAATGGGAGATCTGCTAGATGGCGCCAAAATGAAAAGGCTGCTATTAAAAATGTAGCTGGTAATTTCCCACACGAGATGAGAGTTAACCTTTTTGCCAGTTCCACTTTGCTATGGTCGCACAGTGATTGCTTCCTGTTATTCGGTTGTTATCGTGGAGCAATCCCAAAGCTCAGCCAGTCTTGCTTATATCATGCTATCTATCTGGAGTAATGCCATGAATATATCAACCAATTTACCAAAAGCATATATTATGTTGGAAAACATATACACAATCATAATCATATTTCAACCTTTTGAGCCAGTATTACTAATAGCCTGCTATTTATATGGAGTAATGTCACAAATATAATCATCAATTTATCAAATAATAGTACATATTTGATACATACATCTGTGGAAAAATGCATAACAAACACATAATATTATATCATGACCTATGTATGTATGTATCTATGTATGTATGTGTCTTGATTTACATGCACATTGCAGTAGTAGCCCTTGTGATTCCCGAAACGCTATGGACCCTATGTTAAGTAGCACACTAGCACGAACATGCCATTTTATATTCTGTACAGCTCAACACTCCAAACCAAAGCAAATGCTATAATCTACAAGACAACTGGCCCTGATTAATGGGGACAGTTTCTGGTTAATTACTTCATAACCAACTCATTTACTGCTAGGAGCAGCTCATCCTATTGGTATGGGACCTTTTCACAATGTAATGCACTTGATGGCCTTTCACCTGCTATCTAAAGCCATTGGCTCGATTTTATGCATTCCGCCCCCTTCTCAGGACTGATGGGAGAAAAAGTAAAATGTCAGGAGCAGAGATGGCAAATGTTGGGACGCATACATCTGTACCTAATGACAGAAAAATACTATTCACGTTTCATATTTATTTATGGACATTTGAATAGAATAACGTATTATAAGAGAATGTTGGTATAATACGTCAAAGTAATCTTTGGGCAACTGGCAGAATAACCTCCATACAGTTTGTAGAAATCAACTACACACTTATTTTGCACTTCGCTGTCTGGGCACTTTAGATAATAACTCATCTTAAAAAAAGGACTTAGTTCACAGTAACTCAGCTTAAAAGAAGAAACGTCTCAAACTTTCGTAGTATTGTCTCATGAGAAAGTTACAAAACGGTCATCTGGACATACGCTATAGAAAGAAACTAGGCCCTATATAAACAAACTTGTTTTGCAGTACGCTACTTGTCTCATTCCGTAGCCAGTTCTGTCCATTACTGTAACCTTAGGGCATCTGTGGCTCATTGGCCAGTGGTATACCTGTGGCATCACCTTGCCCTCTGCCCTCCCAAAACCACTCCCCCACAACAAGAACATGCTCCAAAACATCCCATCAACCTCCTTCCCCATGTAGACTTTCTAAAGATAGACCCCACTGGTCGCGACCTTTCTCCGCCCACCCAGGTCGGTAAGGTTAGACATGAGGTCAGTGGCAGATATGGCAGGTCCACCTTTTGACCTTTGGTTGTCCTGATCTCTGACCTTCAAACGAGGACCAGGGGTAGAGGCCCTCAACGCATGGCTTACCGAAGCAGTTGTCTGTTAGTTATGGGAATAGTTTTGTACCTGCGGATGTAAACTTCATTTTAATGTGGTTTGTTATTATTACCTGCTTTTGTAATATTGTTATTAGGTCCAATTTGAGAATAAAACTGCTTTAATTTGAAAAGGCAAGAGATAAGACCAGGCGGGTCAAAAAAGAATGATTATGAAGCAACATATGAAGCCACATGTGAAACCATGTAAAATCTTAATATTAAAAAAGCTTGTAATACTATATGTATAATAGTTGCATTTTAGTGAACTGTTACATAATAATCTGCAGTCGCAACATACAATATACCCACACAACATGTTTGAGCCACGTCTGAAAATGATATATAGAAAAAAAAAGTATTAGTATGGAATAGTAACAGATATTCCATGGTGGTTTAAGTTGTCGGTTCCCTCACCTACAAATGTTATGGGTGAAGTACCAAACCACATACTGTAGGCAGTATACACATACAGGTGCACTGCGGGAAAATAACCAACGTGCGAAGCCACACGCGAAGCCACATACGAAGCCACCTGGGACAGGCAGTTGACAACCCCACTCACACTGACCGTTGGCCTAACGCTCAATTGACCAGCGGGCCCCAAGGGTACAAGTAGGTGAGTGGTGCAACCAAAACCCCTCTCCTCCCCCTCCACGACCTGCTGACTGGCGCCATGCATGTCCGCATGCCAAGCTGGTCAACAAATGCGACTGGATGTGCACGGACCACCAGATACCTAATGGAGTATGCGCTGGGGGTGGTGAGGGGGCGGAGAGATGGGGGGCCTGCTAATGGTATGAGGCACGAACGCCCTATTCCCACGAAACACTGGAGGAGCCCCTGGACTCCATCCCCTGGAGAAGGGCTGACCAAATCAGGCGGGCAGGGGAGGGTCACTGGAGTTTAAAACAAAATGATGAAGCAGGGAGGTTCCTATTGTGATGGCTTCCAGCAAGTTAGACATGCCAGGAGCGCATCATTGCATCTTCACAAAGTGTGCTGATTTGGTGTTTAATGGATTTGGATTCTGTTGAGTGCTTACCTGTGTTGTTTTATGCTGGTTCATCACTTGCAAAGAAAGGCACACGGAGATGGATAAACTCTATACTTAACTAAATACTGACCTATATCTAAGCTAAGAGCTAGTCATATGAAACAGTATGATTGGTTTGATATAGTTCAAGCAATATTGCACGTATAGAACATATAATAATTATTTAATGTGCAAAGTACAATCAGAAGTGATTTCTAATGCATGTTCTTGTGGCTCTGGATACAGCTAAAAATGCACTGCTATATTTATTTTATAAACAGACATTATGTACTTTTGAAAATATTCGAAATTGTTCTGATTGAAAATGGGTCTCTTGTTGAAACCAGTTTTATGCCCTTTTGAAAGGGATGCTAACGTTAATGTAATTTTGTTTACCAAAGATAATAATTATCATCACTCATTAAGGTAATGATAAGAGTCAACTTAATGGATGACACATTTATGCAAGTGGGAACCTTTCTTATCAATTCTTTAAAAATGCCAGGTTCTTTCATATTGTATCATTATATAATTGTTGTTCCATACGATACCATACCGAAGTTACATCTCACCCTTTTTTACTAGGTAGCAATAACATTAGGTTTTGTATTACGGCATAAGTAACTTGGCATAAAAGATGTACATAGGCCATAGATCAGAGTAAATATAACAATGTACGTAATTCTTTATAAATCGACATAAAACGCCCAGACGTGCAGATGAAAAAAATGTTCTCGCCCAGCTAATGAAATATCATCCTTTCTTGTAACAAAGCATACACGTTCGCATAAGAAAACATCTTTGTAAAAAGCCGAGTTACGCATAGAAAAAGCAAATATGTGCCACCTTTTTGCGCGGAGGACTGATGACAAAAAGATGTTTCTCAAGGGATAAAGCAAGAAAGAAAATGCTTTCAGTAGAACGGCTTGCATAGCCTGAAGGATCAAACTGCTGGCTAACACCTGGGTGTAACTGCCTACCTTTGGGGAGGCAGGCATATACTGCCTACCTTTGGGGCAGCAGGCAGGCGGTAGGCCTATCTTTGGGGGTGAGCAGGCACTGTAAGAATACAAAGTAGCAGGCAGGAGCAAGGCGCTTATTCAGCCTTAAGTCGCCGGGGGCCTGGAGATCTTTGATCTGGCCCTAGATACTGGCACGGCGAATTAATCACTGCTTACTTACACTGTAGGAGCCCGAATGCAATATACCTCTGACGTCTGAAAATCAGTGGATGTGCTTGGTTCTTATTGATGTGTAGAGTTTATAAAGCGATATTGAATAGGATATGGTGATATATAATTATACAGAAGATGGGGGTACCCTTTTGTTGTAATAACGTTCGTAGGATTGGTGAATAATCATTGTAAACCCACCCTGCCTATAAAAGGTGTTAGGAAGCAGGCCAAATGATCATTTTATTGTCAAATAATGCAAATGAGATGACATTACATCTGAGAAATACACTTAAACTTAAATTATTTTGACAGTTTGAAAGGCTTCAGAGCAGGTTCGATGAGATTCTAAATATCTAATATAGGGACCTACATCTTTAGTTCTGATTTTGTAGTCATTTTGATAATTAGAGTAACGAAGGGGGTGAATTTGATCCTAGCTAGTAGTACCTACAGTCAAATAAAGTAGGTGCATGTGAAATAGAAGTTATCCCACCTCGTAGCTAACGCAGTCAAATAAAGTGGGTGAAATAGTTACCAGTCTACTTTATACTGCCTTTCGCGTCTCGAGAAATTGCTTGACTGCCTATCAACGAAGGAATTCACTGTCCCGTTGGTTTACCTCCCTCGTATGCCGGACATCTATATCACTTTACCCCAATACTGATGAGGGGAATACGTAATGAAGATGGGGGTGACCCAGGTCTAACTCGGATAGACGGGCCAAGGCAAGGAGCCAGAATATATAGCAGGTGGGGGTAACGTATTATATATAAATGTCACTCATTACAACGAAGCATACAACAAGAGGAACAACAAAAACATAGATAATATCAATAATAATAAAAAAGCGAAATGATTGTCTGATGAGTGGTGGTAGCCAGTCATTGGATTATGTAGGTGTGTAGTTTGTACTTTATAAGCACAGAAAAAATCAGAATTATCATTCATACGAATGATAGCAGGGGGAAATTCAATTGTATCCCGTTTATAGATGGCAATATAATATCTGCAGGGCAATATAATAGACACAGAGAATTGGCCGAATTATGTTTGCTTTCGCATATCACAGAAAACTAAGACCATAAAAAATTATTAGAAACAATGTTATTGACGTTTCTAGACCCTTTCTATCACAAGACGTAGTCTGTTGTATAATGAATGTTGAGTAACATAGTTATTTAAGAGCTTTATGTAACGTTACTCAGTGCCCTATGGCAAATGGAATCAGGAAGCTTGCAGTGATCACTGTCATGTCTCAGGGGAGTTTTAAAATTGCCCGTCAGATAGAAATAGCTTAAAAGCCTTCTTCCGAAAATAGAATTGATGTATGAATTGCAAAAGGAAATAAGTAGGGCAGATGAAGACTGGTCGTTTTCTGCCTATATTGAGACTTAGAAGGACTATGATGAAGATGAGGAGGAAAATGATATTATGTTTCCTTATATATTTACAACAAGTAGGTTTACATTCGGCTAGGCAGTAACACATATTATACACAATACATACAATCAAATAATCTGATATAATTAATTATGTATGATTATTATTGTCTATGTTTTATTGCCTAGCCGAACCACATCAATTGTGGGTATATTTGCATGCATGTGTATTATGTTTAATACCAATATACTTGCTTAAATGTACATTTCATGTCTCAGTAAATAACCAAGTAACAACATTTTTTATGAGAGATTGGTTGAAATAAAACACCCATAAAGAACACGAATATGTGCACAGGTATAACTTGACACATGCATACATGTATACATAATTATCTTTTATAAAGGCCTGCAAACACTTTGAAAGCTCTATATACATGTATGTAACTTTAACAGTATTTCCTCCGGGCATCTGAGGCGGAGAGAATAGCACATTGTTCCCATCCCCATGCCTTTGTCCACTGGGAGCTGCTCCTGTAGGTCTATGAGTGAGCAGCTCATTGTTAGAGCACTGCCTGCCCCTCTACTGCTCTTCCTGTCAGCTCCAACCTTGAAGCCCTTCTGGCCACCTTCAGGCTTGGGAGGTATTATGTGGCCAATGTCAGTTACATATTAAGATGCATCTGCATCGTTATATATAGTAACTATGGCAGCTATGTGATATCCTCTCATTGGAATCGTTTCCTTATCTGTATTGATTTTATTCTGGGCTTTTCAAAGAGGGGGTTATCGAACACGAAGTATTGCATTATGAACAATATACGACTGATAAAATATGTTACAAAACGTCAATTGACACACTATAATTTATGGTATATCTGAGCTATAAGGAAAAAACATGTAGTCCTATATGATTTATGAATTGTTTATGTAATAGTTCTAGATATCATCTAGATATCATCTAGAACTATTACACAAACAATAGGCGCGTATTTTCCTCGTTACAATTCCAAATCACTTTCAAAGAAAACCCACTATTGATCATCACTGAACATCGATAGAAAACTTGCAGTTTTCTCAAGAAATCTCAGTGCTGTAGCCACCAGCCTGAAGCGGGGCTATTTGGCCATAATGCAAATAGGCGCTGGGTCTTTCAAGACAGGCGAGCAGCTCGTGAGCAGATAATGAGTTGGTGGTGAGGGACTCAATCTTTCCCGCCACTCATAAACCACCTATCGATCTATACCCCCCACGCCGGCTGTTTTTGTCAATCAGTGGTGTATTAATTGATGAATTCCGTGCCTGCAGGGGGTGGTCCATCCATATATTTACCGGTGGCCAGGGAAGCACTAAATGATCCATAATTAGGCCGAGGTTGCTTCCTGAATAGGCCAGCCTTGATTAAAAGGTGCCGGTATCACACTAGGACTCCCATCCACCTTCCGTCATTCACCACCGTTTAAAATCGTAGTATAGCCTGCCATTTCCAAGCGGGAAAAAAAGCTTACCTATCTTACTAAAATTGTATCACTATTAATATGCATAGCTCATATCCTACTTGTATTTCAAGGTTTAGTTATCTCTATTAAATTTAGCAATACATTAATTACCTTATGGTTTTGCCAAATCATGCAAATTTCACCCTCTTCTAATAGTTACAGGGCTGAATACCTAAAGGCTCAAAAGCACCGAAGTCTATACTAAAATATGTTTAATACAAACAACAATATTCCCCTACACATGAACGCCGTATTCTACAGGTAGAACCACCGCAGACAACTCCCAGACAAGTGTACAACGTTAGCATTTTCTTGCCAGTTTTGAACTGCATGTCAAGCTCCTACATGTATGCTGGCATGAAAAGAGAGGATTCCGTCACGACATTTGAAAAGTGGCAGTCTGAAAGGCACTGTGTGCACTGTATACAAATGGCATATACCTGTTCTGACCCTATATGGTAAAGGGGGTGAAGTAAAGAAGGTACATGTATCTCTTGACTAGCAGATTTAGAGTCCGTTTGAATTTTATAACTGTTTACACCAGGGCAAATGGCTGTTCAATTATCCAGATTCGTTAAATAATGAGATATTGCATTACCATAAATACAGATCACACGTAGCTTGTATAGGCAGGAAACGCTAGTGCAACAATTGTATTATGTAATAAATAACAACATTGTTCTATCAAAATAATAGCTATTATTCATAAAAAAAAGAATATAATTATGATAAATTAAAGGGAGTCAGAGCTGAATTGCTGCAAATGCCAGCTTAATTGTGCTAATCCGTGCATTTTCCAGGATAAAAAACAAAACATAGATGAAACGAAATAGGTTAGTTATTCTCGCAACAGAAGAAGGAGTACATCTTTGTATGAGCACCTCGAACAAACAGAAACAAAAGACGGACGCCACAATTCCTGAATCATCAATTCATTACTACAGCTGAGGGGTTTTATTATAGGACCAGGGCCGCCCCTGGGACCCATGCAGGCGAACCAGTCAACGGTTCAGCCGGGCAATAATCAGCCTAATCGCCGACAGCAAGGCCACTCGCCAACGAACACAAACGGTTAAAAATGTCACTTGATGTCACAGCAGAGAGCAGCCAATCCAATATTTGACCTACATCATTAACTCAGCCCGGTCTAAATCACTCGCGAGTAGCTCAGAGTGGCTCCTTTAGTACGACATCGCCCGATGGCCTTTGGAAATAGAAGAAAAAGGCAATGGGATTTGATGTTTGTTTTCATTTCTTGAAATGCTTATGATTCCAGTTAGATGCTGCTGGATCTACAGCAGCCAACCTAGATTCTATTTTGGGTCCAGACTACTTGGAATGATTAACAGCTCGCCTGCGGAGCTTGGGAATTATATTATCATCTCCGGCAGACCTACGGAGAGTATGGTTAATCATACAGTGCTATATTTGGATGATGTGTAGATTGTATGTGGATGTACTATTAGTTCATGGGCCTACAGTTATATTGTGTATTTCATTCCCATTTTACTAATTCGTTTCCAGTATAGATAAACTGTAAAATGCTGACTACCAATGATTGATACTATTGTTAGATTCTAGAAAGAGTAAGTAAGCAACTCCACGTAAATGAACGTAGTGGAACCTTTAGGACATCAACAAACCTCATCTATTTTTAATGCATAATCAGTGATATTACTCCGTTCCTATTAACTGAAAAAAAACTTAGTTAACCTGGCTTCCTCATTCTGAAGATATTCTGAGAAGATATTAATTTTGTTAAAATTTTTCTGTTTAATGATTCATTTCACAAAGAGTAATAAGTCCAATTGGGAACTATCATTATAATTGCCATATCAAATGACATTGTATTTAGATCAATGGCGTTGAGGATCAGCAATATCATATTTTCAGGTTATAAGTTATTAGATTTAGTATTGCACCAATATTTACCTGTAAATTGTGACACCTATATTATCCGTGTCTGGGACTGTTATCGAGGTTGTTAGACACTTAATCCCCTAATTTGTCTGCACTAGGCCATCTTATGTCTGGCCTAGCGAGGAGTACGAGGGTACTGTGTCAGTTGAAGCAGCCGCAGGGCATCAGTAGGCCCTAAATGATTTCTAGAACTGCAAAGACAATCAAGCACGGATTGGAGATCCACGTACAGAAATAGTTTGTGTGTCCTTTTGCTGAATTATACGTGATTTTTGGCTTGGTAAATCATATTTAGATCTTTCCATCTCAGGCTTGGTGTACATTTCTCAGGCTGTTATCATAATAACTTGAGATATGAATATTTCAGAAGTATACGTTCAAGAGAATCCGATCATTTTGAAAAAAAGGGACCGGAGAAAGTCCATCAAAAGCGTGTATACATACATGTATACAGATCAGAACCGCAAAAAACGTGGACATAAAGAATCCACATAGGAATGAACAATATCACATTAACAGATTAAAGTAACCCCTTTCCTGGATGCCCTCTGCATGTCAACTCATTTCTCCAGGTGTAGTTGTGGCAGGAGGATGTTCAAAGCCTCTCCAAGGTTTTTAATCAGCCCAGTGATCCCTCCACGATACACGCAGATTAATGGAGACAGAGAAGTTGATCAGAGGGATGAAGAGTAGAAGGGTGCACGCAATCAGGACCTGAGGGACTGATGGAGTTAGCATTCTTTGGTAAACTGGAGATGCCATTCATATTATAGCTTGCAATCTGCTATTGCTAACCTCAGGGGCATCTACGTGTCCTTCTCTTGGCTCATTGTTTTTTGGTGTTTGAAATCATGTTCAGGTAAAGATTGAGCAAAAACATTTTCAAATGCCTGTCTTCCTTCTATCTGTTTTTATCCCGCAATTACAAAGTTGGCCCATTTGAGTTGATGGTCCAAACTTAAATATCCATTTTCTCACTCTAAACAATTGCAACATGTATTGTCCGCGTGCATATATGATATATGATAAATTTTCTAAAAATTGAAGATTTGGAAAAAATAATTGTAATGCTGTGGCTTTCTATAACCATCTGTTCGTCGGGGGGCTTGTGCAATATATTCTAGCTGATGTCTCTACAACCTGGAAGGGTCATGCGGCCTGGCCCTGAAATTAGCTCCCATGACGCATGCTTCCCATACTTGTATACTCCGGTATACCTGTTTACCTGGAGTCGGACAAGGCTGAACTACCTGTGTAACCACAAAGGCATACCCCACCAGATTATTTATGAATTGCATTTGAAATGTTAATCTGACATCAGCGAATCGGATCTCATGTTACACACTCATAATGTTTCATCCCTATGTCATTCATTGTACAGTTCTACAAACTAAAGCTATATTCATCAACCGGAAGCTTTAATGTAATATCTGGAAGATCATATTTATCTGAAGATATTCAATTAACGTATCAAAAAAGAATATTTCTTTAAAAATCCGTAAGTTATAAGCATTGAGTGTTGAGACCACTTACGATTAAGTGCGTAGACTAATCTGTGCGACACAGCCCCTCCAAAGCGTTAAGGTCCTATGGCCACTCACAAAAAAGGGCTCTGACGCAGGCACAGGCATTACGGGGTGACGGATGGCTCTCAACGGACCCCCTGCCTATGTTGTCCCTGCAAACAAACATCTTCTAGTCGGCTGTACTTACATCCGACACGTTAGGAAGCCCTGCGCTATTGTGGGGGTTCTAAAAAGTGGTCGAAATTACATCAATAAAAGCGCTTATATACCAGTCAGGAGCGAAGGCTTTTCAGAATGGGATTTGGTTGGTAATTCTGTGTCATATTGATTATTCTTTTCTTTGGTTTACAATTGAAAGTCCAACCAGTGCGAGCTTTGCGAAGCAGTACTGAAGCCTTGGCCCCTGCTGAAATTTGTTAAAAATTGTGAACGCCTCTCTCTTTTGCAAAGGGCAATGACAAGGCAATGGTAAGGCAACAGTAAGGCAATATGATTCAGTAAAATAGTATGTACACAGGCATGAATATATAGCGGTCTGTATTGTACCAACCCTAGCCTACCCCATACAATTGGTCCCTATTTTGTTTTCAAAAAAATCGCTGCGTAATCGGCTTTCTACTGACAAGAACCTGCTCGCGTTTTTCTCCACTTATCTGCCTTTATCTTAACTGCCTGTATTGGCAGAGAGGGTCCTGTTGTGGCCATGCCGGCTGGGGCGGTGACCAGTGGGGTGTGGGCCATGGCTGCCCTTCCCTATCTCACCGGTCGTTTGGACCAGACACATAATCAATAGACGTATGTAAGGGACGTCATCGGGGGCCTCCGGACCGCTCTAGTACCCCATCCTCCTCCAGTCCCTCTACCACCGCAGGTTTTTTTTTGTTGGAGTCCCAGCTCAGGTTAGACTTGTACTGTGCTTGGAGGATATGTAACGTCTTGGGAGGGTCATACAATCTCCAGTCGGAGATTTTAGCCAAAAAGCATTTATAAGTTTGTAGGTTGCTATCATTTTTTTTAAAACCATTTTATATGAATTATGTTAGAGGTTGAATACTGATAATCATGTACTGTATTTTTGGGAATATATTATCAGTTTACCATTTGGGAAAAAAATCTATATTGGGCTGGTATGAATCCATATTTTAAAGAGATTACTTGTACAAGTTTTAAAAAAATATATAAATAATACACATATAAATCATGCAGTAGTCGATATCAGGCATCTGGCCTAAATGTGAGTGTATTGACTTATGTCTGCTATATATGGCACATCGGAATGGGACGAGAAAATACGATTTCTGTGAATACATCCTAACCTGCGTTTGTCACACTGGTAAATGTACCAAGACTGGCAAGGGACTAAGGGTGAGTAATCTACAGGGTCCAATAGAGTTAGGGCCTGGGCCTATTTCTACTGATGGTCAGTAGCCTGAGGGCCTCAGGGAAATGATGTGGAGTAAGTGCAGCCACTGTAGAGACAGTCTGGGGTCTGGAGGAATAATGATGGATACTAGAGGACATATATGTATTTTTCTTGTGCACAGATCCATAGATTTAAGGATCGTGCAGAGGGATCAATGGGGTACTCAAGATGGAAGAATCAAAGGACAATTGATCCAAACATAAATATTTCTTCTGTTAAAATCACGGATCTGATGGGCTGTACTCAGCAACCTAAACCTCTTCCCTCTAATCTCTGAGATTCCAGCTAATGCAGGGGGTCCTGAAGGCGTGACCAATAATGCCTCTTGGTGCATACATATATATTATAGCCTGTATACTTATAGACTTTAGGTCCTTTACTAAACACACGCGGGGCCTTTTTGAGCTACCGACGCATCAAGAGGGGGAGGGTAGTGGTAGGCGGGATGGCAGTACTAAACTTTTTGAAAATGTGTGTGCGTTCATGTCCATCTCCAAAGTTGTTGAACCAAAGGAGGTGGATGTGCAAATCTGAAAATGTGTGCACATTCTTAATTGAAAGGTCCCCAAGCCTGCACATATATATTAGGAGGGCACGTCCATGCCGTCGTATGCATATATCAAGCTTTTACATCCCACCCCATTCCACCTCACACCTCCAATGGTGTCCAGTCCGGCCTCTGTCTACATGTCCACCCTGCCCGGGGCCCCCAGAACACACTGGCCATTTCGTCGGCTAACCTGATCAAGTGGCGTGTCAACAGGCAGCCATCCCCACCCCGCCTGACGCCGCATAGTCCCAGGGAGCAGCTCTAAAAGATGGGTGTTTGCCTTGGGCTTATATGGCACCAGTTGATTTCGGCCAACCATCTATTCAGTGATTTCTGATTATTTTCTGAATTGGTCCGTGCATGTTACATATCATTTGAAAGGGAATTTGATTTCCTTTCTAATGATATATAACATGTCAATGTTTGTTCTGGATTGTGTTTTGGTTTACAAAAGCATGCGTGAAGATCTGCTAGTGCAATGGAGTCATTGCTGAACCGATTGTCAACCAATCTTTTCCTGACAGGCATTTATGTATGACACAGGGTTCTGCTCGTGGGCACCTCTCCACTTGAGGATAACAGCTCACATGATGTATTACATGTATTCATAAAACATCTAATGATTTATACCAATGGCCATGTGGTCTTTTATCGATATTGGGGATGCTGTATCACGTTTGTGTCATTGATAACCGGATAAAGTGAGCGATATTGAAATCGATTACTTTGACGCTCTGACACTGTGGAGAAAAAAATCTTTTGTGGTATTGGGGGGGGGGGGGGAGACATGAGTATTAAAGTGGCAAAGGTAATGATGATATTATATCAATTGGTCGGAGAATATCTTGGGACTGGCAAATACAACATATCTCAGCAGACTTGTAAACCTGGAAGAAAATGATAGACTCATAATCACGCAATATAACATGATTGTCAAGAAACATTCATTCACTTGCTGCCATATTTAAGTTTTCTTTAAGCATACTTCTTCAGTGGCAATATTTCTGTTTCAAGAAATTGAGATACAGTTGAATATTCTCGTCAAATGGGATACTGGGGTGTATGGAGCTTTAAGTCCATGATCCACGATGCAACAAAATACCAACCGACTTTCTTCTCATGCAATTTTTGCATATTTGGAATGAATTTTCCCTTTGAAAATACCATTTTTTGGATATGGATTATTCAAAACTCTTTGGAAAGTTGGATATTTCATAAGATTAATGATTATCTAACAAATTTCAAAATCGGTTCAAAATCGGCCAAAAATCACATGGTGGCTCATACCCTTCATACAGCCTATCGTATATAAGACAGAAATATGGACAGAAATACGCAAAGAAAACGCAGAAGGTTTGAGCCATGTATAATGATATCCAACCTCCCAAAACCTGGCCCACATCTAAAAGGTGTATACTGTCTTACCCTCCATTCCCACTGATTCCCTCTGCTCGGTCACGGAAGAACCTTCCCTTTGAAAAACACAAGTTCAAAAGCTGTGACGACAGGGACATAATATGTAATAGTCTTATTCTCAGAACTTCATATCTTCCTTATTCCTAACGGATTGCAGTGAAGCTCACTCAATGTCCTGTAGCATCTGTCATAAAAACGTCTGCTAATATAGAGATTCAATGCTTCTACAAGCGTTTCTTAGCAGGGTTTGCAAAAGGTTTTGAATAGATTAATTAAGGATTCTGCAATCTTTTCCTTGTGAAACAGGTTACTAACCTCAGAGGCTTTTAGCCATCCCATCAAAGAGAATTATACCAGTCTTTCTGACCCCAATCAAATAGAATCCCATGCCAACAATAGATCACCTCTGACTTGAAGATTAGTTTGAATAATACAATGTTACCAGTTACGAACACAGTATATTTCTGTATTCAGTTGATTTTCATCAAGACAACTAAATCACTACATATCTAGAGAGATTCTTTGAAAATTCCATTTGATTAATAAAAACACAACTTTGCCATCTCTGTGCGTAAAGATTTTCCTGAAGCCAGTCATTTGATGAACTTAAGTCATTTCACATACATAGTTTGCCATGGTTTGCAGCTTCTCAAACTCAAGTGCCCCACTGGAATCTGGGCTTCCATTCCTCCCGACGATTACCGATTTCCTCTTGTCTATTTCCCTTTCACCAAAGGCTCTCAGTGCCTCCGGCAACATCGCTAATGCAGTGTGCTAATCTGGTATTGGATCTTTAAATGTAGTCATTAAATTCCTGCCTCCACTCACCCCCCTTGTTGTCCTAGCTTAAAGACAAAGCCACCTAAACCGTACAGTCCAATAAAAACAACCACAGGTTACCAAGGCGACGGAGGAAATGCATCTGGCTTCATAAGAAACAAAAATGTAATAGACTAAGAAACAAAAATGTATTAGACTAATTGCGCCTAAGAACCGAAAATGGAATTGACTAGTTCCGCCATAATCATGTAACTGTTGGGTAAGAAGTGAAAGCAGCGCGGCTCTTGGGAGGCGCCTCGCCTTCATTAAGAATTATGGAGGAGTTATAATTGACTGTTACATGGACTGGATTCGCATAGATGATATTGAATTACTCAGCATCGGTTCCTGATGAAGCAAATTTATTGGCAGTGGCTGGGCTTTTCAATGGAAGCATTGGATACTCCTGATGTTGTTGCCTTGCTTATCCTCACTTGCCTGGAGGTTATTTCCATGCACATTCCCACTTGCTTAGAGCTACTTGCCCATCCCCACTTGCCTGGAGGTTTCCAGTGAAGTGTTACTATTCACAGTCTCCAAGGTAGTGGTTTATTTTTATCTTTGTTGCTTACCAATCCCATTAAGACGTGGATTTGGTTGATGTGGATTTAACAGGTTAATCCTTATCGATCGAGCTGTGTTTATCCAATTAAATTCTCCCGTTTAAATCCAATGCTCGTCGTTTGGTTATGATGATGCTTTTTAAATGTGTGGTGCATAGTATAAACGATATGTAACATTGCAATATGAATCATGTCACAATTCCCATGACAAGGATTTCACAAAACGCTGTATCTTATTTTACACAAGCCATAAGTGTAAAAGACAAATAATGTGAATGAAACAATCATTCAATCATTGAATGACAACTCATTCCAACAATGATCTTAATAATTTAAACACCGAACCAAATAGACTGCATGCATACCCAGTATGCAGAAGTATGATCACCTTTAGTCAATTCAGTTTATTCACAATAATTTTATAAAAGAATTAACTCTGACATTTTGGGGTCTGGAATCTCAGAGACTCTCCTAATGTTAAACCTACTGGGGGAGCTGGGACCAGATGTTGCAATTAACGTATATGCCATGTTTGTACTCAGGTCTGGAGACTGTTGCTGGGGTGAGGTGGGTGCTTGGCCAGACATTGATCTAACGACTACTTCACAGTTGGCATGATCCAACTTGTACTGGATCTCAGCCCGAACGGCCTCCCCTGCAGTATACTTTACCCAGCAATGGCACAAGCCATGAACCTCCTAAGCTAAAATTAAAGGGAAATAGCCGGTAGGTCGTGGCTATGGGTAGAGTTTTATTGTATTATTGTTTTTGCAAAAGGCTTTTGGTTAAATTACATATAGTAGAATATATTGGTTTTCTCTCGCCCCTCCTTTTTTCAGAATTTTTTGTGTTTTTTCTAATGTAAAACTCGACCAAAAAGTAATTAAGGATTTTTTTTCTCCAAAAACGCCCCCCCCCCCTTTTTAAATTCCTGATTACGCCAGAGCTACACATGCCCTCATAGAATCATATAATTTTATTAAGCTCTAATCTGCTAATAGAAAAGGCAAAGACTGATTAATGTTATCATAAAGCCACTCTCTAACTTTAGTTATCCGCACACTGCTGCAGTATAGAAATAAGATTCTATTGATTTGTATCACTTGGGCAAATGGTGAAAGCTAGATTCACGCAAAACAAAAAGCGTTAAACTGTTAAACGCTTGTTTTCTGACCCACTTGGGAACTTAAAGTCTGCTATTTAGATGTTTGCCAGACAGGTTAATTTGTTGGTGAGACTATTGGTATGTTTTGTTGGCAGCTTAAATCTTTGTTATAGTTACCCCAGCCTTTTTATTGGGTGAGTCAGTAGCTATAGGCTTGAAGGCAGGTAGGGATCTACAGCACAACACGTACTGTAGAGCCCTGAAGGTCATGCCATGGATTGTTTGATGACGGATCAAACGGTTATTGGTCTATGGCACGCCGGTTGGTTTTATATGATTGCCTTTTAATAGCCCATTTTCAGCTGGACGTCTCATAACATTATAGAAATCTTTAGATAATACTTTCTGGGCTGGTACAAGTGATGTAACCCTTCTGTAACCATGGCCCCTCGATTCCTTAACGCATCACAGTTTAACTCGTTGCTTCAACGATTTGTATTCAGTGGTTAGAAACACTTAGCATGTTATAGAATATTCAGTTCATTTATCGCACACAGTTCACATTCATGAATCGGAATAAAAATGTTTCCAAGCAAAAGAGGCAGATAATTCCATCATCTAGTCTTCTCATTTCTTTCTCTTCTATGGGGTAAGTATTCATCCATTCGGTGATTTCTTTTATACAGAAAGACAACAGCAAATAATCTAATCTACTGATTGCCTGCTTGGCGGACCAAGCTTATGTAATTTGCTCTTGAGCTGCTCGGAGTGAAAGCCAATGGGCTCACGCATGCGTCTCAGATCGATTACAGGTGCTACTGACTGGGACGGACTTAAAATAGGCGTCTCAATGGTGCTTTTTTCCCAAGGTGAACTTGAGCCATAAAACTGGGCACTATCGAAGTGCTTTGATGAGAGGTCCCTATTGTGAAATTCAAATCAAATGAGCATTTTCTTTTTTGTGGCAGAGAATAAATCTATAAAAGTAAAGAGCGTTTTTTTCAGGCGTAGTCTGATTTCATTTTATAGGCGGTGTCGCACTCTGGACACAATCGTGCATCCTCGTGATTGAATGCTCACGATTGCCCAGGATTGCTCATGATTATGTTTTGGGATTGGTTGCGATAGTCTTTTGTAAAAATAGAGAACACGTCTGATATTATTATGATCTTGATGTAATACATATATAATATATTATATGTATTATATTATATATACGTTCCAATTTATATAGGCCCCATCTAATATTCAATAATTGTGACCCAACGTGGGAAAAGGTGACCTTAGGGGGAAAGTATCAATTAAAACCCATAATACACCCTTTCAAATCCTGAAAACCATATTGAAATATTCCTAATAGAGGCTGGGATATGCACATTTGAATCTCTCTACTTTGCAGGAACTCCAGTACCCCTGATTTGAATTACCCTCATTACTTCCATTCTACGTTTGTTTGAATTATATCATATTTAGCCAAAATTGATTTCTTTGATATTGAAACTATTCATAATACAAATACAATTTCAGGTAGATCTTCTTTCAAGAAACAGTTTTCACTTTTGAGATGGAAAATACTTTTATCATAATACCTGAGAAATATATCCTATGCCATCTGAAGATTCCTTTTTCTGTTGCCATGGTAACTTGGTGACATCACTAGCTTTGTCAACATTCAAAGAGAAGATATTCCATGCAACTGACATTGAAAATAGAATGCTTTTGTGCTCAAATTAATAAACTCTGGAAAATTCTGCCCGAGACAAAAATTGTAATGATGATATTCATGATAAACACTTTTTTGTCAATAACTTCCTTAGCAATGGACTTAGAGCAAACTTATCCTATATCTGCTTGGTTACCATTTCCCAAGACTGGTCACAATTAATGAAAAAACATGCCATAGCGATCATCTAATCAAAAGTTCATTTACAAACTTTTCATGAAGTAGGCTCATGCTACATTTTGAGACATGATGACAAGCACTGACTTGCTATGACTTGATATCCCATCTTGCAGTTAAGTGGCAGTAGATTATGATTGGCGGTAGGGGCTTGGGGATGGGTATTGGGGTAGGGGGTTGGCGATTGGGGGTTGAAGGCGTTGTCGAGACAAGCAGAGCATGATCAGTGGTTAGAGACGGACGTCTGAGAATGACCACCGGTCATTTTACCTGTTACGTGAAGGTATAAAAAGAATACTGATTTAACATTCCATTTGCTAAAATGGACAATGACCATTCAGCCTGTAGTCTTAATGAAACGACCTATTTAACTGTTTAAACATCGCCATTGATCCTACTAAAATGGCCTTGCAACAGCAGGTAGACTATATGGACTAAATTTATTGGGTTGTTTAAAGCACCGCCATCTCGGCTATAATTATATCGAAGCAACTTGTGATTATAAGTGAGATAGGGGTTTTTCATTGACGCTATTAAACAGTACCAAACACAATGTCTAGGCACACAGTCGTCAGCCAAACCAAAGAGATTTGTATCATTTCTTCACTTCCAGGCAATTTATTCCACCGTGGCATGGCGGCAGTTCTACACGTCTAATGGTATAATATTTATGATAACTTTGGCCTGACTACTTAAGGGATTCTATGATCTATCTGCACCTTGCAAGGGCCACCTGAGAACCCATTCCTCAGCCTAAAACGGAAGGAACTGACAAGGGCTTGCTTCTAATGATCGTCACCTTTTCACAACCCTCTCGTCTATCAACCAAATCCTGTAGTGTCTTTACTTTATAGACATTAATAGACGTCAGAGGTGTTGCTGGGGAAATGACGTATGGCAGCAATTACCGCTAAGGTACAGACATTGTACTGAGGTGGGCATGTGATAAGGTGTACGTGCGTGTGTGCCACTTTTATTAATTAGTGTTCATTTTTATTAAATGATATCCACACGAATAAATAAGGTGTGGGAACTTAATTATACAATAGTTGTGCCATTACGGAGAGGCTACTTGGTGCTAAGTTGTAAATGGTTATCACCTTGTTATTATTGTTGATGTCTAAAAGAGAGGGGCCCTGAATAATGAAAACGTTCGTACTAAGCAGCTAAGGTGCTTATATATGGAAAAAGATTCCAGCGAGTTCCAGGTTAATTAAAAGCTAGCTAGGGTTCACACTAACATGCATAATCATAATCAGTTTGATCAGTCAGGTAGTTTTGTGGTGTTGATGTATCTACACTAACTGTTAATCATTTATAAGAAATACATACAGGAATATGCTTTGTTATAATTTTTGATAATTATCCAAGAGGTTAGGGCCATGATATCAAAACGTTAGGGGTCTTAATGGATCTTAGATGTTCATACCTTAATTCCAGCTATAAAGTTTAGGAGTACCCTGACATGATACAATCAACGATGGTGTTGGATAAGGGAAACAGGATACATAAATAGACCTCATTCTTTTATCAGCTCTTTTATCAACAATTAGGAGAGACTGTACTGGTTTATGGCAAAGGTGATATAATATATGACCTTGGCCATCCACAAAAAGGTGATATTATCACCCTTGCCTTAAATTACAACAATTATCACCCTTTTGTGGATTCACAATAACAAGTTAACATAAAATAATACAAGATACGGTATAACAATGATCTGGTGCACCTCTACGGAGGCAATGTAATCGATGATGCAGTAATATGCATACTTAAAAGTATGCGCATCGGCGTATAGGCAATTGGTAATTGCAGAATAGATCTATCGATTTTTAAAATCAAAAGTGCTGCCCTCCTTTTTAGTTATATTGGGTGCTTCAGCCAGTGCAGGAAGGTCAATTAGACACACGATTCCTCCTGTATCCTGTGCTGTAGCCATGGCCAAGGTCGCTCATGGTGTTATAATCGCCTCTGGCTTGTTTTGATTGGTTCATTGTGAGAGGGGTCTGGTTGTGTCTGTTCCTATGGGACTAAGACCAACAGTAAGGATTCTTTAAGGCCTGGCTTCACTGCCCGACTCCTTTCGACTCAACTCAACTATAGCAGCCTCTCATACCATCAGCACAAATGGCGTTCGTGTCTTAGCAAAGAAACTCAACCATGCCATGGAGTGCAACTCGATTGTCGCTGCTTGGAGGCTATACTAATGGTATGCACGTAGATGTATACTGCCATAGAGTGTAATTTGACTGTCGATTTCCTGAAGGCTATATGGTATATAAATATGTATTTACAACACACACCTAAGACCCGATAAACCAGTCCTTGGACATCTTCAACATTAATTTTCCATACCTACAACCTGACAACATTTCCATATAGATCTACGACCCAACTACCGTGTCATAGCAAAGTGCTATGACTCCAGTCATTACCCTCAGGGGCGGATCCAGAGTCGGTCATCTAGAGGGGGCAATTTAGGGGGGGGGGGGGTAAACCAACCCCCTATGAAAAATGAAAATAAATAATGTCAGATAACAAATGTAGATTATTCGAAAAAACATTCCACTCAGTCTAGGGGGGGGGGGGGGGGGGGGGCAATTGCCCCTTTTGCCCCCCCCCCCTGGATTCTCCACTGACCCTGGCTCCACAACAACTCAACTTAAATATACTAGACTGTCGTGCAGTTGAGCTTCACATCACTAAGGGCGTTGGTAGGGTGCAGGTGGCAAGGCTGGGGTGTTGTATAGAGTGGTAAGGGGGTGGGTCTAGAGGGTGCTGTATGGGCGGAGTAGAATAGAAGGGGTTAAGAGAAAGGTAATGTTGGTTGGTTGGGGATCAAGAATAGGTGTTCTTTGTTTATGCCATCAAGTAAGGAAAAACCTAGCAGATGCATGGAAATACTAAAGCTACATGCGGAAGGGTGATTATTTAGGCATATTAGTATTGCAATAAAACCATTAATTTACCCTAAAAATATCCTAAATTGGGGACAGAATGCAACACACCCACAGTATTTGTTAGATTATGGCCCACTCCAGGAGTAAGAAACACATCCAAATCACAAAGGAGATGTAATATCAACTCGTTTTTTCTCTCTATCGACAGACTAATTTATGCCAGCGGTTTTATGAAGGAGCCCTGCTTGTTCATTTGAACTAACCAGAATAGGGTAGATAAGAAATACGTTGAGTAGTTGAACAGTCTCGTTGATAGGGAACAAGCATTGCTTTTTTTGCAGACGCTGGAATGGGAGTGGCCACACTGGAATCTTAACTTGGAGAAATAGTTGTGGTTTGACTCGTCCTAAAACTTCTAGTGTTAAAAACACTTCAATGGGAATGGCTTCTAAAACGTTGTCCATCGCAATCAGATCAGGGCCATTGCCATTGCATTGGGTGATTTCTTAGCAACGATCGACTTTTTCTTCTCCACGGCCCTAATCGCTGATTAAGTGAAGCCAGATGCGAAGGGAAAGTGTATTTAAAGACCGGCGTTTTAAAGAATGACGCATATCGGTGATCAGAATTAACTTGAACAGCTATTAATAATACTAAGGGTTTCATCCGAATTCGAGTGATTGCATTTGATGTGACGTTTTACTTACCGTGTCTTAATTCAGCATTTTATTTCGCAAATTAACTGACAAATAATGTTAAAAGCTTCAAATGGAGGCTCATCAGGTCATGTACGGTCAATTCTTTAGTGGTTTAGAATTGAATTGAAGGTTCCACGTCCATGAAGTCTCATGAAAATCAGTATGAATAATATTCATGAAAAATACTTGTTGTCGGTATTAGATCTGTATACACTGGAATAACAGTATGCATGTGCATGTGCCTCTCGTGTAGTGAACATATGTTTCTACAAATGTTGGAGTGCAAAGGCCTGTATGTAATTGTGAGAGGCATAGCAAGGTATGGTGTGTGGTGTGGGCATGTTGTGGCAGAGCCAGCAGACTGAGTCTATAACCGAGTTGTAGGTGGATGCTTGTGTAAGACTGAAAAAACTATAAAAGAAGAGGGATACTTGATTTACTCCATGTGCTCCAGTCACCTACTGGAGGTCTGCTGGAGGTGTGTCGGCCACGTGGTCGGTCTGCACCGAAACACCTGGAGTTGTTTACATCCAACTGCTGCCACCTAACGGAAAGTAACAAAGCTAGTATAGTTTTGGTGCAAAAGGCCTGCCATAACTGAATGTGATGGTGAGTATAGACAACATGATGTTGAACTAATTTTTGTCAAAGGATTTAATGTTTCTCTTGTTTATGTCGTAATTATGTAGTGTATCAATTTCATTGAGTGACGGACCATTAAAGGCATCATTTAAGTTGCCTTATTATTTAGAATTCTAAGGAACATAGGCTAACATCATAATATCTGCAAATTAAAAGTGTTCTTGTAATCACATTATCTAATATGTATTCTTCATTAGATATAATTTCAGAATGTCACAGGAAACGTCCCCCTTTCGCTAAGCGAAAGAAATATAAGGTGAGTCTAATAGGAAGTGATGATATGATAGATAAAAAAAAAAGAAGTAATCAGCAGCAATTGCAAGAACTCAGAATGAATTGTGGATTATTTTGCTTGAGCGCATCTAAAATGTATAATAGTAGGGTAGCTATAATTGATATACTTGAGCTCAAGGACATATTATTTGAATAAATTGTTTAAAATTAATTAAGATTATATCTAGGGTCTAAAAACCAAAAATAAGGTCCCTCACCCGCAACGGTACTATGAACGGTACTACCGCACTTAACAAATTTTGTGTAATTCGTAATATTACTTACATAACGAATGTTTATAATAGCATGTTATAGGAAGACATTGAAGTTTATACCGTAAATTTATATTATGTGTGAACACGCGTTTTTGCTGTTCCTTCGAAAATCTATACACGCGAAAATATCTACGTTCCTGGTATCTAATTACATATGGATTCCAGCGAGGCGCAAAATCTGACGCTCTTATTCATCAGTACACATAATTATTTGTATTGGAAAGAAACCATAATGTACACATCAGAGATTCCCCTGCACGCCCCTGCCCCCTTCAGCCAACGGAATACACTAAAAGTTACTAATGACTTGTAGGTGGCTCCATCTGAACGTGCAGTATTAAAAGAGTCATGATGGCCACACATATAATATTATATTTCCCTCCCGGATTTCCCATCCTTTGCCCTTCATGCATTGTAATAAAGGGTTTCCTTTTGAAACGTGACTAAATTAAGGGCCAAATCATACTTGAAATATTGCACTTTATTATTTCGCAGAAAACTCAACGACAAGTTCCTACAACCAAATAACATTTGAAACCTTTTTGAAGATCAGAGGTATTTTAACAGGACTCAAATACAAAATACAAAAAGTGGGTAAAAACTTGAGAGCTTGCTCTTGTAATTACAGCATTATAGTAGGACAGTGACATGTATTTAGTTCATACTTATGAGTGGCAATCAGAGAGATTGTATATGAACACTAGAGGAGGTAAAACCCCATTATAAACAATGCTTTATCGCATGTTGGTGGTACGTGAATCTGATATCAGTTGCAATATATATTTTTTTGATGAGAAATGGTTCATTTGGATCGCGTGGCTCCAGAGTGATAATAAAACCCTCATTGTCGATTATTCTGTTTTATCATAGTTATCTTAATAATATTAATATTATGATGAAATTCAGATTCTTTTTCTTAACCCTTTGGGCGCTGGAAGCCACAAAAGTGTCTCTATAGTAGATTCCCATAGGAACCCCCCTTACAAAGGAAGAATTTTCCTTTCAGGAATTGAAAGAATTTTCCAGAAATTCTGATTCGAACCAGAGATACAGTCCTTTGAATACCTTAGCATCAGTTCAACAGAAAATAATAGAATTCCAATTAAACAACCTCATGTAACCGGTCCGGGGTCAGTTCAAAGCTTTAGGGCTATCTTTAGTCTGAGCGAACCTCCTGTCTCCAGTTGGTAGGGGTCCTATCTGGCCTCCCTGAACTTGTGAAATTAATCAAAAGGAATTGCTTTCTTGCCATCTTAATAGTGATAAATAAATTCAAAGAAAAATGGGGAGCAATCGGTGTTGCATTGACCATTTATTCAGACCCATAATGATTATTATGTGTTCTTGTAATGCATAGGTATGAGGATAAGTACCAATTTAGGCTCATTCTAGTATACATGTGTTCATGCTAGGCAGTTTTGGATGCTTTTTAGGCACCACAGTCAATCTCCACCACTGACTTCTGTGATCAGAATGTCTCCAGATGTAAGTGGTGTGGTGTTGGAGAATGCTCGCAGGCCAACACTTCTATTAGGGAGAATCAATGTCATCAAAATCGATCTTTTGTGATACCACAAAGAAATGCAGTTCTTGCTTTTACATTGGCATCAGTTAAATATGCAGAAAAACACTTTCAACACAGAAAAACCCCTGAAATCCCCTCATAAAACACCCTTTTCACTTTTCTAACAAGATAGTGTTTAAAAACACATCTTCTTACTATCATTAATTTGATAATACATATCATCCCACTACTAATCCACTAAACTATCACCAACCTCTACCATTCCATTTCTCCCCCAGATGGCACACCAGTCTGCTGCACCTCCTACATTATCCACCAGGTGGCAGGCCTGTGCCTCCTGGTGGGAGACCTGTCACTCCTTCTGTGCTGGTGGTGGCAGCGGTGGTTGGATAGACCTCGGTGAGACACGACCCAGCCTGGATAAGGGCCACTGGAGGACACCATACACATCACTGCTGCCCCACGTGTGGATCATTTAAGTGCAACTAGACCACCACAAATAAGGTAGGAACCCATTTTACTATGTCTACCTTCTGATTTTATCTCATTTCTTTTTTCAGAATTGGATAAGGTTGCTGTTTGATTTTGAAACATGATGAATATATATGTATTAGTTTTGATGCATAGTGCTTAGGCTCTATAAGACTCAATGCTTTATAAGCATCAATGCGTTGATGTTTGCACCTATTATGACTGCAGTTGATTTGATGTTGGTATTCAATTAATATGATTATTAAGATAACATAACATAAGATAGGAAGAATGTAGGGAATACGGCTGAAACATTATTACAGCCCTCATACCATTATCCCAAAAATAACTATATCCGATTCAAGCAGAGTTATTCACGCTTAAACTTCCTGAAAGGTTTCTCTTGCGAATATATAGCCATCATGTTTATGGGATAATTTATGTATGAAAATAGGTATGATAAATTATGTAGACTAGAATGATTGCAAATAGGTTCATGGTAGTCAGTCAAATCATATTACCACGTTAAATTACCCGAGGTAGTAGGCCCTATCTGACCTTTCATTCCAACATCTCCCTGCTTTATGATAATGGCTCTGATAAAAGTGGTGTTTCTTATACATAATTATTATGTATGTATATGGTACAACCGTTTATGACTTTGACTTTTTATACTTAAACATTCTATTTTCTATCCTCATGACATGGATTAATTTCTTTACAAAGACAGAGCTGGTTGATCATAGGCATTCCTTAATTCATGCCATTATTTTTTGACATTTTTCTTACACATCTTGGTCTTTTTAAGTCTACAAGTGTCAAATCACCTGCTAATAGGGAGAAGTGTATCAACAGCTATAACAAGGTATCATTTATAAAGGGGCAGATATTCAACAGCTCGATAGCGGCATAATTATGTTATGCACTCCAGAACAAAATTTGCAAATGTCTTCTTCATAGGCTGTAAAAGAAACCATTTTGAAATAAATCATTGAAACCAAATATTAGTGTATAGGCTTAGGACTAATATACGTTCGGGCTTCTTCTGAAAAAAAGAGTTCATCATCAGTTTGAATTCATTGTCCACGGATGCCTTGACCTGAATACCAACAGACCGTGTTCAACTTTATTCTCAAGGTGTGGGCAGGTCAACTAGCATTACAGATATGTTCCTGACTTCGAGTATAGGCCTATACAGAAATACAGAAACTTCAAGTAAAGTGCACATGGCCTAGTTTGCCCTGTCATTGTATTTTGAGAAGACTTTAGATGGGAAATTAAGAAAAAGAAATTGATAGCTTTTGCATCTCAACATGTTATTAATTATGATAATGTCATAGGGAGAGTGGAAGCACACAGTTTTCAATGAATAGCAGGGGCGGATCGAGGAATTTTGGAAAGGGGGTGCACTTATAAAAAAGGGTCCCGGCCACCCCTCCAGGGTCTTGAGTTTTACATTGCCCCATGCGCCCCCCTCTAAATCCGTCCCTGGATAGTAACTTCATGAACGATTTATGAAAGGGACTTATTGTGTGCATCTATGGGGGTATGTATGGGGGAGTCCAAATGCATACATCTATATACATATAAATAGATATAATTATGTAGCCTACGTGAGGGGATGGGGTCTAGACCATCAAAAACATACGCATTTAGTACGCATAACATTTCTGTGAGATCTTCTTTAACTATGTGCTTTTCTTAAGATAAATTTGTTATTAGGCCTGTTGATTCTTTTATCTTTAGGCCTATGTTGATGAGGGAGTGGTTAATTAGGAGGCTGTATACTGGTATACTAAAGCAAATGGGGTGGTGCTGGTGGTAGTGGTGGTGGTGGGGTACCTCTGAAAAGTACAATATACAACATGGGGTCGGTAGTGAGGGGGGATCAGCCTAAAGTTACCAAAATACAATGCTTTTTGTTTGAACACATTGTAGCTATTACAGCCGGAATGTCACTGAAACCTATGGACAAAGTAGGGGAATAAGGAAAGGAACAGTAGTCTGCAGTTGACTTGCAAGCCCTTTCCGACTACCCCCCCCCCCCCACCCAACTTCCCACTCCAACATACGGGGCTTTGAAGTCCCCGGATCCGGAAACCACGTGACTGAAGTCAGGTGAGGTTCCAGAGGGCGCTGCGAGACGCGGGCAGTTTACTTCCGGCAACCAGAGCGCCACCTGTCGGAACCGCCGCCAACTGCTGGGGCGTGCATTATTTATAGTGGTAAAAGGTAGAGGCACTCTCCCAGCACAATTTACGGTGGTAAAAGCTATAGAGGCACTCTCCAGGCATAGACATAGACGTTAACACTGTGTGTGAGGTATGTTTCCGATACTGTTAGACCTTTGATGTCGCCTGTCTAGTCTTAAAGCACTCATCCGGTTGTGGGGGACTTCAACCGTGGTAATGGACGTCATTTTCAATATGACTGGGTATGGAAGGGGTATGGATGACGACTTTAAGAAATGGTTCCTTTTCATGCAGCACGAGGTCAGCATTGCTTTGAGATAAACATGTCACATGTCGAGGATAAGAACAGAAACTGCTTGTTAAGAAATTGCCACGTTTAAGTTTCAATTTGGTACATGTGCAATTGAAACCGGTCATGATGATCAATTGTAACCAGTATGCATAATGAAATAAACAATGAATTGAGGGAGGTGGAAATGGAGTCAAATCTCGAGTAGTCGCATATTGAGATGTATACTATGTACAAAACGAAAGTCACATCCTTGGAAAATAGGAAATGCGGTGTTGCTTAATTGAGGGCACTAATGCATATACAACGTTAAAAATACCCACTTGGCCACCTACCTATGTAATCTAATGGTGTGGGAACGATAACTGTAGATTGTTATTTTATGTATTTCAATGCAGACCTTTTACAGAGTGAACTTATTCAGTGTCCCGATGTGAGTAAGGCTTGGGTTCCTGTAAGGTCCTCCATGCTTCGGTGCTTCCCAAGGCTATAAATAGCAACAAGAAACACATGATATCGAAAACCTTACAAGTGTATAGAAATCTATATTTCTGCTTCTTAAAGGTCTCTATACCTACTGGGGCGATTTGACCCTCACCGATCGTGTGTTCCCATGATAGCCATCAGCATGTTACATCGAAAAGTGTACATGCATGTCTGATCCGAATTGTCGAACAAATCACTGGACATATTCTACTGATCAGACATGTTTACACTCCTTCAAGCACAATCTGCCTGGTAGGGCAAGTTAGACCTTGCCGATGGTTTTGATTGCATACTCATCCTCTGATTAAATTCGATGTGAATCGTTGAAAAAAACGAAGGATTTGCCGGGTCGAATTTGCCGACGCTAGCTGGCTAGTGCCCATCGGTCGGCCGCTTAGGTAAAATTTAATATTGCCTGTGGTTACGTGGCATATATTCTCGTTAAAGTCATTCAACAGTGGAAACTAGCCCTTCATGCTCATTTCACCAAAAAATACAGATGCAAAAAAAAAAAGTGTTAGTCCTTTCTATTATGTAATTTTCATCGCAACTTACTCTATAGAATAAGCTGGGAATAAGCCACTCTCAATCCCACTCAACCCACCGGGGCAGTTCTATCCTTTCCCTTGCCCTTCACTCTGCATTTGTGATAAACTGGCCGAGAATAGCCTGTGGATTCATCATCATAAACGTCTCTGACGGTTGTCTCGACACGAAGGGAGAATCATTAACCCCTAACGGGTAACCTTCCGGGTGTGGGGAAGCCGTGGGCGTCCACGCAAAACTAACATCTTCAATATTCAGAAACGACTGGCCCGCAATGGCTATGGTTGATTTATTTGGCCAATAGGGTTGCTTCTGGACAGAACCCGTATTCATGATTTACTAGACTTTGAGGCACTTGGTGTTTTAAAGGTAAGATACGTTGCTTTGGTTCATAATTGTATGTATCTCTTGTTTTATATCCAGGAACTTCACTTTTCAAGAGGAATTGGTCTTCTTGTTTGATAAGAGGTGCATTTAAAGTAGAATTATCATATGCATAATTTGATGTGCATTCCATCGTATAAAGAGTATAAATAGATTGCCTATCTCATATAATAAAAGGCCTAATGCAATGATATGGCAGCTTTATGTTTACATTACCACGGAATCATCTTCATTATGCAGTCAACGTGAATGTTATTGTTTTCATCTGATATATGCACGACACTAACTCATTTTATTGCAATCTGTGACATTACCCATACGGTGAAATGAGTAAATGCACCGTGTCTTCTAATGGTCTACTTCCTTTGAAGAAGTGATAAGTTAACTGATCTAAAGACGAACAATTTGTAAAATGATGAGATAATGGCTTCCCAAAGTTGAACTACTTCATGGACTGTCTCTCTATTGGCCACTTCCTACTACAGAACAAATAGCATGTCTTCAACCCTTCAACCACCCATATCTTCTGTGGCCCCTCACGCCCATTCCCCACAGCCGTATCCTTATTGATATTATCATACATTCCCCGGCCACCTCCATACGCGCCCCGGAGTTCCACCTCCAGGGCGCAACTCAGAAATTGCTGACGATGTCATCTTCTAAATATGAAGGGACAGCAGCCGTCCCCTCAGGACATCAGACCCCTGCAGACCGACATTATTGCCCTGTCCCAACTAGATCTTCCACCAGCCGCCAACCAACTCCCCCGCAGATAGAAATAGCTCTTTTTTATTGCCTGCGGTATGGCTATTGTTTTCCAAGGTCCCGCCGGACATTCTTCCTAAAAACGCACGTCCATGCCGCCCTTGGCTGAGCAATTACGACATAAGGAAACGCCCCCATTGCAATGTTGATATAGAGTAAACCCCCCGAGTATGCCCCATTTCTGGCCACTGTGTCGTTTCATTGCCTACCCCCTTGGGGGACAGCATTGCTGTATGGCTTGGTAAACGTTTTTTGTCACTCATCTTAACGTTTTTCTATTGCCATCTCATTCATGTCTTGCTGCGTGAAGGTTGTCCTTGGAGCCCTACTGGAAAAAACCTGTATCTTTGTAGAACTTTTGAAAAGATATTGTGGGTTTGGTATAGTAAAACTGACGTATAGTATTGTAGACATGTGAAAGGTCCCATTATCATTGATTGCATCTGATCTTATTCTCAGAGTGCAGGAATATATCGCCACGTTGCCCCCTCCCTGCTAAAATGTAATATTAGCTTTACCCTCAAGCCTACTTCAGTAATGAAGGGTACAAGACCACAGAAACAATATTGAATACACATAGGTATACGTGATCTCTTTATAAATGGCAGCTTTGTAAGTTCAAATGACGGTGCACATGAATAGATAAAAGATACAATATCATTTCTGTAAAAATCCCCAATCCCCACATGTACTGCATAGCCCTACTCATAAGATTAAAATTAGGGCAACTATTATAAATGAAAAAAACACACGATGAATCATCATACCGATGTCACTGTATCCTTGATTTAAAAAAAACCAAATCAATTCAGGAAAAACCGTCGCTGTGGTTAATAAAAGCTCCTGTGACATTTTTCTTGTCCCCCAAACACTTTCAATGTCATTGCTGTTAAGCATAGAATTAGTGGCTGTCGGCATGCTCACCGGAACTCAGGACGTGTCGCTGTCCTAGTAACGCGTTTCCGGTCCCAAAAATGAACACTCACGGGTCCTCAAAACATCAGTGGCTGCGCAGTATCGATCGGTTAGGGACAATGCATCCGTGTCGCCAGAGATGAGTGTTGACCCAATGTTTTACAGTCATTCCAGAGGGGAATGTAGTCAGAATCGTTTGCTGGGCTTAATAATCAGTCCCAGACCATGGCTGGCGTGATCAAATATAAGGGTATGAAGACGCATGAGTTGTTTTGGTGAAACAAATATTAATTATTGAAGACCAAAACTACATTACAGCTTTGTTTCTGCTCTCTTTACGTCTATACGGCATGGGGCCTGTCAGAGGCGCTTTTACTGGTTCCACAACACTGCCACCTAACGGAAGCCATAGAAGCTACACAAATGTCGTCTGCTACAGATTTTGGCGGGCTTAATATGTCATTGCGGAAGGATTCCACTGACAGCGGTCTTGTATTGATAAGAGGTTGTACATAAGGCTTCTGTGCGCCAGTTTTGTGGGATAGTCCACACAAATCCTATGCATTAATTACTTGAAGGCCAAGAGGAAATAATGGACTCAGACCCAGTCACAAAGAAGGATAAATGGTAGGGGGACAGATTAAATCTAAGGGGTTTCAAACAAGTGGCGCGGGGGGGGGGGGGGGGGGTCCAAGAAAGTCTGAGGTAGTTCACAGTGTAATTTGTCGGAGTTTCTAAAAAGAACAGCACCCCCTACCAGTACAGTACTGGTACATATCATAAGTAGAGAATATGGGACCTTCCATTAAATATGTACACATCAAGGGGGAGGGGAGATGTCTGAGATTTTTGACAATGTGCGTACGTACTAGATGGAAGGCCCCATATTCTAACCACCAATACTATGGTTTTTTTTTCACTAAAGCCAGAGGGCATATTGGCGAAAGCAACAAGGTCAAAGAACAATTGATCAGGACGGTTAGAACTCAGATTGGCGTTCAATCATAATCAATATTGTCGCCAAATGAGCCCCCTCTGATAGACTGAGTTCATTAAGTACACCCATCCACAGATCCATATCTCCGTGCAATACTCAATAAAAAGGCCACGTTTGGACCCACCAGATTGGTCAGTCTTTTCGACAAACGCTACCAGTGGAAGACGGACTGAATAGTCAGTATAAAGGATATGAGCAGTTATTAAGGGTAATTGCCCGTTCTATATAGATAATCTATAATCATCAAAACCGGTCCGACATTAATATTGTAGGATTAGTACTAGACGGACGCAATGCCCTCATGTTGAATCTTAATTTGTTTTTCCGCAGGGTAGGATTTTATGTTGTTTGTACTGAGTGTTTAACTATATTGATATGCCCTTTTGTTACTCTGAGTTTTCATTAGAGGTCGCAATGACAGCCCTAAATTGTTGGGTCTCATGGTGGGATTACGCCCTGAAAAAGGAGTGCAAAAGTATTAGGTGAATGTTTGTTTTGGCCTTGCACTAGCTATAGGCTACATGCGAGAAGAGACAATTTTGTTAGTATGAATCCGGATGAATAAGTTTCTTGACTAATCTTCATGGCTACAGACAATGTAATATAATATTATGGAAAATTTCCTGAGCTATTAACATTGTAGATCTAGAGAGACAATACAACAGTTCGCCCTCACCAGTTCCATCCCTTTAGGCCCGGAAAAAAGCATAACAGTTTCTTTAGCTTTTTCACCATGCCATTAACCTTGGCTATTCATAAATGGATATGACATTATTTTTCAATGCAATTTACTCTCTCAACCAAGAAACCAATGTCTGTTGAACAATGTTGAGATGACATGCAGCTGCTGGTTGTGGAAGATGAAGAGGACACAATAATAAGTCTGGTTCGGAAGTAAGTTAATGATTGAAGTGCATTAAATAAGCAGGTAAGAAGAATAACCTAATGGAAGAGCATTATCATGTGCAGAATGATACATATCCACTAATGTAAAGTACTAATACACCGAGCAGGTCGAATAATATACAGGTACATTGATGTCTGAAACATCGATGTATGAATCAATATAATAACGACGTCAACAAGTCCGCCTTGTATCTACTTATATTATCAACTTTGTAGAATGAACTGCCTGCTTTTTATATGGCCATCTTTATCTGATATAAATGAACTTACCTCCTTTATAACTATATAGATAGTTTGAGCAGTTTATAAAGTAGCTCTAAGCTTTGGATTTAGCTGGTAAATTACAGCTGAAGCTGACTTAAGCCTGCTGTCTTTGGTGTTAATTACACCCAGCTGCCAGCTCTCTAATGGGCCTTCTGTAATAAAATCACATAAAAGGGTGAGAGAAATGCCTTCGTTTTGAAGTAAGATAATGGAAGAACGGTTTAAAGAAAGGCTTAGGTTTTAGTAGAGGCACAACTAAAACCATCCTTCATTTGCACTGCCACACTTTCTTCTTTTGTCTCTAATGCAAAAAGGTTTTTGTGTAAGCAGGGCTGAGCTGTTAGTCTTGTGCTTTTTTTATTCCTCTAAAGCAGCGGTGCTTGGGACTGAGAAATAACTCCAGTGTTAATCTTTAGATAATAAATATCTGTTAATCCGACTATCGTAGTGACTGATGATGGGTAGAAGTTCGTGCTGCGGACCAGCTCCAACCAATTAAAAGGCATTGTTTTTGAGCAGGCACATGACATTGGGGATGTTTATAGAGCTTAAAATAGCACCAGGGGACATGTCTACCCGCTGCTGGGCTTCGACCTAACTGCAACTTTAACGATTAAGATTAACTTTAAGGATGTCCGCCACAGAAAATGCCTCATTTACGTAGTTCGGTTATGTTATACGTCAATGACTCCTGGTAGGATAGACCCTTGGTAATTGGCAATTATAACCTCATATGAAGTGAAAGGAATCAAATAAATTTCTCCGGGCCGAACATGCATGCAGTTAACGTGTTTTAAGCAGTTAACTTGCACTTGACATTAGATAGTGCCTGGGAGTTGTTGTTGGTGATATACGAACGATAAAACAAGTGAAATTTACCTCTAGATCCATTTGTTTCATGTCGTTAACTCACATAACCAGTATAATATCAGTGATACTAATGGCCCCAAAACGTATCCTGTTTTCATGGAAAAATAATCTTCGATAGTTATAAGAAATAATTTTACATTTGTTTAGATCACATACAAAATGCAGGTAGTACAGTAAATATTTGATCTCGAAGCTTATGTAAAACGCCATCAGCTATTTTGATAAACAACATGCAGCAAGTGCTACAACATCCTGCACATAAAAAAGCTTATAGAACGTCCTAGTAAATAACTTATATGTTCCTGGCACAGCCCCCGCCTGCTCCAAATTGGTGTCATTACCTCCAGTGCCAAGGTTATGTAAAAGTGTCATGATTTTGGAATAACGATTTAACCGCTACTTTTGTACGACGTATTCCATAACTCTAATATTGAACGTGTCTGTATTGATGCTATCCCACTAAGAGTCATAGAAAAACGTATAATTCAGTGACTTTGTTACTTGATTTATAAAACACTGAGTGGCAACCAAGAACTCGCGAATATTTGCAAAAGCTGTGTTCAACTAGTGTATTCACACTTTTTATTTTAGGGAATGCTAGATGCTTATCATTTGAAAAGTAAAACGATACCCCGAGATATTGCTATACCCAACGTAAGAGCTCTGATTAAGACAATGAAAGATACCGGATGTTGAATGGTTTTAACCAGAAGTAGAAAGAAACTCACCAATATGGCGGATCCTGCCTGGGCTGCATACATTATGGCCTTAATCTAAATTTCACATTTCTGTATCTAGCTAAACTGCGACTAATATTATGATTAATCTCTCAGTTGAATGTAATGCTATTACCAAGTCCCTTTGGGCTAGAAGTTGCCAAAGTAGCGAGTCACGGTTGGCCGATCTTAGATGAATTCAATGGACCATGAAGGCCAAATACAGATACAGAAAATCGATTCCATTTCCCTTTAAACAAATCCTAATGCTATCCATCAACATCCCACGAGTCTGAATCTAACATGTTTTAAGCGTCTCGACGGTTAAAACGTGCTGGCATTTTATCTATTTATTTTCTCAAATATTTTGTATTTAAACCATGTAAAGTGTGTGTATTGATTAATGTGGGTGGGTAGTGGCAGTGTGTGCGGTTTGTTTTGTCGACTCTGGTTTATTTATAGGCTCTGCAGCTGGCTGTACATGTTTTACAAGGTTACCCTCCCTGTAATGGGCAGATATGGATATGTACCGCCTGGTACTGGAATTCTGGGCGCTGCAATCATGCAATATTCAGCCTAAACCAGAATTTAAGCAGGCCTAAAATGACCTTTGGAGTTCATGCTAGGCGTGTTTTGAAATGCAGCCCATTTTAAACTAACCTTCCATTAGGGGGTCAAACCTTTGTTGAACTTCACTTTCGAGGGGTAATTGGAAAGATTATGGACTCAAACATGATGAAACGCAACCCGCGCTTACGTGCCTCGCTTCCTGGGTGTTGTAAGTGAAATAAAATGGCGGAAAATACTAACGTGATGGGAAATGTCCATAAACATTTCACCAATATAGTGCCGAAAATAGAACATATTTGAGAGATATGCGAGGTACACACGCTTTATGGAATACCCATGTGTGGTGGTTCCGAGGAAAAAAAGACTAAAGACTCTAACTTACCTAAGTTAGATCATGTGTTCATATTCCATCGTTTCGTATTTCTAAATCCTACCCCATTGGTTTCCTCCAACCTCACGAGGCCAAAAGTGTCTCTGATGTCACCCATCGATCATTTCTTATACTCAGCCTCTCTCAATATTAGTTTTGTTCTTCCTATGTATAGCCGATGAGTGTCCAATAAAGATATAGAATCAGATAGAAATAGAAAATGAAATGATGTATTCATTTTATGATGGTTTGTAGGTGGTACGGGCTGGTAGTGTAGGGTGGTGGTGCAGGGTGGTGGTGCAGGGTGGTGGTGCAGGGTGGTGGTGCAGGGTGGTGGTGCAGGATGGTGGGAGAAGGTGGTGGTAGAAGGTAGCGGGGTAGGGCAATGGTGCAGGGCAAAGGTGCAGGGTGGTGAGGTTGAGATCTGGTACTTGGTGATGGAAGTTTTAGTGCAGGGTGGTGGTGTGGGTGGTGGTGCGGGTTGGTGGTGCGGGTTGGTAGTATGAGATGGTGGTGCAGGTAGATGGTGCAGGATGGTGGTGCAGGATGGTGAGGGAAGGTGGTGGTGGAGGGTGGTGGGTTAGGGCAATGGTGCAGGGCAAAGGTGCAGGGCGGTCATGCGGAGATCTGATACCTGGTTATGGGGCAGAGTTTTAGTGCAAGAGGGTGGTTGGTGCGGGGTGGTGGTGCGGGTTGGAGGTGCAGGGTGGTGGTGTGGGGTGGTGGTGTGGGGTGGTGGTGCGGGGTGGTAGTGCGTGGTGGTGGTGCGGGGTGGCGGTGCAGGACAATAGTGCGGAGTAGTGGTGCAGGACGGTGGTGTGAGGTGGTCCAGTGCCTGACCCCTGGTCCCCTTTATACGTTATTGACTGAACCCCACACCCAACCGACCACCCACCTCCCTCAATGTATCGACGGCCCGTGTCAAAATACGTTAGGGCCTTAATATATCAATGTACAATTGCATACGTACACTTCATGCAGGGTTTTCTTGTGGCAGTGGGGAGGTGGTCCTGACGATTTAGTCGGAAGTCTATGATGTTGTGTCTGAGACGATGAGATTACAAGTTGATCAGTTCATGTTTCATGTCACTTTGGTTCAGGTAATTGAGGAAGTGTAGTTGTTTTCTTTAGACAGTTGTTGAGGATCCATATTGAAATATTCCGTGAGTTTGAGAAAAAGGTAGGTGGATCTCTGAATGTCATATGATGTAAATCTAAAATAATGTTCATAATAGAACTCAATGATAATTACCCGTACATTTCTAAGCGACAACCCCCATAACTTATCAACGTAACATTGAGCATCATGTTTCAAGATAAGATAATAGGGGCACTGGAAGACGTTATTTTGAATGATAGAATCAAAGAGACGGAAAACTTGCTTAGATCATATCATAAAGGGAAATTGAATAACGTAAGTAGTTTAAGACGAGTGGAACGATGACCAGGCAGCATTAGTGCCACCCAACCCAAACGACTCCAAAAAGCAAGTAGTACAAGGAAAGTGAACTTTGAAGCAGGAACTCAAATAGCCTTTTATCCTTTATTCCGTCTTAGTTCTTTTCTATTTCATGAAGTCTATTGATTAAGACGTCCTCAGTAATTAAAGAATTGATTAACCACAGGAGGAGCTTGGTGCAATGGAAAGGTACAGCAGTGTGATAGGGGGAGATGGAGATGTGATTAAAAGGTCCCACTTCTGAGAACCGAAACTGCTACTGAGAACCGAAATTGCTACTGAGAACTGAAATTGTCCATTTCCCATTCTTTTATCTCTACTTGTTTACAAAAGAAAGAAGTTAGTAAACTTACATTGGACAATGTGAGTGACCAACTAGATGTAAGTAAAAGTAGACTTCCCACTAATGAAACCAGATTTCCCAATGGTACTGAACACAGAATTGAGAACTCACACACCCGTCACCGCTGATAAACCAACACCTCAGAACTTCCCCAACCTCATGCTACCATGACATATGCATGGCACGAGTATATAGGCGAAACAAAATTACCCCTGTGTTCTTTATAAAGAATCAATATAGAGCAGGCTTGTTCTCTGTTTGGGAAAATAGCCCTTCCAGAAACAACCACAAGCAGTATATTGTTCAGCTTATAACCTGTCTGCGGCAAACTCCCAGCTGTACTGAGAATAGGCCCGACCTGGAGGAGTTTTTATAAACGTGGGCGTGTCCACTGGGTCTGATGTTGACCAGTTGCAGACACGCAATTTGCAGTACATGTAGCAAAGCTGTTGTAAATGTCTATTAGCCTGCTTAATCTTAATCTCAATCTTAGCAAAATGGATTTGAGAATGTATTCCGCTTACCTTTTTTCTTATTACTATTGGCGGTTATTGTCAATTTAGTCCCAATCTGAAAGGTTTAAACCTTGCAGAGTAAAGCCAGGTTAAGATTAGGGGCCTTCCATTGTACGCAGCATGTACGCAGCAAGGGAGGGTGGGGGGTTTGAGATTTTTTGAAAATTTGCGTATGTTCCTGTACAATTTCAATGCGTACTTTAGCCTAAGGGGGGGTGGGGGGTTTAACATTTTGGAAAATTTGCGTACGTACTAAATGGAAGGCCCCTTACTGGAAGGCCCCTTACTAGAAGCTTTACAGAGGACCTGGTGTCGTTTAAGGTCATAATTAAATTCAAAGGAATGCAACCATATGGCATATTCCATTGGCGTAATCTGACGACTAAAAACCAGCATCCCTTTACCACACAGTGACATTAAGAAAACTTTGCTCTTTTAGATGTTTTAATACTTCCATGAATGTTCATACAGAATCTTAAAAGCTTAATGCTGAGGTCGCCTACGAGAAAGTAAAACCATTGCATATGTCTATGATACCTAAGTATTGAAGTCGCCTCTCCCCTTTAAATACATCAGTCTCATCTCCTACTTCTACCTGTGACCTGTCTGCACGCCACCATCCCATCATATGCAAATAAGCGTGCCCTGCAGCGCCCCCTGGTACCTTCTGGGTGTCGTGTGGCTTTGACATGCGCATAGTACAAAGCGGACACCTCGTTTCCGGGACGGCAGACAGGAACCTTTATCAGATGTCAGTAAGAGATAAAAAAACAAATTGTGTATTGGAACAATAATTATTTTCCCCGATCTAATTTCAGATCGAATACACCGACCAAAATGTCAAAAATACTGTCAATTAAATTGCAAATGAATAAAATAGTTTATAACCGAATCTTCGAAATGTCATTATACAGTGGCGGCTTGACTCTAAAGGGATGCTGTTTTATTCCAACTCAAGGTCGGACCACTAAAAAAGGCAGTTTTTAATTGAATAGGTTTTGATGTGACAGGTGGCCTTCAAGGGTTTCCTTTAAAAACATCTCGCCATTTCCTGTTCCACTGTCTGAACTGACAGTCTACTGTTGTTCCTGAGACGGTGTGTCAATATCCAAGCAACTCTATTGGATACAACTCTCTTATTTTGTGCATGTATTTTATGGGGTAGTATTTTCTGCCTGTTATCATGTTGGGGCTACCACAGAAAAACGGGACGTCCTGAAAAAACAGGCAATTATGAAAAAGTGTATTATCTAGCTATTTTAAATGAATTTATACATGAATAACATACAAGATATGCATGATATAATACTTCTGCATATCCAAACCACAAAAATTATTGAATTCTGCATTTAACATGAATTACATGATATTTTCCATTTTGACAATTTCATAAATAAAATTTCACAATTAATATTTGTACATGAATAAAAATGCTCAGAAAATCAGGAGTTTGCTAAATTCAAAAATCATTTGTCATGAAAGTACACATCTTTTGCATCGGAATGATCGTTGCATTTTCAAATTCTATCGTTGCATTCTTTTACTATGAATCTTTATTTTTTAAAAGTTACAAAAATCATACCAAGAAAACAGACTGTCCTGAAAAAACAGGACAGTTTTGTGATCCGTTTTTACAGGACGTCCCGTTTTTTCAGGCAGACTTTTAAAACCCATTAAAACCATTATTTTAAAGATGAAATTCAATTTTAATTTAACCAAATAATCATTTGTCATAAAGGGTCATATTTTGAAATTGAAAAAAATAATAATGGCATGTTTTTAAAGGATTTAAAGGGTTGCATCCTGAAAAAACTGGACGCCCCGTTTTTCCCGTCGTAGCCCCAACCTGGTTATTGTGGTTTTAATTAGGGTTGAATTATTATGGAACATAGAAACAAAATTATTGAAATGAAAAATATTATCAAGATCATAGAGAATGACCTTAGGCTATTCATTGATATAATTGATAACGGAACTGGTAATTGAAAACCTATCCGTACAGTTATGAACTCTTATTTCCAAGAGGCCAAAAATACAATTAAGAAACTTTCATAAGGTACATTTCAAACAGAAGAAAAGGGTGAAAATATGAGTTTTATCTGCATAATCCTGTATAGGTGTGGGGGATGCTCTCTGCCAATGTGGAGAGGGCAGCAATTAAGGTTAAATTCAAAACTATGGTGAATGTGGGTATGACCACTGGACTTTGAGATAAGATTGTGTTTGCTCATCAATAATCTACACACCACCTCATCATATCGTCATCGTTCAAACATCAAAATTAATATTACCTACCTTTATGTATTATGCCTGATTTCTGGAAGATCATGATTGTGTAAGCTTGAATATAATATATAAACACTTGAAAAGAAATGCCCAGGTTTATCTTTACCTAGACAAAATATCAGGGTAATTAAACGATTTTGGAAGCTTTGGAATTTTTTGACATATGAATAAAGGGAAGAATACCCAACCAACATATAACCTGTTCTAAAACCCTCACTCCTTTATATAATACTTACCCCTGTTAGCCTAGGTCATCCTTATATACTCGTGATATATTAGATCCCATCTGGCCAGTAAGATTGACCGACTGGTACACAACAGACTTAATTACACTGTCGCCTATCGCCTGACACGCTAATTGAGTTACTCACTGGAGCTTACGGAGCAGCTCAGGCATACCAGTGTCACTCAGGCCATCGGGGGCGTGTCCTAAAAGAACAGGCTGTTTCAAAGCGCCATTCATCATCGTCAAAACTAGGCACGGGCCGTTATAATATTATAAAGCAACACTTACAGCTTTAGGTTGTAATATGGAGGTATCTTGGTAGAAATTAATACCAATTAAGTTTAGGCAGTTAAAGAAACAGTTTAATTTGTTTTGGTCCAAGTTATTTCATTGTTAAACAATGAAAATAACTTGGATTTGATGAAGGACACGGGTGCTCATGTAAAGTCTATTCAATAGTGGGAGATTTCTACTGCTTGGATAAAAGTCATTAAACATGCATGCTCTTACACTTATGTAATAGCACATTGTAGGGGTCAAAATCACCTGACAGAACTCTGATGCTAAAACAAATACATGCATAGGCCTCGAACGTTATTCTGAAGCCTCACCTTTCCTCTCCCATAGACCTCATTCCACTAGGTTATTTAGGAAACCCACGTTGATGGGGATTATAAATCCTGTGCCTGAATCAATGGGAGAAAATGAGCTGGCCTCGGGGCGATGAGCTGCTCGTTTTGAGAGGTTAGCAGTGGGTGAGCAGTTGGTGTGTAGTAGGTGAGCACCTGTTAAGCAGTAGGTCAGCAGTAGGTCAGCAGTAGATGAGCAGTAGGTCAGCAGTAGGTCAGCAGTAGATGAGCAGTTGTTCAGCAGTAGGTCAGCAGTAGATGAGCAGTAGGTCAGGTACGTCAGCAGTAAGGGAGTAGTAGACCTGTAAGCAGCAGGTGTGGAGTAAGTGAGCTGTAGGCCTATGTGAGGAGTAAGTGAGAACTAGGTGAGTATCTGGGCAGGATGGAAACATCTATGATTAAAGGGGATAGGAATCCCATCACCAGGACTAGAGATAAAAGCTTCCAGATTAAAAAACACAGACAAACATACATCTTCTATAATATACTAGCTTATAAGGTTACAATATCATATTAACAAATTTCCAAAGTGCTGGGATCAAGACGGGTTTCTCTTGTTGAGAAGCAATAAACTAAAACGTCTGTAGATTTAAATTTCATATTGTTTATTTCTTTGTTATAATTATATCCGTCTATGTTATAGTGTTCTTGAGATTGCTTCACAAACTATTTTGGCCATAAACATTGTTGGTGCTTAGGGCCCTATTTGTCTCAAATCGTGTGGTTCTGGATGCTCAAAATTTCGGTATTGTTTTATTTCTCATCGTGCAATCATATCCATAACCAAAACGAATAAGGGATAGCACAAATAAATGCGCAATAACCCGCATAGCAACTTACCAACAAAGTATTCTACAGCCTTCCAGCATTAGCCTGTACGATAGCCCCCCTCACCCCGCTCAGCATAACGTTGGTCCTGTGATTTGTCTAGGGGACGGCCAGATGTTGACGGTCGTCCCCAATATGTATACGTCCATCACAATCTGTTATTGTTAGGGCGAGGGAAATGGGGCTGGTATGAATCGAGTTGGGACCAGACCCGTCTTGATCTGTTGATGGAACGCTGGATAAATGGAAGATGTCTTTTGATCAGTAGCGGACAGCCAGATGGTCAGCGTCGCCAGAAAAGTGGGAAAGCAACGTCTTATGACCTTTTAGTAGTTCTGCGAAGCCTGAAAAATTCAGTATGAGCTTGCAGTCATAACTAAGTTTAGATAAGCTTAAGTTAATTCACATGTGAATCAGACTGACTGTCGTTTGATTTGGGGATCACGGCTTTACACCTGTAAAGACAATGGCGCTTATTATCAACGATATTTTGAAAGAAAAATAATTTCCGATTCCTATACAGTATACAAGTTTTTCTATCAAATTTCATGAGATTTTATTATATCGAATACAACGTTTTTACCTACGTTACAGTAACAATTAAATAATTATAATAAATTGACTTCACATGTACAGAGAACTATACTTTTGATAATCCCATGTGTCCTCTAAGGCCCTACAGATAACCTATTGAACATTCTTTTTCCAAAACAAGATTCATGAAAACACAATAGAATTGGGCCAGGAGTTCAGTTTTATGAACGATCCATCAAGTAAAACTGACGCCAATACGTCATCTATGACGTCATATCTTTCTGGACGCTCTAGCGCTTCCGGTTCCGGATCACGTGACCTCTTAAGGGGTGGGTGGGAGGGGGTGGCATATCACGTGGGTCTGCCTTTAAATCTGGCGTCTAGACAGGCCTTGTCAGAAAAGGCCAGCGGGCCTAGACTTCATCCAACCGGAATATTTCCCAGCCGCCGACTTGCACGTAGGCCATTTGTATAGGCCAAGAGCAACTATACGATCGAATAACGACTATTGAGTAGCGGCAATCATAGCTAGGCTTATAGTTGTAGCAGATGAAGGCGCCGCAATGGCAACAAACATAAAGTTTTTTTTCCATCCAATATTTACAATGGCAGTGTCGACATATTAATATTTTCATTTAGTTTTCTATTTTTTTACACGGCATAATTATTTAATAGCTTTTGTAGAGTACGTCAATATCATATATGCGTATTGGGGTCTAGTGGTGTAAGAATCAAGTTAATCGGATCGTCCTTCATAACGCAAGAAATGTTTATTTGTAGTTTGACACGTTTTTTTAAATTTTATTATTAACTTCTTCACGCGTCACTCATGGTCTCCCATGAGGTTAGGCAAATAGTACAATATTATGGTATAGTAATAATATTACTATACCAGAATAATAATATTATATTATAACCAGATAACGTGAATTTGAGATGACTGATGAGCAGTGAATAGAAAGTTAAAGATTTTTCCAAACATAGTTCAGTGTCAAGTTGACGTAAGGTTTTAGACAACGAGGCAGCTGATTAGGTATCTCTACGTTGTTACCAATATTGCCCTGCTTGTTGAAAGACAATGGTATAGCAGGTATACGTCCTTTTGGTAGGACGTCCATTATCATAAAAAGTGCCTAACCCAGCGATATTGCCAAATGCCCCCATTGTATTGTTCAGGATCAAGAACAATGAATAGGCGTGGGGACTTCTGTCGTAACGTTGGGTGAATGACAAGGGGGAAAGCCTCGGTAGTTTTTTTTCTCCTTTTGGATCAACATTCAGATCGATCAGAATGTCTCCATTGAACCATTTGTCTGCCTTTTGGGACAAAAGAAACTCTGTTCTAGGCCAGACATAGAGGGAAACACTAATGAATAAGAATTATCTTTGAAAAAAGACATAATTGTACTTCATATTTGCAGATCCCCTGTCAGGCGATCGGTCATAATCAGTCTTGTGAGTTTAAGAACAAAAAGCTCTTGTTGATCCATGAAATTGACTTATTGTTCAGACCCATGCAATGTTCGGTGGAAGAATAAAATCAAATTGCCATCTGGTTTTAAGGAAATTAAATAGACTTCCATGCTGTGATTAAACAGCTATTTGATAGGGTCATCCATTCTAATTGAGGTCATTAAGTCTAAAAGAGTTGAACAATGTTAATTTAAGTTTCATGTAACTATTTCAATCCCTCATAGAAAGAAACTTCCAAAGCGAAACATGTCGGGGTAGTGAAATAATCTCGTATAAATTGATATTGATAAAGATTGTCATAGCTCTTTGTCATGTGACTAAATAATTCCATAGTGGACCACAGCTCTATTCCTTATCATCTACAGAGAAAGAAGTACAGGATTGCATATTGCAGGCATTTATTTTATATTAAAATCTATTCATTAATCATTTAATCAAAATACAAAAGACAATAGTGTCTTCTCTCATTCTTATTCAATATCATAATGCAAATCTATAATAGCTGCTGTATGGACAGAACGATCTATTCTAAACACCCAATACATTTCAAATAGAGAGGCATAGGAGTTGTAGCCCTACTCAGCACTGGAGGTAGGCCCTAAAGAACCCTGGAGGCGCTGCCTGTTACTAGGGGCCACTGGTTCAATGGGGCAGTACCCCCTGGAGAGTTGGACCATATTGATAGCCCCTACCCCTGGGATCGGGGGCCCCTTATCTTCAGGGGCCGGTGAGGCCTAGGGGTCAGAGGGGGATGGCAAACACAAGCACCAGGATCATAGATCAAGTCTCCCAACTCTCCCCACTACCTACATCTACTCCTATTTTATCCACGACCTTTCAATTGTCCATAGGGCTAAAGCACCTGAAATGGGGTGGGGAAGTGCTTGCCAATGACTATGTAATATAGCACGGCTAGGCAGACACAACAAATGTTATCTTTCATGGTTCTATATATATATATATATATATATATATATATTTCTGATTTGGCTAATTGATTGTTATTATAATGTTCTATGATGTGTCTTCTACAGGCTCTCAAAAAGTACTGACATTGTAGCAAAATAACTTAAGATTTAGGTCCAGTGTGCAGAGGCTTGCTCTACTGACGAGGCTGTTGGCTGGCTGTTGCTGCGGGTTTACGTGTTTGTCAGCACACAGTAAAATGTGAGAAAGAAAAAAACATACATAAAAAATAGGATAAGATTGTTAAATGTTATTGTTATCCAGTACGGATGGAAATCGCTCATCATGAGAAACTTAGCATAGCATACTTATTAGTGACCTATTAGCCTGATCAGTTATACATGTATGTATGTATGGTTCCAGGTCTATTCACATGTAACCAGTCTGAATGTAAATATAATGCAATATTTATCTATCCATCGTCAAAGGTTTGTCCCTTCACTTTTCAAATTGTAAATCTAGGCTACCTTAAAGTGAAATAAGTACAGACGAGGCTTAGGCAGACTGTCTAGTTTCAGGTTTATACTATCATGTTTAGCACAGCCACCTTTCTATCTCTTGGGAAATTAAACCTGTCCGAGCTTAATCTAGATTCAGGCCAAGTCTATCACTCTTTTTTCTGTGTAGGATTTAAGCCTAAATATCCTAGAATCCCCCTTATCTGTACCTACTAATTTAGGCGGTTCAGCTCGCTCGTATTACATTTGTGTTTGCAATGATTAAAGCTCACTTAAACCCGTCTGTAGGGACCTGGACGGGCTCAAATACTTTAGTGCTGTCGGTGGGAATCTGATCTAAGACATGTAATGGCTTCAGGCAAAGTCTAGCAAGTATCCCCTCCTAGTAGGAGGTGGTTTAATTAAACATTTCGTCTCAATTTCTGAGGTGTCTACACCACTTGAGTTGCTTTACAACGTTATCCATCCAGCACCCAGGCTACGTGCAAGTAGTTAACCCCCAGAATCACCCGTTTTTATGGCTTAATCAATATTTCCTTCCATGGGAATAGGTACTAAATTGGCCTGTATCAAATGTGACCTTCTGCAAAGCTTGTTAATTAAATAGGTCCCCCTATTTCTAGAACACTGACGCCTTGGAGAGATCGATATGCAAACTTAATACTCTCTCTTCACTGTCGTTCTATTTCGTAGAATACAACCACAAAAGCTGTGGAAAACTGAAGAAAAGAGGGAATGGTGTCACATTAAAGCAATATTGACTCAAGATGAATTAATCTGTAAAGTTTTGGCAAATGCTTTACTCTCGAGAGGTTCTACAACAAATGGAAAGTTGTTAAATTCAGTGACATTCATTTGGCAAAACCCCAAAGCAATCATATATCCTCACACAGAACATTTAATCAACATTTTGATAAATCGTTTGATAAAATAGTGACCTGTTCACCTTTAAACACATAATCAACCCAGGACATTCTGGAATGTCAAATCCCCATTCCCTACAGCAGTGTTTTTAATCACGAATTGCAATAATCCCTGATTACTCCAATGTCCCATTTTTCCACACATAATCCGCAAGCTGGGTCAATATTGACGATAATACCCCAAGACGTAGATCCGGGTGCAATTGCCTGAGAAATCGGCTCGTCCTCAGTGACCTACATAACCTGAGCAGCTCATAATTCTCCCAGAGAGCTGCTCATTTAGGCCCTTCATTCTGTACTCCCTTCACTCACCCACCACATCTGTAACCCAAACATAACGTAGGCGCTCTAGTAGAGAATGCCGACACTGTAGGTGGAGGGTCATAGCGCATCCCGTGGCCTAGGTTCAAATTGATGTTGTCCATTTCACCGTTGCCATGACTACCGAAGTAATACAACGCTTGTCGACGTCCAAGATGACGCTGATGTTGGTCGGTGAGGACAAGCGAAAGGTGGAAATACGAAACCAAGCCGGGAATAAGCGGCATGTACGAAACAGTGAATAGGATACGGAGAAGATAAAGGGATGTTGGGAGGTGGTGGTTGGTTGTTTTGTATAACGTTAGGACATATTGGCTTTGTAAAAGTAGTTGGTTGAAACAACGACGTTTATCTCGTTTCTTTGCACGATATTTTCAAAAGCTGAAAGTATACACATAATTTGTAATGGCTATTATGGGAACTATGCCATTTACTGAAGAAAACTTTAATTGGAAGCTAATCTTAAATCATCATGTTAATCTAATGAAATTGATTCGAATGTCTAATTCTGGAAATTTCAGTTTTCTGTTTTTTATATATTTATATAGCACATTTAAGTGGTTATAAGTTGTACACTAAGCTTCTGAAAGGAATCCCGCGGTCGGGTACATTAATCAATGGGAACACACCTCAAAAAAGTAAGTGCAATGTATCCAATACAACAGGCTTACAAACATTAATAAATTAATTGGTATTACAGTGAAAGCCAACAAAATTCACGGACTCAAGATTGTGGTTAATGCTTCTTCACCCCAACAATAGTAACTCTACCACCAAACATAACGTTAAACAGAAAGAGACTACATCACACAGTCTCAACCAAATGTACAAAGATACACCACTTTTCAGCTTGCTGACTGCTGACTGGGTTTAAAGACGAAAAGGGACGATACCAAGCTCTGATCACCACTGCCACGCCCAGGTGAAGTGTAACCCAATCAGTCCCTAAGGTACTGGAGGAGGGTAGGGGCGGGATGAACTACGCCCCGCCCTGTCTGAGTCTATGAGCAATGATCCACCCACTACTGGTAGAGCTTAGAAGCACCCACTGGTTGGTTGCACTTTGGTATAGGCACAATTAATTTGTATTTGAATGATATATGTTCCATTGACTAACTTTGGTTTGATTCTTTACAAACGTAGTGTCCTATGTAATATTTTTTTGGGAAAAGGAGACCTAGCTAGAGCCTTAAAGAGTGGTTATTCGCTTAAAATGTATATAGAATGTCCTCCTGTTATATCTATAGACCTTGTTCAGATAGGGTCATGAAAGTAACTTTTGGTAATCAACATAATTTTGATTGCCATTACAAGCTTGTTATGCATTACATATGAAATCTATAAATTGTGATGAATAATTTATATTATGACTGTACGTGCAATTAATGAGTTTAGTTAATAATACATGGCTGTATTCAAAATTACGAAAAATTGGTAATATGGATACTTGTAAATTGATCACCAATATAGGCCTAGCTCTAGCCTAAAAGGAGAACCTGTGGTGTCATCTGCACAACGTCTATAGACAAATCGCAGTGCAGTTGGGCATTGAAAGGGTCAGATGGGTAGTTATAGAACATGCCCCTCTCATGCTCATAAATCATTCCTAATCGCAACCAATCTCGTCCGAAAAACGCTTCCACTTTTGTAGCACTATCCGAAGCGGTTCCAGTTCCGTTCCAGTTGGAAGTATGTACAACAATTGAAGGCCTTTTGCCTAATGGAGCTTTGTAATATTTCCATATTTCTATGATGAGACAAATCAAATCTTGATTCAAGGTTTGGAACACACTTCATCTGTGGTTAAGGATAGGAAGAGAGTTAGCTTTGTAGTAGAACAGTTATTGTTCTGTTTTTCAGTCTCCTGTATAATTCTTGGTTTCATTTCACAATAGCGAAAAACGTATCAATCTGAGTGGCCAATTTCCAACCATGTTTCATGCATCTTGATCCTGAAGTTGCCCACGACCAAGAGCTGTGAGTATATAGGATCCTATCCTCAATGTAAACATGATTCTTCAATTCTTATGCAATACTTATTATAAAATCATTATTAAATGCAGGGGACAATCCTGGTGCTACAGATGATGGTATACTACCCCTTAGCAGGATGAATTGAGAAAACAACCTGTGACCTTGCCCAATGTAATGCTAAACCTGTTCGATACACATTACCTGTGTGCCTGTATGGACGGGTTATAATTACCTTACCACTCACCTCCTGGGTCTGTACAACACCTGTGATCGTACCACAAAAAAAAAGTACGGAAAAAAGATACTAGGTAAAAAACATAAAAAAAACACACAACTTCAGCTAGGCGTGGCCACATGGGGCCTGTCAACCGCCTGGTCGGATCCCCCAATAAAAACAGAAAATGAATCAATTTTGAACACATAGACAGGCAGCGTTATTTCCAGGTACACCTGTCCGGCGTCGTATTACATGCTGTTACACAGGTAGCCTTTGTTTGAGAACATGTGCAACGGTGAGAGTGGAGGGAGGATTAATGGGTTTAATAATTGACTTTCACACGTATCATTGTTGTAAACTGATCTCAGTGTGACTAGATTTACAGATATTAGTTACATAGTTTTTGATGTCTCAGACTTGCCCATATGCATACATTATGTCAATAAGAGAAATGTCACGTGAGCGATAGGCCTATCTCTATAGATGGAACCTATACTAAATATGATACGCTGTGGGATATGATAAGTATTGCCTTTAGGTAAACATGGATTACTGCTGACGTTGCAGTATCTAACTAAAATAATATCTTTTCCCTCAGCTCGGTTACATTATAATTGCCTCTCATTTTTTTTACATAGGACTTCATCTAGATGTATCGTCTATCTGACATATCCACACCATAAAGCATAACATGACATTGCCCCTGTTTATTAATGTTCATGATAATTATATTTACCCGCTGATTTACATGAAGCTGATAATTAAGTAACCATGATACATTAACATGAGACTGATATATATATATAATAATGTTCATGATACATCAGGATGAGACTGACATACAATACATTAACATGAGACTGATACACAATAATCTTCATGATAAATTAACATCACGCCTGCTTTGTGTACCACCTACTTCTGGACCTTATAGGGTCGAAATTGGTTCGCCCCAACTCTGCCCCTTTCCCCTGGCCCAGGCCTGGTTCTGGTGGCCCGGCCACCCATGAAGGGCCTGTTCTGGTGGCCCGGCCACCTATGAAGAGGCTATTTCGGGCACTGATCAATGCCAGTGATTGAGTAGGCTACGTGCAGGCAGGCTGCCTGGATTCTGCCCCTCCTTTGGTTGCCGTTATCTGCCCTTTCTATCATGCCACGGGTTCATATTGGGATCCCCTCGTCAGGGTATGGATCTGCCCTTCGCACACCAACAGTAAAGGCTTAGGCCACACCTTATGTATTGTAGGCCTACATGTACATGGCGCTGATGACATGTAGGTGTTATTAGGGGTGATGAATCTTTGCACGGTGAACTGCAAGTTCTGATGGTCCGAAGCCAGTGATATAATTTTGGACGGAATTGGGCAATCTAACATTACCCAGTTTTAATCAATTCAAGTTCAACTGTTAGGAAGAATATTAGTGGATGGCAATATATGCCAAAATTGAACCAAAAGACAACAAAAAACAATAGCATATATATTACTATGCATATCAAAAATGATAATGCAATTCTCTAAGACCGTAATGTTTCGGATTTTATTATTTTGTTCCCAGAATTGATCAGACTGATATGCAGTAATGCAAATAAGGACCTTACATACTTCAGCAGATGAAAATTACTTTACATGAAAAGGCATTGTGTATTCCAAGTGCTAGTCAAGGAACTTTGGTTGAACTTATTAATCCGATTCTAGCAGAACTTGAAATCAAGGAGGAACATAACGTAACACTGTCTGGTATAATCAATAATATGATGAATTATTGACATATACAGCAGTAAATCTGGCTCACTAAGTAGATACAAGAGAGCATCTAATTCTGAATATCTGAAGAGAGACACACAGATGGGGAATTTCACAGCGCTGTGTATTTCAACTGTATAACATGAGGCAAGTTTTCTGTCCTCAAACATATGAAGAAATGAATCTTGAGATTTCTTTGACTTTGGCAGCTACCACATATCACAATCTGAGATACAATAGAATTGCTAGGTAGTCACTATTGTAATGAACAGCATGACTGAAATTTTATATCTATCGATGCAGGATACTATTTATAACCTTAGTGGGCTGTAACCTTGCTGATTTCACTTCATCTTTTGAGCCTGCCAGATATAGATCTCCTTGGTTCCCCTAACTATGGTAGGTATTGGGGCTCCCTTTACTTATAATGTGTAAGAGTTACTTCTAGAAAATCGTTTCTAATGATATCGTATGACTCTAATTTATATTTTTATAACAGTGGTAACATAAATACGTATGAAATTATGTTAATGCCAATACACTGGACTTATCAATTTACAATGCAGCTTTATGACCATAGCGTTGCAGTAATTATCAACATGGATTTATTCCATTCATTTTCTCATACACTTCAATCTTCAAACAATATCCAGAGGGGAATATAGATGGAATTGCTACAAGTGCTCTTGTATCAAAGGTATCAAAAACACATATTGCCTTCTAGCAGTATGCCAGGTGGCTGTATGTTGACCTGACCACACCTCTCTACAGGTGGTTCCACTCCCCACATATCACTACAGACTGTGCAGCAGTCAGGTACCTTTGATTACCACCTGGTTTTATGTCCCAGTGTCTATTAGTGTCGAGCCAGGCAGGTGGGAAGTAAAAACACTGGAGGACACACACGTCAACGGTTTGGTATTTATACCACCTCCGGCGTGACAAACAGATTGGATCTGGTTTTTATCCTTTTTTCCCCATTTTTTTTCCATTTTATTTTCCGTTTTTGTTTTTGCCAAAGCCGATGTATCGTCCCCTGGTCCCAGGACGGCGGAACAACATCCCAATCGGGGCGGATGTCTGGGCAGTGCCTGGGAAAAGCAATACTATCCGTCACCCTATCTGACTGCAAGCTTGCATAAGAACCAGTATCCAGGGATATCAAATAGCTATCCATGTCTTAGTTCAAACTGTATGCAATGTGTTTTTTATATTGCATAGATAGACAGATTTATTAAGTAAACGTACTTGCTGAATATCTTGTTTTAGAAATCGCAAAAGTCGTGTTGGGAGCAGGTTTCCTTATTGTGTAAAAGCTTTCTTATAAAAACAAATAAAACTCTGCCCCTGACAAACTTTATTTTAGTCAAGCTACTTGAACAACCACGATAATCTTCGACATTTCTATCACTTGCCATTAATGGCCAGAACTAAGGTTTTCTCCTGAAAAATTCATTCCTGGATTTACCACTTTAGAAAAAGGCAAAGAGTAGAAAACTATCTGAGTGTGGTCGTCATCTCTGCACTGTCCTCCGGGACTGTGTTTGTTGACATTCTGAGTACTTGGTGTAACCTTTTTGTGTTGTAGTAAGAGAAAGTTGAGCTCTACCAAACCTCCAATCCACGGCTTTGGTCACATGGTATTTTGTTGACAAGGATAGCAGTCACTTTTGGATTGGCAAATTTTAGAGATGAACCCTCTATGGAACAATTCAAAGTCTGTATTCCAAAGGCTGATTTCTGATTCTGGCGATTTTGTGTTTGCCTGGAAATATAAAATGAAACTCTACGTCGTATGTAACATTTGAAAGAGAATTGTTTACCATTTCTAATGATATATAATATGTCTATACTTGAAATTTATTTCCACTGCCATTTATTCCAGCAGCAAGTTAGGGGGTGGTCTATTTTCCCGAGCCTCAAGAGTATATTCACATTATAATAGGGGATAAAAAGGATTACTTATTATTATTATTATTATTATTATTATTATTATTATTATTATCCTTGATCCCTCTTTTTTATTATCATGAGTAGCATGCCATGTTCTTCATGTAACAATCATGTAATATAATCAGCTCTTCAATTATCACAGTCCAAGCTTAAACAGTACAGATTGCCAGCTCTTACCTAGTCATAGAGTGTTAAATCCCTTTGAACCTCTTGTCAGCTTAGATATTGTAGTACATGTACTTTATCTTAGGTACATGTGAAACTGTAGATCCAAATAATTAATTAGTGGCCCGTAGTGATCAAGAAGGATCAAGGAGAATCAATTAATATCAAGCACATGTTC